>OZ010787.1:649690914-650358414 GCA_963932465.1 Maratus speciosus | reverse complement strand
CAATACCATTGGGTACTACCTTCAATGTAAAGGAGAACTTCCACTTTTGAGTTTAACAAGTTTTAGAAACATTTCAAAAATTCAGAGAATTTTACAGGAACTGTATATATACAGTTCCAGTAAAATCACTGAATTTTTGTTTATTTGTATCACATTTGTAAGGGTAAGCCTACTATATATCCTAAACAAGTTGGAAATTGCAATGTCAAACGTGGCGAATGAGGTGCGTTCATACTATAACTAGTTTTATAAATATCCAGATTTTGGTGCAATAAGTATTACACTCTTGGGCAAAAAGGCATGAATACAAAATTTATCACGATTCTATATATTAAATTCAGTAATACGGAAGTAATATGAATCCATCTTAAAAAGGACTTAATCACTATGGCAACCTAGAATCATTACCTATCATGGTATATCATCGAATCAATTATGTATTATAGGATTTTTAAATAGAATGAAGAAAACTTTTACTAATGTCTTCTTAAGTTTTAATTCAATTTTCATAACATTTGATGTGATGTATACTTTATTTTGAATACCGAACATTGCATAGTAAAACAATCTCAATAACACATATCAATTACACAGCAATACAACTAACTAGATTAATGCAAGTTAAAGTTCAGACAAACCAAATCCATAAAGACTTTCAACTGTGTTGGAAAGTGTTAGAAACACATAAATATGTTGGAATTTGACTTTTAGAAATTTATATCAATAGATGGAAGCATACTTGAATACTTTCATAGAACCTTGTATTTTACCTACTATCTTTATTTACATGCCACTATTTAGCTAATATTTAATTAAGACTAAAACACGCTTAAAACTAGTGAAATCACACTTCCAGAGTTTATCATCCATAGTCGGCCATGTATCTAATTCTTTGCGCTGACCTGTATATTATTTTATCTATATTCTACAAACATATCTTAGTATAATAAATGAAGTTCAGCGTAAAAATGCATAACTCATTTAAAAATCACCTTTAAACTACTTTCGTTCATACTCAGTAATCCTTATGATTTCTTTTGTGTAGCCCTGTATATGATCTACAGCATTTATACACACAACGTAATATGGAAAAATTTAGTTAAACTTAAAACTCATATCACAACTAAAAATGCACTTCCAGCAATCATCGCTAATATACAGTATTTCGTATACAGTAAAGTATCAGAAATCTTTTCGGTGTCTCTGTAAATACTTACAGGAAAGTTAACTTGTTGTAAACCTCAGCAACATACATCAATTTCATTATATGTGAAAGAGTAGTTGCAGCGTAATTGAAATATGCCGCAAACAATATTCCCCTTATACCATTATGTAACGAAATTCTTTTGTGTGGATCTGTAAATGAATAATTTAATATTCTTTATATATTTGACAGAATGTATATTTTAGTATACTTCATTTTAGTACATATTTAAGATATTTTGTTGCCATGTTTTGTTTTATTTGTTTTATGCTTCAATTCACTGAACTTTTTAGACACACCTTGTATAACTTGTCAAAATCAAAAGTGGAAGCTCTCCTTTACAGAGAAGATACACTATGACGCAAAAGTTTAGACAATGAAGAAATTCTTACATACTTTGAAAAATATTTATTCAATTTTCAAATCACTGCTTGAAATTAATGTGCTGTACATATAAACAATATTTATAACAAAGAAAAGTGGAATTGTGCATATTGCAATAAATTAAATGGTAACAAAAATAAACTGCTGTCTCAAAAGTTTAGACACAAATTAAATAAAATCGAAATAAACAATTTTTAAAACCTGGTTGCGCATCCATGCTTATGTATTACGTCATACACACGAGATTGCATGGAAGAAACTAAATCTTGCATAGTTTGTGGATCGATATCGTACCATGCATTCTCAATAGATGTCTTAAGTTCCTTTTCAGAAGAGTATTGTCTAGCGTTGCTATAAACTTTGCGACACATGATGCTCCAAAGGTTTTCTATAGGGTTAAGATCTGGGCTACATGCTGGCCAGTCGAGAACTCTTATATTATCGGAATTAAACCAAGATTTTGAATGTTTTGCAGTGTGAATTGAAGCATTGTCTTGCTGAAATTCCCACTGAGGACCCCCTAGAAGCTCAGCAAATGGCAGTAGGTTTTCTTCTAATGTCTGTGTATAATGCTGTGAAGTTTGACGACCACTGGTGAAGGTCAGAGATACTTGTCCATTATAGCAAAAGGCTGCCCAAACCATCACCGAGCCCCCTCCTTGTCTGCGACTAAAAAAACGTCGAGGTTGCTTCCGCAAGTCATGCCAATACGATAAACAACCATCTGGACCATCCAGATTCCACTTTTTTTCATCGCTAAATATGACTGACTGCCATTTCTCTCCATATGACATATGCTTTCGAGCCCACATAAGTCTTTGTAACTTATGATGTGGTTTCAGAGCTGGTTTCTTCTGCATTTTGCTATAAACGATTGTTCCTTTTTCCAAAATTCGTCTACGAATCGTATCCTTTGATACAGAGAGTCCCGATGAGCTTTGAACTCCACGTACGCTCATTTGTTGAGTACTCGCTAGTCTTTGTATCAGGCGATCCTGTCGTACATTTGTCACACGTGGCCTCCCAGACCGACATTTTGCTTTATATTCAGAACCACTCGATAAAACTCGATAAATAGATTTTTTTGACCTATTAATAATAGCAGAAATTTCAGAAACGCTCTTCCCTTCACCTTTCAACTGCCAAATCCTTGAAACCTCATTCACTTGAATTTCTTTAGCTCCCGGCATGTCGACTATGAAGCGCAATCGTTTGCAGAACTTAAGTACTCCAAATTTGTGACATCATCGATTCTAAATTTGCATATGCCAGCGAATATTCAAAGAAATTTAGAATAGTGTCTAAACTTTTGCGACAAGCACATTTGAATTTTTATGAAAAAAATTAGTATTATAGCAAATAAAACGACTGTCTTTTGTACATAGCATTTTAAATCAGTTTTTGAATATATTTACAGGTTTTTGTAATTCTGACGTCATAATTCTACATTTTAAAGCTGAATGACGTCATTGTCTAAACTTTTGCGTCATAGTGTAGTACTCAATGGTATTGATCAACAGCAAAAAAAATCAAAATTTTTGGTATTGGCATTTTTGAAAAAAGAAATTTTTTTGATTAAAAAAAGTAAAATAAAAAGGCTGCCACAAGAAAAGTTAAATACATATTTCAAAATTGAGTATATCATTTTAAACAGAAAAATATTATCTTTAAAATAAAAAAAAAAAGCAACAAAATACCTTACACTGTTCTAGAGATAGAGCACTTTAAACTTTTTATCAAAAATCGCGAATGGGAAATGGTGCCCGGTATGCCATCTTTGGCGGCCTGTATCTTGGGCCAGGAATATTTTTGGGCAAAACAAAAATATACAGTTATCTTATTGTTTCCTGAATTTTAGCATATGTTCAATTCAACAACTTCTGAGACTATGAAGGGAAGATTTTTTCTTTGGCTGCCTGAATTGACATGGACTATACCTACTTTACCTCCATTGAAATCACTTTTTACAGTAAGGGAGGGGGAGACATGTAAGTTGAAAAGAAAAAGCTTTCTGGATACATCATTTTTTCACTGAATGTACAAATATATTTATACATTGTATAAATATATTTGTACATATAGTTTTCATACAGCAAGTTTACGAATCCTACATTTAATTTTAAGAATACACATTTATTACATTCATTCATTCATTACTTTCAAATGGCCTTTGGTTTACTTCTAGAGGGTCTCTGAACCCTCTAGAAGTACAATGGTAATCTATATATGTATTTGTGTACAACTTTACTTCTTTCAGCATTTTGGGATAAGTAAATATTTACAAGGGCGCCCAGATGATTAATTTTAGGGGGGGGGGGGGGCTGAGAAAAATCTCAACTTCCTCCAAAGATATCATACATTTTAGTAAATATTTAAGGTACTTTGCATTTTTTTTTTGCGATTTTTTAACGAAATTTGTATTTTTCCGTGATCCTTTGTCAAAATTGGCATTTTCCCACGATTCTTTGATAAAATTCGCGTTTTCCCGTGATCCTTGAACAAAATTTGCATTTTTTTCTACAATTCTTTGATGAAATTTGCGCTTTTTCTCCGTTTGTTTGACAAAATTTGCATTTTTTTCTGCGATTCTCTGACGAAATTCGAGTTTTCCCCTTGATTGTTGAACGAAATTTGCATTTTTACGTGGTATTTTGACAAAATTTGAGTTTGTCCTGCGATCTTTTGACAAAATATGAGTTTTTTCTCACGATCCTTTGAAGAAATTTATGCATTTTCATGATTCTTTGATGAAATTTGCATTTTTTCATGATCTTTTGACGAAATTTTAATTTTTTCCTGCGATCTTTTGACGAAATTTGAGGGTTTATTTTTGCAATCCTTTTAAGAAATTTGTGTTTTTTTGCGATTCTTAGACGAAATTTGTGTTTTGGTCCATCATTCTTTGATGAAATTTGCGTTTTTTCCATGATTCTTTAATGAATTTTTCCCATTACTGTTGAATGAAAGTCGCGTTTTTTCGATCATTTGATGATATTTGCGTTTTCCTGTGATCATTGAGCGAAATTGGCTTTTTTGCAATCTTTTGACAAAATTTGCGTTATTTCGTGATCTTTTAACGAAATTTGAGTTTTCTCCTCCGACCTTTTGACGAAATTGAGTTTTTCTTGCGATTCTTTGAAGAAATTTGTGTTTTTTCGCGATTCTTTGACGATATTTGAGTTTTTCCCACGATTCTTTAACTAAATTCGCATTTTCTCATGATTGTTGAACGAAATTCGCATTTTTTGCGATCCTTTGACGAAATTTGCTTTTTTCTGGGATTCATTAATGAAATTTTCGTTTTTCCATGATTATTGAACGAAATTTGTTTTTTTTTGCAATCCTTTGATGAAATTAGCTTTTTTTTGCAATCTTTTGACAAAATTCGTCCTTTTTCCGCAATCCTTTGACGAAATCGGTGATTTTTTCTGCAAACTATTGACAAAATGGATTTTTTTTTTCGGCGACCATTTGTAAAAATGCACAATATTCTTCCGTGAAATTTTTTATGTTCAAATTCTCGGATTGATGACCGATTATTGTTAAACCTGTCTCTAATTTCTCAGCGTTTTGTTTACATAAAATCCTCTTGTGAAAATGGATCCTGTCTATAATGAAATCCTTCCTTATGCAGAAAAAGGATTATCGTCTTGTAGAAAAAACCTACACAGTACAACACGTCCTATAAGAAAGCCTCTGTACTCGGTGTCTGACGTCACAGCTAGTTGTCCATTGTTATTATGCTGGAGACTAGGTGGTTTTCTCCAGTGTTGTTTTTTAAACTTACAAAAGAAGAAAAAATATCATATATCCCTAAAAGAATACAGAAATTTACGTTTTTTCCATTTTTACTAATGTCACTAATAGACTGTTTACAAAAAAATAAAAACGAATGGGAGAAGGGCTTAACTTAGTAACTACAAAAAAGAAAAAAAAAACTTTGTAGCAATTATATAGTCTAAGATAAGTCATATTCTTATATCAACTATATTTATTTTACAATGATATGTTTTATTTACTTAATGACAATATGTTTTCTTTATTCATTTTTTATTTTATTATATTGATAGAAATTTCAAGCAATCTTTCTTTTTTACAGTATCAGAAATTTTATTAACCACTATTATAGATTTATTCATCAGCTTTAACTCTTTTTTGCTCTTTTTTAGAGTCGATATTCTTTTTTAATATGCAACTTTTTCGTAATTTTAATAGCTACAAGAAAGCATCTAAACAATTTTGCCTTAAAATATATATACATTTTTTTCAATTTCAGTAATTGTATAAGCCTATTTATCGATTTATGCTTTCAAAGCAGACATGTAAGTTTTTATTTTTTTGTGGTCCATCTCGCAGTAAAATTGAATATAATACTATACATGAGCATTTTTATTAAATAGGTATCATTTTCAAGCTTGTCTAACATAAATCGTTTATAGGGAATTAGTTAATTTAATTACTGTACTACAAATGCAGGGGTCGGTTTTTTAAATACCATTATTTCTGAAGAATATTTTTCATTTTAGACATTTACAACATTTGCAACAAATATTTCCTTTCGGATAGGTTTATACAAAATTTTTAAGACAAATCTAAATAGATTGTTCTTAATAAAAAAAAAAAAAAAAAAAAAAAAGTTGCTTAAAAAAAAAAGGTCTGAGTAGGGAGGCCTGGGAATGTAATTTGGACAGTGTATTTATTTATTTTATAATTTGATTTTCGCAGCAATATTTTCACAATATGCTTCTTAAAATTTAAATGTATGAGGTTAAAAAAACCATGCTCGATTATTAAAATCTAATAATCTTACAATGAATAACTCCTGAAATAAGCACATACTATAAATGTCACAATCAAACATATATTACAGTTTTTTTTAGGTAAAGAGCTTTTACTTTCAAAAATATTTTTGACTAAGAAAATCAAATTTATGTAAACAGTAATATAATAGCTCAAACGTAAAGAAAATCTTTTTTTTTTTTTTACTTGGAATTTGCACGTTAATTAAAAAAAAAAATCTTTATTAGTTATTTTATAGTGAATGGATTTATTCTTTGATTATCTTTATTAAATATTGTTATTGAAATAAGGGTAGGATTGAGCAGTTTTAATCTTTATTTTTAAATTATTTTAAAACACACAAATATAATTTTTCTTTTTGTTTTAGAATGTTTGCAATTTTTTTTTCCATGCTTTAACCCTTTATGTCCCAAATTATGAATTCATGAAAATTTCATCTTCTAAAGTATTTTTTGTGACCCCCCCCCCCCCCCCCCAATCTTTCAAACACAAGAAAGCCAAAAAGTTGCAAAGGCAAAAATCATCCTTTTAAAAATATTTTCATTTTGTGCTACCAATAATGCTTTTGGAACAAGATAAAGTAAAGTATCTGGAACTCATTCTAAATTGTATTACTACTAATCGATGTATTAAGTGGATTTTATAACTAAGATTATTTTTTATTTGTTGATGTACATGCGAACGAGATTTCTTTCAACATTTTGGTATTAAAATTTATTAATTACTGAAAACTTTCATTCAAAAATAAATGTAAAATAGAATAAAATAAATAAATAATAAAATAATAAATAAAAAAGGGTCTACTTATCTCAACAGTAATTTAACAAATAAATATTTTATGTCCACGATATTATTTTAACTTAAAACAAAACATACGTTAAAAAAATTATCTATTCCTAAAGTAAACCTCAACATAGATTTAAAGCTGATGAATAAATAACTCGAAATAACAATTCTTATAGCTTATAATAAATAACGTTTCAGAATTCATGATACAAAATGGTTGAGAAATACTGCCATAAAAACATTTAAACATACCAATTTAATAAAAAAAAATATATATAGTTGAAATAAAAATGGGACTCACCTTAGAATATTTGTTTGACTTTACATAAGTACTTCTATGTTCCAGACCCAGTTGATATCCATAGAAATTAAAATGCCACCACTATAAGGACAATATTTTTATACACATTTATGATGTGTATTTTGTCCTTTTCAATAATGTTTCACTTTATATTTAACTTAACAGTAAAAACACTTTTTTTAAACTGAATTATAAATTCAAGATCATACACTATCAGCACATGATTTTTAATACATAGGTATCACTATCAAATGTATTTTAATTAAAAACTGTTAAAGTAAGTGAAGCTAAGCAAACGAGCAAACACGTGCTTCACCGCACTCGCACTGACTGCTAATCAATCTAGGTAGGTAAGCTACTAGGACGACTGACCGTGACGTCACTATCCAGTTTGTCAAGTGTCCGTTGGCTTTGTTATAGGACGTGTTGCACAGTAGCACCTGCTAAGATAAAAATTATCTAAAATGGAATTTGTTTCCTATCTTGTCTTTTTCCTCTTTGTAAGAAGCAGACTATTCGAAAACATTAATTAAAAACTCATGAAAACAGAACTTGTCTAAAACAGAATCCAGCTTTAAAAGAAAAAAAAATCATGGTTATGACAAAATGAATTCCCAACAATTATACCTGCTAAGACGGAAACCTGTATAAAACGGAAAATTGTTCCGGCGCCTTCTGATCTTGTCGATGCAGGTTTTATTATGCTTTGTCTTTAAACAATCAAGTTAAAATTTTCATATCTTGCAACTGATTTATAAAAAAAAGGTTTGACAAAACCTTTTATACCCGGGGCATTCCACATCAAATCAGGCAGTAAAATATCAATATGTAACCCACCATCACAGATTTTAATGAAACTGTGTGTGTTTGTTCTTACTATTATGATATGATCACCAGTAATTTTTTTTGCTCCTTGGTGAAATAGTTTCTGAGAAAAAAATTGTCAATTTTGAAAAACTGCCGTCAGTTGGCATTCTTGACAGCTCGGTTTTCAAGTGTAGCATGTCATATATATAATCATATTTCAATATCTACTCTACAAATCATCTTCAAATAATTTATGCACAATATTTAGAGTACGCAGCTTATGAAAAAAATATATTGTTACGGTTATAACATTTTAAGTGTGTCTAAAAAAATATTTAAACTTTGAAGTCGTGAATTTTTTATGAAAAATAATGCATTAACAAAAAAAGCATTATCAACAAAAGGCGGTATTTTTATTAAATTTATTTTTTGTGGGAGATATACTTAAAGGTGTCCTTTACCTGATTCTGAAATAAAAATAGTGGGATTTTGGGTGTTTTTAGTAGTATTTCCTATTTAAAAATATTTTGAGGTGCATTTCAAATCAAATCAAGCAGAGTCATTCCATGTCAGTTCCCCTAAGCCATTTAATCACTGTCACAAATTTCAATGAAACTGGGTTTGTTTATAGCTTATTTTAAGAAGTAATCACCTTTAATTTTCTTGATCCTAAGTAAAATATTTTTTAAGATAAAAAATATCAAAATTTTGAAAAATTGTTTTAAATTTTTTTAATGACAGTTCGATATTCAAAGACTGCATTAAAAAAAAAAAAAAAAAAAAAAAAAAAAGTTATTTCAATATAAAATCACTAAATAGATTCCAAATAATGCATATGTGACAAATAATGTAGGCAGATTATTATTTATTGTTGTTTGTCATGTTTAAACGCTAAGAGTGTGTTTAATCTTGTGAATTCTTAAAATCAAGAATTTTGTGAAAAATAATGTGTTAATAAAAAATTTACAATTAACCGAAGGCAGGCTGTTATTACTTTATTTAATTGTACGTAAAAATAGCTTTTAAATGGTTATAAAATAAAAATATTGAAAATATGAGAAAAAATTATCAAAGTTTTGGAAAAATACCACGAGTTGCTATTAATGATTGTTCAATTTTCAAAGGTCTCATTTTATATAGAAAATCATATTTCAATAACTAATAAAGAAATCTTCTTCGAATAATTTAAGCAAGGTAAATAAAGTATATAGATTATGGAAAAAATATTGCTGTAATGTTAAAAAATATTTAAATGTGTCTAAAAAATTGTATAATCTTTGAAATCAAAAATATTTTACAAAAAATAATGAAATTAGTAAAAAAATCTTTATCAATCAGAGGCGGAGTTTCTATGACTAATTTTTTTATTTTAAATTGTACATAATACTACATTATAACTGGATCTGAAATAAAAATAGTGGGATTTTGGTTGGTTTTAGTAGTATTTAAATCATATTTAAAATTATCAATATTTTCAGATGTAAAATCTATCCAATGCATCATCCCTGGAAATATTTTTATTTATACATTTATTTTATTTTTCAAATTATCTTTTATGTTCGTTTCTTGAGGAAAAAAATAAACAATATTGTCTTTTAGTAAAACTTCTAGGGCGAAGAGCAATTATCCCTTTCCAAAAAAGAGAAAAATAACTAGCTCCTCACCGCCCAATAGAAATTTTCAAAATGACATGCCTAATCTTTAAACTCATATTTGGCTGTTAATATTGTAAATTTAGCATTGAGCTGCTCATATTGAAAAAAATACCAAATTTCACTCTTTTGAAGAAAATTTTGACATATTGTGCTTTAAATATATGCAAAAAATGCATAATCCATTATATTTATATTTTTCAAATAACTATATCTAAAAAATTATTTAAAACTTAATGAGTTGCACTTTTGTAACTTTATTCAGTTTCTAATGATATGTACCGTAATTTTGGGTGTATAGCCCGCAGATCAAACAATTCAGTTTGGACCCAGAAATTTTATTCAGTACTTGAAGACCAATATTTACTGTGATCTAAAATGTTACATTTTATTTTTGAAAATTTCTGGGTCGAAACACGATTGTTTGATCCGCGGGCTATACACCGGAAATTGCGGTAATTTGATTTATTTCATCACAATATTGCTGAAAGATGGATTTTCAACATATATATGTATATATATCCCTGTTCTCAAACAAATTATTTAAAAATTATTCATTTATGTTTAATAAGGCATATATATATTGTTTATACACTTATAGAAAATACATATAGTAAATTTTATGATATGTCAATAATGTCTAAAAGTAAAGAACTTATCTAATACTATGTAACGAAAAATTTAACATCTGGTGTAATGACAACAAAATTTTATAATTGTTTTACTTAATTTGGATGAATGAAAAAAGCTTACATATTTATATTTTATTGAAGTACAGGTGAAAATGTCACAAAGACAATCCTATCTCAACAACCACTGAGTATGTCACATTCACACTACAGCTGATTTTTTTTCTTTTTGATTTTTCGGGTTTGATTTCAGATGGTAATGAATTAATTAGTTTTGTTAGAAGTGTCATTGCAGTCAGCATATTAGGTTCACTATTTTTTTTTTTATAATTTGTTTTGATTGACTCGATGAACAACAACATTTAAAGGGACCATTTCATGAATTTTCAATTAAAAGCTGATTTATAAATTCATTATGTTGTTTAGTTATTATAATCGTCTTAAGATAACAAGTTGATATTAAGATTTTTAAATGTAGTTTATTTATTATTTGAACAGTTGAAAGTATTTTTCAATAAGAGTGGGCTGTTGTTTTTAAGTCTGCTGTTGAGCAATGTGGTGTTGGTAAAGGAACTGTAACTATTTAATTTAATTTTTATTGCTGTAAATAATATTTGTTATTTTATTATTGTATGTATTATATTTAAGCAAGAGTAGCAATACACGATATTGTAGTCATTATAGTACATCTTAGAATGAAAAGCTTCAATATTTATCATTAAACATTCACATTTTATGAAAATTTTGTTAAATTTGCTCATATTTTCACTATTTTTATTTTATAAATATTGAAAAGATATTTTTACGTACAATTAAATAAAGTAATAACAGCCTGCCTTCGGTTAATTGTAAATTTTTTATTAACACATTATTTTTCACAAAATTCTTGATTTTAAGAATTCACAAGATTAAACACACTCTTAGCGTTTAAACATGACAAACAACAATAAATAATAATCTGCCTACATTATTTGTCACATATGCATTATTTGGAATCTATTTAGTGATTTTATATTGAAATAACTTTTTTTTTTTTTTTTTTTTTTTTTTTTAATGCAGTCTTTGAATATCGAACTGTCATTAAAAAAATTTAAAACAATTTTTCAAAATTTTGATATTTTTTATCTTAAAAAATATTTTACTTAGGATCAAGAAAATTAAAGGTGATTACTTCTTAAAATAAGCTATAAACAAACCCAGTTTCATTGAAATTTGTGACAGTGATTAAATGGCTTAGGGGAACTGACATGGAATGACTCTGCTTGATTTGATTTGAAATGCACCTCAAAATATTTTTAAATAGGAAATACTACTAAAAACACCCAAAATCCCACTATTTTTATTTCAGAATCAGGTAAAGAACACCTTTAAGTATATCTCCCACAAAAAATACATTTAATAAAAATACCGCCTTTTGTTGATAATGCTTTTTTTGTTAATGCATTATTTTTCATAAAAAATTCACGACTTCAAAGTTTAAAAATTTTTTTAGACACACTTAAAATGTTATAAGCGTAACAATATATTTTTTTCATAAGCTGCGTACTCTAAATAATGTGCATAAATTATTTGAAGATGATTTGTAGAGTAGATATTGAAATATGATTATATATATCACATGCTACACTTGAAAACCGAGCTGTCAAGAATGCCAACTGACGGCAGTTTTTCAAAATTTTGACAGTTTTTTTTCTCAGAAACTATTTGACCAAGGAGTAAAAAAAAATACTGGGAATCATATCTTAATAAAAGGAACAAACACACGCAGTTTCATCAAAATCTGTGATGGTGGGTTACATGTCTGCCTGAACTGACATGGAATGACCCACCCCTATATGGGTGCCCTTGAATACTCAAAACCTTTGTATCTCAATTCTTTGCCCCTTTCGACACATGTAAAGTGTAAAAAAATAAGAATTATAGCAGTACTCTCCGATTATCTGAATGTCCGAGTTCTCATGTTCATCATCCATATTCTTAGGGCGCAATCAAGTGGCTGGAGGGTCCAAAGGAGGATGGTATACTTCTGTTTAATGGACACGACCCTTACAAGAGGTCATCAAAAACTTCACGGAATAGTAGTTTCCTTTTCTTTCTAAATTCACACATTTCTAATAAGGCATGTGCACTTCTGCATCCACTTTTCTTTTCTTTTTTATCAGTACTTCTAAATGATCGCTTTTTTTAAAAAAAATCTTAGCAACATTCATGTTAAAACATAAAGTTTAACTCATCGCATAAAAAAAAAATTAACCATTGTTTTAAATTTTATATTTGAAGAATTTAATTCATCAAGACTGGAAAAAATTAATCTAAGACAGGAAAAAAATCATCTAAGACTGTCATAAATCATCATCTTTAGACAGGTAAGGATAAATATTGATTTCTAAGAATAACTGTCCTGGTTCATTCATAGGCGTAGAGTTTTCAAATTTATTGGTGGGGCTCAGCCAACAAAATAGCCAGGATGGGGGAGATCCGGCAGTCTGCCTTCTTCCCGCGTTGAACAAGAAACTAATTTACTGAATTATGGATGCAAGAACAGTAAGAACTGCTAAGACAATTGCAAAGAACCAGTGATGAATTCCATTTTAGGATTTCTTCTTAGTAGGTAAATTTTCAAGATGTCTCTTTAATTGGAACTATGAAATGTTTGCGACTAAGACAGGGACAGGTTTTATTTACACTGATGAACCGGATATATATATATAGTGAAACCTATGAAAAAGCAATCGCAAGCGACCAAAAAAGTTTTAGACCGATTCCTGTGTTTGTAGATATAATTATGTGGCAATCCTTCTGTCTTAAGTGTGAAGTTTCCATTTAAGACAGGATTCTGGTATAGTCAGGTTCTGTTTTGACAGGTTTTATTGTACATATAACATAAATAACTGTATATGTGTAAATACAGCAAAACCTGTGAAAACAGGATCTTCCTTAAATGGAAAAATAGTTTAGTCTCACTCAAAAGACTATCGTACAATTACACCTGTACTGACCGTAAAACCGTAAATTTATCTACCGAAAACATTATACGATATTTTTTTTTTTTTTTTTAGGAATTCCAGTTTTTTCCCCCACTACAACAGTTGATGCAAAGGAATATAGTTAATCGTAAAAAAATATTTGGGGGGAGGGGGGGGGGATTTTTTCCATTGGATAGCTGAGATCGATCTCTACAAAGACCTTTTTTTACTTTTTCGATTTTGCTAAGATTTTTTTTTCCACTTAGGTACATTCACTTTTAATTATTAGGGATTCCAGTTTTTTCCCCCACTACACCAGTTGATGCAAAGAAATAATAGTCAATCTTAAAAAAATATTTTGGGTGGAGGGGGGAATTTTTTCTGTTGGATAGCTGAGGTCGATCTCTGCAAAGACCCTTTTTTACTTTTTCGATTTTGCTAAGATTTTTTTTTTCACTTAGGTACTTTCACTTTCGAAACCGGTTCCGAAAAACAAATTATCAAAATAAAATAAACCTCTAAACAAAATGAAAAAAATAAGAAAGTGTCTTTGTATAGATCAGTCTCAGCTATCCAATAAAAAATATTGAAATACGAACGAAGTATTTAAAAAAAAAATTCTTACATAGGATTAACATTAGCAAGTGGGTGTTTTCATCTGAATGAAGTAGCCCCTTAATTTTCTGTAACTTTGGTTAGGAAACAGGTTCAAAAATCAGGAAAAATAAGTTGTAACGCAAAAGTACTTTTATTATGCAAAATCCAAAATTTTGCTGCATGCAAATCGTAATTAAAAAGAAAACAAAAATATATATCTATATTTTTATTCTTAAAATTTCCTTATTTTTATTTATGACCAAAAAGGTTACACAATTACAGAATTTTTTCCTTTAGTTTGCTTTAGTTTTATTTGTAATGATATCGGTTAATTATTTTACTTTGTGATAGTAACTGTTTATTTGTACAATTTTAATTATAGGTTAACGTTTGTACTGACAAAATTAGTGATCATAAGTGCTACTATAAAAATCAAGAACAATTAAAAATGGCCAATAAAAAAATAAACATTTAATATGAATTACCTAATTATATATATATAATAAAACTTTTATACATATATAAAGAAACACACTTATATATTCTGGTAATTTTAAATAAAAAAATTGTGGTAGGTGACAAAGATTGTAATAAAATATAAATTCCTATAAATTAATAGAGTATGTTATTATAGAAAACAAACATCAAATTTTGTCCTGCATTACTGTTCCAATAAGGGCTGATTAAAAATCAATGAAGTGGCAGTTACCTTTTAAATTGATAGCAATAGGAACATACTTCCAATTATAAAAGTATATGGATCAAGAATAGCATTTAGACATGACGTTTGTTTAGCAAGAGACTGTATACATATTAAAATATGAAATGTAATCTTTTATTAAGAAAAAGAAACAGCATAGAAAGACACAAATAAAAATATGTATAAAATGCATACAGCTGTTTTGAAACCTCTAGGGTTTCATCATCAGTGCTAAAATTAAGGATAAAATAAAAAATAAAACATTGGATTAAAGGAGGGGGGTGGGGGGAACAGGTTTCGAAACAGCTGTATGCATTTTATACATATTTATACTTGTGTCTTTCTATGTTGCTTCTCTTTATTAATATATTGGCACAAAGTTCAATCCTCCCCCCTTCCTTTTTTATGTAATCTTTTATGTGGTTCCACTTTTCTTATAACCTATATTTATAAAAGTATTGCCCTGCATCTAATAAATACATTTAACCTATTCGCATCCGAGTTTTCTCTCAATTTTTTTTGGGTGGGGCGGGTGAGGGGGGGGGATTACATTTACATTAAGGAGATTCCCAAAAAATCTTTTTCTCCACTCAAGAACGCAAAATATTCTAGCCTATTTTCTGACACATTTTTAAATACAAAAGATTATCCTATTATGGAATAGTTAATGATATTGTCATGTCTAGTGGCAATATTCTGTAATCAGGTTGCCATGCATTTCCCTTCGACTGAGGGATTTTTTTCAGTTCCCAAAACCGTATCCATTGCTATCACAACAGCTGATGGCTGGATTTATGATTAATTAAGAAAGATCAATTGCACATTTGAAAATCAGATTGTATAAAATGATTGAATGAAAATGTCCCTGCTTCTGTGACTTTTATAACATTTAGAAAAAAAGTTTTCTTTTAGACGCTATAAGAAAATCATTTTAAATTTGATGTTTAAATACATTTTAAGCATGACGCAATTTCCCTCTCTAAGTGTTTTTCGCATGTAATAATTCGATTATTTTAAAGTCTTTTCTTTTTTCAACATACACGTTTAAATATAATTTTTAATAAAAAGAGTTTCAAAATATTATTATTTGGTTTTTTTAATTTGGCAATAGTATACAAAAATATCTACACTAACAAAAGAAAGTTTTGTTCTGTCTGTGTGTGTGTGTGTCTGCGATGGCTAGTGAAATCTACGGCATGTACAAGGCTGAAATTTTTTGTGAAGATAGTTGAAGGTCTCTCCT
Organism: Maratus speciosus; assembly: GCA_963932465.1. Lineage (NCBI taxonomy): Eukaryota > Metazoa > Arthropoda > Arachnida > Araneae > Salticidae > Maratus > Maratus speciosus. Next base: position 650,342,345 of record OZ010787.1, on the reverse strand, counting down.
AATGCACCTGAGTCTCTGAATTTTAATAATTACAATCCATGATAGCATGAAATTTTCTTGTTAATACTTTTTTCTTTAAAAAAAAGTTTTTAAAATTTATTGATTTTTCATAATATTAATTAATACATACAAGTACTTTATTTTTCTGTAAATACATAGCAGTAAAAAACTGTTGACACTGAAGATAAATAAATAAATAAGGTTTCGTGGGACAACTACGCCATGATTTTCAAATGTGACTAATGGAGTTTCCGGCAATTCAGCTTCCAAAAGCTAATGTTCTAATGAATTAAAATCAAAATCTCTGTAAATGTGTTCAGTTTGGGTCACTCTATCAGACAAAAATTTTCAAAATTAAATTTTAATGTCAAAAAATAAATATATATTTTACGTCGAAAAATAAATACTATATATTTTACATCTTTCTGTCTTCATGGGTCAATTGCCCCATAAAAATGGGGCAACTGGACCAGATAAGTCCGTGTTTCACACGCATTTATTATTATTATTTTTTTTTTTTAATGGGGTATCAGGTCCTGTTTGAAAAAGTGTAAATGAATCAAGAAGAAACCACCCAAATGAATTTCAATGAAAGTAAAATAATTTTTTCCTCCTGTCTATGCTATCCATCATTATAAGAGAAAGCATAGAGATTGTAACGCACAAAAATTCAATATAGTGATGCAATGGCCCGAGCTACTCAATGGTTTTGAAAATAAAAATAAATTAAACATCCAAGTAAAAAAAAAAAAAAAAAGAAAAAGAAAAAGCAATTTAACAAATTACAATGACCATTTGGAAAATGATTTTTTCAAAGACTAAAATTTAAGACATAAAAATAGCACGGAGTTGATCGTACATTACGTACGCCATGAATTGAACATTAACATTCCTGGACCCATCATGAACAAATTTTAAAAGAAATTTCAGTTTTGCAATTTTCGGTACTGTAAATTTTTAAACTTCTACGGAGCTGGTCATACATTATGTATGCCATGGATTAAACATTCATACTCCTGGACCAATTTTAAATGAAATTTCATTTTTAAACTTCTAAACATCCCACAATATTACTTTTTATATCGTCGTATAGAGAAAAAAAATGCATTTTTGATTGCAATTTGTTTGAAAGCTGTATCTCAATTTGTTTCTGAGTTATTAATTTTTTTTTTTTTTTTGTAGTTTTTATTACTTTTTTGTCATTGTGGCAACAGAAGTATCCATCTCTGTTAAAAGTAAAGGGAAAATACAGATTACGGTATAGACCAATCAGAAAATGAATAAAATGTGGAATTCAACTAATAAAACGCTTCAGATATGTTTTTGATTTCCTACCCTGACCGAGGACAATAACCATTTTTCCAAATGGTTAAAAAATAACATGCATAATATGAAAAAATATGTGGAAATTTGAATGATGGCGTTTCATAGACCTTGCAATTTTAGAATAGTTTTATTTATTTATTTAGAAAATGACTCTGGGAGAGTCGAAACATGTAAACAGTCGAACGAAATAAACATATTTTTACTGGTTTTAAAGTTTTAATATACACCTTTTAGCATTTGAAATTAGTGTAAATAACTTTAAAAAAAATTTAAACCAGGCAGGTGGTGTAAATTATATATCAACTAAAGAGCATTGTAAGGCAAACCTTTGCTGTCAAGGTATCTAAAAAAAGCACCAAAGTGAAATTATTAGATTTATTTATACAAAAACCATAAGATCTAAGTAAGTACTTATATACCTTATATATACTTTATAAGTACAAAAGTTACATGGATATTTTAAGAAAAAGAAATAAACAAGATAAATGTATGAACAAATGGGTATGTAAGTGCTTAAGTATCTCATTCCCTTTTTTATTTACCTCAATGAAAGTTTGATAAGTCCAATAAGTCTGTGCAGAATATATAAGCATGTTTTTATATTGTGCAGAACAATTTTTTATTGGTTTCAATAATTTTTCTAATAATGTCACTTTGTCTTATCTGTCTTATCCATGCGTTGTTATGAAGTTATGTTAATATTATAGCAAACCGTCGAAGGCTCCAATGGATGTATACAGTGGATTTACTTGCATAGATTTATTTACACATAACTTATTCTATTTAGGTTACACATACAAGCATGACACAACATCACATAAACATAAGTATAAAAAATCCTCTGTATCATAAAATTTCAAGATTTGGCTATCTCACTTAAAAAATTTGGTTTGATACCCACCAACATGCTTTTTAAATTTTTTATTACGTAATTTTAGTAAGGTATTATATAATTTTCTTTGTTGAAAGGAAAAAAACAATTGAGAAATTAATTTCCTGTAGTAAGAAAACTTCAAAAAATTATTTATAACTGTTGGGGTAAATGGATCCCACATGGTCCAGTTACCCCTGACACGTATCCCAGTTACCCCATTTTTGAAAAATTTATGGTGTAATTGGAACACCGGTCTTACATTTGAAACATGAAGTAAATATGTATAGATACCTAATATTATTAATGTATTTATATGCCTAATCTTTAAAAAGAAAGATTGTTTGATAAAAATATTTACAGTATTTTAATAAAAAGCCGAGAAAGTTCAACCAAATTGATGTTTGTAAAAGAGAAACCTAAATTTTTGGCGACGTATCACAGGAAATACATTATGATTGAGTGGATACACGTTGTTTTAAGCAGTAGAGATGAGGGGGGGGGGGGCAATGTTTACAAAAGCTTAAACTTATGAGAATTTTTTTTTATTTAATAGCCTATGGCCCAGTTACCTCGTGGGTCCAGTTACCCCAGCTTACCTTGGATAAAAATTTTGTCTTCCATTTCAAAGTTCTATTTAGAATAAGAGATTAAATATTTTATTATAGAATCATATTCCCCAATTTCCTTCACATAATGTTTTATTCTGTTCATATATAATAAAGAATATATGTTTTAGCGTCTGTTCCTAAACGTATGCTTGATATCGTAAAATAAAACATTTTTGTATCATTTTTCAGTAATCTTAAAATATGGTATTCTGTTTGTGAAAGAAAGAAGTAAAAAATCTGTACAAAACTAACAAATTTTGTATCATTGTTTGATAATTAGAAGTGGTTACACAGTAAATTTTAGTGACTTTTGCAGTGTGAAAACTCGGTTGGTTCCTGATCGCCTGTTTACAATTACAAGTGTCATGCAAATATATTCCTAAGTGAAATCCTGGGTGTGCCCAGGGTTGGCATTAATTGATTACTTTTTTAATCGATTGATTAGTCGATTACTGATTCAATCATACAAAATTGACGCCTAATTCAATTTATCAGGATTGAAATTGAAAAGTAATTGCTCTTCAAAAAGTTTTTTTTATGATTTTTTCAATCTGCATGAATTCAATCTTGATTAATTTAATCGTGATTAATTTAATCATTAATTACATAGATAAGAATTAAATATGACCGCCCTGTTTACTTTCTTAAATTCGCTTTCTTTCACGAAATTCTTTTTAAGAATCACTGTACGATTTTCCTTATTGATTATACAGGATCACAGAAAATTATTCATATAAACCGAGGTCAATATGTTTAAGTTATTTAGGGGGTATTAGGGGCAATTGAAACCCGCTTAATAAAACTGGTATATTCTTTTATAATTATTTTAGGCAAATAAGAGCAATATTATCAATCATTTGATAGTCACAAATCGATTGCGATAGTCCCTGATCCCTCATAGACTATACTTCATGTCGATGCCAATACCTTCAATGGATGCAGAAGCGAAAAAGTTTTGAAATGCGATTTTTATTATATTGATGGGGAGAAAAACTTGAAATTTGCATGATGGTAATTACTTAAAAGTTTTAAATGCTATGTAAGAACAGTTTCTAAAAAATTCGAAAATTAAAACGGTGAAATCGGCAAAAACTGTTCTAAAAACGTCCTAAATTATGATTTCAATAGAATTGTTAAGGATATAAAATTTTAATTTGATGTGGATGTTACTTTTAATTCTAGTCTCACAGAACAGTTAAAAAGTTTAGATATTTAAAAGGTTGAAATGAATGACGAAAGCATTCAAAAAAGTTTAAAATTACGATTTTTGTAGAGATGTTAAGGATACAAACTTGAAATTATACACGGTTGCTACTTTTAAGACAAAAATATTTGCGCCTTACACTTTTTTAAATTGAAATATAAAAAGCTGTTGGAGAAATAATCGCCTTTTAACGGGAAATATAAGAAAAATTCATAAAAATGTATTTTTTGTTCCTTCTTGAATGGCAATAATTTTCAAGTTAAAATTAGAAAAGATTCAAGTCAACTTTTTTATAAGTTTCTAGTGTAGTAACTCCTAACGGAAAAGTATATATATATATATTTAACCATACATGACACCCCCCACCCCTTTGAGCGATGACATGTACCCCCCTGGAAGATTTGAGATTTCGTATTTACAATGGTCAAAAAGTGAAATCCCCGCCCCCCCTCCTCCAGAGTCACAAAAATCCCTCCCGGAGAAAAGTGCCTGAATTAAACACTGTTAATGACTAAAACTAAAATCTTCAGATTTGTGTACCAAGTGTATTTCCCTTAATTGCAACTCATTTAAACTTTGGAAAAAGAAAAAGATACATATATATATATTTTTGTTGTTGGAATTTTAATCTAATTAAATATAAAGAAATGATCTATAAATATTATTTATTAAGCATACAAATATTTTTACAGTGCACATTACAAATATTTTACAGTAGAGCGTAGACACATGCTCAGCTTGCTGGCTCAGGTCAGAAGTTTTTGTCCAAAATTTAGCAATCCACATTTTAGAACTTGGTTATTCTCGTCTGGTTGAATTCGCTTCGACGAGTTCGTCGAGCAAACGAAAATTAACTTGGAGATACCTCCAGGTTTACCAGGTTTAAAACCCCTTAACTCTTTTTTTTTTTTTGACACAATAAATTAAAAATAAAAATACCTGGCACCACTTTTTTTTTACTAAAATATTTGGCTTTGTACAATCGAAAAAGGTATGTCATTTAACAAACCAATTACACTTAAAATTAAGTGGTACCCAAAAGCTTTTAGTATCGAAGATAGCAAACTCTTTTTGCCCGAGCGGTATTCGGGCAAAACAGTTAAGAGGTTAAAATAATGCCAGGATTAACAAATTTTTGTCCAAAATTGTCTCTGAAATTGTATTGTCTATATGTCTGTATTCTGTTTAAAAGGCGTTCTACTATAATTTTACCAAAGTAACAGAATTTGTATAATGTTATTTTCATAATTTTCAGTTAATCTGAATTTTTAAATTTAACTCCTTACTTAAAAGGTAAAAAATATATAATTAATATTATAAATGTTGTAAAAAGAGGAATACAATCTGATTTCCTTTTCCAGAAAAAATTGAAAGGTCTTAATTATACGGTACAAATGCAACACAAGAAGTTGATAAGCAGCCGATATTGAATTAACCTTTAACTGATGTCACATAAACTGTCACATAACTACTGTGAAGTGGTCTGTGAGACCGCTCTATCGAAAGATGAATAAAAGGCGCGATTAAGTTTCAGGATAGTATTTTTGTACAAAACTTTTTGTGCAGCACTGTTATAATTAAAATTCCCTTATTCAAAAGTCTCTGGTGACAGTATTAAAGTTCCAAACGAAGCAAAATTTTGGTGATATTTGTAGTTAAACTGAAAGTTACAAGTTAAACTATGAAAATTGAAAAAAGCAGTGGTCTGTGAGACCGATAACATCAGTTAAAGATTAATATTTGCCTGTCCTTTTTTAGTTTTTTGTACTCCTTTGTGTACTCTTGGAATATGGAATGTTGGATAATGTCAAAAACTTAAATTTAAGAAGTTTTTATTACTTATTATTTTTTCTGTTTTTTAATCAATGCTTAGTATTGAATTATTAATCATCTAGTATTATTTAGATAACCTTTACTCCAAGTTGTAAGTATCAACTGTTATAGAGCGAGTGTCGTGAATAAAAGTGACTCGGTCATAGAATTACAAGAAAAAATTTTGATGTAGGACAACATTATTAAGACTAAATAAAATAATGATTGGCCTGCCTCGGCTTCATTGTATTTATATACAGTTTTCTTCATTCGAAAAATATTCAGAACTTAAAAAAAAAAGTCGAGTCATACCGAGCCCGGCCAGAAAGAGTCAAAACCTACTCGAAATCGAACCAAATATCCAAAATATTTAAAGAGAACCCGATCCAAGACAAGGCCCAATGCAAGACCTTAGCAGCAATCAAGAGTGATTAAACCAGAAGAAGCTTGAAAAAAGATCAAATAAAGGTCCCAAAGCCAGAACAATACATGAAATTTTCAATCATAAATCCTTCATTAGATTGACTAATTAAATTGACTATTTGGATTAAGAATTGATTTAATCGTAAAAAAGCAAGCGATTACATCCAAATAATCATTGGTCATTAGTCTATGAGTAGGATTGAATTGATTTAATCGTAATCAAAGCATTGATTACATTAAAATAATCACTGATCGTTAGTCTATGAGTAGGATTGAAACTAAGCTTAATCGGTCAATCTTTAGTCATGATTAAAAAAGTAATCGTTAACTTTCAATCGTTAATCTAATTAAAATTTTGCACAACCCTGGGTGTGCCACTGTGTGTAGGTGTGTTCACATACCTACTTTCCCTTAGTTTAAAAAAAGTATAGGGTGCTGATAGTAGGAAAATGCCCCTTTTTATATTCTGAATGCTGGTTTCTTGATTTTTAAAATAATTCTTTTGATTTATAAAATCCTTTTTAATATTTGAAATTTCAGTCATTCTTTTCAAGACATAGCAAGTCGGTTTACTATGCAACCTTTTTTTTTCTTTTTAGTGCTGTAATTTTGGGAATATGCACCACACTTACGAAAATACATCATTTTTTTTTTTTTTTTAAATGCTATTTTCAACATTTTTTAAAATTTTGTGGTGATTTTTATAAAATTTGTAAATGAGTCCAATTTCAAACTTTTAGTTCAACATAGTAAATTTTGTTCTTTTTTCTATAAAATTTAATCTGATTTATACAGTGATGGTTTAATTTTTCACGTACTTTTTAATACTATTTTTACAGTTTTTCTCACATTTCACAGAGATTTTTGGCAATTTGTAACAGAAATTTTGCTTTAGTCTATTATTATTATTAGCCCAGTATAGTAAATTTTTCTTCTGTAATTTTTCAGGGTGTCTACAGAATCTGGAAATCAGGGAAAAATCAGGGATGTTTATCAATCTGGAAAAGTCAGGGAACTTTCTAAAAATACTCGAAAATCAAGGAAATTTGTCTATATGAGAAAATAAAGCTGTATTGTAAACTGTATGTGTATTGTTAATAATGGAAATCAGGGAACTTTTTTTTTTACAATTTCTGTAGACACCCTGTTTTGAATTTTAGCTTTTTTTGCTATTTTTTTAAAATGTTTTTTTAATCTTTTACTGATATATAGTACATTTTATTTGGAATTCCTAGCAATTTTTGAATTTTTATGGGTTTTTTTTTTTTTACAACTTTTTAAAGTTTTTTTTTTTTTTTTGATTTGCAAACATATTTTAATTTCAAGATTCATTATTTATTGGAAAGAGGAACATGCTTTTTGATTCCAAATCATTTCAGTAGTCATGCTTACAAATTTTATTCCTTTAAGTGTAAAAAAGATTCTGTGAATCGAATGTCTGAAAGTTTTGCCTTGTTAGAAAAACACTTGTTGAGCAGCAAACAGAAATGATGATTAAAAGAAAAGAAAAGCAAAACCCCTTCTTTTTATACCATTAAAAAAGAGCAATTGGTATTTTTGTTGTTAATGGGCTGATTTTGTTGAAATTTTCGCCAAGTTGCAATAATAATAAATTAGGCTGTGTAACTAAATTTTTATTAAAATATAGTAACTTTTAAGAAAATTATAGCCACCCACAAAAAAGCCCATCCATTGTTAGACCCACTAGAAAAAAAAAAAAAAAAAAAAAAAGCTGACAAGGACTTGTGATTTGTTTATTTAGCTTCGATAACTTGGACGCTGTGAGAATGAGATACGCTTTCCATTGATAAATGTTTCATTATGCAAAAAGAAAGTGTTTAAAAAAATTTCATGAAGCAAAACTGACAAAAAATGGTATTTATTGAATATAAAGATGTGAAATATCACTTTGCTAACTAAGCGTAAACCAACAGAGTGAAAAATGTCCTAGCCGGGAATAGAACCCGGGCCCCTGGAACAGCACTCCTGTGCTCTACCACTAAGCCATGAGGACGATGCCCAGCTTGGAATCTCTCACCCACATAAGTCGGTAAGACTGTTACCACAGCTGCAAGATGGAAAAGTCTTCATGGCACACAATCTTGTGGCGTAACATGAGACGCAAATGAACCCAGCAACAATTTTTACATACAAATTTTCACTCTGTTGGTTTATGCTTAGTTAGCAAGTTCTTGTCTTTAATATTCAATAATTTCAAGCGTAATTTCATTGCTGAAAAGTAGTTGAAAAGTTAATTAAAAATTGTATTAATTTATTTTGAACATATGAAAAAAAGTATTTATTTTAAACATAAAAATTATTTTTTTGCATGATAAATATTTTATTTTCCATCAACATCTTCCTTTAATATCTGTTTACAATGTAATGAAAGCATAACTTTAAAGAGAGAAATCCTGAGGAATTTAGAAAACACGTGCTGTTCTCAGGCAATTTTCAAATGGAAAATGCAATCAGTATGCAGTTGCTGCATCTGATTTTTGCATGGATAGAATTGATTAAGGGGCTACTTCACTCATGCCAAAATACCTACTTGTTAATCCAGTGTCTTGTTTCTTTCAACATTTTTATTTATTTATTGCTATGGCTTAAAGTAGCCTCTTAAGACTTTGCACGTAAGTCATACAGAGCAACAGTACTTCTGTTTTCCAAAGTCCACATGGTTTTACCTGGAAAAAAATAGCAAAATATTTTGGAAAAAAAATAGAGGGCTTATAAAAGATACTGGGAACAATGTCAGATGCTTTTTCCATGTCTAAAAAAGGCAGTGTGCATCGGCACTTAAAACAAAAGGGTGCATCACTCTCTGAAAAACGTCAAATGGGAACACTATCAATAGATATCACTGCAGGGAAAAAAAATACCATACCTGCCATCCCGGCAGAAGTGTCGCACAAGCATATTTTTAACTTTCAAACTCGTATGCGCTGTGGCACTTCTTCCCAAAATTATGGTATAAAAGGCAGTATGTGGACAATTTTTCTGAATAAGAGGCAAAAAGGACACTATTTTTTTGGATAAGAAGCATGAAGGGTGCTATTTTTTAAACTAAAGGACTGGCAAGGTACAGTACTTTCCTGAAACTGCCTGTGAGAAACTCTATATGTAGGGGGAGAGGGGAGGAATGGAACACTTTTTACAAATTTAAAAAATCAAATTTGCTTGACACTTAAACAAAAATTTCAATTTATAGAATATAAAATGAAATACTTTCTAATGTCCTTGAATAATATAGAAACATAATTTCCATAAACAATTTTATAATTAAAGAAATTGTAAGTTTCAAAATGTGTCTCATACCTCCCCACTGACAGGGAGGTATGGGATAGCTATAAAATAAAACTATAAGGCACAAATAGTCTAGTGTTGCCTAGGTATACAGTGTAACAAAACTTATAGGTTGATAATGTCTTTGCCACAGTATCAAATTCCAGTATCTTCATCACTGGAAGGAAAATTAAGGATTGTCAGTCACAGATGACATGAAAAAATCATCAATTCAATTTATTTACATTTTGAAGTAAATTAATATATTATCAATGTTATAATTAATATATTACCCTCTAAAAATATTTGCATAATAGCAATTTACATTTATCTTATTAAAATGAAGGAATTGGGCTTGTCCAGTTCCTCTCTTTACTGACATGTCCCATTCCTCCCCACTACCTTCTTTTATGTTAAACTTCCTGTATAAACAAAAATATTGCTTGAAGGCTTAGTTTAAATCATGGATAATATACAGTATAATGTCCCATAAATAGGGAAACTATTACATCTATGCATAAACAAGTCATTAATATACAGAAAGCATAAAAGTATATGAAGGAAATTTACTTTTGATTCTTGAAATAATCTCTTACTTTATACAGTTTTAAGCTTATGCAGATCAAAAACTTTTTTCAACTGAAGATTGGGCTACCATTGCTTCATCTAGTATGTGATTGATGAAATGTTTAGAATGATACATGAAGAGAAAATCCTACTGTCCCATTCCATCCTTAGAGGAGGAATTGAATAGAGAGCAAATCCCTTTGTTATATCAGCCGAACCCTGAAGCACTCATGCCGGAGATTTTATTGCCAAAAGGGTGTCGTTTTTTGGTGGTGATCCCTTTCTTGGCAATTTTCTGTTTTCATTCTCGTGATAAAAGAAAACGCTCCAAAACGAACGCATTCAAAATAGGTCTTGGTGGGTGCGGGAAAAACCGGTTTGGCGTGCATTCTCCCCACCATCACGTGATGGTGGGAAGCATATGTGCTTCAAGAAAAGGTTGCTATTTCGGCATCCAGTTATATTAAAAATCTATGATTCCATCCCACTCTCCCCTATACCTAATATCAGCAGTCAGAAAAAGCATGCTAATATAGTGCGAAATTACAGTAATTGCTACTATTTAAAATAGTTTGTAATGTGGTGAGCTACATTTCGAACAATGTAATGCAGTGAGTAGCACAATTTATAAAAAAAGTAGTTTTTAGCGAGTACTCAAACTACTTTTAATACTGCTTCAGGAAAAAAGTGCCATTCTATAAATCACATAAATGTAACTTGCTTCTTTTGTGCAACACATATTGTGTTCAATAGTTTTCTAATGTCTGCTGCCATGTTAAGCAACCCTTCGCATGCAGGGGTCTGTCCAGACTTTTCTCACAGGGTCCTGTTTTTGTGAAATTGTGAAGTTTTCCTTATTTTTCTGAAAATTCTAGTCATAATTTTGTGAATTTTAAATTATCAATGTCTATCCTTCATATATAAAAAGCTAAGTGATATGTTCTTTGGTGAGTTCAACTGCTTACTTACAGGCCAGATTTTATTTTTAAATGACTAAATTTGAGAAAAGTTCAATTTGAAGGTGGAAAAATTCTGTGAAAGGTCTATTTAAGAGACAAATAATTTTGTGAAGGGTCCTGTTTTGAGATAAAATGTTTTGTGAAGGGTCCTGTTTGGGGATAAAAAATTTTGTGAAGGGTCCTATTTTAAGATAAATTATTTTGTGAAGGGTCCTGTTTTAAGATAAATTATTTTGTGAAGGGTCCTTTAAAGGACCTAAAATTTTCCTAAACATATCCCTGGCATGAAGTCATAAAATTTTCCACTGACCCTTGAAAACCTAGAGCCTAGATAAAATCAAGTGCTGCCTTACCAAAGAAATCAATTTTCTTACTGGCAACAATTATCTACTTACTCATTATTAGGTTTTTATAGATTTACTCAGTTTATATTTAGAGTTGTTTTTCTGTAATTTTCTAGTATAAAATAAGAATACTCATTATATTTAACTCTCAACAAATATCAATACAATTCACACAATTAAAGTGTGTTGGAGAGTTAAGTAAACAAATCTATTAGTAAATGCATGAGTCAGTAGTAGTTTTATATCCCAATATTGTAAGAATAATATTACTGTAAGAAAAATAAATAAAATTTATACAGCGTATCATTGCGTATAAATATGTTTTATACAGTAGAAGTCCTCTTTGTTTCACTAGTTCAGATATTTCTCTCTGTTTTTGTGGCTAAAAATCTCATTATAAAATAAATTGTAGTTTATCTCATTTATTATGTAACGATATTTAAATGTTTATTGTATTGTGTGTATCTCTCTGAATGTTGTTGAGAAAATTGTAATATCTATATTATAAAGTATAAACATGTCCATGAATAACACTGGCATCATATTATTGACAATTGCAAAAAACATTGCAACATCCAACAAATAAATTTAGCTTTTATAAGAATTTTTTTTCTAAGCATTGCATAATTTTAATTTTGCATTACCAGATAAAGAAAAAATTACTATTAAATGCAGTTTCTTTAAAAATTCAAAAAAAAAAAAAAAAAAAAAAAAAAAAAAAAAAAAAAACTGAAATTTTATGAATTTTAGATTAATTTTCAACCTTGAATATTTAAAAATCTCTATACAACCCAATTAAGGAAGATTTCTGTTTAAAACAATGTAAATAATTCAGCATTTGTTTGTTTCTGTTTAATATTTCACAACTAAATTGCCAAACAAAATTTAAAACTTCACAAATAAATTAATGAAACACAAACTTAACAGATATGTAATCAAACTATGTGCTAAAATAATCAGAATCATAAAGGTTGCTATAAACAATGAAATGTTTTGCAATTGGCTTGTGACTAATACGAAGGTAAAAATACTTTTTGATATAGTTATTGGGTAATTTAAGAAAATACACAAAATGTAAAAAACCTATTAAAGTTTTATATTAAAAACAATTTTAATCTATGTTCTATATACCGAGCAATATATTACAAGTCTGTAGCCTGGGATGGATTACCTAGTGTAATCTAAATTAGCATTTTGGAGACAAACACAAATCATTCTCCTGTATGTTATTAAAAAAATAATTTTAATGTACCCAGTTGTATCACACTTATTTTATTGTATCCCAGTAGACGTGCTATAATGAGGGACTACTGTATTATTTAATCTGTATCTTCAATTTCGAGTGTAGATTGAGTTCTTTAACAAGATCTGAAAGTAATGAAGTAGTGACTACTTTTGAAAAAGATTTTGTAATTGTTACTTTTAAAACAAGTAGTTGTAGTTAACTACACTTTTGATCAAGTATTTGTAATCTGCTAGAATGAAAAAGTAGTTTTTCTGATGACTGACTATAATGTGTGTGTGTATGTATGTGTAATATGTATATGACAAGATTCCAGTTAGGCGGTGTAAGGCAGTTACTTGATTGCAGAAGTTTTTTAATTTCAGTGAGCAGCCATGAAAAATACTACACAGTATAGACACTAGTGTCAGAACTTACATATTATTATTAGGATATATCATCAGAGTCAGAGCTTAGATATCATTATTGAGATATATCATCGAATCAAAGCTTAGATATCGATAAATAACCCAGCCCTACTCATCCCATAAAGATGGAGCACTCTTGAATTGATCAACAAGGCATTTTATAAAAATCATATTGACAGCCAAACTCTAAAATATCATTTAGGATGTAGTGGCTAATTTTAACAGACTGTATCATTGAAAAAAATCTGTTATGAAATTGTGCACTTGGTTTTAAATCCATTTGCAGAGGTTCCCAAATGTATTCTACGTAAAAGGACTTTATCGAATCAAAGCCTCGAATTTCGAAATGATGGCAGATAAATCAAAACTGAGAGATTCGATACCCGAAATATGGGGGAAGAAAGTTGCTGCTAACTTTAGGAATTTTGTCAAAAAAGAATGGAATATTTAATCGAAATACATCAAAGAGAAAATTTTACTCGTGCAATGCCAAAATGAAAAGAAATTGCAGTGTTAAATATATCATTCTTTTGAAAAGTAAAAAAATAATAATGGCATTTTTAAAGATGAAAAATAGTACAATTAAGTGAGATAAATTTAGGTAAATTTCAGATGGATTTATTATTAAAAATATGTTATATATAAATATAGGTATATTTGTGAGTGTTTAATTTGAAAACTGGTGCAATACATGATTATTTTTCATAGTTTTTTTTATCACGTCTTGATTTTAATTTTCAAATACATGGTTTAATTGCTACTCATATGAGTTATATTTGTAATTTTCCCATTCAGTTTTATCATTTGTGTATCTTTTTTTATATTGTTATTACTTCTTTTTTTGTGTGACTGTTTAAAGATATAATTTACCAATTTTCTCATTATAGGGGAAATTGGTAAATTATTTCATACAAACTAAATCTTGCACATGCACATATAGTTTAAAAAAAGTAATGGTTAAGACTCTAATGATCTCAAAGCCGTTGCATTTGTCTGTCATATTAAATGTCCCACCCACCTGAATATCGGTGGTCAGTGTCTTAAACAAATTTAGCTTTAGAATATTTCTCATGGAATCTTCCATGATTGGGCCTACTGCTACCATTTCTGATTACTGCTGTAAATGGAAGAGACCTCTGGTGGGCACATAAGTGGCTGCCTTTTCCATGAAATAACAGAAGTCTGTCCCAACCACCACCAAGAGCAGTAATAATTTAGGAGCTGCTGTGTTCGTCTGACAGGTCTGAACTGTAGCAGTTGTCTGTCATTAAATGTCCCACCTGCCGGAATATTGGTGGTCGGTCAGTGTCTTAAACAAATTTAGCTTTAACATTTTTCTTATGGTATCTTCCATGCTCGGGCCTACTGCTAACATTTCAGACTACTGTTGTAAAGGGAAGGGAAGGGACCTCTGGTGGACACGTAAGTGGCTGCCGTTTCCATGAAATAACGGAGGTCAATCCCAACCACTGGCAAGAGCTGTAATAATTTAGAAGCTGTTGTGTTCATCCGATGGATCTGAACCAAAACATCCCGCAGTTTGATGTCTTAAAACTCATCGAATTTAGCTTTTAAATTTTTCTGGTGGAATCTTCTGCAATCAGACCAAATGCTACTATTCTGAGCCAATGTTGAAAACAGGACCACCTCCAATGTGCGCACAGTCACTACTTCAGAAAAGGTGGTCATATACCCATTGGAGGTCCCTTTTCTTTTGAACACTGGCTGGAATGATAACATTAGGCCCGATCATGGAAGATTCCACTGGAAAAATTAAAAATCTAAATTCAATGAGTTTAAGGAATAAACCTGTGGGATTCATGCCAGCAGGACTTTTAATACTGCAGTGGCTTTGAGATCATTACAGCTCTATATATTGCTATATTATTTAATAACTTGCATTTTAAGAGATTTTTACATCTGCACCAAAAATAATAATAATCTGAGCATAGTTTTAAAAAATATTCTTTCTCATTGTTAATAATCTTTTTATTTCTGTTGTTCTGCCTTGCTCTGAATCTTTTTTGTATGAGTGTAAATTATTTGACTGTATTGATTTTAACACTGAAAGTTAATGTAATTTTTCTAGGATTTCCAAAATTTGATGATCATATGGCTCACAAAAAAAGCCCACGTAGTATTATGTTGAAAGATGAGGAAGAAAATCAGGATAGTGACTCATTTTTTGTAAGTATTGCAACACATTTTGTGATTGTTGATAGTTCTAGATTTGTTTATATTATCGGATTTCTTAAAGCTGCTAGTCATTCAGTTTCCAAATTCTCCTCGGTAATTTTAAGTCTATGGTCATTTGATACATTCTTATACTTAAAATATCTCCTCAGGAAATCAATATTTTTAACTTCTTTTTTCTGTGTATCCTTTTTAAAGGATTTCTCTTTTTTTTTCTTAGTTGTCAAGCTATTTCTAAAATATATGCTTAAATTTTGAAGTGTTGGATCAATAAATCTGGGTCTAATCACAGTTCGTCAGCTTGTAACACATAAAATTTTTAATTAAGGAGAGATTTTAGAAATATTTTGACAACTAAGAAAAAACAGAAATCCTAAGAAAGAGTATGCAGAAAAAAGAAGTTAAAAATATTGATTTCCCATGGAGATATTTTAAATATAAGAATGCATCAAATGCCCATAGAGATAGACTTAACATTACTGAGGGGAATTAAAAAACTGCGTGACTAGCAGTCTTAATAGTCCAGGAGGCAACGACATAAAACTCTGTTATCAGATACAAGAAAAAACTGTATTTTATGTATGAGTAGATATAGGGGAATCTAATGACCCATGTCTGCCGGAAGTGAAGTGGTGCCTAAGCCAAAAACTAATACCACATCGGGTGTATTTTTAGAGGCTTAACCTAAGTTATGTAATACAAGAAAAATAAAATATGGAAAATGTTGAGTTCTTTTAGTACTATAATAATATTCTGGTCTGCCTTCTCACAACTGATGTATTTTTATCATAATTATTTTTAATGTTTACCTATGTTATTGAATACAAGGATAATTTGTATTTTAAATTTAAGTTTAAATAATGTTATTACTAAAAATCGAGGTCTGCCAATGTTCAGCTGTAGCTAGACCTTCGGCAGACCAATTTGTAAAGTGTGCGTTTTTATCATTTTGCATTAATTTTATCGAATAAAACTATGTCATTTGAGAAAGTTTTGCGTCTCTTTCTTAATACCATGGATGATGAGAATGCTTGAGGAACATCCCACTGACACAATTTGATAGGCATCCATATTGGTGTTTCCTACTGTTGAAACCAGACTGACCAATTAAAAGTCTGCATTTTGCAAAACTTTATCAGCAATATCTTGGATTTTTTTCACAAATAAATTTACACTTCCTTCATGAAAAACAATGAGTTTAGTCATATTATTGAGAATTACATATTAAAATACATACGGAATGATATAAAACTAAAAATTTTTGTTCTTTTGCCCCTACATCTGAACTGAAAGTTTCATTGTTTACATCTGTGGTGATGTATGGATTTTTGGCCTTTACAGATTTTAGGGTTGTGAATTTGAGGGAGTCTAGTGTATATATTAATGCTTCTGGGCGAAAATGATTCTGTTAAGACATTTGATCATATTGTTCATACTTTGAAATTATAATAGCTAAAAAAAATAAGTTTTTCTGCAGACTTTAAATTTAGAGCATTATTCTTTGCAGAAAAGTATAGCAATAGAGTTTTTAAATTTCTCCAAATGTTCTCTCGTTAACTTAGTTTCTTTTTTTACTGTCTTAGAAATTCTCTTGAAAACTGAAGGATTGTGTTCATCTTGTTTAAAAATGGCACTTAAGGCTATTCTAAAAAAATAATTTTTTTCTGCTCAACATCACAAAACTTTGATGCATTTTCTGTCTCATTTTTAAATATAGAAGCATGATACTTACAGGCATCATTATTGAAGTGATTTGTAATTGAGCAATTCTTTTCATTTTCTGGTGAATGAATTATATCTTGAGTTATAAGCAGTTGCTTCAGGATTGCAGCTTTTCTGTCTAGAAATTTGGCACAAAACACCAACTTTCATAGCATTTTCTGAGGTACCCTCAGCCTTTCTCAAAAGGCAGTTTGATTAAATTGTTTCTGAACAATTTGATACATTTGTGAACAAAAATTAATTAAAAATTGTCAGAAAGTAGCCAGTTTGAATTTGAGAACAACCTTAATTAACTGCTGCAATTATAATTTATTTTTTTCAACATTGTTTATTTATTAAAATGTTATTATCTTAGAGAGACATTTCTATAGTTACTCTTTCACCAAGAAAATTTAATACCACTAAATGCTTTTTTTTTTTTAAATGCATTTTTTTTTAGCTCCCTATTTTTTTCTTTGGCACCGAAGAAATGGTAAAAAAAGTAGACAAAATATATAAATAGAATATATGTCCTTGGTCAACAGTTTTTTTTTTTTTTTTTAGAAAGATGAGATACTCAAACTTAATGTATCAGTTTTCAATCAAAACTCGGAATTTGATTTGTGTATAAAAACAAAAGAATTAAAAATTTTAAAATAACATCAGTCAATCACTAAAGAAATATGGAAGCTTTCATTTAGAAAGAAAAGCAAGGAAATTGATTCATTGATTGTCAAGATATTTTGGATATACAGACTTAAAAAAAAAATGTTTTCAGAAAATTATGTTTTAAAGTTTTCTGACATACTGTGTGATGAAAATTGCTTAAATTTGATAGTTAATTTGATTTGATTTTTAATGATATACTTAAATTTTTAAAAACTGCTTCGAGCGAACATTATAGAAAATCAGATATTCAGAAATTAAAAAAAAAATACTGTGACTCTACTTGACATTCTGAACATTTTCTACAATACTATGCATTCAGATAAATTTCTCATATGGTGGAATCTGTTTAATTCAAAAACTGTATCTTCAGGGCTGTAGCTAGAAGTGAATAATAGGGAATGCTCAAGAAAATGTAGGGCAGGCTCATACTTTTTCTCTCTATCTGACTCATGCACGCATACACAAACACACATAGATATATATTATTAAACTATTATATACGAAGATAAATTAGTGTATATTAATATTGGATGCACAATAGTTTAATAAAACTATTTATAATAAGTTAATTTTATGCTAAGGAAAGAAAATTCTGCAGAATGAAAATTTCCAGTGTCTAACTAGTGCATTATAATATAAGTGAAATAATAAGTGATGATGTCAACACGGTTCACCTGTTTCAAAACAGTTGCAACCTTTAATTTTTTTTCTGGATATTCCCACCACATGATGGGGTGTTGTGATATGATGTTAATGTTTGCACGTTTGCATTAGCAAAAAGTTGCCAATTCTATATCTAGTTATAGTTAATACTAGCAGTTTCAGACAATTTAGCAGCTTGATATATGAAGATAGGATGCGTGCACGTTGAAACACTTTTTTTGCTACTTTTTTATGTGAATATTACAATTTAATGTTTGTGCAAAAGTCTAAATAGCCCCAAAACTAAGTTCAATTTTTGAACAGAGTTTCATTTGAATTTTTGAAATACAGTTTCATTTGGTGACCTTCGAATCTTTCTCAGGGGGGCTCAAAACTTTTTAGGGGGAGGGCTGAGACTTCCCTAGCACCCCTCTAGCTACGGCCCTGTGTATCCCATGTTTTGAAATAGATGTTTTATCTAAGCGCATTTATGTTTCACTTCTTCGTCACAATATTTATCACTTATGTGCTGCCACGTTTCCTAGGTGATTTTCCTTAGGGAACCGGTTGCAAATTGAGTTGAAAATAAGTTAAGTAATTAGTCTGTCGGCTGATTTGTGCAAAAATCTGTACAGTTCTTTAGACAGTGGTCTATAACATATTTGACAAATGGGAGCTCAGCCAGAAGTACCATTCAAAAGATATCGTGCTCACTCACACATATTCATGCACATACATCATGCTTGCAATCCATGCACTATTTAGTTCAGAAATTAAAAATGAAAATGCATTTTTTGAAATTGAAAAAGTACCATATCTCTTTCATATTTGTGCGGAACAATTAATTCCTCTTTAAATTATGCATGTCCCAGAATGATTGTCTGATAAAATACTTCAATAAGTAATGTAAAAATTTTTAGTCTAAAAATAAATAGATGGAAGGCTTGGTTGTAAAAAATGGTTAACTGACTTTTTTTAATTTTTTTCTGATTTTCATGTAAAATTGTTTACATTCTGTCAACCTTTTAAAAGTATTAGGTTTATTTTTTACTCAATATACTCAAAATAAATTTTAGATATGAATCTACAGTATAAAGCAAAAATATGTAAATGAGTAATGCTGATGTCATATTAATGGTGGCAATGCCTGACCAATAAAATTTGATTTTGCTGTAATTTTGTTTTTAATCAAACAGTTTCAATTTTTGCAACGTTGAAAAAAAAATTGTTCTTTCAAATGCAATTAGTTTGAAAAGCTGCATCTCAATTTACTAATTTTTTTAGGTTTTTAAAATAATTTTCAAATAGGATTTTTAAAAAAATCTGTTGTGTGCAGCCTCATTGCAAAAGATTTAACCCATTTTCACTTAAAATATTATAAAAGTTCAGTATTTGTTTTCAGCTAATATTCCATAGAGAAAACAAAATTTCATGAATAAATAAATTGTATAAGTAAAACACAAACTTAACAGACATGTAATCAAACTATGTGCTTAAACTAGAAACTACTGAAAATTTCAGAATAATAAAGATGGCTGTAATTAGTGAAATCTTTGGCAATTTCTTCAGCTATTAACTCCTGGCATGCAGCTAATACAAAAGTATCGCTTTTTATAAAATACAAAACTCTATTTTAGTACATTAATACTTTTTATATAAAAGTCCTTTTTGTTGTTAGTGAAGAATCTAAAAAAATATATTAAAAGTAAAAAAATCTATTGGAGTTTAATCCATTAACCGCCAAAACTATAAGGGGTTAAAATTTTTTTATACAAATGATATTGGTTATTCATTTGAACATATATAACATTAATTTATAGTGGAAATAACAAAATTTGTGTTAGCTTACGAAAAATGGTGTGTTGCGTTCACGCAACGTCAGCGGAATAAGAGTACTGATATTTATTGAGCTCAATTGAGCATCAGCAGGATTTTCTTGCATATATGGGCACTGTAAGATATTCTTTTACCTTTGTTACAATTTAGACAGCAAGCAATCACTCTAATGTAATTAATTTATTATTAAAATTATTTTTTTTTTATTTTTTTAAATTACTGATCATATACAGAAAACAGTTTCAAGTATAAAAATATTCGCTACACTTATGATGTAAATCAACATCACAAATGTACTGAAACGATAAATATTCGGGCTATGGCATTGTTTACAATGCAGTCTTCCGCTGTCATCGGACTTGACAATTAACCCTTTCAGGGGCAGTTGTATGTTTATGAAGCCAACTAATTTTATTTCCCAAATGCCACAATGGGACCAGAAAGGTGGTAAAGTAATTGTCCTTTATTATGTAACTGTTTGTAAATACCGGTGTCATTCATTCATTTCAACATTTTAGAAATTTAATTGCATTGCCCCGGAAAGGGTTAAATTTCCGCGTTCTGTCTGTAATGGCTTTTGCATGGAGAACTTACTATGCCTTCTTTTGGCTGATTTGTTTATGGTTAACTCTTTACTTTCAAAGGGTGTTTGCAAAAGGTACAATGCAACTTCATGTCTGAAATCTAAGTGACAGTATTTATTTTCGAACATAATCTTTATACCTTCTCGCATTGATCAAGGTTTTATTTTTTCTTCATTTTTTGGCTGAGTCATAATCAATTTTTCTACCTTTATCCTCTCCAAATCACCATTTTTTTAAAATTTGTATGTGTGATTTGCACTCCTTTTAGAGGATACAAACTACTTTTTCACGCACATTTCAATTTCGCCAGCAGTATCGAAAGGTAAAATATCATTATCACTTTTTGATTTATTATTATTTCCTTCTTCATCAATAATTTCTGCTATTTCTGATGAAATAACGATACTATTTGTTTCGTTCCCATCATAATTATATGAATCTTTATTAAAAATTCTTCGAAGACCTTCAAAGAACGTAAGATATGTATTTGAAGCATTTCTGTGAGCACGACATAAGAAAAAAATCCACAGAGTCGAACGATACGAGTGAGTACTGGAACTATCTCTTTTCCACTGACGTTGCATAAACGCAACACCTACTGTCTCTTCCTCCCCCATTAAAACGAAAGCAACTGATTCGTTGAATGTTCTTATGTACTTTGACCTTGTCTAAAAATAGATTTACTCTAAAGCTTACGTTTGTCTAACTATATTTCTTTTGCGAAAAAGACAACGCGAAAGTTTTCGTTTAAAAATGCTTTAAGTTTCGAACTTGTTATTAAATAGAAAAAATATGTTGAAAGAAAATATTTTTCTATTGAATTAGTAACCATAATATACCCTACTCAAAAATTACTGTTAATATAAAATTCTTTTAATAGCTATTTTTTTATACGCATTTATTTTGACTGTTGCGTGAACGCAACACCAGCGGTTAATGGGTTAAGAAAATGTTTTTTTACCTGTATTCTGTAACTTCAGCGTAGATTGGATCTCCTAGTTTTGATAATCTCTTTGCACACGAGGTCGATAAAACAACATCAGGGATTTATTTAGAAAGAAGTTAGATTCTTTAAAGGATCTTTCTACCTTTTCACATTTTTATACACTACATGGCCAAAAATCACTGGACACTTTTGATTTTACATGTTTTGTAAAATATCTAAAGGTATATTGGTCAGACTCTTCTGGAACTTCAGGCATGTAAAGAACATGTTATGCATGCACCTCATATTTTTCAACAAAGATTTGTTCACAGGGATGATTAGGGAACAAACAACAAATAATAATAAAAAAATTCATAAAATGATCTGTTGCTGCAGCAGATATATATGTGATGCAAAAATTATACAGCATTTGTGTAATAAGAGCACTTAATCTGGTGGTTTTTGCATACTTTTCGTTTTTAGCATGCAGGGTTTTCAACCAAATTTAATACTAGTTTCAGAAAATTTGTCAAAATATATTAGAAACAACATAGTACAATTAGAATATAATATATTAAATATTTAATAAAGTATGAGAAGTTGTATGAAACATTTTTTAACTGTGCAAACTATCTGTATATTTTTTTACATGAATTTGGAAGTTAACTTTGTAGTGCAACTAATGCAAAAAGACTAGTCATATATCTTTAAATTGGAGTAATTGATTTCCGACAAAAGAATTAGTATTTAATAAGTGTTAATGTGTAGCTTTAGAATGGATGCTTCCATTTTGATATATATATATATTGTTGGAATAGCCTTAATCTGGTGGTTTCCCAAGAAGCATCAATACAAAATTAAAAATGACAGTATATGGAATATCTGCTATGAATCTTTGCCAATGCGATGATAATTATAACTAAAATTTTAATCCACCATGTAAAAATTACAAATAACCACTCTTTAGTTGACATGCTACCTGTATAAGTACGTGATAACGGGCACAATGTGAGAAGATTGGTAATTACAAGGATTCTTCAAATAATATTAATGGATGATTTATTTGCAAAATATTTACATTAAAAACACTATTTATAGGTACATATATAGCAGATCCCGCCCAACATCAAGTTACACGTTAAGATAATATCTACATACTGGGTAATAATATTATTAAATTACACTCTTTTCTTCTCAAATTCATACTCAACTAGGCTTATGGGATAACCACCCAGGTATCTCCCTTACTTTTGTATGTATGCTATTCCTCACAGGAGTCTGTACTTTTCCAGAGAACGCCTTTCACCTCCAGTGCATGACTCCAGGCTCTAGCCTCTGCACACAAGACTGACTATTTTCACTACAGCTTCTTCCTTCCCAAGAAACCCTGTAAAATAAAGTGTGGCTTCCACCTCTAAAATCAAAGACAGTCCAAGCTGTACTTCTACTGACTATCATGTTAACTGACCAGCTATCCTACAATATCCTCTTTGTTTCTCCTTCTTTCTTCTCCTTATCTACTTGCCATTGTTGTTCACATTCTGTTATACAATAGGGACCATGCTGGTATTTCCTTATTACAATAGAGCTTTTCACACAATAGAGATGGTAATATAATAGTACTTATTCCAATTCCTCAGATAAGAAAATGTATTTCTCTAACCTAAGTACGTAGCAAGTGATATACATATAAATACAATAAATAAAGAAAACAAAACTAATTTACAGTAATCTTAACTAGGCACGCTTCCATTAATGTCAGAGAGCTGACAAAATCCTTTTCATTCAGCTGCTTCTAGAAAGCAATGGAATTTCAACTGTGTGACTGAATGAATTCTTTCGTATTGGTTATGAATGTACAGTTAAAAAGTATTTCATCATACATTTTATAACTTATATTCAAATTACCTTGGTTTTTCTACTGTATTTGTTTTTTGAAAGGGGTATTATATTGGCTGGAAAACCTACATTTTATAAACAAAAACATCCAAAAATGTCTTAAATTTATTTTAAAGAAACCTTTATATCTTCATGAATATATATATATATACACACACACATGCTATACTTATACAAATGTTGTACAATATCTACATATTCATGTGCTAGAGCCACAAAGCATTTCATTTTACAGCGTAATCGAAAATATGATTTTTTCTTTTTATACAATTTATATTTTATTTTTTCTTCTTTACGTTGTTGGTATCCTAATTGCTCTCATGATCAAACTTTTGCTGAAATATATGAGGTCAAACATATTCTTCATATTCCTGTAGTTCCAAAAGATTCTATCAAGAATCTCTTTAGACTTTCTACAAAATGTCTAAAATTTAAAGTGTCTTGGTGAGTTTTCACTATATAATGCATTTTAAACAGAATTCTGAAATATAATACTTTTTTTTACTTTATGGAATTTTAAATAAGAAATTATTTGTATAGTTTATAAATAATATTTTTGTTGTGTAAAATATCTCACAATATTTTAGAGCATTTGTTATATCATCTTTTCCTTTATCTTCCAACTGAAATTTTCCATATTAGTATTGTTTCCTTTTACAAATATCTTTCTGAATTTTCGTGATATTCAACAGGTTTTTTGTTTGAGTTGGTCTATAAAGTTGACTACCAAATCATAAAAAAATTTCTAGTTCTTTATTAGTGTTGATTCCTCCTACCTTTATAATTGTCTAAAAAAGAAGCTAAACAATATCAATACAAGAAATTTTTATTAATTCTGTTATTATGAAAGTTCAGCAGACGATTTCTTTAAAAATATTTAAAAAATATAGTCTTCTTTCAACTTCCATATGAGAAAATTTTCTGTATGTAGCATAACTTCAAACCTTATAATTGTCTAAAAAAAAAGAAGCCAAAGAATATCAATAAAAAGAAAATTTTATTAAATCTGATATTGTGAAAATTGAGCAGACAATTTCTTTTAAAATATTTT
This sequence comes from Maratus speciosus, assembly GCA_963932465.1. Lineage (NCBI taxonomy): Eukaryota > Metazoa > Arthropoda > Arachnida > Araneae > Salticidae > Maratus > Maratus speciosus. The sequence goes on along the minus strand of OZ010787.1, from coordinate 650,317,793 downwards.
TTACTTGTAAGTTTTATCTTGCATTTGCATATGATTTTTGCTTTTTCAGTTTTCTAATTTTTTTTTGTTTTTAACACATTCCAACATAGTTGAAAAGTGTTTATGAATTTGGTTTGTCTGTCTGTCCATGCTATAACTTGCATAAATATACTCTGATTGTCATGTAATTGATATGTTATTTACATTCCCCATGGCATATTCAGTATTGAAAATGAATTGCATAGCATTTATACAGGGTTCCTATGTTTAAGGGAATTCTCCAGATAAAATATCAGTAATTTTTTTTATAGAAAAATAAATCTAGGTTAAACATGTGAAATTTCACGTTACTTAATTAAAGATTTTCTATAAAAAAATACTGGTACCTAAGAATTTCCTGGTTTGGAAATTCCCTGACCCATATGAACCCTGTTTATAGTTCTTTTACAAGGGACTCAAAGAAATGCCATTACATTGTAGTCTATGGTGAAAATTTGTTTGCAGTATATTTTAATGATGTTAAACTACTTCAAACATACTGAAAATAATGTACAGTCATGGGGGAAAAGTAAATATCCCTTACTAACTCTACAAAAAATATTGTAGAAGTAAGTTACTGGTACCAAATGATTGGAAATAAAGTGTACTTTTAAATGATGTATATAAAGTTTACCTAGGGGGCCATCTACATATCAAAATGGAACCAAATTTTGTTTTTTTCAATAGCAATACCCAAGTTTGACACTATAAATAGATTTATACACTCTTCAATTAGCTTAAATCCAAATTTACATGAAATTTGTACGATTAGTTTCAGAAAAATTATTTTAAAATGAGCATATTTTAGGGGCTGTATTCAAATTGAAGTTCAGTACTTGATTGTTGAAATGCGACAGAATGACGACACTTCTATTAATGTATTATTTCTTGCCAATATGAACATATCACTCGCTTAATATGTTTTGACTATTGCCAGCCCAAATGTTTCATTAAAATGAGTAAAATATATTTTTTTTCAAATTATGCTTTTCTGGACATCCCTTAAACTGTCATTTTGACGTTTTTTACTCATAATTCCAAAACTACTTGGAAGAAAAATTTTAAAATGAGAATTTGCATAAAGCAGGACATAATAAATATAAATCTATCAAAAATATTTTAGGTCATATTATAAAAATTTTAAAATTACAAATTCAATGTATTTATGTTTGGGTTTTTTAGTATTATAATTAAACAAAAAATTATCAATTTAGGATTATAATTTCAGGAGATATTGATAAAAATATGAAAATGTAATTTAACATTAGAAGCTCTAAATTTTGAATGTTTATAATTCAAAAACTTATCATCCAAATGACTTTAAATTTCATTTCTAGGCATAGCTTGAAACGAAGATTTAAAAAATATTGCCAAAATTGGATGTTGCCATTGAAAAAAATAAAGCATGGTTTGGTTTTGATTTGTTGTGTTTTGACCTAAGCAAATTTTATATACATCATTTAAAAGTAGACTTTATTTCCTATCGTTTGATACCTGTAATTTTTTTCTATTATAATTTGTTGTAGAGTTAGTAGGGGGTGTTAACTTTTTTTTTTTTCCAAGGACTGTACATCATTGAGGTGCACTACAAGATGCTTTATTATAGCATTTGTGTGTTGTGTAGCATTATGTATTTAGCATTCATAGTATTGCCTATGAGCAATAATTACTAGAAATGCATTTTAAATTGTGCTATGAATTTATTAATTCAGCTAATTTTTTACATATTACTTGGTGAATGGGAATTCCAACTATTTTATATGCATTTCCTAACTAAGCTAAATTTTGGCATACTATAGATTATATATAAGGACATGAGTTTCAAAACTCATCTTAACCACAAACTCAAATTTTATGAAATCGCGAAAAACCTCCGACTGTGTCCATTGGTTTTCATTGTAAACCAAGACTTTAGAATGGCAGAAATACAGTAGTATAAAATTAGTTTTTTTGCAGATTGTTGTATTTTATTGGTGGAGATTTACCAATAGAACAGATTGATAAAGAAAACATGATTTTTTTAATTTTGGAAAAGACGAGATTTGAAATTCTTGCCCTCATATACAAATCTATACATTATATACAGGGCTGGTGGCAGGTTTCATGGGCCCCTGGGCAGACCAAAAATACAGAAAAAGTATGGCACCCCAGAACTTATTCGAGTCACTATATAATTGAATCAGTCCTTTTTAAAAAATTAAGAACGTAACATTATTTGTCATTTTTATGAATCAGCACCATTCTCTCTAATTGAATCATTTTCTGTTGTTCTAAAAGTAAATTTAGAAAGTGGTTATTAAACTTTGATCTAATCTTGCCATAAAACATTTTACTCCAGGCTATTCTGAAATTTTACATTTTATCCATTATCAATCCCAATGTCTCTGACACATTTGCAAAAGAAAACTTAGAATTTTGGCTAATTATAGCCAAGTGTTAAAGAATTGTCTCTCCCATGCATCTTTAATTATATTCATTTGCTACCTGATGACCAGCTTTTCATGATTTTCATGTTGCAAAAATTGCTTTCAAACACCAATTTTGACTGTTTTCATAATTATATATTTTTTTCAAATATTAATGTCATAACTCATATTTCACATATAAAAATTGTTAAAATGCATAAAAATCACAATATGTTTGGGAAGATTTATATTAATGTCACAGAATTTTCAGTGTAAAAAAAATAACTTTGCATCTTTATAATTCCTGAAATTCTTGGCAGAATGTTTTCTAGTTTGTTATCCAAAGTTAAAATTTTCTCTAGATTCAAAATACGAAATAAAATCATGTTTTAGTATTGGAAATTTAAAATTTATTTTTTACTATTAAATTAAATTTTACTATTTCAATAAACTTATTTTTTAATATAATTTTAAGGAAGACTCATTGTCCTGTTGAATTTCTAGTTTCATTTCCTTCTGCTAAAACTTTGTGCAGGTAGGGTACTGTTTTGTTTTTCCAACTAGTTGTACATACGAAACACAATGCTTAAGAACATACAACATATAAATACTAGATGCCCGCTCGGTGTTGCCTGGGACCATAATAATAGCCTTAAATATACCTAAAATAAATATTGAATGATTTTATATTTTTTGATTTCATATTTATAAGTATTATGTATCATCAATTAAAAACAAGTAATATAAAAATTTTGTTTTTAAAGTCAATTCCTACTTAGGTCATCAAAGAAAAATTTAATAGAATCCCTTAAGCTAATATTAGTTTTTGTTGCATTAAAATATCTCAATTTGTTGATTTTCTATAAGGAAGTAGGTTTACAATGGAACTTGGTGAAATATTAGAGATATCGCCAAGTTGGCATCACTTTTGGTGACTCATTTTGGCTGCCAAATTTGGTGATATATCGCCAAGTTGGTCACAAACTTGGCAGTATTTGGCGACAGAACAGTGTCCTTCCTATGGTAACCCCTTATTGAAAATACTTTCATTGATCTTCAATAACCAGTGGCCGCCATTTTGTTTCCCATACAAAACTAAAATTAATTAAAATTTAATTAATTAATTAATATTTGAAAAAACTGTATTAACATCAATTGTCATCCAGTACAAGTTTTAAAAAAATTATTTCAACTTGATAGAATGAATAATGAGTATTTTATTAACGATTGAAAATTTGAACAAGATAAATAAATTTATAAATAAATATAGGAAGAGTGTGAACTAATAGTAGGAATTGAAAAAAAAGGAAATCAGTTAGGCAATACTGAAATCGGCTACTTGATAAAACAACAATGAGGCATGAGGATTAGAACAGGTATGAGTGATGAGCCTTTTTTGTCTCAAGGCAATGGCTGCTGCGATCTGAAAACTATAGTAATTTTTAAGGAAGACAGGAAATTCCAGGCTATTTGTAAGAAGGATGAACAACTATTTAACAGCTGTTAGTCCTCTTAATGTGGAGCTCCCTGTAATTTTGTTGTAAATCTTCTAAACTGCACATCTAGGAAATGTTGTAAAGGAAAAAAAAGTATGAGCAAGTTCATATTTGGAACATTATAAAATTTCTGTACTTGCTCCATGAGAAACTCCACTTGCTCCATCCATCTCACCCTTTGATCATGGACCCCTGGGCAGGCCCCCTGTACCTCCCCCCTTCCCTCTCACTGGCCCTGCAAGGCTGAACAAAATAATTTGGATATTTTTCTGACTATAGTAACTGCTGAAATAGATTCTTAAATGTGTTATGAGTTTTCCAAATTGTTTACTTTCTTTACATCTTTCATCTTATTAAACCGTGAAGTTTTGTTTATACTATTCTGAGTGTGTTGGAAAATGTTATATAATCTATGTTTGATGTATGATTTTTGTTATTTGTCAGAAAGAAAAAAATATTTGGAAATGTAATCAGTCAATTTTTATTCATGGAAAGGAAAAATTATACTGAGTTTCAATTTTCTAGATATAAGTGCATTGTGTCCATAATTAAATGACCCTACTTTAAATTTGTCTAAGATGAAACTATTGTTCATAAAATTTTGTGAAAAACATAATAAATGGATGGGGATTTATTTAACACTGAGAAGGTGTCAATTCGACATCAACCAATGGATTGTCGATTCGAACCAGAAATTTCTTCTTAAAATAAGTTAAATATAAATTACACTGAAATAAGTTATACAAATAACTTAAATAATTTAAAATAAATTTTCTGGTTTGAATTTTTTTTTTACAAAACTTACGTAAAATTTCCCGGTGTCGTAGTGTTAAGCGAAAAAAAAAAAAAAAAAAAAAAAAAATCAACATTTAATCACCAGAGGACTTTTTGTAATGAATTACACATTTAGAATACATTTATGATAGTTTAGAAATTTTATTTATTAACTTTGCCTGATTTTAAAGACTGCATTTCATGACATGTTCTTAGCATTTTCCAGAACACACTGCAGTCAACTGTTGAACATGCTATCTTGCAAGTCCAGATGATATTTGAAAATGTTGACCATCATGTAGAACGTGTTTGGTAGTACAGTACAGGACCTATTATCCGGAATCCTCGAGACCGAAGGCTTTCTGGATTTTAGAATTTTCCAGATTTCGGATCCTCTCAAAATTCTGATTCCTCCCCCCCCTCCCCCCAGAAAAATTTCAAAAACATATAAATAACAAAATTAAACAATCTAATGTATAATATAAATAAAACTTCTTTTGCATTTTTAAAAATTATTTTAAGAACATTTCCTGCACTCTTCAATGGTAACAATGAATAAATAAAAAAATAAGATTTGGTAAACTAATATTATTTTATCTACAAGCTCTACCCTTTTTTTCTTTACAGCTACACAATTTGCATATTCTGCTGGTATTTTTCAAAAACATAAAAATAACAAAATAGAAACAATCATATGTAAAATATGAATAAAAACTTACTTTTGCATTTTTTCAAAAGTTAAACAAATTCGTGTACTAATCAATGGTAACAATCCATAAATAACAAAATAAAATAGGCAAACTAATATTATTTAATCTACAATTTCTACCCCTTTCTTTTAAACTACATAATTTACATAAAAGTTTTTGTAATGTGTGAGGAGGGAAGGAATACACAAGCAAATAAATAGAATTCTGCTATTAAATGTGTATTCAAGTAGCACAATAGTGTAGCCATAATATTTTATAGGAGTAATGGAAAAGGGGTGAAATATCTGACAATTTTTTTAAACGAATCTTAGCATAAATTAATTTTAAACTAAAATTTGACAGAAAGATTATTTTTCTCTAATTTGAAGAAGAGAGGGCTCCGTGTTCTCCCACCACTGGAGTAACATACTTTAGTGGTTACACATTGAAACACACTGGTCTGAAGAAAAATTAGAAATCTGTAAAATTTTTGAAAAATTTCAGAAATTTCAAAATTTAGTAAAAATTTACAAATTAAAAAATTTTTCAAATAAAATTTCTTTCTGGATTTTGAATTCCAGGTAATGGTGTGATAAAATTTGTAAACTATCGTAAATGTATGCTAAATGTGTAATTCATGAAAAAAAGGCCCTATGGTGGTGAAATTTCAAATTAATTTTCTTTTTCCTCTCAAACAAATTCCCATATCTTGATTATGTCCTCCACAAAATTTCACAACATTCTAAGCAATATTTTCGTCTGCAGACAACTTTAAAATAAGGTCATTTAATTATGGACACCCTGTATATAGAGTATTTTAAATATATATATATACAGTAGAGTCCCGCTGTTCAGAAAATCTGCCTATTCCAAACAGAGTTCAGAAAAAATACCGATTTTTTAAACTTAAAAAGACATTCTCTGAAAAACATATTTTTATTGTTATACAAAGAAGTTAAATAGAAATATACATAGAGCCTAAGCTTGATAAAACACCTGAAACCAAATTGGAATGAAAGCTGGTTACTTACAGTTACATGTCAGCTCCATTTATACAATTCTGTAGAATCATTTTTAATCATTGCTAAAAACAAAAAATAACTAATTTACACACACTTAAGAAGTAAAGTCAGTGATTTTTTTTCTGACATTGAATCGACTTGAGGATTTAACGTTCTGCCATCACCACATGAACATAGCATCATTTGATGTTGATGAAGCACATTGTTCGACGTAGAGTAACGAGAAGTCAAGCACATTAGACAAGGGGTAATGAGTCGTCGAAGGTCGTTGCCCTTCCCTTCCCATGTTCACTCAACCTGTTCACCACGAGCCATTCAATGCATATAGAGCTGACACTAGCAGATAACAATGTCCCCACGCACACTTAATTTACATCTTAACAAGTCAATACATTGATTATTATTAATGTAATCCGCCTATTCCAAATTCCCGCTAAACCGAACAGTGTTCAGTCCCAATTAGTTCAGAATAGTGGGACTCTACTGTGTATATATACACAATAGGTTAAAAATTACGTATAACTGTTACTTCTTTGATATTTTATTACTCATTTGATGATATGCTATTGGAAAATAGTATGTACCTTTGGGATATTTGACATCTGAAACATTATTTATAATTTATACAAAATAATAATTTTTTTTTTAAATTTAAAATTCCATAAAGTTAAAAAGAGAGAGATTATTTCAGAATTGCACTTAAAATATTAAAAGGTAAATAATAAAGAAATACATTTTCTAGATTTAAATTAAGAATATTAAAATCTAGATAAATTAGCTTGGATTTTTATCAACAGAGATGTAAGTTTAAAAATTACAGAAAATATAAATTTTTGAGACGAATTCAAAAATATAAGTGTATTTTTTAGGGAAAATATCAAAAAGTTCAACGCTGTTGCACATAACTATGCTTAAAACTTGTAACATGTCAAAAATGTAAAATTAATTAAAAAAGAAAAAAAGGTTGAAGGACAAAAAAGGAAGGTAGGACAAAATCCTAGCCATCTTTTCAGTGAGTGAGCATGCTACCTCTATGCCCTGAAGACTGCTTTGAGAAACACAAACTAATAAATATTTGAAGCGTATGCTGAACTTTAATTTCTCAAAAGCTAAAATTCATTTAAAAAAAATTCCTTCACCAACATAATTAGGGTTATAAACTGTATAACACGCTTTAAAATCATCAAAATTGGTGTGCACCCTGTTTAGAGAGTGAAAATCTGCCCAAAAGGGAATGGGTTTTCTGTTGCCTAGTCTTGGTAGATTTTACTGTGTAAGATATTGTAGCTTCAAACGGAATAACAGCTAAGAAATAATGTCTGTAAACTTGCTATAGCAAGCTATAAAACTTGCTGTCCAATTCCTTTTCAAGCTATTTCTTAGATGATTGTAAAACACTTTAAGAAATTTTGACCACATTCTTGTTTTTCTCCCTATGCCATTTGGCAGGGTTTTTCTTTTTTACAATATGTGAATAATAAAACCTTCAGTTTGAGTCTGAGTTCAAAGACTGGTTTAAACATTGATCCCAAGCCATCTCTAATATGTGCCAAATGCTAATATATATATATATGCCATTAACAGCATGTATGCTTCATCTACTTATAAATAAATTATATATACATATGTCATATAAATATCATACCTATGACACATATACACTTGCCATATATATGCATCATACATAACTATAGCTTTGTCATGTATGTCCATAAAATGTCATGTAGTCATTTATGACTGTAATGCTATTTACAGACTTGCCAAGTCTCCTGATTTTCACATGTTTTTCCATACTCCTGATTTTTGACATATTTCTCCTGATTTTTCAAATATTTTTAAATATTCTGTTATTTTACAATCAAATGTACTGTGATTCAGAGATGAAAACTCCAGTACAGGTGTAATTGTTCTTTAGTATGATTATCAGTAGTATTTTATGTGATAAACTATATTCAGATTCATTAAATGATGAATCTTTAAGACTTTTTTACTTTCACTATGGGCATGTTTTGGATTATTAATATTTTGTCTCGATTAAGACATATATTTAAGACCTTCATTGTAGTTTTATTATGTTTATGTGTAACAAAATTCCCCTCTCCCTGTAATATGTAGTTAATTTAAGAATATGTTAAAATATCCTAAACATATGTTTAAATGCAGTCTACTTGTAAGGAGAGTACATATTTGTCTTATTTGAGTAAAAGTGACATATTTCTTTTTAATCTTCAGTAATAACCCAGCCCTGTTTAAAATTAAACGTGCACTAAACATGTTTACATTTGAAAATTAATAGGTTTTCATTGACAAAAAATATCTCCTGATTCTTGAAATGAAATCTCCTGATTTTTGGTTTTCTGAACTTGGCAAGTCTGTATTTATGTATATTACTGGGCGATACATCTTGGTCGCTTGATGATTAATCCTTAGAGAAGCTGCTGTAACAAGGAAGTATCAAAGAAAAATGCAATAGTGCATTTTCTTAGTATATTTATTGCAATATTTTCTTTATAAGAATAACATATAAAAACTTTACATTTTTCTGTTATTGTCATATTTTTCTGTCCAATTTCTGGATTGATCTGTTTTCTTTTCATCATGGCATTAAATCTATTAATAATGCAAGTGTATTATTACATAGAAAAGTAGATAGTTTATAATTTATTTTTAATTATTAAAATCAACAATTATCATTAAAAAAATAAAATATCTAATATTTAGCAAAATTTGTTATATTTAAATATATCTGTCTTACACTTTAATTATTTTTATCCCAATCAACTGATTGGTAAATAAATGGTACAAGTAGTAATTTTTCCGACTGCATGAAAATGTAGCCCAGCCAGGACTCTAACTATAAACCTTTTCCGCTTTAATTGCCAATGCTCTTCTAACTGAGCTATCTGGATGACATACCAGCCATCGCAATATTCACTCAGCACAATTGAAGTATTATTATGAATGCCTAGTTTATTGAAGTTTCCTTTACTTCCGGTTTATTCTGTTGAGCCATTTCAAATAACAGACCAGCTGTCATAATCAAATGGTTGTCCTAAGTGAATTTTGTGTTAGCGAGGATGTTGTCCAGATATAGGCTTGCCAGATTGTATGTTTTTCTCGTAAGTTGTACATTTTTTAAGGCTTTTTAGGCCTATCGTATGGTGTACGTTTAAATATGTCCTGTATGATGTTTTCTTCCGTTTTTCTACTTCTTACTTTTGATAGTTAAAAAAAAAATTGTTTTTCAGTTTGCTTCCAAATATGATCTTTTGCCAAAAATAAGTTATACTTATGAGCATCAAATGTAAAAACAGCTTGTTTCCAATCAAAAATACAAAAATCCTGGGAGAGTTGTGTAATATTAACTGCGCATTCGCTGTATCATTAGATCATCTAAACTTGACCTTATTTATAGACTATAAGTATCTGCATTATAAAATTTTTAATTTAGTATATCTGTATCTTAAGTTTTAATATTTTGACCCCTTTATGCTTAAATAAATACAAGCAGTTATTTTTGTAGGGTGTCCATTGCTAAAATTTTCATGATTGTCATAGAATTGCAGGATGTTTTGATTTATCTTTGTTACAACGTTAATAGAATAATGTAATACAAATACAGTTGGAGAATAATGATTAAACCGATTAATTAATGATAACCTCTTTTTAAACAAATTTCTTACCGAAAACATTGCGGGCGCATTCAACATACTTTAGTACCTACGGTATGAAAAATAACGATAGCACGATAAAACTAAAACTAACTGGTGTCAATCAAAATCTCCCATTTTTTTTCTGAGATAAATCTGGCAACCCTACCCAGATAGCTGAATTGGAAGAGCATTGGCAATTAAAGCCAAAAAGGTTCTGGGTTTTTGTTCCGTCCCAGACATATTTTCACTCAGATGAAAAATTACTACTTGTATATCTCTTTACTATTAGCTTCTCTTTATTATTAGCTGTCTTAGCTATGTTATATCTTGATATGTTCTTTTCTTATAGCTGTGCTTTTATAATACTGATTTAATTAAATTTTTTTTTAGTGTAAGGAAAACCTTCAAAAAGATCTAACTCCTTATCAGGAAGAAGGTAAAGTTAACAGCTATAAAAACTCTGTTTTACCATTATTTGATTCCCTTCTATGGCCTTTTTACACACACACATATGCTATTTTTACCTAGTAATACACTGAGTGGTCAAAATATTAGAATTTGCTGCTACACAGTACTAATATCCCGCCTACTGTGGCTTTGATAATGGCAGATATTGTTAAGATGCATCTAGTAGGACAAACTTATATGCTTTTGATGATCCGGAGTTGTTTTTTTTTATAGCACTACAAATTTGTATGTTATATCTCTTTTGTTGTTGTACAAAATGTGCATCAATAATTTGGCACTCCTATTATAGTTCATAAGCAATTTCCATACACTATTCCACTTTTCATAAGTTTTCTTAATAAATTATTTTAATATTTTACTTATTTTATAATTTTCTTAATTGTAAGCATTCATTATAATTTCCAATGCTACATCAAAGTACTGTTTAAAAAATGTAAACAAAACAGTGACCAGAAATCTGCATAACATCTGGTTTCAAGTTGTGCAGGCTTGAGAGAGCCTACTGTATTTAATCATTTAACTTCTTTTTATTGAATCATAATCATAAAGTTTGAAAACATTTTAAAAGTTACATTATTATATTTGAACACTGATTATTATATAATGTATTAAAGAATGGAATGTTAAATTATCTGTTACTCATTTTCACCAATAGATTGTGTAAACAGACATATGCATAAAATAATTCTATGATATCAATCTTTCTTGCAAAATAATTATCAAAATAGTGTTGAAGTAGTAATTCGAATAATAAAATATAGAATTTCTTATTTTGCTGTTCATAACATATCCTCATGCTTATTTCTAACATTTTTGCTTTATTTTCAAAATTTCCTTATTCTTTTATTAACAGAAATTTCTGGATTCTTTGATTTTATTATAACACTTACTGAGGATTTTAATGCACCTCCCTCCTCAATAAATCATGATTAGAAATTTAAAAAGATTTTAAAGACTTACATTAATAATATTATTAGAGTTATTTTAATAGTTTACATATATAAACATAAATAAATAAAATTGAAACATAAGTAAAAACTTAGTACTCATTTTCATAAATAGATGGCAACACTAGACATCTGCTAGGAATAGGGTCAGGTAGGTTTAAATAAGTAGTGGTGTAAAATAGGTAGGTTTCAAAAACAAATTTATAAAAAATACAAATTGTTAATTTTTGAAATTGTTTTGCCAAATTAGTAGATTAGTAGATTACTTTAGATTTAAAGTAAATAAAAACTTATTTTCAGATTATTTATTCATTGTGTAGCACAAAGCAGTTATTCAGGGTTAACTTTCTGCATTTTATATTATAAAATTAATACTATACAAGCTATACTAAAACTATTTATTTTAATAAATTTATTAAAAATTAATATACAGTAAAAGTAAAACAAGCAACTTTCAGTTTTATGCTTACTTTGTACTAATTGTGATTTCACACAGTGGCAGGAAAAAAGAGGAAAAATAAAAGCCCAAAATAATAACTAAATTAATATTAAAAGTCTTACCAACAAAGTTATGATTATTTAGAAAAGGTTTTGTTTCTTTAGAAGAAAAAAAAATATCTAATTTAAATAGTAATAGTAGCGAACAAACTGTCAAAATTGGATTTTAGGTCAAATTCTTTGAACAAGATAAGAAATTATATATTTCTTGTGGTCACAATAATCAAGAATACATGGTTATATTCGCAAAAGACAGTGGATGTTCCTATTTCATGTTTCCCAAGAAAGATGACATGTTTGATGTATCAGAAATTGCAGCTGTCCTTTCTGATCCACCAATGAACCATAATTCAGACCATTTCTTCTCTTAAATCTATTGTTTAACATTTTCAGCATTCTAAAGAACATTTTTAATGAAATTCATGTGCAACTACTTATTTAATTAAAAAAATAGAAAGCTTTAAATAAGTATTACTTATTTTACCCCACAACATGAGGTAAAATAGTTGATTGATAATGTGTTTTAAAATACAATATCAGTAATAATTTGCAAATTTATTGTTGAATGCAATGTTCATTTGCACATTCTATGTAATTTTTTGCAGATTACTATTATATATTTTTGGCAAACTAAGTATAAAAAAAGTGTTGTTTTTATAACTATTTTATCCCACCTGACCCGGCTTTATAATTTTTTTCCAAGATCTTATTTTTAAAAATATTATTATTATTCATAAATAAGTCATTTAATCATCATTCATTTATTGTAAAAAAATAATACTTTGCAATAGTTATATTATTCTAGAAAGAAGAAAAAATCCTATGAATGTCAATGCTTCTCTCAGCTAGCTTCTGACAATGAAATAGAAAAAAAAAGTTTTAAAGGGTTTGCTATTGACCAGAGATATTACATTTTTTAGAGCAACAAAGTTTTGTGATTCAGCAGGAACTTGTAGCTATCTGAATTCATCAACATAAACCACTTGTCTTAAAACAGGCAACTATTGATGCAATGTTAAAAAACTTGAAAAATTAATAAATTATTATGTAAAAAAATACCGTATTTATATGTTTAACCGTGTAATTTATTTATTTTTAAGAATTAACAATATAAATTTGTTGAAAATAAGAATTTAAAAAAAATGTAAACAAAGATTGAATATACTTGATCTGTAAACTGCAAAAAGTCTTAAATCCCCGCAACACTTGGAACCAAGCTGTGCAGATTGGTGGTCTTTTACTATTCTCCATGAACGAGTGTGAGGGGTGATCTTAACCTTTTGAGTGCCAACATGATTTTTAGAGAATTAGCTGCAAGTGCCACACTGCTAGAGGAAAGTAAAAATTTAAATATATATATATGTATATTTCTTAGTTAAATTCGGAACATTTTATCATTTTGTCAAACGATCGCAGAATAAAATTGCAAATTTCGTCGAACGATCATGCAATAAAATCGCAATTTTTGTTGAATGATTGCGAAATAAAATTGTAAATTTCGTCGAACGTTCGCAATCACTAATCTCATCAATCGCCGAAAAAAATCGCATATTTCGTCGATCGGTATTGAAAAAAACACAAATTTCTTCAAACGATTGTGGAATAAAATTGCAAATTTCATTGAGCGATCGCAAAATAAAATTGCCAATTTCGTCGAACATTCGTGAAAAAACCTGTAAATTTCATCTAATGATCATGAAATAAAATCTCAAATTTTGTCGAACTATCGCGAAATAAAGTCGTAAATTTTGTCAAATGATCGCAGAATAAAATTGCAAATTTCATCAAACAATCATGCAATAAAATCACAATTTTTGTTGAACGATTGCGAAATAAAATTGTAAATTTCGTCAAACATTCGCAATCACTAATCTCGTCAATCCCCAAAAAAAATTGCATATTTCGTCGATCGATTTTGAAAAAACCACAAATTTCATCAAACGATCGCAGAATAAAATCGCAAGTTTCGTCGAGCGATCGCAGAAAAAACTGTTGGAGAGAAAAAATAATTCATATACCACATCTCTGTGTCCAACTGTTGTTCCATAGCTCTATATATGATTGAATTAAATCACTGTGTTGATAAGCAATATAAGGAAGATGTGAAGACGAAATGGAAACTAAGTTCATTTTATTTAAAGAATTAAGACGTCTGTTATAAACAACCTTGTTCACTGCATGCAAAGAAAATGTTAAGTTTAACAAACACAAACATTTAAGTAAAACACAATCTAAATAAATTCCTCAGCCTTAACATGGCTGTAAACTTACTACTCCATAAACCATACTTGGAGTTACTGCTGGCCAGGCAAGTACACACACTGAACACATCTACTGAATCTGTATTTATACTGGCAAACACATTACAGTTACAGTTAATTCAATAACATTAGCATAGTTTGAGAAAAGGTTATGGTTACAAAATAAAACAACAGCTCAGTAAATAAGTTTAACAAGTAAACATTAACTCTAGTAATTGGTTACCAACCAACCTACCATTACTGAAAACTGTTGACATGGCATTAAGTTTGCAAGCTATGAGTGTGAAGTTGCTACCTTCACAAATAAACCAACTTATAAAAATCTTGCATTAAATAAAGATTAGAAAGTCCCACAGGAATGATAAGGTAATAAATATGAATAATTAACATTTAAACTTTAGATAATATGAAAGTAATGGTTTGTTTACTTTTTGTACCAGCCAGCAATGTTTAACTTTTAAACCCTTTTCTCAAACATGAATAAACTTTAAACTTTAAAAACAGCAAATGGACTTTTACTAGTTCAAGCATTGTGGGGATGAGTGAAAGAGGGGGGGGGGGGGGAAACTTATTGGGATAATTTTAAACTTAAAACCAGTTTTTTTTAAAAAGGCCAACAATTGCCAATTCCATCGAACGTTCATGAAAAAACTGTAAATTTCATCAAATGATCGTGGAATAAAGTCTCGTATGTTGTTGATCGATTGTGGATTAAATCGCAAATTTTCTCGAATGATTGCAAAATAAAGTTGTAAATTTCGTCAAATGATCGCGGAATAAAGTCGCAAATTTTGTCGAATGACCGCGTAATAAAGTCGCAAATTTCGTTGAATGATCGCAGAATAAAATTGCAAATTTTATCGAACGATCATGCAATAAAATTGTAATTTTTGTTGAATGATCATGCAATAAAATTGTAATTTTTGTTGAACAATCGCAAAATAAAATTGTAAATTTCATCGAACGTTCGCAATCACTAATCTCGTCAATCGCCGAAAAAAATCGCTTATTTCGTCGATCGATTTTGAAAAAACCACAAATTTCGACAAACGATCGCAAAATAAAATCGCAAATTTCGTCGAGCAGTCGCAGAATAAAATTGCCAATTTCGTCTAACGATCGCGAAATAAAATCTCGAATTTTGTCGAACTATCGCGAAATAGTCGTAAATTTTGTCAAACGATCGCAGAATAAAATTGCAAATTTCGTCGAATGATCATGCAATAAAATCACAAATTTTGTTGAACGATCGTGAAATAAAATTCTAAATTTCGTCGAACGTTTGCAATCACTAATCTCGTCAATCGCCGAAAAAAATCGCAAATTTTGTCAATAGGGTGTGAAAAAACCACAAATTTCGTCAAACGATCACAGAATAAAATCGCAAATTTCGTCGAGCGATCGCAGAATAAAATTGCCAATTCCATCGAACGTTCATGAAAAAACCATAAATTTCATCAAATGATCATGGAATAAAGTCTCGTATGTTGTCGATCGATTGTGGATTAAATCGCAAATTTTCTCGAACGATTGCAAAATAAAGTTGTAAATTTCGTCAAATGATCACGGGATAAAGTCGCAAATTTTGTCGAACGACCGCGCAATAAAGTCGCAAATTTTGTTGAATGATCGTGGAATAAAATCGCAAATTTTGCCGAACGATCATGCAATAAAATTGTAGTTTTTGTTGAACAATCGCAAAATAAAATTGTAAATTTCGTCGAACATTCACAATCACTAATCTCGTCAATCGGTGAAAAAAATCGCGAATTTAGTCGATCGGTTTTGAAAAAACCGCAAATTTCGTCAAACGATCGCGGAATAAAATCGTAAATTTCATCGAGTGATCGCGGGATAAAATTGCCAATTTCGTCGAACGTTCATGAAAAAAAACGTAAATTTCGTCAAACGATCGTGGAATAAAGTCTCGTATGTTGTCGATCGATTGTGGATTAAATCGCAAATTTTCTCGAACGATTGCAAAATAAAGTTGTAAATTTCATCAAATGATCGCGGAATAAAGTCACAAATTTCGTTGAATGATCGCGGAATAAAGTCGCAAATTTTGTTGAATGATCGCGGAATAAAAGCGCAAATTTTGTCGAACGATCATGCAATAAAATTGTAATTTTTGTTGAACAATCGCAAAATAAAATTGTAAATTTCATCGAACGTTCGCAAAATCTCGTCAATCGCCAAAAAAAATCGCATATTTCGTCAATCGATTTTGAAAAAAAACCACAAATTTCGACAAACGATCGCAGAATTAAATCACAAATTTCATCGAGCAATCACAGAATAAAATTGCCAATATCGTCGAACGTTCATGAAAAACCCTGTAAATTTCGTCTAACGATCACGAAATAAAATCTCGAATTTTGTCGAACTATCGAGAAATAGTCGTAAATTTTGTCAAACGATCGCAGAATAAAATTGCAAATTTCGTCGAATGATCATGCAATAAAATCACAAATTTTGTTGAACGATCGTGAAATAAAATTCTAAATTTCGTCGAACGTTCGCAATCACTAATCTCGTCAATCGCCGAAAAAAATCGCAAATTTTGTCAATAGGTTGTGAAAAAACCACAAATTTCGTCAAACGATCACAGAATAAAATCGCAAATTTCGTCGAGCGATCGCAGAATAAAATTGCCAATTCCATCGAACGTTCATGAAAAAACCATAAATTTCATCAAATGATCATGGAATAAAGTCTCGTATGTTGTCGATCGATTGTGGATTAAATCGCAAATTTTCTCGAACGATTGCAAAATAAAGTTGTAAATTTCATCAAATGATCACGGGATAAAGTCGCAAATTTTGTCGAATGACCGCACAATAAAGTCGCAAATTTCGTTGAATGATCGTGGAATAAAATCGCAAATTTTGTCGAACGATCATGCAATAAAATTGTAGTTTTTGTTGAACAATCGCAAAATAAAATTGTAAATTTCGTCGAACATTCACAATCACTAATCTCGTCAATCGGTGAAAAAAATCGCGAATTTAGTCGATCGGTTTTGAAAAAACCGCAAATTTCATCAAACGATCGCAGAATAAAATCGTAAATTTCATCGAGTGATTGCGGGATAAAATTGCCAATTTCGTCGAACGTTCATGAAAAAAACCGTAAATTTCGTCAAACGATCGTGGAATAAAGTCTCGTATGTTGTCGATCGATTGTGGATTAAATCACAAATTTTCTCAAACGATTGCAAAATAAAGTTGTAAATTTCATCAAGTGGTCGCAGAATAAAGTCGCAAATTTTGTCGAACGATCGCAGAATAAAATCACAAATTTCGTCAAGCGATCACAGAATAAAATTGCCAATTCCATCGAACGTTCATGAAAAAACCATAAATTTCATCAAATGATCATGGAATAAAGTCTCGTATGTTGTCGATCGATTGTGGATTAAATCGCAAATTTTCTCAAACGATTGCAAAATAAAGTTGTAAATTTCATCAAGTGGTCGCGGAATAAAGTCGCAAATTTTGTCGAACGACTGCGCAATAAAGTCGCAAATTTCATTGAATGATCGCGGAATAAAATCGCAAATTTTGTCGAACGATTATGCAATAAAATTGTAATTTTTGTTGAACAATTGCAAAATAAAATTGTAAATTTCGTCAAACATTCGCAATCACTAATCTCATCAACCGGCGAAAAAAATCGCGAATTTAGTCGATCGGTTTTGAAAAAACCGCAAATTTCGTCAAACGATCGCGGAATAAAATCTCAAATTTCATCAAGTGATCGCAGAATAAAATTGCCAATTTCGTCGAATGTTCATGAAAAAAAACATAAATTTCATCAAATGATCGTGGAATAAAGTCTCGAATGTTGTCGATTGATTGCGGAATAAAATCGCAAATTTTCTCAAACGATCGCGAAATAAAGTTGTAAATTTCGTCAAATGATTGCGGAATAAAGTCGCAGATTTTGTCGAACGATCGCACAATAAAGTCGCAAAATTTGTCGAACGATCGTGCAATAAAAATCGCAATTTTTGTTGAACGATCGCGAAATAAAATTGTAAATTTCATCAAACGTTCACAATCACTAATCTCATCAATCGCTGAAAAAAATCGTGAATTTCGTTGATCGGTCGTGAAAAAACTGCAAATTTCGTTGAACGATCGCAAAATAAAATCACAAATTTCAGGCTATGTTCTGTCTGAACTTTATAATCTTTTAACATAAATTACATTTAAAAATTTGTAATTAGTAGTTTTAGAACAGTTCAGTTCTGACTTCCTCTATATTCCTATCTATATTTATTTATTATTTAAGTAGAAGAATAAAGATTAGGTGTAGATTAGCCATACCAAAAATTTTAAATCTCCCTCTGACTTTACCAGCTCGTTATGGCCCTGCTTAACATATTTTCCTATTAACTTTTAAAAACAAATAATGATACATTGCAATTATTACAGTATGCTTAATTCCTTAAAGGGTTTGTGGTATATTATTTATACCACTTCATTTAAATCAACATTTGTACAGAAATTTTGAATAAAATTTACCTTTTATATGAAGAAAATGTTTGAAATTTCACTCTTCTATTTTTAAAGGATTTTTTTCGTTTCTTTTTCTTTTTTTTTTTAAATTCCTCATTGAGTTTAACATTATAAGAATATAATTTCTTGTTTCCAGAAAAGGTAAAGCGAAAATTCTTTGAGCATTAAATCAGTACTTTTAAGTCAGTTGGCAGGTGCATTAAAATTGTAATTTTGCCCCAGTTTCTCTACTCTATTTCAGTTATAGACTGTGAATTTACAATGATGTCACAGATGTACTATAGTGCATCATTTGAGGAAAAAAAATTAAGATTATGAAAAACACAAAAATAAATTCTAATGTGTCTTTCAGAATATATAATTTTACTTTTGCCAGGAATAAAATATGCTGTGGATATATAATATATATGATGTGAATATATATGGATGTATAATATGTGGGAATATAAAGGAATTATATTTTTCTTTATATAAACTGAGTCTATCTATCTTTTTAAAAAGAAGGCCAACTTTTGTAAGAAAAATAAAGACTCAGTTTTTTTGTAGAGTGCCTGGGTCCTAGGCATCTCAGGAATCTAAAAGTCTAGTGAGATGATTGTGTTAGCAGCATTCATTAACTGCATTGCATTGCTCATTAGCATGATGTGTTGCATAGAGTAAAATTAATAGCATCGTTAAGAGAAAACACAAATTAACTTCTTGATAGTAAATTATTACATGATTCTATGGTAATGAGTATTGATAAATTATTCCTTGTAAACGCTCTTTAATTTTTATTATTATTTATGAGTTAATTCACTGAGTTGTTTTAGATATAACTGATATATGGAGCATTAAATCTAGTGGGATTATGAAATATACTGTACCAAAATTCCTATTTCAATAATGTATTTTTAATAGTAGAAGCTCAAAAATTATTGCTATTTTATTTTTTACAGAGTTTTACGAATTAAAAGTTTGTATGTATACTTGTTGTTGCTTTAGAAAAAAATTGCTCGGAAAAAAAAGTTGCTTCAATGTCTATTAAAATTCTATGTTTTCAATTCTATTAAAATTATTTTTTTTTTTCTAAAATATGGTTATGTAAAATAAGTGGATTGAAAATGCTGTTTCTAATCTTTATTTAAATTTGAATTTTTGGTTTGGGTTAAAAAATGTTTATTTTAATCTTTTTTTATTTTTCCCTAATTTAATAATTTGAGTTGTTTTCTAATGTCGTAATGAAAATATGAATTGCTTGCAAATTTTAATATTTCAGACTTTCTTTATAACAATTTTACTAATGTCTTGTCACGTTACCTTAATTTTCATACTTTTTTTCAGGGGAACATTGTAGAAGGTCTAATTTTTTTTCATATTCAAAGTTTTCCTCTGTTAGAACTGTGCACCTCCCAGATGGGGTATGTATTTAATTTTTTTAATCTTAATCTGATTGTTTTGAAAATAATTCTATTTCATTTTTTTTTCTTTTAACTGTACAGATAATATAAAGTTCTCTAATATATGTAAACAGGTATATAGAGTGGATAAGTGGTGTTGAGAAGACTGGGGATGTTTGACCCAGTCTTTTCTAAAATGCTCGTAATTTGTGTTTGACATAAAATAGCATCTCAACTTGCCAAATATAAACAGCTTATTATATTTTTTTACAGTGCCAAAATTTTTAATTTTTTTCCATAACAACTTAAAATCATCAAACATCACCAATACAGGTAGGTTTGACGCACTATGTTTTAAAAAAAGTATGTTTCTACTACAAATTTTATTTAATAGAATGTAACATATTTCTGCGTTGTATTTTTTTTAATGTGACCACTGGATAAAGATTCTTAATAGCCAGTAATCATATTTTTATGAATCTATGATTATTTTCATAATCAGATATGTCAGATATCATTTTTAAAGCTTGTTTTTCTAAACCACTTCTGGTGATTGGATGTGGTTGTTTAAGGGGCTGCTTCAGTCACCTAGAAAGACTTGCTCACTAATGCTAATCCTATGGAAGATATTTTTCAAGATACCTTGTTTGCATTCTAATATTTTTAAATGATTTTTTGCATTGGAAAGCTGAGATTGATCTCTGCATCTGCCTTTTTTTTTTTTTTTTTTTTTTTTTTTTTTTTTTTTTTTACATTTTTGATCTTGTTTGCAGATTTTTTTCAAGAGGATGCTTTCACTTTTGAAACCTGTTCTGAAAATGAAAGTATCCTAATTAAAGATATCTGTAAACAAAATTGAAAAAGTAAAAAATTCCCTTTGTGAAAATCGATCTCAACTAGAAAGTGCAAAAAGAATTTTTTTTTTAAATACTGAAATGTAAACAAGATATCTTTTAAAATTTCTTCCATAGGATTAGCATTAGTGAGCGGGTCTTTTCAGGTGTCTGAAATAGTCTCTTAAGAAGACCATCAGAAGAAATTAATGCAATATCTTTAGCACAAGTTGTGACAAGACATGTATATTATGCATAAAATATGCATATTTAAAATTCGTATAGCTGTATTCTGAGCAATTTGTTGCAACTTGTAAAACATGTTTGAATTTATAGTTAATGTCATTTATTAATAAGTATTTTTACATTAAGAAATTGAAACAATGTATTGCATTTTATATTTAAAAAATATTTATATAAATTATGCTGTTAATTACTGAAATGAGTTTTTTTTTTTTTTTCAAAATTTAAATGCAATGATTGAAATGTGTACAATTATACTGGATGAAAAATAGATTTGATTGAGTCAAACATCCTGCAACTTTTGTTTTGAAAAAAAATAAGTATAAAACACGTGGCAATAGCTATATCAAGTTCTAATGAAGTATCTTACCTTTTAGTTCTCAATAGAGTACATTATAAAGCAAAAATATCTTCATTAACTTTATTTACAGTGATCACAAATGACTAAAAAAACTTACTTTTTAGGAGAGAAATTCCACAAATTTACTTTATTTTTTATTGTCACTATAAATGCCCAAGAAACAACATTAACTAGTAGAAAATACTTATACAGGGTGTCTACAAAATCTGGAAATCTGGGGATCATGGAAAAATCAGGGAGGTTTATCAATCTGGAAAAGTCAGGGAACTTTGTAAAAATACTTGAAAATCAGGGAAATTTATCTATATTCGAAAATATTTGCATTTTCACCTTGCCAACGAGGCTGATTCATCTGTTTTATATACCATATTTTTTCACATGCTGATTTGTCTTTCCCAATATTTTAGAAAAGGTACACATGATATGAGTTTTTGATCCTCATTTTCTGTAGATAGCGCTGATATTGAAGGCAATTTACCCATTTTTAAAAATTTTAAATGATACATTAGCATAACCTGACCAGCTATCCAATAAGGTATCCTGTCAGATGTAGATTAGTCTTAGAACTGAATATTTTTCAGAAAAAGAGGAAGTTTTCTTATCACCCTATATCCACTGGCCACTATATGAAGTTATTGGACTAAATTTTGAATTTCAATTTATAAAATTGTCAACCAATACTTAATAAATATTAGGCAATTTTTATGTTTTTCTCTTGTTTTTTCTCCCAAATGGGATATTGGCAAGCTGGATAACTGTGTTATACAAGGAATTGGCATACATGAAAAAATACCATATGTGTATTGTTAATAATGGAAATCAGGGAAGTCTGATAAAGATAGCCAGGGAAATCATGGAAAAATCAGGAAATTTTTTTTACAATTTCTGTAGACACCCTGTTATAACATGCTTCCATCTGGCACTTATCAGCAAAAAGAATTTAAATATAAAACAAAGGAACTTGGGTCAAAACATCCCTAATTTCCTTTATTGCTTTGGTCAAATACTGAGCAATCAATCTTTTACTACTCAACCGAGCACCAGGTGCCATATACAAAACATGTATGGAACCATTTGTGCACCTATTAGAAGTGAGTTGGAGTTAAACCCAGAAGATAAGGCAAACAATGCTACAAACAACTTATATACAGGACATCCGTAATTAAACGACCCTACTTTAAAGTTGTTTACAGACGAAACTATTGGTCAGAAAATTATGAAATTTTGTGATGGACATAATAAAGGAATGGGAATTTGAGCAAAAAAAAATTAGTTAAAAATTTTGCCACCAGAGGGCTTTTTTAATGAATTACACATTTTTAAAAGTTTTTACGCTTTTTCTCAGATTAAATAAGACAAATATATAGACTGCCCCCTGAAAAAAATAAAGCATAAGAACTTTAAAAAATTATTGGTGTCGAATTTCAAACTCTGAAAAAAAAAAACGCCTACGACAGTCACCATTTTTTTTTACCGAGCTCAGGCCTAGTATTCAGTGGGTGATGGCTAAATGTGTAATTTATTTAAAAGGCCCTCTGGTGGCGAAATTTTGAACTAAGTTTTTTTTTCGCTCAAACAAATTCCCATTCCTTCATTATGTCCGACATAAAATTTCACAGCTTTTTGACCAGTAGTTTCGTATTTAGTCAACTTTAAAGTAGAGTCATTTAATTATGGACACCCCTGTATATAAACCAGCAAAAGAGTATATTTGGCCTGAACTAGCACACCCCCCTTTTAAAACAAAGTAAGAAATATAACTATTTAAAAAATTAAAAATATCAACAAGGAAAAGTGCAGTACAGTGGGGGAACTTCAACTGTGTAACTTTTTGATTTTGCTACTCAGTATTCTAGCCAAAACCCACTCCCAAACATAACTCACTGCCAATGAGGTCGCAGCCTGTTTTTCTTGTTAAAAAATTTTAACTTTTTAAATAGTTATACAGTGACTTCCTCAGATCCACAAATGCCTAAAATCCACACATCATCACAGATGTAAACAATGAAACTTTCAGTTCAGATGTAGGGGCAAAATTTTTAGTTTTATATCATTCTGTATATATTTTACCATGTAATTCTCGTTAATATGACTGAACTCGTGTTTTTCCATGAAAGAAGTATAAATTTATTTCTGAAAAAACATCAAGATATTGCTGATATCGCTGGTAATCACAGTCTTATTACCAAATATATTTATGTATTGATCAAGCTTTTTTGGTTATTATTAAGGTTGGCTAAACCTGAAATAAAACTTCCTTACTTTATGATTTTGATGTGAATCAATAGG
Source organism: Maratus speciosus (assembly GCA_963932465.1). Taxonomy (NCBI): domain Eukaryota; kingdom Metazoa; phylum Arthropoda; class Arachnida; order Araneae; family Salticidae; genus Maratus; species Maratus speciosus. Next base: position 650,293,934 of record OZ010787.1, on the reverse strand, counting down.
GTACCTTTATGAGGAAAATATTGAATAATTCCAGGAAAAGGCATGTCATCTTTATTATGCATATTTAATTATACATTATTAATTATTTACTTAGCCTTTACTTTTAATAATATGATCATTTTTAAAGTTTTCTTACTTTTTATCGTTTTAGTTTATTACTTTACTTAATTATTTTAATATTTTACTAATTGCAAGCATTCATTACAATTTTGATTGAATTATTACATCCAAATTACTGTTCAAAATACTGTAAAAAATGTAAACAAAGCAATGACTAGAAATCTGCAAAATTCTAAAATCTGCACAACGTCTGGTCCCAAGCTGTGCATATTTGAGGGAATCTACTGTATTTCTTATTTTTTTGTTTTCTGAAGAGGTGTGCTAGTTCCTTTTACATTAATTTATGGAAAATGAGTTTTATATTCATTTCATAGTTTTCTTGTTTTGTGAAGGGGTGTGCTAGTTCAGGCCAAATGTATTTTTTTGCTGGTTTATGTTCAATTTGTGTATTTTACTACAGCGTTATAGCACAATTCATATAAATGTACATTTGTTTCTTGTTGATGATTATGATACTTATTGCTTATATATATATATATATATATAATATAAATTTTATAAAAATATCAGAAATTAATTAATCTATATTTAACACCAATATGAAATCATAAATATAACAGAGTTGGAAATAAAATGTGATTGATCACATGGATAAATTTACCAAAAAGCAGCACTATATATATATGTATGTAATATACAGTAAAGCACCGTTTATGTGTTTCTCATCTATACATCTTTTACATTTATATGTTATTTCAATGTGGTCCTAATTCATCTCTATATATTTTAATGTTGTAATGTTTCATTTGTATGATGCATAACATTGGTTGTTCGATGAATTGTATGTGTTGCGTCACAACAGCCAATAAATATACCGGTGATTAAAATAAAATTATATTGAATAATGACATGAGTTACAATTTCATGCATTTGCACAGGAAAGAGTGCTTGTGGTTTTACAGGAACCAGGGATTTTGTTACCCGGCTGCGAAATTAGAAAATCACAGCTAAAAGGATGAGCTGCTGCGTGCGTGATTGTTGACAGTTCAACTTCAACTACTTCTTCCTATGTAGATGCACCGCAAACCAGGAAATGTCCTTGACCAACAGATATAAATCATCATAATAGTTATTTTTAAACAATAAGGATAATGTCTTAGTAGAAAAGTATCTTGATAGATATTAAATCATAAGTTATTATTAGCAACTGAGAAAATGCCTAAGTAGAAAAGTACTTTACATGATTTATAGTTTCAAATTGCTATAATTGTTAAACGAAATGTATTTCACAACAATGATGAAGTTATTGGATTGTTTATGTTAAGTAGATATTTGTGTCTGCACAGGAAATGAGCTGTTATTTAATATTGATAAATGCTTTTAGATAAGCATCAAGTAAGGTTTCTTCTAAATTATAATAATTGCGAAACAAATGTCTATGTTCACTGAACATAGTGTGAAGGGGATGACACAAAAAGAATGGAGAGTGGATGGCTGCCTTGACATTGACATACATAGAACCTTTTTTGTTTCTCACAATACTAGTGAGAAAACTTTCCAAAAGCTTAACTCCATATATAATGATTTGCTTTAGTCTCAAAGTAAATCGGCATGCTAGACAACTATTAAAGATTCATTTAATTGGAATCTGTTTATATGTTCGATAATGGAATTGAAAAAGTGTAATTCATGTTTTGCAACTGATGTAAGGTTAGATATTTCTGTCTTTTGTTTTTCATTTTTGGAAACAATTATTCAATGATATTTTTTTTTCAATATATTTGCAACCAAAAATGGTAGTAAAATTAAATTTGTTTGATTGTAGCATTATATTTCTACAGTCAAAAATTTTACACCTTAGGCAGCTACAATTTTGATTGTACATCTTTCTCAGTTACTATACATCGTTTTAGAACAATCCCCTGAAAGACATATAATTGGTGCTTTACTGTATATAATCTATATATTTATATGCACATGCACACGGAGAGTTACAAAAGCTCTGCACTGCTTTAAAACATATGTTTAACCCTTAAATGCATGATTTTTTATTTTGTTTCAAAAAAATTATATATGATTCTGAGAAAGGTTTATTATATAGGAAAAATAATAAAAGAAGTCAGAGATACATTTCTCATATAACACATCAACCTTTTCTTATGTTGCACATCTGCAATATAAGTAAAAACTATGGTCATAACTAAAATATTGCAAATTAGTCAATATTTTTAAAAGCAAGAATCTAAATACCTTATTTTATGTAAATCTTAACCTTAAATGCATGAATTATTCTTTTAGAATTGTGTTTTTTATTCTTATATTAAAGATTAGACTCCAGAAATTTTAAGATAGATTTTAAATTTATTTAGTAGCATATTTTTGCAGTTTTTACAGGATTAACATTTCTATATAAATATAGTGGTTGCTAAGAGTTAAATAAAAAGTGATGCAGATATGCATCACTATGCATTTAAGGGTTAAAGAATGTAGTTATATTTTAAAAATTCATTTCAATTTCAAATTTAATAAATCATGAATCATTTTAATGGAAATTCTATGTATAATTCAAAACTTTTTACAGTTTTAAAATAACAGCACTATTAAAAAAGTTATTTTTTAAGAAAGGTCACTTTATTAAAATAAGATGTTATGTGTATTTATGACTGAACAATTGGATTGCAACCCCAATTACCTACACTGCTCAAAACAATTAAAGGATATTGCAGTTTTAGGTGGATTTTGTATCTGGTAAACTGTTTAGCTGATTGATACATGGTCGACAGACATAGTAGGTTATATGAGAATAAAGTACACATGTTTGGCAGGAAAAAAATGCATTTTATTGCGCATTTGTGTACTGAAGGAAAAAAACACAATTTGTGCATATGAGAAAAAAAGAATAAGAAAAGGTTTTTTCTTCAAAGAAAATCATTTTCAGTAGGGGGTATGGTTTCCACGGGCGGCCAGCAACGTTGAACACCTTTGAGGCATGGACTCAATGAGGCTATTAATGACGAGTTGGGGTATTCTGCCCCACTCTTCCAGAAGAGCTCTTTCCAGTTCTTGGAGAGTTTGTGGGTGTTGTTGGCGGCCAGAAACTCGTCTTCCTAGAGCGTCCCAAACGTGCTCGATTAGATTCATGTCTGGAGAACACGCTGGCCATTCCATTCGAATGATTCCTTCCTCGAAAAGGAAATCCTCCACCAGGTTTGCACGATGTGGCCTGCAGTTATCGTCCATTAAAATGAAGTTATCTCCGATTGCTGCAGCGTAAGGGACTACAATAGGTCTGAGGATCTCATCCCTATATCGGCGACCAGTCAGAGCTCCATCTCGAATGATGTAGAGGTCAGTGCGCCCATCAATGGAGATGCCACCATACACCAACACTCCTCCACCGCCAAATCTGACACTTTCGTGCACGAACGCAGGACTATTCCTACTGCCACGGTCCCTCCAGATGAAAATACGCCTATTATCCGGATGCACAGAAAAACGGGACTCGTCAGAAAACAGAATATTGCTCCATTCATTTCTCCTCCAGTTGACATGCTCGGTTGCCCACTCCCTGCGGTCGCGACGATGCCTTGATGTTAATCTAACACATACCATCGGTCGGCGAGCATACAGACCTACAGCATGGAGCCGGTTTCGGACAGTCTGAGTTGAAATCGTGGTGCCTGTAGCCGAGCGAAGGTGTTGTTGGAAAAGAGTAGCGTTCATAGTTCGGTGTCTCCAAGCTGTTAACGCTAAATACCGATCTTCATTGTGCGTTGTTGCCCGTCTACGACCTTGCCCTGGTCTTCGGCCTGCACATCCACTCTCCAAAAAACGGTTCCAGATCCTGGAAATGACACTTTGTGACACTCCAATGGCTTGCGCTACTTCGGCTTGAGTTTGGCCCCCTCCTAACCTACCAACAATTCTCAAAGCTCCTGAATCTGTCAAATGACTTCGCTGAGACATCGTACTCATCGAAACAAAGCAATCACTGAATGCCGATCATCCTTGTCTTCATTCTCTTTTATCCAGTTGAAAGTCAAATTTCATTCGCTGCCGCTGAAGCGACGTTTTTGACGTCGAACTCAAAATTTGCATACTCCACAGTTTGAAAACCAGAAAAATTTGCATTTGTGATTCTCTTCTTCTATTTACGGCAAAAAAAAATTCGTTTATATCTTTATTTTATATAAAACTTCAAATATCCTTTAATTGTTTTGAGCAGTGTATACAAAAATTTCTTGCTGTACTTTGCTCTTCCTTCTCTTAAAGTTTATCTCATCATTTTTTATACACTTTATGTAAATCTAATACAATTTTGCATTATTTCATTGGTGAATTTTATGTTTTATAATTCTATTAAATTATTGTAAACACTGTTTAAATGAATCATAACCAATGTAACTGCAGATTTTAATGTTTGAAAAAAAAAAAAGAATTATGATTTTATTATATAAACTGATTTCATTAACTAATGATTCATGTAACCAGCAATCGCGATTATAAGCAATCCCCCTCTCCCCTTAGAGCTGAATTCTGGCTGTGCCATTGGTTTCATGTTTTTGAATTGGAGATGGAAATTTAAATAAATAAAAACTATAGTTTGAATGTTTCAAAACCTTTTTTAGGGTTCTGTACTAGTAAGTAAAAACAGAACCATTATAAGATCACTCTTGTGTCTGTCTGTCTGTCACAGCCACTTTACTCGTAAACTATGGAACATGGAAAGTTCAAATTCGGGGAAGTAATAAAGACTGTTGACCCACATATTTTCAGATTAAACATGTATAAATATATTTAGTAAAACTGTATAGGGGCAAATTCAGTTGCTTGAAAAAAAAATATTTTCTTTGTATATCGTGTGGGGTATCGTGTGAAAGCTTTCGTAACACTTAATTCAAAGATATATTCCTATTAATTTTAGGTATTATATTTTCAAAGATATAGTCGAAAATATAGCGCAAAAATATGTACCCCCCCTCCCCCCCCCCCATCTAATTCCGAATGTACTGAAACTAAAATTATGAAAAAATTAGAGGGAGAAGATGTTAATTAAAACCTCGCACGAAAATTATAGCGATTATCCTAGGTCACATAGTTTTTGAGAAAATCGCATTTTTCCGTTACACACAAATTTCGATTTACGGGCATTCAGCAAAACTGTTCAGCAGGGCTGGAGGTACCTATCGTAGCATAAGTATAAAAGCATTGTTGATCATGATTTTTGAAAAAAATCATCAGTAATTAGCCGAGATATAAACCCTTAAAGATATGGACGGTTTGGACATTACATAATGACAGGGGCGGCGTACTCTATGTACCATCGGCTTTTAAAGCCTAGATTACAACTTTTAATGATATATGAGTGTAATGAAATGGCCAGCAACAGTATAAAAGCAATAAATGTCAAATTGTTATAAACAGACTAATTCAAAGGGTCTCAGGACTCTTGCTTCAAAAAATTTTTAATTTAAATTTTTTTAGATGTTAATCTTCTTTTTTTTCTGAACATTTTAATATAATTGTTTCTTTCAAATTCTCCTTAGAACAGAAGTTATGGCTTTTAGAATTATACCGTCTCAATAGCTTAAGCAGCATTTTCGAAACTTTTAAATCATTTTTCTCCAATTGACTTTTTTGGGCATAACACGCACGTTATCTCAAAAACATTTGAATATTTTTTCATGAAATTTTCAAAACATACGTTTTATATTAATCTGTAAAAACTGAACCTAAAATTTCCTTGTTCAAAAAAATATTTTTAAAATGATTATGTTGTTCAAATTTTCAAAATTTTCTATTAGTTAAATACAACTTTGTATTAAAAATACAAAAATGCTTTAAATACAAATTTATTTAGGTTCAGGGTAATTATTATAATCTGAAGTATAAGTAGGCACCAAAATTTTTGTTTTAGTTACAATATTTATTTTCTAATTGCGCGTAAGCTGTTATACCAATATTCTGCTTGCAAATGTCTGACTATTTGGAGCACCCTGTAAATGCCAATTTTTCATCTTGCAATTTTTTAAATACATAAAATGAAAGAACGTACTTATATCTTTAATCTGAATAAAAATTGTGTTTTAAAATCATATACATTTTAAAATACTAAATGTTGAAAATGGTCTTTTTTGAGATTCCTGAGACCCTTTAATTAGTATGAATTACATAAATACTATGGGATTCGTGACAATTTGCATTGAATAGCTCTTTCAATATGCCTCGAGTGGCTTTAAAAGTTAATTTAAAACCTATCTGGAAAACGCGGTAAGGACCAAGACGGCTTTGCAAATTTATGACCTCCTTTCGAAGCGCGCTTAGCTCAATGCCAAATGTAAACTTTGAACGAATGCTTTGTTTTAGCTGCACTGTAGAAAGAAAGGTTATTACTAAGCTGAATTTAGTTTTATGAAATGCGAAATGAAGTTTAAATATGCATTTCTTTTATTGTCAGGACCGAATTAAGTTCATTATAAAAAGATTAAGATAATAATAAATTAGTTGGATGTGTCAATTCCAAAACTTTCTTCTATTTCATACATGTCAATACTTCCTGATAAATGCAGCACAGCAGCACCACCGGTTAGACGATTTATACCAAAATCTAATCAGGACAACTTTCGTAAACTTCTAATTGAATTTGAAGTTTGGAGAAAATTCGTGCATTAGTTTTTGAGATAGAGCTATTACGGAAATCGTGATAAAGTCTGAGTTGCAGTGGCACCTCATGGGCAATTTACACCAAAACTTATCAGGATCAGTTTATATCAGGGACTAACTGAGTCTAAAGTTTGATGAAAATTCATGCATTAGTTCTTGAGATACAGCTATTGTGGAAATCGGGAAAATTGCAGCATAGTAGCGCCACCTGTTGGGCAATTTACACTAAAAAGTAATCAGCACCAATCTATATCAGGGACTAACTGAATCTAAAGTTTTATTAAATTCCGTTCAATAGTTCTTAAGATAGAGCGCCCACAAAATTTGTGTCACACAGATAGACAGACTCACAGACAGACATTTTCTAAAAACAAGTTTTTCATTACTTCTGTACCCTAAAATGTATCAATCCATCGAAAACCAAAATTCGAAAATTTTCACGAATCCAATACTTTCTTCTTGTAAAGATAGAGGAAAGTAAAAATGAGTTATACAGAATGGCTGTATTTGATATATTTTATGTTCCATATCTCTTTGAACTTTCATGGTATATCCATTTACATTTTTCTAGTATATACTGTTATACCCAACCCTACTTTGCATAGTTTTTTACAAAGTGTTAGTATTCTTTTAGCAAATTTTTTTTTAATAATACAATTACTAATTCATATATTTATTGTACGGAATCCTCTGTGCGCGAGTAATACTTGCACTTGACCGTTTATTTTTATTTGTAAGTATTCAAAATTTTATTTTTGCAAAGGAGACTGTTTAAAGTTTGAAATTAGTTTGTAAAGATTGATAAAGTGGCCTTGAATATTGTTTATTTTCAAGATGTTTATATTTTTGAAGTTTATTACAAAAATATTGTTTAAGATTTTAAAGTTTTACAATTAGTAATAGGTCATTCATATATTAAGACATTTTGATCATGAAATTATTATTAATCTCACATAAGAAAAGGAAAACAAACTACTGGAAAAAATCTCTTTTACTGTATATATTTGAATTATTATAGGGCTACTTCACTCACGCAAAGATACATATGTGTTCTTTTGAAATTGCTTGTTTCCATTTCAATTTTTTTTTTCATTGGGTAGCAGAGGTCCATTTCTACAAAGGCTTTTTTTTTTTTTACTTTTTCGATTTTGATTGCAGTTTTTTAATGAGGATGCTTTCACTTTTTAAACCAATTTCGAAAGTAAATATATTCCCATAAAAAAAACTTCAACCAAAATTGAAAAGACAAAAAAAGGCATTTGCAGATCAACTATCCAATGAAAAAAAAAATTAAATAGTGAAATCTAAACAAGATATTTTAAAAGAATGCTCCAATAGGATTAACATTACCATATTAGTGTCCGTGAGTGAAGTAATGCCGTAAAGAAAGTTTCAAACAAAGCTGAACCTATTGTCTGAAAATGTAAGCATGCTTTGGTCATTGGGAAATCATAAATTTGGTTTTTTATTTTTAAAATGTAGATCTCACATTTTTTTAATATTGTATGAAAAATAAAAGGTCGGAAAATGACAAAGTCACCTAAAATAACCTAAATTTAGATTGAAAAATATCATTAACATCTGGTGACAATGAGTTAACATTTTTCCGTCACAGAATTTTAAATGTAGACTGTGTTTGTATATGTTTGAAGTGAATTTTTACTAGAGATTTATATATATATATATATATATATATATATATATTTAGGAAAAAAAAATATTTTATTCATTATTTTATTTGCAGACTGTTGAAGAACACCGAACTGTTATTGACAATGATGGAAACAAAGTAACTACTGTCCGTCGTGTTATTGGGGATGCTAGTCATGAAATAACTACAAAAAGTGATGTGCAAGGAATAAAAGAAAAGGAAGAAAATTTCCTGAATATGGATGAAGGTATATTTCCATTACATTTTCCATGAAATGTACTATTCTAGTTATTGCTATTCATTTGTGCATTGTCATAATCTGATTTTTCAAAAAACATATGTGTAATGCATTAAGTTTCTCATGCTACTGGAAACTAAGAATTTTTGTGTACAAATTTTTTTCAAATGTCAGCTGTATTTCTGCTTTTTTTTTCTGTCGTGAATACATGTACATCAGGACACAATTTGAGGGAGGCTAGGGGGAGTTACTGCTAAGGAATTTGATATTTCAAAAAAAAATCCGTTATCATGGGTCAAACTAATTTCTTTTTCATGAATAGCTCAAATATTAAAATAACTTATCAGATTTGACTAAGCTAAAAACATTAGCATTAAATAAACACTTTAAGCACAAACAGTGTGTCCAAAAAATGACGGGTGCATTTAAAAATGAAATAAAGGGAAACAAAAAGCAATAGAAACATATCATTCTACATGGGAAATCAATGAATTTTTCAGTCACACAGAATTTTAAATTTAGTTACAAAGTTTGCCATCAGATGGTGCTGCTGAGTGGGAAATAAAAAAAACTGTATGAACATGCTACAAAGAAGTCTGCAAAAACATAACAATATTTTTTATTTATCCTGTATTTTCAGAAACATTGTGCAGTCTAAGAACTCATTTGCAGCTTTTGGCAGTACACCTTAACTTTCATGTGACTGCCTCTCCTCTACACACACAGGGAGTCGAATCTGGCTAATAGGAAGGCCAATCCATGCTGCTTCACATATGCTTCTAATAATCCAGGGTAATAACACAATCATCAGAAGTTTGTTGAAAATAATTCACTTCATACCATTCAGTGTGAATGGGCACCATCTTGCATGAAACATGAGGAATATACAATTAGAAATATCCCAGTCCAGGATATTTTGTAATGCCACAAATCCACACAGAATGTCCAGTTAAAGCGTTAAAGTAATTGTATGACATCAGAAAAATAGTCCAGTGAGTCCTTTGGAGGAAATGTTGGCCCAGGCGATGACTTTGGGGGGGATTCAGGGATGATGTTACTGCAACATAGAGATTTTCCATTACCCAAATGTGCCAGTTCTGCTTATTGATGAAGCTGCTCAAGGAAAAAGTAAGCTTAATCGGATAACTAAATATCTCTCACACCGATTTTGCCAGTACTGCAGCCTAGCGTGTGTGAATGTGTCACATGCTATAATGTCAACAGTACTAAGGAGTTGGTGGATCTAAATTCTGTTTAAAAACAGGTGGAGGTTGTAGTGCATGATATAGTGTGTGGGCATGTAATCCAGTATGAGCTGTAACTGCCGCATGTGGGCATCTCAAATCATCATTATGGGACCCAGTCCATTAAAAATTTTCAAATAGAGCCTCTATTGCATTTCTTTTTGATTATTTAATGACATTAAACATCCTCTGAAAACATACTGTTTCAGTGTTGCAGTCCAGTCGGGGCAATTTCAAGACAAGAAATATCCACTATTCTACCAAATAAAACATTTCTGCACAGCAATTTGCAATCTCTGAGCAGCACACACTGGAAATCGAAATGGCAGCTTTTATATACATATTTATATAGATGGAAGAATATCTTCTGAGAAGTTATGAAAATGTATCATGTCTGTATTTTATTATTATTATTATTACTGTATATATCAACATAAGTTGACTTCCCTACTTTGAGAAGAAGAAATCAGAAAAAAATAAAAATTGACATAAGTTAAGCCATTTACTATCAGAAGAAAAATCAAAAAGTTGCATATAAATTAGCCCTCTTTTATCTTCATAAACATTTTCAAAAACTAAAGCTTATGCATTGATTTCTGAAAGAAAAAAAATATCTTTTTCCAAAACATTTGGAAACAAAATATGACAATTCATAAAATAATTAATAGATTCAATCACCATAAAAATTTAGTCAATGTAATCCTTTTAATTAGAACCCTATGTCAAATTTGCTTTACTGTTCAACAAATTCTTTTTACATCATTATGTAAGGAATACCTTGGTTTTATCAATGTTCATTTTGTGTAAATCCCTTTTATTGTCAGTTAAAAGTAATGTCATCTTCTAGGCAGTCGGGTAATGCATCATCCTCAAATTGATTTCTGGTGGAACATTTTCTGAATGACCTGAAAATGTTTCTGTTGGTTCCGTTTTCATGCCTTTTTTCTCCCACTGCACAACCAATGCATTACCTGGCTTCATCAGTTTTCTTTCTTTGGTTTCAGAGGATAAGCTTGAGCAGATCCAGCTGGTTTACTATTTTCAGATACTCAGGGGTGATTGTGTTCTGGGTGTATCCCGGATTTCCGGGTTTTTCGATCGATCCTTCCGGTTTATGAGATTGTTACATTTAGTGGAAAATTCGGATATTAAAAAATATCGCAAATTTCGAAAAATGGTCGTCGAAAAAAATCAATTCCTCAATTGTTCGCTCAAAAAAATTGACAATTTCATCATAGGATTGCGGAAAAAGGCAAATTTCGTCAAAAAATCTTGAAATAAAAACAAATTTTGTCAAATGATCGCAAAATAAACACAAATTTTGTCAAATGATCGCGAAATAAACACAAATTTCATCAAAGGATCAGGAAAAAAGCACAAATTTCACAAAGGATTGTGAAAAAACATGATTTTTGTCAAAAAATCACGGGAAAAACTGAAATATCATCAAGGGATCACTCGAAAAACGAAAATTTCGTTAAAGGTTTCCGGAAAAAAAAATTAATTTCAATAATGAATTGCAGGAAAAAAACGTGAATTTCATCAAAGGACCACAGAAAAAGCACATAATTAGAACTGGGAAGGATTTTCCCCATCCCAGAATCACGGAAAAATCATGATTTTCGTCAAAAGATCACGGGAAAAACGGAAATATCATCAGAGGATCGCGGGAAAAGTGCAAATTTCGTTAAAGAAACTGGAAAAAAATGCAAATTTCACCAAAGGATCACAGAAAAAATGCTAATTTCGTCAAAGGATCTCGAAATAAAACAAATTTCGCCTAATGATCGTGAAATAAACACATTTCGTCAAAAGATCGTGAAAAAAAGTGGAAAAATCGCAAAAGATCACAAACAAAACAAGATTTTCGTCAAAAGATCGTGGGAAAAAACGCCATTTTCATCCAAAGATAGCGGGAGAAACACAAATTTCATTAAAAGATCATGGGAAAAAAAAACAATTTCTTTAAAGAATTGCGGAAAAAATGCTGACTTCGTCAAATGACCGCAGAAAAAAACATAATTAAAACTGGCAGGGAATACCCCTCCTCCTTCGGGATTGCAGGGAAAAAATGCGATTTTCGTCAAAGGATTGCTGGAAAAACAAAAATATCATCAAGGATCGCAGGAAAAATGGAAATTTTGTTAAAGGATCATAGGGAAAAAAACATGAATTTCTTTAAAGAATTGCGAAAAATAAAACACAAATTTCGCCGAAAGATCGCGGAAAAAACACAAATTTCGTGAAAATATCACAGAAAAACACATAATTAGAACCAAAAGTGATTCTCCCCCCTCTACTGTAACCTTTGAGAAAAGTTGCTGTGAATTTCAGATACTTTTTTTTTTTTACTCTGAGTCATCCCTGGTATTGTGTCATCCATCTCAATATCTGTACAAAAATGTCCAGAATTGTATATCTGTAATGTGTAATACCCAGGAAGAAAGCAGGAAAAAGAAATTTACCTTGTGTAAGAGCAAATCTAAAAAAAGAAACAAAATTTCTATTTTTATTTATATATTTTTCTTTTTTCCTCTAATACTTAGCCACTTAAAAGTAAAATTGGATTGGTTTTGACATTTTTTTACTGTTTTAAAATAACTAGGTGCCATATATATGACTTGCATTAAATCTACTAAGAGATCCCACTCTTTACATATAATTTGTACTTGTTTCATGAGTACTTGGAATAAATTTATTTACTGATTATAGAATTCAAATTTTGCACTCTCCATTTGATGAAGTCATTTAGCTTTCCGTAAAATTAATGTAAGTTTACTAAATTATGTTTTTCTGTAATTGTATTTTTCAAACAATAGCTGAAATATGTCATTTGATTGCCATGCTGTTGCAGCATCAGTTGTTATATAAATTGATATTGGTATGTTTTGTGCTGGTAATTTTCAGGGTTTTTCACTTTGTATCAATTAATTTTCAGGGTTTTTCACTCTTAGTCACAATCACTCCTGGATATTGTTTTTCAATATTTTGAAAAGGCAAATTTATGCAGACAATGTAAAGCCCTCCATCTCCTCCCAGATAATAGCTAGAGTAGGTTTAATTTTTTAAAGTTTCCTTTTTTACTGCCATGCTTTGATGAGCAGCAAATAAATTCCACAGCAAAAGCTAAGGTGTTGTCCAAATTGCATCTCGCCTTTTGTTACAGATATTCTTCAACCAATCCTTAGCACTAGTCTTGTTCATCTAAACTTTTTTGAGGGTTTGAATGATACTACAATATTGGAATTAGCACTTTTCAAAAGAATGTTTCACCTAAGCTTTTACTGAATGTTTTTGGCAAAGTTAAAAAGCTGAAATACTTAGATTCTGACATTAAAAGAGATAAGATTATGCATTTTCTCAACATCATTGCTATAGTGTGTGTAATACCTTAACTTTCTCAAACATTTTTATGTATATTTTGATTGGTTGCATTAGAAAAAATAAACATTTCAAATTTTTGGGTTCATGTATTAGTTAACTTTTATTTAGTTATAATTAAACTATTAGTTAAACCACTTTCTACCTTGTTTTGTTGTCTAAAGTCTTTTAATTTATATGTGAATATAGATTAATAAGGTAAATGTTTAATTTCTCTGTAAGTGAATGGGTTGTTCTCAGAGAAAGTATTTAATTTGAATATTTTTTTTAAATTCTTTACAAATATGACCTTGTTATAATTTGTATTTCTAAAATAAAAGCACTTATTATTTTTTTTTTTTTTTAATTAGTAAATTCCTCCTTTTTTAACAATGATTTGTTATTCATATCTTTTGTATCTTGTGTTCACTTGTGTTTTATTCAGTGTATGAGTAATATATATATATATATATATATATAACACATTTAGAATTTATCGTATTGTTTGTTTGAAATTTAATGTTTTATAATTCTTATAAAAATGCATTTAGAATGTGTTAAAATCACATTCTCATACATGTATGCTACACTACGTCTGCCAGGCATCACTATATGAAAATCAATTTCAAAATTAACGAAATGCCAAGTATAGTCGAACCCAGTTAAGACGCTCACGGTTAATATGCGATCCCGCATAATATGCAGATTTTTTCCAATCTCTTGAGCATCACGCATAAGGCTAATGCAAAAATATCACATTTAATACACGAACGGTTATTATGCAATCCTGGTAATTTTGGTCCTTTGAGGCAAAAAATCACGTTTAAGACGCGAATTCATTAATCAAGCTGCGAATTCCTTCTCTCTTCTCGAGTGTCGCCAATTTAGCAGATTTTTTTTATACAGATAAAAAATACTGCTTCCAAATAGTATCATTTACTCTATTTAATAATAGATTAACTAAGCCGAAAATTACTAATTGGAAATAGTGGTAGATATTTTAATAAAATTAAACCCCGCTAAATTAGCAAAGCTGCGATTCTTCTTTGATACCACCTCTTAACATTCTTTCTCTCGCTTTGTGTATGTTTTTACTGTAGTAGAGAGATATAGAGGAATTCACATTACTAGGATAAGTCATAAAAATTATGATTAGAGATTATCATATCTGTTGTTAGTGAAGTTTTAAATGTACATTATATAACTACTATGTTTTATAATGCATATTATAGGCAACAAAATATGAAACTTGTAAATATTAATCAAAAATGACTGCAGTTTGATAATTCTCTTATCTTTTATTTTGCTATGCTAACAATATTTTTTACAGAAAGATAAATAAGGATAGTTTTTGATTATATTAAAAAGGACAAGTTATAATGCAACTCATTATTGCAGGTACTAAATATGATTTTGAAAACTGAGTTGTGCTTGAAAGTTTTAATATTTTTCTTATTTCTGTTAAAAAAATTAATCTAGTAAGAAAATTATTTTTGGTTGCAATGTATTAAAAGATAATAAAGTCATGTTGGAATTCATATTTATTTTTCGTTATTATTCCAGTCAGTCCTATAAAAAGAAACAATGAGTTGAAGTGGAATACAATTAAATTTTAATCTAAATATACTTAAGATACAATTTTCAACCGTAAACATATAAATGAAAGCTTTAAAATTCATTTAGATGATTAAAAGTGTAAATAAGCCCAGTTCCTACAACATTATACAAATCACATTTAATATGCGACATTTTCCACTCCCTTGAAATGCATCTTAACATGGTTCGACTGTACTAGGTTAGTTAGCTTATCACAGTTATACTGTATCTACATATGCTTAAACAAATTGACAGTTTCCATTTTTGTTTTATATGTTCATGACTATGCATTTATTACATGTTATTTTTCCTTTCCTTATCAAAATGTATTTAATAATCTGATATTGGGAATGAGTTGCTTTCTTTTAGTTATAGCAAAACCAAAGTTCAACCAAAATAAGTTTTTAAGAGCAAACTGAAGTTGAATTTCAGTTATCTTCCAAGTTTTGGCCAAAAACAAAACTGTCTTAAAAATAAATTTAAAGTGTTTAATACACACACACACACACATATACAGTTGAACCCGGTTAAGATGCGTTTCAAGGGAGTGGACCAAAGTCACGTATTAAGCGGGATCGTGTATTAAACGTGATTTGTATAATGTTGCAGGAAGTGGGCTTACTTACATGTATAATCATCTTAATGAACTTTAGAGCTTTCATTTATGGTCGAAAATTGTGTTCTTTATGTACATTTAGATTTAAATTTAATTGTATTCAATTTTACTCAATGTATCTTTTTATAGGACCGACTGGAATAATAACTGAAAATAAATATGGATTCAAACATAAGTTTATCGTCGTTAATACGTCACAACCAAAGATAAAACAACAAAAATAATTTTTCTGCTATACTATTTTTTTTTTAAATGAAAGAATAAATATTAAATTTTCGAAGCATAATCCAGTTGTTAAAATCATATTTAGCACTTGTGATAATGAGTACCAGTATAATCTGTCCATCTTTTTAATGTGAAAAAAAAATCTACCCTTATTAATTTTTGAGTAAAAAATATTGTTAGCATAGCAAAAAGTAACTAAAACATAGAAAACGTAAAAGAATTATACAACCACAGTCGTATTTGTTTAATCTTTGACGGTATTTTTTTTTTTTTTGTATATAACATGCATTATAAAACATAGTAATGATATAACGTACATTTAAAAAAAAAAAAAAACCTCACTAACAACAGGTATAATCATCTTTAATCATAATAATTTTATGATGTATCTCAGCATCCTGAATTCTTCTATGTATCTCTCTCTACTACAATAAAAAAAATACACGAAACGAGAGACAAAGAATGTTAGGACACGGGATCAAAGAACAATTGCAGTGTTGCTAATTTAGAAGGTTTTTTTTTTTTATTCAAATACCTACCACTGTTTTCTATTAGTATCTGTTGTTAAGTAAAGTAAATATTAGTATACAGAAACAGTGTTCTTTGTATGAATAAAAAAATACGCAAAATTGGAAACACTGGAGAAAAGAGAAGGAATTCCCATCTTCACAAATGAATTCGCGTCTTAAACGTGATTTTTTGGCACAAAGGACCGAAAATCTATCGCGTATTAAGCGGGATCGCGTAGTAACCATTCGCGTCTTAAATGTGATATTTTTCCATTAGTCTTATAGGCGATGTTCAAAGAGTCGGAAAGAATCCGCGTATTAAGCGGGATCACATATTAACTGTGAGCGTCTTAACCGGGTTCCACTGTATATATATGTATGCATACAGTTCTATATAACTATTAATTTGTTATATGCAGGGATGCAGAAAATGTTTCTACTCCCAACATTTCCCCCGATCCACACAAAAATTTCCCCAAAATTTTACGGTATGTTGCTGTATTACCGTAGGTATAGAAAATTTATTTTTGAAATATTGCTCAACTTATGCATGAGTATATATGGCAGGGGTGATTCTGAGTGAAAAAAAAATTCCTAAAATTCACAGCAAATTTTCTGAAAGGTTACAGCAGAGTGGGGGAAATCCACTCCCAACACTAACTATCTATTTTTCACGGGTTTCATGCAATTCACATTTTTTCGCAATCTTTTGACAAAATTTGCTGTTATCTCTCCTTCTTTTTTATGAAATTCGCAGTTGTTTTGCCATCATTTGATGAAATTCGCAGTTGTTTTGCGATCGTTTGGCGAAATTTGAGGTTCTTTTGTGATCTTTTGACGAAATTTGCAGTTTTTTGCGATCTTTTAATGGACTTTGTGATTCTTTTGTCATCTTTTGACGAAATTTGTGATTCTTTCATGATTTTTTGATGAAATTTGCAGATTTTTTGCAATCTTTTAACGAAATTTGCATTTATTTCACCCCTTTTGACAAAATGCGCGGTTGTTTCGCAATTTTTTGACAAAATTTGTATTTATTTCGTGATCTTTTGAGTAAATTTGTGTTCATTTTGTGATCTTTTGACGAAATTTGTGGGTTTTTTTAGGGATGCAATGGATATCCGGCATATCCGGCTGATTTTTCAATATCTGAAATACCATCGGATATCCGAACCACGATCACCGGATATCCAACTTCTCTGCCGGATATCCGGCAGAGCGCAGCAAAGCGAATATATAAGGATAAGAAAAATTGTTTGACTCAAACAACGTCAAACAACTTTTGTTTATAATGCAAAATATGAAAGTAAGTTCATTATTCATGAGTAAAAGGTTTTTCTCAAAAGTTTAAAGAATTGCCAGCTTTTCTAACATTGATATCTGAACTCTTTATAATAAATTTAAGAATTTATGTTTACATCTTTTAGAAAATTGTACCTTTACTTTCAGAATGTAAAACAAAATTTGATGTTGTTTAATTAATTTTCTTTCTTTCTTTTAAGTTTAACAATTAAACAGCCTATTTTTACTTTCTTCTATCTTCACTCGAAGAAAGTATCGTAATTGAAATTTTTTCAATTTCCGGTTTTCAATGGATTTAGATGTTTTTAGGGGTCAGAGATCCCAAAACATGTTTATACAAAATGTCTGTCTGTCCGTGTGTTGCCATTGTACCATCAAAAAGTGTATGAAAATATGCATAGTATTGCACCAAATTTTTTGTTAATGCTTTTGGCTGTAGCCGGCTAGCCCTTCTTCAATATGGAAACATACCACTGGAAGGGGGTGCCGTACTTGCGATTTTTGTGCCATTTTCATTATTGTAACATCGAAAAGTGTATGAAGCTATGCATAGAATTGAACCAATTTTGTGTGTATATTTTTGGCTATGGCCAGGAGTTTCTCCTTGAATTTGGAAATATTTCGCCATAAGGTGGCACTGTAAAAGCGATTTTTGTAAAATTTTCTTGAATTTTCGCAATTTTTTTTTGTACTGTATATTGGGGCTCGTGAAGCGATGGGAACTTTGCATCCTACTAAGCTGGCTATTCACAAACAGCTGATGTACAACAGAATAGTGAAAAAGTTATTGATTTTAATAAATATCATGATCGAGATTAACTTATTGTTATTCTGATTATTGACTGGAGCAGAAATGTTAGATAAAAATCAAAGTTGGTATAATATTGAAGTATTAACATTTGGAACTACTTTTTGAAATATTAAGATGTATAAGATAGAAGAAAGTTTTGGGATTGGTACATCCAATTAGTTCTTTTTGTAATTTCACTATAAATATTTAAAATTAAAAGTAATTTTCTTTTTACTTATAAATATCAAAGTAATTTAACTTAAAAAAAAAAAAAACTAAATGTGACTTAAAGTAAAACAGTATTAAATAATTAAAACAGAAAGTCGGCATCAACTAAACCTATGTTTGGAGAAAATAACTCTTTAATCATGGGTATATTATATTAGTAGCTATTTTATGCTTAAATTATAAAACGAAAGTATGTATTTCTTTGTGAAAATACTCTACAATTATAGGCATATTAATTGGTTAAAATTTGTTATACAAGTTATCAGCATTTCATTGTACAAATTAATTACAGTAGAAGATCTTTATAACGCAATTCTATATAATAATCCATATAACGCACAACTTCTCAGATGTAAACAATGATTTTTGCAGTTAAAAAGCACCTGCACTTTCACATTATAAAATATTGCTACTCTCTAGAGGACTAAATTTGATACATTAGTTCAACTTTATCTTCTAATTTAAGACCTTTTTACTGAAAAAAATGCTATTATTATAATGAACATTTTTGAAAATGTCCAATATAAGGGATGGTTGTGTCAGTTATATTTGGATCATGTGTATAGAGTAAATTTAACAATGTCTGACCTATATTATGCAAAAATTTATAATTTGGATAACTCTTGGTAACAAGGAATGCAGTATAAAGATATTCTAATGTATTTTGATGTGTTTCAGACATATTTGGCCATGTTTACAAGGTGAATTTAATGATGTGATCCATATAACACAAAATTCTATATAACGCACAACCTTGCATTTTTAGGTTTGCGTTATAAAGATCTTCTACTGTATTAGCAATTATCAATATAGCCAATCCCATATCCAAGTCCAATAGCAATTATTAGCATTTCATTGTAAAAATAAACAGAATAATTTAATGTTTTTATACAACATTATTGGGTCATTTTCAAAATATGCATACATATGCTGTCCCACAGTAAAAAAAAAAATTGTACTCATAATATATTATTTAAAACTGACTATAAATATTATATTTATTTAATTACACTACACAACATATTTCTAAAACATAAAAATAATCACTTTCATATTTTTTTCCTAAAGATGCAGATTTTTACATCTAGTAGAAGAAAAAAATAGCTGTCCCTCTTCTGTATTTTAAAATTCTGTAATATTTTTTCACTTTAAAAGGAAAGTAATTGGGAAATTTAATGAGATAAATCATCATTATTTTAAATTTCTGACATTATTCCAGCAATTTTTTTTTTTTTTTTAAAGAAAATCTACAAAACATTTTGTCCCTCATATTTTGTCAAGTCTGTTACCAAGCTACAATTTCATGAAATAAAGGTTGACAATTTCACCAAGAGATAGCAGCACATTTGCAATAAAAACACTTATACTAGTTAAATATTTACTTGTAGCCATTTTCTTTTGCAGTTGAAAAACAACAGTGTAGTGGAGTAAAGAATTTTTTATAAAGATGAGTATTTTTATTCAATGTCAAGTCTGTTACCTAATTTTTTATGTTAAAAATATAAGTTTAGTACTTTCTTTTGCTTGAATATTATTATCTATTTAATATATTAAAGATTTTGTTTTGTTTCTTAGTGTTAATAATTAGCATGTAGGTTTTGGAAGATATTTTGCTGTTAATGTCAAGTCTGTTACCATGTTACTGGTAACTGGAGAAAAATACTGTATAAAAATTATACCGAAAGCTAAAGTGCTTAATTAATTATATTTACAGACACATCTAACTTATACATTATCACTTATTTCATTTTTAATGTGAAATTTAAAATTAATTTAAAAAAAAAATGTTTTTCTGAATTGTATGCATTTATTGAAAATGACCCTATTAATATACATTACAGGGCTTGAATGGGCAGATATAGGGCTTGAATTTCAAGACAGGATGGCAGGATTCATGCCCTAAAGAATATTGGGGTGGGAGGCTCCTGTTTCCAAAAAAATCATTTTCCGAAAATGTTTCTTTGTTAAACGACAATCAAGTCTCAGGACCGTCTGACAAATTTCGTGATATTTTCCACTATTGATTGGTAGATTTCACAGTTTATTCTTGCAACAAATTGACAAAATTCATGTTTATTTTTCTGCATCTGACCGAAAAATTTTGCGATTTTTCTCCACGACCAAATGACGAATTTCACAATTTTTTCTGGAGACCGATCAGTGAATTTCATAAATTTTTTTCTCACGATCAATTGATAAATTTAGCAATTTTATTCTGTGACCAATTGGCAAATTTCCCTACTTGTTCTAGCGACATACTGATGAAAGTAACGATTGTTTTTCTGCATCCAATTGAAAAACTTCACATTTTTTTCTCTGCGATTGGCTGAGGAATTTCACGATATTTGCTCATGATGGACTGACAAATTTCACGATGTTTTTCCATGATCGATTGACAAATTTTGTGATATTTTACCGCTTCCGATTTCCCATGAACTTCAGTTTTTTTTCTTGCGACCGGTCAACAAATTTTTTAATTTAATTTCACCATGTTTGACGAAATCAGCGTTATTTTTTTCTACGACTGATTTACGTATTTTGCGATGTTTTTTCTGTGTGCCCAAAATAGGAAATAACTAAAAGTGCAGTAACGCCACTGGAGACTGAGCTCCACCAAATTAGCCAATAGTCAGCACTAAACAAAATGAGATTACACTTGTGGTGCATATGAAAAAAACAAAACTTTGGTGAACTTTAAAAACAAAACATATTTAGAAACAACAAACTAGTTGATTCTCGCAATTCACAGAAATTAGGACATGTTTTTTTTAAATTAACCTTTTCTCGTGTAATAGAAGAAATCAATTGACTATTCCCTTTTCAAACTTTGGATATGGATTTAAAATTCCAATACATAGAACATAGTTCAATTAACAAAAATACCAGGGATAACAGTTCTGACATAATTCCATTAAGGATATAATAAAATTAGTTTGTTCAGCAGTGACATACAATCACTGTAGGATATTGACAGTACAATCACTGATATGCATTATTTATGCAAATAACTTAAAAATGAATGCACATCAGATTTTGAAAAGTTTTTTAAAAGAGCATAACCACGTGTTTCCAATAATTTCTAAAGTTATAAAAGTTGCTCTGTGCTGTTTGTCAAAAGTGTAACTTGTGAAAGAGGCTGAAGCATGCAAACTGGAATAAAATCTAAATTAAGAAATTCATTTTGCAACCCAATTGTTAATTGCTCATAACATTAGATGAAAGTTGAAAAATAGACATGGTATATATAAAGCTTGATTCTGCTCCTTTGTTTTAATAAAATAAAAACTTTGGATAATTATTTCAAGTTGTTAATTTAAATTATTTCAGTGGTATTTTGTCATGTCTGTATAAATGTAATTCTTTAAGTGGCACATAAAAAATAACGGGATTTAAACACCCCCCCCCCCTTCTAACAGTTCAACTCCCCTGCATTTTTAAATGTTGGGTAGGAAACTCCCCTCCTGGGAAAACTTGCATTTCAAGTCCTGAATATTAAAAGAGATATAGTTTTTGTAAATTATATTTCAATGCATTTAAAAGGTTTTAATGATGTGTGAAGCATGTTTGTAATTTATTGTTCTGAGATGGCATTATATAAAGAAGTAATTCACCATATAACTAAAAACATATCTAGTGCCAGATATCCGATCAGATATCCGAATCCGGCAGACAAAAGAACTTTGGATATCCGGCAAAATCAATATCCGGTGCATCCCTAGTTTTTTTCACTTTTCTTTGATGAAATAGAAGGTTATTCGCCATGTTTTGATGAAAATCGCAGTTATTTCACCATGTTTTGACAAAATCACTGTTATTTCGCACCTTTTGACAAAATTCGTGGTTGTTTTGTGATCTATTGACGAAATTCGATGTTGTTTTGTGATCTTTTGACAAAATTTGCGATTGTTTCGCAATCTTTTGACAAAATTTGCGATTGTTTTGCGATCTTTTGACAAAATTTGTGATTGTTTCGCGATCTTTTGACAAAATTTGCAATTGTTTCACACGAAATGTGCATTTATTTTGTGATCTTTTGACAAAATTTGTGTTCATTTCACGATCTTTTGATGAAACCTGTGATTCTTTCATGATCTTTTGACGAAATTTGCAGTTCTTTCGCAATCTTCTGACAAAATGTGCGGTTATTCGGAACATAATCACCCCTGATATACGGTACATATTATTCCGAGATTGATTTTATGAAGGTCGCCATACAGATATTTTTATTTGTACTGAAATTGTTTTGTGGAATTCGTTGTTAAAATCGAAATCAATTGTATATGTTTCTGAAAAATTTCCCCAGGGGGTTAAAATTTCCCCCGATCCTAGATCGCCGGATCGGACATAATCTGCACCCCTGGTTATATGTGCATAGAAATATATTTCTAACAAACATGCATACGTAATTATGTGTGTGTGCGTGTGTAAGTTTAAAATGAAAACAAAACCTAAATAATGATACAAATTTTATATTTTATTACTTTCTAATAACCAATAATTATATGCATTTATCAACAATTAATTAACAGTGGCAGTTAAAATATGAAAAACAAATTGAATAATGTGTATTTAATTTTTAACTATACTAAAACTTTCCATTTATTAATATTTTGCATTTAAATGAATTGAAATAAACTCTTAAAAGTTTTTTTTTTTTTTAACATATATAAAAGTAATGTTGAATATGTTTTTAGAAAAAAAAAAAACATTTTATAATATGGGAAAGTAATATATATGTGAGAATAAAACTACATCAATTTCTTCTCTGACATGCATATCAAGATCAAAGTAAATATTTTCTACCCTCCAAAAGTACTTTGCCTTTGCCCCTTCTCCCTAAGAAATTTTGAAATTTTTTCCCTAGGGTCTAAGTTGTCTCTGTACCTCTGACTGGAGTAATAAATAAGTACTAAAATAATTCTGCTAATTTTATCTATAAAACAATTGCATATCTAAATATATAATTTCTTCCCAGGCGAGCTTTTTAACTTCGAGGAGAAATGGAAGGAATTGTGGAGTGAAGATCCAGTAGAACCAGCAGCTCCTTCTCTCGTTATTCCCCCATTGAATCCTTTCACCCGTGATGAACTTTTTGATTTTGAAAAAAAATGGAAGCAAGATCCAGTAGAACCACCATCTATTCCTACTATAGGTATTCCTCCATCAAATCCTTCTTACTGGTATCTTATAAAGAAGTTTTTTGGTTCATCTGAAGCTGATAACATAAAATGGTGTTAATAGTATCCTCATGTATATATTTCATAATTTTTCGAGCAAAATGTCATTTTTAAACAATAAAGTACTTTAAATAAGAAAGCCTCTTTACATTCTTTGTTGAGAAAGCAACCTTTGATCTATTTCTTGCTCTGAAATACCAGAATAAAGTACCTGATTTTTTTCATTAACAGTTACAAGAATTTTTATCAATGGATAAAAACAAGTTTTAACAAAATTAAAAAATTTAGTAGTTATAAGAATGTTTAATGAAAGTTTGTGCATAAGTCTTTCATACTATCCCAATGAAACTGCAATAATAATTATAAAATTATTTTCTGATTTTAGTCTGATTTGATGGTACCTGGTTACACAAATGCTTATATTGGCATCAAATGGCAAAATCTGTATTTTTAGAAAACTATATTTGACCATGTCATTTTGTAAGATTCTATTAGATTAAAATAGAACCACTGTTAGTACACACACTGTACATACCCTCATAGTCGTGCATTTACAATTATTTTGCTCATTGAATTCTTTTAAATCTGGAAAACTCATAAGAAATTTTACTCAGAGATAAAAACACCAATATAAATTTATGCAAGAAGTGCCTGCCATACATAATGAAAAATCAAATTTCTCATTTATCTTGAAACTGACATATTAGAAATACAATTTGTCTTGATTCAATCTGGGAACTTTGACAGTCATAATAATACTATGACTGTGTGGAAACTTTGCATCCACAATGCAGATTATTGTATCAGTTACTTTGAATATGCTATCATTTCATTCAAACTGTTTTTTATAGCAATTAAACAATTATAAACACCACTATTGCTTATAATAGATTACTTGTGGGAAGGAACTATGCATATTCTTCAATATGAATCAAAGGATGTTTTTTTAAACTTCATATTAGTGTAGCAGCCATTTATGATATTTTCATGCAATAATGATAGTTCAGTAATATATTTTTTAAATCTTGATTCCTGAAATGAATATCCATTATTAAAAGTCATAACTTAGAACATTAATAATTTTCAATGACTGTAAGATAATGCATTCTGCAAAGATTTAAGTAAAGGATGGAATTTTATCAGCAAAAATGAATGACCTATATAAAATTATTAAAGTATTATAGAAAATATTTATTATTATAAAGAATCTAAATACAGATACTATGTTGTACATACAAAAAATGGTAATGTGCAGACAGAAAAATGACACAGTGTACTCTGAAAATGGCATAGCATGCTAACCTATTACAATACTCTACATCATAGATGTGAAGTTTACACCATAATAACCATTTAATTATGTTTAACTGTTTAATGGTTGTTGAAGCTTTCAGATTGAGAAAACACAAAGTGCATATATGTATGGCACGTGATTAAATTTGAATTGGTGTTTATGTCATTTATCTCTTTCTAGAAGTTTTTATGGATTTTCTATATTTGAAAGAATCTAATTCATATTTGAAATAAGTTTATGAAGTTTTATACTGATATATAAAAAATAAATTGAATTTATAACTTTTGATTTAAGCTAAACTGTTTTTAGATATTTGCTTCAACTGAGAAATTTTTTTTAAATAAGATTTCTCATTTGTAAAAATTATACAAATTATAAACTTTTATAAACTCAGAACAGTGGATTTGGATTTTTATATGCAGTCGTTATGTTTGATACTTTAGACAGTATTCCCAGAATTTATTGTCATACAACCAATTTGAATTTTTTTCACAACCTACCTAATATTATAAGTTTATAGAGTCTCATGTATAATCTATCCTACAAAAAAGGCAAACTGTTGCTCAAAGTGCATAATGAAAACATTAATAAGCATTCCTAATGTATACAATCATTATTATAATACTAATGTGATAATATCAATATGTGTAATAAAAGATGATTTATTTACTATACATGGAGAAAATTCCTTTGAAATAAATCAATTATCTTTGATCGTAATGAAATTGTTATAAGAAAAATAGTTTAAATGCAATACAGTCAACTCTGTGAAATCCACAAACATCTATTATCTGCACTACACGTTGGAATGTAAACAATGAAAATTGTCATTAATAGTTAAACTCATAAAGTTAAATATTGAATATAATATTTAAATTTTTTTTTAGTAACAAAATTTTATCTTGGAGCAAGAAGTAATGAGTGTTCATAGACTACAGAAAAAAAAATTGACAACCAACCAAAACTGAATTTGAACTGAAAATAACCACCATTGTGTTGTGTCAGTGTTTAAAATAATAAATAATCCATATAATTGTATTGTATATAATTTATTTTTTCTTTAAAATAAACTTAGTTATTAAATATATTAAACGAATGTTGTATTATGTTTTCTTTTCCATTGTAATTGTAATTTTTATGCAGCTGTTTCTAATTTATAATCATATTTTAAAAAATAAAATCTAAACAAAGGGATGATCTATAATCCGCAAAAATGTATAATCCACAAAACCCTCAGTCACCTGCGGTTTTTACAGAGTTGACAGTATACAGTAATACCTCGACTTGCATCAGCAATTCATTCCAAGACTAGCAACGGAAGTTGAAAACGATGCAAGTCGAGGTACATTCAGATAAACAAAAATGGATAAGTAATAAAAATTTACCAAAATCTAATGAACATATTCTATTGTATTTAGGGATTATGTTATACGCGTTTAACATTAGCATAAAAATGCATTTGCAATTCAAGAATTTGGAACAAATCAATAAGTTGTTAACTTACAATTTATTGTTCTTCTAGCTGCCCCGTTCGAGTCTTTGAGGATGTGAAAAAAAATCTTGTAATGAAGTTTAAACCAACAAAATTTTCTCTTTTTTTCTCTTTAAAGCTCTTTGTAGAAGCAGTGTGAATTTTCTAAGCTTTACCTAGTCATTGCTGCTCTTTGCTTGTCTTAATCAATATCATCAAGAACTGTCATTTCAGCTTCATAGGGTTATTCCTTCAGTTAATTTTGCAACTGTCATAATCTCCCCCCACCCCCCTATAAGCTCAAAATCCTGATCTATTACTTCGACAATACTTTCTTTCTTTAATTCAATTACTTCATCAAGGGTTAATTCTGGATCGGGAGACTTTGAGTTCAACAACATCTCCTGCATCCATCTCTTAATTGAGTTATCTTGCATTCTTGAGAATTTCAGCAATTAGGATAGATACAGAATCACAATTTTCAAGTGTAATCTTAGGAGTATAAAATTTTGAATAAACTTGTCTTCAGACAGGTGAGGTGGTTATACATCTGGTAGTTTTAGGTTTGCCATTTACTTTTTTTATTTGTTAGTCAACATCATGTGACTGTCTCGGGAAATTTTCCCATCATCGAACCAAAGGTGTTCAAAATAAATCAAAGAGCGTGTTAAGGAATTTTTTCCCAAGACCAGATAACGTAAATGCAGTTTGATGTAAGTCGGAGTATTGCTGTAGTTTATAATATTGTTTTGCATCAGTGAGTCTGTATAACTGTTGAAACTTATTTTTATTCTCAAGTTACTCTCTACACAATGTTTAACCCTCTAGCGCATGATTTTTTATTTTTTCTTTAAAAAAATATATTTGCTTCCTTGACGGCCATAAATTACAGGAAAAATATTGAAAAAATTTTCACTCTTATATTTTTTAGTATTTTGAAGTTTTTTAAATTGTTGCCAAATGGCAACACCATGCATTAACACAATTTTTTTTTTTTTTAAATTTTGCCAACTAGCAACAATGTGCTGTTTTATTGCATTTTTTTTTTTTTTGTAAATTATAAGATTTTAAATGCATACAATACTTTACATACACTTAGCAAAATAAAATTATATAAATATATGTATGCGTATACGCGTATATATATATATATATATATATATATATACTATATATATATAACAATTTTAAATCAAAATTTAACTTACAAGTCATATAATAATATTAACCAAAATTCGAAATAAAGACGGCATGTAATAATATTATACATTAATTGTTATCTATCAACAAAATAATAATAATGGTACAAATTATAGTTCAAAGATATTAAATGAACATATGAAGTTAGATGCTACAATAGAATCATTTTTAATTTATAAATGAATAAGAAGATATGCTGTACTGTAACAAAACACAATAGAAGTATTGTAAAAAATATAATAATTAAATAAATACAAATAAAATGCGGAAAAGCATCCATATTTATCCTGTATTTTAAACCAATTGAAATTATTTAAAATTTAAAAACCAAAATGGGCTTATAAAGTGTAATATCACATGCAAAATACAATGAAAAAATCATAGGCTAATAAAATATACTCCATAAATATGCGGGCAATGCAGCAGAACACTATAGAATTTTATATCAATAATATTTGTCAAATTTATGAATGGTAACCAATAGAACATTTATTGTTTTTGTTTAAACATAGAGGTACCAAACACTTAATGCATTTTACTCTAGTGTAACCTATACAGCCCAGAACTTTACACCGTTGTTTTTTATCTAAGTGTTGTGGCCAGTGATCAATTTTAACCTTCCTGACATCTTTAGAAGTTTCATAAAGCTGAAAACAATAGACTACTAATTTGTTACTATAAAATTTTAATCATTGGCTTTTTTGATGATGTAACTGGTACCTTCAGGAGGTCATGGACATGGAAGCACAAAGGAAGGTGAATAGTACCCCCCTTTAAATCTGAAAAATAAGTATTTTGGCCATTTTTTATCATTTGGCTCCCGTTTAACAAAAAAATTATATCTGCCATTAGGGGGGAACCCTCAAATCGGGAGTCCCGGGGCAGCTGCCTGCATGCCCCTGCATTAGTCAGGCCCTGGTTTTACAGTAAACTGAGATGATTTTGTATTTAATAAGAGTTGTTTATCGAGTTAGGGTGACATGGTGATAAAAGTGAAAAAAAATTAAATATCATGCGAACCAGTTATGAAACAAACAATGTTCCAAATGTTTACAAAAGCAGAACTCAATTCATGGTGTTGCCAAATGGCAACAAATGTATATTCGTGTGCATGCAATTTTTGTTCCAATAAAAATTACTGAAAATTAATTAAAATAACTTTTAAAAGTATATTCTTTTCAGAAATATTTTTTTCAAATGAAATTTTGCATGCTAAATATTTTTTATACGAGTTAGAAATCCAACTATGGCTAACAAAATGGAAGGTATCAAAAGTTTCTTTTTATTTGTAATTTGTAAACAACTGTTGCCAAATATGACACTTTTTATGAACTAAACCTAAATATCGGACCAACAAGAATACGTAAAGCATAAAGTTGTCAAGAAACAACGGTAAATAAACAATATGGAGGGAAAATTTAATATGTTGCCAATTGGCAACAGTATGAACTAGAGTGTTAATAAAAGATCGGGTTTTCATGAAGTTGTTTATCCTCAAAATTTTTTTCTCTTTAAAAATGCAACATATTGTGTTCATTGTATTTTTATGGCAGATAAAATTAATATATTTTTGAAGAACTGAATGATCACTCTGCAATCCACTAAAACAGCATGGCGAGATATGATCCATAGTTTGGGAACTGCTGCTTTGAGATATTAATGTGGCTGAGATGATGTTGCATAGCATACACATAAAGTTATAAAATGTTAAGTAAATTTTCTACTTGTGTTCAGGGGGCCTACATTTTTTTTGTGTCTGTGATAATTTCCAAAGCAAGTACTTTATGGTTCTACCAAAACTATATTTAAAGTAAATTTGACGTTTTTTTATAAAGTGCACAAATGCTACACTGGTGCAGAATTCTTTATTTTCTTTGTATAAGTTTTTCACTATATTATGTTTTTTCATTTCTAATGATATACTTATAAGGAGAATGATTATTTCAGTAGTTTGTTGATGGTCCAGCTATTTGTTCTGTGAGTACATCATCTTTATCCCCTAACTTATAAGTCATAAAGTAGCGTAATATTTCATGTAAAGTAAATTTGTAAGCCATCATTTGATGATTTAATTTTTTAAATATAAGAAAGTGGATGATTTGTAACATACAAAGCTACTTTTATACTGCTTTATAATTAGTATGATAAATACTGAAGCTTTTTACCGAAGTAGTACAAAATGGTTGATCCAACATTGGCTAATTGTTGGCCTACAAGTAAAAAATTTGTGCCTTGCAAGAAAGTCCCAACAGTTAGCTGTTCAGAATCCCGCTCAGATCTACTTTAAATTAGAAGGGTCTTTAATGAGAGGTCTGAATTGCCAACAATGGATCAACAATTTGCGCTACTTGCATACTACTGGTAATCTACTCAGGTAATGCTTTCATATGTTGTAATTATTCTTACTATTTTCAAACGAATGCTAAAGTTTTTTAAAAAAATACAAATAAAGTGGCCTGACACTTTATTGTTACTCTACTTATTATAACTTAAAGCAGGTCTGTTCTTAAGGGGTTAATCAGTCAAATCTCAAATTCCCCTTGCTAACGTTAAACCTAGGGGAGTGGGATGCATTCTTATTTTTAAGATATCTCAGAAGGAAATAATTATTTTTGACTTCCTTTTTCTATGTACTCTTCTTAAAGGCTGTTTCATATTTATTGTCATCAAAATATTTCTAAATCTATGCTTAATTTTATCTGAAGTGTTAAAATTGTATGCTTTTAACAAAAATATTAGATGGAACATATGTTTTAGAAATATTTTGACAATTAAGAAGAAAAAATCCTTTAAGAAGAGTATACAGAAAAAAGAAGTCCCAAAATATTAGTTTTCCAAAGATATTTAAAAAATACGAATGCACCCTTATAGGTGTCCCACACTCGCAGACCTGCCAACTGCTACGAAAAAATCGTAGTTGCTACGATTTGGGTCTATAAATTACGATGCTACGAAAATCGGTCTTAAACTACGATTTTTTGCAAAAAACACAAACGCATTTTTTGTTTCTAGTTGCGATTTTTATCTTGCACAGCATATTTTTCAGGAGTGATTCTGTTGCGAAATTTCCAAAATTTTGAAGTATTCATTACCAAAAGTTATAAAAAATTGGCCATTAGTCCGAAATTTCAGACATTAAAAAATGCTCACCGAAAAAAAAAATCTGGGCTACAAAACAAACTTCTGAACATAAAACTCTCTCTTTATGCATGTTAACCATGAGTGAATCGTGTTTCTGTAAATATTTATACAGGAATTCGCTTCCTTAGAAGCAAGGTGCCATTTTAAGAATTTCTGGAAAGGAGGGGGGGGGGGGGGCTTCTTTGAGGGGCAAGGTTTGAAATAGTGTGCAAAATCGCATGATTTGCAATAAAATACTGTAAATTTCGATAAATGACTATATAAAAAAAAAATCAATTTCATCAATTGGTCGTAAAATAAATTTCGTCAAAGGATCGTGGTAAAAACACAATGTTGGTTTCAGGGGGTGGCCCAGGAGAGGGTATGTATTAGTTTTCCAAAGATATTTAAAAAATACGAATGCACCCTTATAGGTGTCCCACACTCGCAGACCTGCCAACTGCTACGAAAAAATCGTAGTTGCTACGATTTGGACCTATAAATTACGATGCTACGAAAATCGGTCTTAAACTATGATTTTTTGCAAAAAACACAAATGCATTTTTTGTTTCTAGTTGCGATTTTTATCTTGCACAGCATATTTTTCAGGAGTGATTCTGTTGTGAAATTTCCAAAATTTTGAAGTATTCATTTCCAAAAGTTATAAAAAATTGGCCATTAGTCCGAAATTTCAGACATTAAAAAATGCTCACCGAAAAAAAAAATCTGGGCTACAAAACAAACTTCTGAACATAAAACTCTCTCTTTATGCATGTTAACCACGAGTGAATCCTGTTTCTGTAAATATTTATACAGGAATTCGCTTCCTTAGAAGCAAGGTGCCATTTTAAGAATTTCTGGAAAGGAGGGGGGGGAAGGGGCTTCTTTGAGGGGCAAGGTTTGAAATAGTGTGCAAAATCGCATGATTTGCAATAAAATACTGTAAATTTCGATAAATGACTATATAAAAAAAAATCAATTTCATCAATTGGTCGTAAAATAAATTTCGTCAAAGGATCGTGGTAAAAACACAATGTTGGTTTCAGGGGGTGGCACGGGAGAGGGAATGTCCCGTCCCCCCCCCCCCCCCCCCCCTCCGGAAGATTTGAGATTTTGCGTTTTCAATGGTGTGAATTTTGTCAAAATATCACAGAAAAAAAACACTAATTTCGTGAAAAGATCTGTAAGAAAATGCAAATTTCATCGAAAGATCAGTAAGAAAATGCAAATTTTCACCAAAAGATCGCAGAAAGAAAACACCAATTTCGTCAAAAGGATCGCGGAAAAAAACCGGCAAAATTCAACAAAGGATCGTGGTAAAAAATGCGAATTTCGTCAAAAGTTGGTAAAAAGTGCGGATTTCAATAAAGAATTGTGATAGAAAAATGTGAATTATGATTGCAGAAAAAATTGTGAATATCCTGAAATGATCGCAGGAAAAAAATCCTGAATTTGTCAAAATTTACTGCACTGGTCTAAAAAATTGGAACCAGGCTCCTTTTAAAATGTAAAAAAAAAAAAGAAACTCTAAAAATCGTATAAAAATTTTCAACGGAAAAAATTACTATATTGAGTTGAAAGACTGAAACCTTGTTCTTTTAAGAATGTCAAAAGATGGCTGTGTAACATGAAAAAATAACCAACCAACCTCCAGATTAATTTAAATTTTGTGTGCTACGATTTCTCATTTTCAAAGGTTGGCAGGTCTGCACTCGTATAGGTTTTAGCAAGAAGAATTTGTAATCTGACTGATCAATCGCCTTAAATTATTACTATCTTTAACAGTGGACTATTTGATAGCAGTTATTGTTAAATTTCAATTATCTGGAGAATGCTCAAAAAGATTGAAATACACTTAATTTTTTTTATGTTTAAGCTAAGTAGGTAATGTAAATTGCAAAAATGTTTAAAAAAAGGTAGGAATTAAGATTGTTACCGAACCGTTAAGTTTTAGAAAGTTACTTTTTTATGGTCTCTCAGTCCTATAAGTTATATCCAGAAAACTCTTTCCATCCTCTGACTAGTAAAACAGAAGAAATATCTTATTTCTATGGCTAAAACTAACAAAGTTATGATACTTTTAATTTTAAGAAATTTCAGGGCTTTCCAGTATAGTAGACTACCTCAACTCTGCACAGCTTGTGACCAAAGGTTATGAGGTTGTGCGGATTTTAGAATTTTGCAGATTTCTGGTCATTGCTTTGTTTACATCTTTTAAAAAGTAATTTTATTGCAATCACAATTATAATGAATGATTGTAATATAGTAAAATATTAAACTAATTAAGGAAAATAATAAACTAAAAAGATAAAAGGTAAGATAATTTAAAAACTGGTTAAAATATTAAAAGTAAAGGTCAAGTAAATAATTAATGTATATTTGAATATGCATAAAAAAGATGAGATACATTTTCCTTGAATTATTCAATGAAACTTTACTTATGAAAAGTGCTCCCTAATTAATTCACATTAAAATCATCATAATAATAACCAAAAAAGCTTGATTAATACATAAATATATTTGGTAAAAAGATTGTGATTACCAGTGATATCAGCAATATCTTGATTTTTTTCAGAAATAAATGTGTACTTCCTTCTTGAAAAACCACGAGTTTAGTCATTATTAAGAATTACATATTAAAATACATACAGGATGAAATAAAACTAAAATTATGTAATTTTGCACCTACATCTGAGATGAAAGTTTCATTGTTTACATCTGTAAAGATGTGCAGATTTTAGGCGTTTGTGGATTTTAGGGTTGCGGATTTGAGGGAGTCTACTGTACTAAAAAAATCATCTATTTATTTATTTTTTTTTGTGTGTGTGTGTGTGTGTGTGTGTGTGCCAGAAAGCTCCATAATTTTGTAGAATTCAATGTATCATAACTGGGTGAGTTTTGGTTATAGAATAATGAAATTTTTACTGTTGTACTTGTTAGAACAAGGAGAAATTTTTTCTAAATATAACATAAGATCGAAGAAACATAAAAATTAAAAAAGTGTAACTTTTATAATTATGGGCAGGACTATTTCATCAGCATAATCTTCATTGCTACCTCATTTTGAACACATTTGAAATGCATTTCTTATAGTTTTTCAAAATAAATAGAATCTTAAAAGAATTATGAATTTTCGTGAAAAAATATAGAAATTTTCAAGCTGATAACAAATTAATAAATTCATTTCTTATTATATTATTGAAATATATATTTATTTATATATGAAATATTTACAATCATGTATGTTGACAATTAAAATGACTAGAAGACTATTATCTTGGTTCTGGGTGTATTTTCCAAGTCGTCATCCAAAGTGAATAATACCTGTAAAAGAAAATTAAGTTTATAGTTTTTATAGATTTATTGCTTTAAGATGACTACTTCTGAAAAGTTATCATGTTATAAGAAAATAGAGAAGGGACGAGGGTTGAGAAATTAAAAAAGGTGCCTAAAATAATTATGTATTGTTATTCTTTAATTATGCTTCTGGGTGATTTGAAATTATTTAAATGTTTTAATAATGTGAAAAGTTCCATTGAAAAATGTTTTTTCTTATACATTCAACTCTCAAAAATCTGCAACTCTAAAATCCAATTCTTTAATTATGCTTCTGGGTAATTTGAAATTATTTAGATGTTTTAATAATGTGAAAAGTTCCATTAAAAATTCTTTTTCTTATACATTCAACTCTCAAAAATCTGCAACTGTAAAATCCATGAAAATCCAAAATCTGTGTATCATTTACAATATAAACAATGAAGTTTTCAATTAAGATTTGGCAAAAAATAATCAAATGGCCATATTTGATTAATGGATTTTAAGCTGGGTAACATATTTGTCTTCATCCTTAGGGAATTTTTATTAAATATTTTCTTTCCTCATCCATAAAATTTGCTGTTCAGGGTTCATTTTCTATCCTTTCTGCCACAGTCAATATACTGGTGAAGCACTAATAATTCAGCAACTGACAGATAAAGAAATTTGAGTGACATAATAATATAGGCTTTAACCACTTATCAGATACGGAATTGGAGAAAGAAGGTGAAAAACTTATTTTTGAAGAAATTACTCTTAAAACTAAAAAGAAATTTTGAATTTTATAAGCACATATTTTTTTTCTGACTGAGTAACTGCTAATTGTCTGCAGGTTGCAAGAAGATATTTTAAAATAATAAAATGAATTTCTTAATCAAACTGTAATTTATGAAGTGTTTTTAATGTATAATAGTAATGTTAGTTTATGAAAATTATTCATTAGATAAATAGTTTTTTAATGAAATATTGTAGTTTCATTAGTTATATTTTTGTATTTATTTTATTGTTTATAATATACATTTATTTCATTAATGTATGATTATTCTGATGAGGTTTTAAATTCTAATAAAGCAATTACCTAAAATCCACAAAATACTGAAATTTGCAAAGTTCCAAGTTTTATGGATTTTTGAGAGTGCTCATTGTAAGAACTGTAAATAAAATTAAAACTTCAGGCAGTTAAAACATTTATACACAGTTGACAGAAAAGAAAGAGGACACCTAATTCCTTCTAATCACAAAATTGTTAAAAAAAAAAAAAAAAAAAAAAAAAAAAGAAGAAGAAAAAAAAACAGGAATAGCCATTTGACCAAAAATTATATCTTATTTCAATTTATGTTAAGAAAATAAGCTTAATAATCATCTTTACACTAAACTTGTGTCAAACTGTGCAATCTTCAATACAAGCACATAATTTTGACATATTTCACATTTTTAGTAAATTTTACCTTAAGATACAAAATGGGAAGTCCTTTGGTAAGAATTATGAAAGATTAAAGTTTGGAAATCTTAATTTTAAATTCATTTCTAATCATTGCAAATAGTTTTTTAAGCATATCTTAAAAAGTATGTGAAATGATTTGGAATTTTATTTTTGCATACTTGAAATTTCTAGGAATCAATTTATGTAAAAAAAATTCTTATGTTAACATGTTTAAATTTTTTTTTCTTTTAATATTAATTTTAAAAATGAGTATCATTAGTTCAAATGATTCAAAATTCCTAGGGATAAGATATTGTCATTTTTATCCATTTTTGTTTGAGATACTATGCATTTGTCTTCAACAGCTTTGTCTTCATTACCTATCAAGTGTTGTGAAGACATTGAGCCTGATATTTTCTTTATTCTTCCTAATACATTTTCTTTATTTAGTGAATTTGCATTTGAAACATTCTTTGAAAATCGAATTAACAACATACACTTGTGATATAAATGCAAGTGTCAGGAAGTAGCGCACTACAAGTAGTGAAACTATAGTAGTCACTGCTAGAGGTCTGCATGGGCCAAAATTTCCAGGCCCGGACCCTGCCCGACTCATAGAAATAAAATTCAACATGGTCCATACGGAAAAAAATATTGGTCTGGTAAAAAAGTTAAAAGTTCGGCCGAACCGGAAAAAAGTCAAAATCTCGGCTTGGCCCAAGTGAATTTCTACAAAACATTGACTTTTACGTCGATTTGGTTAAAAATTTGTCTCGTAAGAGGAGTTCTGAACAAAAAATGTTTATATTAACTTTTTTTTTCATGGTTATAATCTTCATTTTTATAGAAGTAGTTTATAGAGGTTTTATAGAGGCTGCAATATTTATTTTTTTAATGAATCTCTATTTCTTGTATGTAAATGTTTCAGTTATCATTAATATTGTTAATCCATATTCCATGTATTGAAGTGTTAAAAATCTGAAAAATGCTATACAGTAAAATCTTCTAAAGACGGAATTGCATAGAAGAAAAAAAAAAAATGTGTTACAGACAAGCTCCCTTCTTAGCAAGTGTAAATGTATTATATATTCTTTTCTTACATATTAGTATATTAATTTTCATGGATCAACATGTTTTTCAGTTTAAAACAGGATTCTGTCATAGGCAGGTTTTTTTTCACACATTTTACTATATTTTAATTTAGCTATATGAGGGTGTATCAATAAGTTTTTGCCCTCACATAGAAATAATTAAGTGAAATTTATTAAATCGGTACATTGTATTAGACATTTTCTATATAGTCACTGTGCACAGTAACACATTTCTGCAAACCGTATTTCAAAGAGAGTCGGGAGGATGTATTCCAGGAGGTGCGATAGTAGACTCAAAGGGCGTCATTTTTCTAACTTTTGCCGACCACCACATGTGATATATTGCTGGAAAGGCCTATGACCACTTATTCATACTATGCACCTCTCGAGCCCCCCCCCCCCCCTGGGGGCATGAATGATGTCTGCAAAATTTAGAAAAGTGCCCCCTGGAGAGCAAATTTGGGGGGAGGAGCTCAGGAGGTGCATAGTAGACACACATGAAGTTGTCAGGTGCTCTTATTCAGAAACAATGTATCGAGCAGTTGTTCTATTTTAATAATAAACACAAAGTATCTGTCAGAAAATGCTATCAAAATTGGTATTTAAAACTAAATTTCTTATTTTTAACACTTTCCAACAAAGTTGAAAAGTGTTTATGTATTTGGTTTGTCTGACCGTTTGTCCACGCTCTAACTCACGTAAATATACTCAGATTTTTATAAAATTGATAAAGGTTATTTAGGGTCACCAAAGCAGGTTTGGTATTGTGTATGAAGTATGTAGGATTAATAGTTCAATTACAAGGGCACTCAAAAGTATTAAATTACATTATGGTATATGGGAAAAAAATTATTTGCAGAGTATTTAAATGACATTACGCTATTTCAACTGTATTGAAACTGATATAAATCTCTCAATTTCACTACAGTGACATTAGAAAAGGGCATTCATGCATTTTTTATTTATTTACAGGGACACACAAAAGAAATCGGTTACAGTACTGTGAGTAATAATTGCTGGAGTGTACGGTTTAAAATTCAGTATGCACTTTTAAATTTAATTAATTTTTTGTATGTTACTCATCATATATAAATTCTATAGCTCATATACAGGGCTGCAGAAAACTATTCACGTACCATTCTGCTTATTAGAGGAAATTGCTGAAGGGAAATTTTCAACTGAAGTACATGTATCTGTTAAGTAAACTAAATTTTGGCATGCATGTAGTTAATTGATACAAATCTATATATCCTATATAGGGCTGCTAAAAAATTCAGTTAATTTTCCAATTGTAGATGGTAACAGCTGATATTGGGTTTTGAAATGTTAACACATTTGTGTGTTTTTTGTCATACATGTGCTTCCATATAGTTGAATTAAATGTAATATTTTAATTTTTTAAATGGTGCATTTCAAAAATGGTTACATTATTCTGAATATGTTCGAAAGTGTTTCATAATCTATGCTTGATGCATGATTTTTTCTTTATTTAAAATTAAATTGTAAATTCTGTTATCAGATTACTGGACTTCGGGAATTTTTATAAGCAGTCCTTCTGTTTCATGCTTCAAGACAGCAGTTACGAAACTTTACTGTCATATGACCCACTTTAAAGTTTGAAATTATTTCATGACTCACCTACAATTATAAGGTTATATAGAAGTATTTGTTTAGTCTATGCTACGAAAAAAAAATGAACTTTTTTATAAAGCACATAATAAAACAATAATAGACATTCCTAATATAAACAATCATTATAAAAATACTAATGTTGTATGATAATAAAGAATTTTTTTTACTATGGGATGGCTTTACATAGCACACTTTTTTATAAATGCACATAAAATTGCTAAAATGTTGTTAAGTATTTAGTTTTGTTCAGGGGCATATTTTTTTTGTAAGTATGAGTGATAGTTTCCAAAGCAAGTACTTTGTGGTACTACCAAAACTATAAGTTAATTTTGACATATTTTTTGTTTAATGCACAAATGCTACACTGGTGCACAGTTTTTTATTTTCTTTCTTTAAGTTTTCACTATATTATGTTTTTCATTTACATTGATGTATTTATAAGGAAGAATGATTACTTCGGTAGTTTGAAGATGTTCTAGCTATCTTCAGCTTCTAGCTTTGCTCTATCCCATTATCTTCATCACCTAACTTATAAGTCATACAATAGCATGCAATTTCAAGTAAAAAGTATTTATAAGCTACAATTTCATCATTTAATTTTTAAAATATAGTGAAGTGAATGAATTGTAACATGCAAAGCTACTTTCTTGCACCATTTGTTTCTGTTTATAAGGTAAAATAGCCCAGTAGCAGAAACAGTGCAGCATGGCAGCAGACGCTGCAGATTATTTTAAACCTTGCAGATTAATCCACCAGCTTAAAAAGAAATGCTAGGCTTAAAAAATGGCTGAAATTTACTCTAAGTCTCTAGATTTATGGTATATGTTGTATCTTTTGTTATATTTTCTTTATAAATGCAAATTTTGCTTATTTTATGGGATTTTATTATTTCTTATGGTAGTAAGCTTAGTCTAGCATTCTTAGGTCACAGATAAATTTTACTTTGCTGCAGACTGACACAGAAAATTCTGCTTCTGGGTAAAATAGTATGATAAATACTGTCAGAGTTTTACCTAAGTAACACAAAATTGTTAGGCTCATGCTGATTAATTGCTCTCCCAAGTTGGCACACAGTAATAAATGTCGGCTTTCCATATAATTTGCCAACAAAGGTTTGACAGTGGTCCAAGCATTACCATACTCGAAATTAAAGATTTCCTTGTACCTACCATTTCTGAATGGTTTTTATTAACTGCTAACGATGAGTCAACAATTTGTGCTACTTGGTCACTACTAGTAATGTACTCTGACAGTGCTATCATACGTTTGCAATTATTCTTATTATTCTTTTTGAATTAATTTAAATTAAAATATATATATTTAAGTGACGTGATATTTTATTGTTACTCTACCTATTTTGACTTAAAGCATGTCTTATTTTCAAAGTATTACTATCACAATGGACTTCACAGTTAACGTTAAATTTTAATTTTCTAGAGAAACCATTTCTCCATCTGAAAAAAATGAAACAACCGAGCTTCAAAAGTTCCCAAGCTGTAATTATATTTCTCAAATGTAATGTTTTTTCTATATACAGAATATCCCAAAAAGATTCAAACACACTTTATTGTTTTATCTGTTACAGATACCTAGGTAATGTAAATTGTAAAAAAGGTTCAAAATAAGGTAAAATATTAAGGTTATGTTTGTGAAATAGCTCTGCCAGTAAGTCCCAAAAAGCTACAATTTTTAATTTTTTTTACAGTCACTGGGTCTTTTAAGTTACATTTGAAAACTTTTCTCCTTGCCCTAACAAGTAAAGCACTAAAAATTTTATTTTTCTCTTACTAAAATTAACTAAGTTATGGTACTTTGAATTTTATGAAATTTTAAAGCTTTCCAGTACTAAAAAAATCATCTTTCACTTTTAGTGTCAGAAAGCTAAGAAATCTCATAAAAATTCAATGTATCATAAGAGATTGAGTTTTGGTCATATAAGAATGGGGTTTTAGTATTTTACTTGTTAGAATATGGAGAAACTTATATCACCTATTGATAGTATAAAGGTAAAAAATGTATAACTTTTTCAAAATTAGAGATAGGACTATTTCTCCTACCTAATCTTAATTCCAACCTTATTTTGAACACATTTGCAATTTACATTGCCTATCTCCAATAGGTAGAAGATACAGTGTGTTTCAATCTTTTTGTGACACCCTGTATAATTCTAAATATGATGAAGTTATGGACAAAAAGTATACAATGCATTTCTTATAGCTTTTCAAAATAAAATAGACTCCTAAAAGAATTGTGAAAGATTCACAGAAATAGTAATTTTCTAGCTGAAAGCAAATTAATACATTCATTTCTTATTATATTATTGAAATATATATTTATTTATATATGAAATATTTACAATCATGTATGTAGACAGTTAAAATGACTAGAAGACAATGATCTTGGTTCTGGGTGTATTTTCCAAGTCATCATCCAAAGTGAATAATACCTGTAAAAGAAAATTAAGTTTATATTTTTTATGCATTTCTTGCTGTAAGATGACCGCTTCTGAAAACATTGATCATAATATAAGAAATTGGAAGAGGATGGGGGTGATAAATTAAAAAAGGTTGCTTAAAATAATTAAATATTGTTATTTTTTAATTATGCTTCTCAGTAATTTGAAACTATTTAGATGTTTTAATGATGTGAAAAGTTTCCTTAAAAATGCCCTTCTTATACATTCAACTCTAAAAACTCTGCAACCCTAAAATCCACAAATGCCTAAAATATGTGTATCATTTATAATATAAACAATGAAATTTTCAATTAACATTTGGCAAAAAAGAATCAAATGGCCATATTTGATTGGTGGATTTTAAACTGAGTAAAGTACTGGTCATCATCCTTAGGAATTTTTTCTAATTAGTTTCTTCGACCATGAAATGTGCTTTTCAGGATCCCTTTTCAATCCTTTCTGTCCAGCACAATATACTGGTGAAGCACTAATAATTCAGCATCTCGAAGATAAAGAAATTATAAGTGGTATAATATAGACTTTAAACATTCATCAGGTACTGAATCAGAGGAAAAGGGAAAAACCTACTTTCGATGAAGGACTTTCACATGAAACTAAAAAGAAATTTTGAATTTTCCAAGCACAAACTTTTGTAACTGAATAACAACTGCCAGTTGTGTGCAGGTTACAAGAAGATATTTTAAAATAATAAAAATGAATGTTCCTTATTAAACTGTAACCTATCAAATGTTTAACAAGTTTATAATTGATAACATTAATTATAGTTTATCAAAAGTAATTATTAAATAAATAGTTTCTTAATTATTTATATTTTCATCAGATATATATATGTATATTATTATTTATAATATATATAGTTGTTTCATAAATATTTGATTATCATAATGATATTCTAAAATGTAAAAAAAAACTATCTAAAATCAGCAAAATTCAGAAATCTACAAAGTCCTTAGTCCCAAGTTATGTGGATATTTGACAGTGCACTGTAGTCCATTGCAAGAACTGTAATTAAAAGGAAAATCCAAACAGCTGAAACATTCAAAATACAGTTGTCCACAAAAAAAAAAATCACTTCATTCATTTTAGTCACCAATTTAACCACCAAAATTGTCTCAGAAAAAACATAGAAATAGCCATTTTGATTGGAAATTATGTCCTCAATTTTAAGACAAAATTGTGAGAATGGAATGCCTTTTCAATGAAATTTTATGCATCCAATAATTCATGTCTAACTATTTATAGAAGTAAAGATAAGAAAAAAGTTCTTGTTGAAACCATTAAATTTTACAATAACACAAAATTTGGGGTCGATGTGATCTACCAAATTGTGAGAAAATATATTGATAAATAAAAGGTCCGTACATGGGTGTGCATGTATTTTACAGTGTCATCAATTTAGCCAGAATGAATGTAAAGCTTTTGTATAAAGAAATGACAGGTGAAAATATTTCATTTAAAGAATTTTATTCTTTTTGATAAAAAAAAAAGTACAGAATGTTCATCAGCCTCGAGTAAATAATTAATTTTCCAAATGACAAAAAAAAGTGCCAAATAAAATATTGTTTAGGAAATACAGCAACTAAAATCTGCTCTATGTAAAAATATATAATGTGAAAAGTGCTTAATAGAGCAACCATTCTTTTGTAAAAGCTGTAGTATTAAATAAGATAACAAAAATTTACTTTAATGTTATTTTTATTAATATTATTTTGTTAAAATTGAATTTTCATCTATGAATACTGAAAGTTTGTTAATTTAATAATATTACAAATACAATGTTCATTAATAGCTGCTCCTGTTGGGAAGAAACATGTTTGATTGTCCTGGTGCAGATTTATATTTTTTAGATAGATACAATAGAATTTACAATCTGATTAAATTACCTCAGTATAATCTATTAATCATGCAAATAAATATATTGCTCAATTCATCTATATTTAACTGATCAATTGGCATCCCACTGCTTGTACAGTTTTTTGCACTAAAACACAAAGGTGTCAAAAGACACCCTTGGTCGAAATAGGCATACACACATTTGTGATAGAAGTAATATTAAAAAGCTTTTTTTACTGGTGAAGAATCTGATGGATAATATAAATTTTTCTTACTTAAAAATGTAGATATGAAATAAAATGAAAATCCGAAAATCCTGAAAGTAACCACAAACACAAATAACCGTTAAAAAAAAGTAAATATTTAAAATATTCTAAAAAGTAGAAGATTTTTAGAAATTAAAAATAAATATACATATTACATGTGAAAAAAATTGCTTTTTATTTTTCATAGATTTTAAACTCTGTATTATAAATTATTCTATGATACATAAAATTTTAAAAAAGGGTTTTTATCAGTTGAGTATTGCAGTCAGCGACATTGGACTCTGCTAAGTGATTTGTCAGGGTCCCATGCAACATTTTGTTGGCACTGAGCACAGTCCATTGGTGTGTTAAAGTCCTACAAATTTCACAAATGTCCTCAAAAATCCAATAGAGAGCAAAAAAGAAGGATCTAAGCCACTACAGATCAAATTTCATATTTTGAACTTCTGAATTGTGCTTCAAGCAGATTTTATGTCAGCAGACTTTTTTGGCAAGGTTTCCAAACTATTCTCTAAACATTTTTCAGATTTTGCTTTTTTAACCATTTGGAAATGGTTGTTATTTTTGGTCGAGGATGGGGCCAAATGATGCTCGCACTTTATTTTTTTTAACGAAATTCAACAATGTTCTTTACTTTTAGAAGAATTTTTATTTGAATAGGTAATAGAAAGGCATAAAATCATTAAAAATTGTTTGAATAGGTAATTGAAAGACATAAAATCGTTAAAAATTGAAAAAGTTACAAAATGGGTAGGCACAAATTATCATATATGGAAAAATCCAAAGCCAAAGAGTGACGTCGAAATGAAAATCGTCTTGCAAAGCAAAAATCGAGGTCTTCAACTGATTATGTAGCCCATGAAAATCAATTACAGAATAAAAGACGAACACGAAAAAGGAATCAATCTAATGTTTAATCGATTGATAGTAAAAGGCCATGTCTCAAGGGGCTCCAATCCACTAGCCACAGCGTTTTACAATCAGTCAATTCTAACCGATAAAAATTAAGCTCAACGTAGGTAATTTGTCACAATCTGTGAATGATTCTGTGGAACTGCTTTTGATTTGTAAATTGTTTTTCTTCTCGAAACGGGACTTGGAGAGTTTATAGATGAAGGTTTTGGTTGTCTGAAGTTTGATCTTTGCGATCTGTTGTGGAAGAGGATGCGACGGAATTTGGTGGACGAAATTTAGATTTTTCAGTTAAATTTTGTTACGAAGGTGATTTGTCGTGATCTGTGGATGATTTGGTGGAACTGATTTCGATTTTTATTTATTCAATTATTAAAAAAATTCCAAATCGTCATTGTAATCTATTAAATTACAATTTTTTTTTTTTTTCTGGAGCACTAAAATGAGGATATACCAAATTATTGCTTAAATGGGTTAAATATCTACCACAACTGTCCAAAATATTGAATTGCACAAGTTACAAATTCAATTATATCAAGCAATTTTTTAAATGTTAAACTTGATTCTGAAAATAACATTTTTATGAAATTAAAATTTTCTTTAATGATCATTTTAAATAATTGATCAATAACGAATTTTAAATGAATTTCATTTATTTATTTATTATTATTATTTTTTTAAGAGCAAGTTTTGTGAAGATT
Organism: Maratus speciosus; assembly: GCA_963932465.1. Lineage (NCBI taxonomy): Eukaryota > Metazoa > Arthropoda > Arachnida > Araneae > Salticidae > Maratus > Maratus speciosus. The sequence continues at coordinate 650,249,541 of OZ010787.1, read as the reverse complement.
ATGTGAGTAAGATGACTCCTTAAGTTTGTGTTTGTTGGTGAATCAAGATCACTAAACTAATTACAAATTTCAAAGAATAACTATATTCTGGTTTGTAGCTGAAATCTATAAGAATTTCTAGATTTTTATTTATTTATTTTTTTGCTCCTCCCTCCCCTTCTTTAAATATAAATACTCAACATTGTTTCACATACTGCTTTTTTGTTCTCATTCAATCATTTGAGCTGATTCAGAACTAAGGTAACATTACAAAATTTAACTGCCTATGGAAATAACGAAATTTTTCTTACCATAAAAGAGAAAAAAAGTGCACAACTGGACAAGAAATGCCAAATGTCATGATCATCAAAAAAGTTCAAAATAATACAATGTTTGTTTCTTTCTCGAGACTGTGCTGGTGTGTCCTATAATAAAATTTTTAATAAATGTTAAAATATTACTATACTTCAGTGATTCTTTCGTAATAATTCAAATTTATTTTAATATAATACAAATAATATCAAACTTGAAAAAACTATATTTACGAATGTTATGAAAACTATGTTATGATACAGTTTAATTAAATTATTGCTTTTAGAAAAATATTCATTATTTTAACTTTTTTACAGAGTATAAAATATTGATTCCTGCAGATAAAACTCTGTAGGTACAAAATTTTAGTTTAATTCTTTGTTTCATAGAATCTTATTTTTTTTTTACCATTAAATGTTAGGAAAGAAAACATCAACAGTCATTCACTTTGATAACAATACAAAACAACATTTCAAAATAAAAAATGATAAGTTACAGTATGACTCTTTTTTTTCCCCTGTATTTCAACTAGTAAAATAAATTAGCTGTGCAAAACATATAAACTACTATTAATGACTAGCAAATGGATGTTATTTAAAGTATGTTATTTGGTAGCTTCCATTACAAAAAATAAAAAGCCACCTATCGCAGCTGTCTGGAGGAAAGTAAATTCTGGAAAATTTGGTATATTTTCACTGATTATGATCCTCAGACCCCAAAAACAACCATCGTTCAAATGTTGATTTATATATATATAATATCTGATTTTTGTTATGCTGTAGCACTCATATTTAATAACCAATTTGGATGTGACTGAGCATATGTACAGAAGTACAGGACTTATCAAGGTCTCAACCGAGTTTGTTGGGCAGCACTTGTGCAGCCACTTTAAAATTTCAAATTAAAATGATGTAAAAAAAAATTTCGAAATTTAAAAGGTTTTTTCCTTTAAATGCTCTTGGCCTTGATACAAGGATTCTGGAGCATTTTTTTTTTTTTGCCTCTATTTTCAAAAATGACTGAGGTATGGCACTTTAAAATTGTGGCTGACATTTTGAAGCAATCGGATTTTTGTCATGTGATAGCACTCATATTTATCAACTGAGGTGGATGTGACTAAGTATGTATGCAGGATATACCAAGGTTTAGACAGAGTTCATCTGCCACATTTGAACAAAATGGCGGCCACTTAAAAATTTCAAATTCAAAAAGATGTACAGAAAATTAGAAATTCAAGAAACTTTTCTCCTTAAGTGTTTGGCCTTGATACAAGGATTTCAAAGCATTTTTTTGTTTTACTTCTATCTTAAAAAATGGCTGAGATATAGCAGTTTGAAATTCTTGTTAGCTGATCTTCCCATAATCGGGTTCCGTTTATGAGCTTTAAATAGTGTTGTTTCTCACAAATTTATTTTAATTGTTGTAGCCATTGTTGCTACTCTCATATGTTTAAAACTAATATTAGCCAGCGTCAAATTCTCATCAAGCTTGTCAATACTGGGCAAAATAGTGCCAAATTTGGAGACCAAATATAGATTGTCATAAATGAAGACAACTTGGATAACTGACTAATTTTGTGAAATTCTCTTTCAAATACAATTCTGATGAAAACTGGGATCGAAACTTGTGTAACCTGGTTTGAAATTTTTAGTTTCATGTGTTTGAGTAAAATTAGCTTAATTTTTAAAAACAAGGAATAGGGAAGCTACCTTTTCCTCCCATTACAAGCTGGAAGAACTTTTTAAAAAATATATTCCATGAACTCTTGATACTATCAAAGATATAATTTGGCAAATAATGCTGTATTTACTTGCATATTCTGCATATTTTTTTCACCATTTCTTCAGTTCTGAAAGTAGAGGTTGACTAAAAATACAGGAAGTTTTTTCCTAATATTAATTTTTCTCAAAGAGATATTTAAAATAAAAAGCGAAATGACCTTCTATAAGATAATTATAACATTTTGATAAATGAATAATTAAGATTAAACAAAATTCTTAACAGTTTCAAGGTTTATAGGTAATTTTTGGACTGGGACAATATAATCTTTTTTATTAGTTTTCTACAATAAAATATAGCCTTTTATGCTTTAAAGCACAAAAACATTTTACCATTTTCTATGAGGTGTAACATATTTCCCAATTTGTGGCCACAAAATTCACTTTTAATTATTTCTCTTGGCAGATATTACGGTTTATGCTAATATCAAATAAATGTTTAATTTGATCTGAATTCTGCTCTGTCTGCCATTTTACTGTTTTATTCAACAAAGAAATCAACACTTATGTATCATAGTGTTGATCATATTCCTTTATCAGTTATAATGCCATTTGCACACAGTTGTGTTCTCTGGAAGAAACAAAAATGTTATTCCAATTAACCAAATTGACATATTGCTTTATCAGTTATAATGCCATCTGCACACAGTTTTGTTGCAGCTGAAGAAAAGGGACTGCTGGAAAAAAAAAATCCAAATAACGAAACTGACTTATTGAAAAATTAAACAGTATCTCAAATTCCCTCATAATTTTGATGTGACAATTCTACAAATCAGTTTTTTTACCCAAATTTTCTTTCAAAAGTACAGAGGGTGCATAAAATATATGGTAACACAGATTATATGAATAAATACATCCTAATTTAAGTCCTAATAGTATCAAAAACTTATAGATGGGGTGAATAAGTCATGCCAAATTCGATAATCTGTTAAAGATTTTTTTTGCATAAAAATAAATTTATTTAATAATTATAAATTTACCCCTTTTACACAATTATTTTTCTAGAGTTTTCATTTTATTTATGTCATACCTACCAAAAGGAGAGTTGATAAAAATTTGAAAATGCTACGATTGAGAAATTAACTCAACAGTAACCTTGAGAAAATAAATGAGCAGTACTTTGATTAACTAAAAGAAATTGTTCCATCATTCTTTATAGAAAAGGCAATAAAAGCTAGTTTTAAAATAACATACAAGGTACTGTAAGTTTGATTGCAGTTGGCTTTTTTAATACTGGAGTACCTTTATATATTAGAGTAGCTACATATGCACAAAGTGCATATTCAGATTGGAAGTGTTTATTCAAACTATAGTAATCTACATTACAAAACTTGGCTGTTATTAATATGGATGAGTTTGAGTAATAAGACTGATAACAGACCGATAACAGTTTTGCCAATTCTATTTTTATCCAGTCTCTACTCTGTCATATAAAAATACTCCAATGCTCCCATATTTTCTAATCTCCCCTTTTCTTTTTATTCTGTGTTCTGTTGTTAATTTTTAAATTGCTCCAAGCAATGAAATGTTAAATACTGATAATAAAATTTGATAATATTGTATTTTTTGTTATTTTCATAATATGATGAAAGGTAAAATACAGTGACTTCAAAATATTGGGTCATTCAGAAAGTCGTGTCCATTTGGGAAAATCAATTCATACCGGAAAATTCTATCGTTTAATTATTAGACATTGATTCTGATATCTAATGTCTAATAATTACTGGGCAGAATTTTCTGGTATGAATTGATTTTCCCAAATGCACATGCCTTTCCGAACAACCCAATATTATTTTTTAAATCAATACTATGTTTATTTTTTGTCTTACCTGCCATGAGGTATTTTTGGCTAAAAAGAAATTTAAAGCTGCTCCCCAACAAAGAAAAGAAAGCACCATGTACATCAAAGGAACCCAGCGGATGCCTTCTTTATATCTTATCTATATTAGCAGGAAGATATTTGTTAAAAAAGTAATTTTGAACACATAAATAACAACAGTATTGTTATTTTTAAAATAATTTTCCATGAAAAATATCACTCTAAAAAATATTCATTGTAAATATTTAAAATATTAATTATCAGTACAATATATATATTTTTACAATGAAATGATTTCGTGAATGTGTCACAAAACAGCTAATACGGATTTAAGAATATCCTTGACAGATAATTGTGCTAAAATTCTAATTAATTTGTCATAATCATTAAGTGTTTGGGATTTTTAAATATTTTTACTCTAAAAAGAATTCCTGTATTTTACCAGTAGAATTTCTGTATTTTTACAGATTTTTTTTCCTTTGGTAATTCCCATGTAATAAAAAAATTAGGGATCGACCAAAACTGAAAACGACGGTACTCTTCCTATTTTCAGTTGAAAATGAAAACATCCAAAATTTTTTAAAGTAATTAATACATACATAAATATACATACAGTATGGAACCATTTATCCGGAAACCAGTTAACCGGAAAACCAGTTATCCGGAATGATATTTCTGATAGACTGATTTCCGAATCTTTGCAAAAAAGGTATCAAACACTGCCAGTTTGACATAGGCTTTGCTTAAACAATTGTATAATTTGGTGACAACATCTGGTATTTGAAATGAAAATATATTTAGTTGTATTTTAAATGTTTTAATTTTCATGCAGAGGAAGCAAAAGAATTTTTGTTCCTAGGGGATTCCCATAATTTACCTTTTTAAAACTCTGGTTAACTTTTGAACTTTCTTGCATTGATTTTTAATCAGAGTGATCTAATAATTTAATATCAGAAATAATGCCACAACCACATAACACTTCCATAAAACTTATCAAATGGATGCTGCTTTCATGCACAACCAGTTAACCAGAAAAACCAGTTATCCGGAATGCATCTGACCCCAAGCATTCCGGATAAATGGTTCTGTACTGTAATTGTTTATTAATTATATGTGTTTATTAAATATATATAATTATTAATTAATTATATGTGTGGCCCAAAACTTCTTATTTTCATATAAAATAAAATGTAATTAATTCATAAACGACAAAAAATGATTTTCCAATTATATGAATTTTACCTAATTAAAAAATGTTTTAGGTATGCATACATTGATTTTTCTTTTGTACAGATTTTTGTAAATGATCATCTGTTATACTAGAATGTTCTCAAAGAGTATGAACGAGTATTCAAAACACTTCTGCCATTTCAAACAAAAACATTTCTATTACTGTTAAGTCTACAGCTTTTAATGAACACATGAAAAGCATCTCGAATGTTTAGTCATATATGCATTGCTTGCTTTATAATTTGCACTTATGTCTTGAGTCAGTCATGACTGATAATTATAAATAGTGAAGTTCATAGCAATAAATAAAGAATGTCTCATTTGAACTGATTCAGCTCAAATCAATAAGTAATGTTGAAAATTTCTGAAGAAAAAAAAGAGATTTTTGGAATACAGATAGTTTCAGTCCAGCTGAATTTTCCGCAGCATTTTCACCAAAAACTTGTTTTTGGCGAAACACAGATTTTGGTGTGAAAATGAATTTTCAGTTGATCTCTAAAAAAAAAAAAAAAAAAATGAATACTATAGCTTTAGAGAAAATGGGAATTTAGCATTGTCTATGAAAGAAACTCTCAAATCCATATTCGCAATACTTTTTGATTCACTCATGAAATCACTTTTCTCAAGAGAAAAACAAAAATCCGAAAAAAATACAGAAATTGTACTGGCAGCCAACTTTTTTTTCTTTACAGCGATAGTCATTTACCTTCATAATAGTATAATACATAAGATACATTAACAAGTTCATAATGAAGACTCCTAGCAAAAAGGCTGCGAAATTTGGTGGTTGTTTTATTAAGCCATATAAGTCACTGAAATAAACAAAATACATAAATAAATATCATGCAAAGATAGATATTAAATTTAAAAATAGCACAACTGAATAAAATGTTAATGAATGAATATATTATCTGATTCTTACGCCGTGAAGTTTAATGCCACAGCAAAGCTAAGTACAATGAAACGCCCCTAAAAGTAAGAGAGCGGGTAAGTAATTAATAACTAATGCAGTTATATTTTACACTTTCATAAATATCATATTGACAAAGAGTATACTCAGACTTTTAACACAGATTTTTAACAAATAATATAGCTTAAAATATTACCATATATTGAGGTGAATAAGAACGAGCAGCCATATCCAGTTTCATACTTTGAGTGACTCGTTTAAAAATTCCTGTATCTGGAAAGAAAAGTATTTATAAGTTATGAAAGTTGTGACGTATAACAGCAATCAAATTACACTGCATTTACATTGAAGCACAGTCTATACATTATTCAAAAAATACATTTTGTTTTCTTTTTTCTATGCACAAAATGCTACAATTGATTTACATTCTTTCACAGAAAAAAGAGGGGGTGGGTGGGATTTAGGCGTTTAAACTACCCACACTGGACAACCAAGCCCAACCCGAACATGAAAATTCACTTTTAAACCTATGTTTAAATAGAACTAAAAGCAAAATTGAAAGAACCACTTCCCACTGAAATCAGGCCCATAGAACTCGAGAAAAGAACGTGATGTTACTGTTTGAAAATGGTGATAACTGAAGTCTATATTTAAGAAAACATACTTTTAAATGTAACTAAAGGTCGAATGAAGCAATCCCTGTTGAAATTGGGCCCACAGAACCCAAGAACAGAATGCAACATTACTCTTCGAAAATGGTGGTAAGTCCATATTTGTACACTTATGTGAAATATTTTTCTACTCGTGCTTACCAATTATCAAATCTATATATTAATTAGATTTCGAAAGAATAAGTCGTTATTATTCGAAAATGGTGATAGTTTTATCATTAACATGATTTTTAATTTACGACTGAAATCCCCTTTCCCCTACAGTAAGGCCATCATAAAAAAAAAAATTGTATTTTTCTGATAATTAGAAGTTAACAAAATCCCAATACAAAAAATGAACCTTGAAATTATTGGCATAATGACTTTGACATTTTCGAGCAAAGCCCACTGTAATATCCAATTTATATTATTTAGAGATAAATTACATTTATATATTCACTCTAAAAATTTTAAGTAGTTACCTTTAATAATAATTGTTTTAATAATTTGCTGGGGTGCCACCTCCCTGCTCTGTCTGAAATTTGAACAAAAAAATGCACCATTAATATCCAAAATTGGTAGTAAGTGAAGTCTAAAGCTAAGTTGAATGAACCAATTCTCGTTGAAATCAAACCCATAGAACCCAAGAAAAGAATGTGCTGTTAATATTGGAAAATAGTAGTAACTGAAGTCTACATTTAGGAAAACTTACAGGGTGCGGCAGATATTTGGGAACAAACTCATGCCTGCTTTCAAACAGGGACAGACACTAGAGATAGAGCATTTTTTACATTTTAAAGTTCTGAACAGGTAACCACATGCACAATGAATGGCATTATTGCTTGAAACAAAAACAACCATCAGCCACAATAACAGCCTCTGCATGCCGACTTAACTGACTGTAGGCAATAATGAGATGACGAGATGTGTATTGGGAATGTTTTCCATTGCATACACAATGGCTGTCCTGAGAGCCATAACAGTGTTGTGGGGAGGCCTATTAGGCTACATACAGACGTGTGTTTTGCCATCCTTCTCCAGTTTTCGTGGAAAATCTTTTATTCTGGACGGTTCTGCGGTTTATTGACAAAAGAATGAGGGGAATCAACAATGGGTCAGGAGATAAGGAGCTTGACTCTACTTGAAGGAAAGGTTCCTCTTTTGCAGGACATCAGTCCATTTCCTTTTAAAGTCATTAAAAATCAAAGACATCGCATGGCCACAACAAACAATGCCGGCACTGATAACAGTTAGAAGGATGGTGTGTTTGCAGCCTTAGAGTCCCTCTCAACCCTGCCCCATATGTAATAATCCATCTAGTTAATAACTGGAGGCAACAAGTTGAGGATGACATGGTCATGAGGGTTTTCTAACCCATCTACTATTGGGTTATATGTGCTGTATGGGATGGTGCAGAGTCTTGTTGAAAAACGCATGGATTCCCATATGCTACAGACGTAATCCAGAGCTTTAACACCTCAGTATAAGTAATGGAGTTGACTTTGACAACTTGAAGAAAGAAATGTGAATGCACCAGGTCACCTTTGCTGCTCAGGATTCCCAGAATCATCAGTGAGGCTGGAAATTTTCTGTGCATAATGGTTAGAACCCCTTAGGGGGTTTTACACAGTCACCTATCTTTTTGCAGCTCCCTTTATGTACCTGAACAAAGTTTTTCACATTGGAAGAAAAACACAGTATTCCTGGCTCCTCTGGATGTTTCAGCTTATTCAGGAGGCACTTGGGTCTGGTCAGGAGGTTATCCTTGGTTTTCTTAGAAAAGAACTGTCCTTTTCTCATCAATTACAACTTCTAAAGAAAGTTCTAATGAATCCCACATCGGATGGTGGCCTCATCAACCTGCAGCTCCTTAGCAAGTGCCCTCATCAAATTCCTAGGACTTTCATCAACACGACTGATAAATTCCAGCATCTTTATAATGTCATATCCCAGACAATATTGATTCCTATATGAACCAGTGGCTACATCAACATTGGCAGCCTTCAGTTCACTCCTTACTTTAAAAACAATTGACCGGGCGAGTTGCAAGAATGCGGCAATCTCTAAATCAGAGTGGTCCGAAGTCATTGAGGCAAGGACAGCATGCCTCTTCATTTCCCCAGTTAGTGAAGGTTCGGACATGTTTACATGTAAAAGAAAAATATTTGTAACTATGGTGCACAGGGTGGTATTTCACCTACTATGTACATTCTCAAATACTTGCCATAACCTGTACTTTTAAATGTAAATAAAGGGGAACCCATGTGGACAAAATTTTCACTCATATCAAGGGATTCTTGCCACAGAACAGACAGAATGTAATAAAACTTTATTCACTTATTTTAATTCACAGAAGAAGCCATGAAATTTAAAGTTTTACTAATTTAAAAAGTTTTAAGATTATCTTCCTCTTAAATAATAACTAAAATACAGATTTACATCAAAAACATAGATTTTTTTTTTTGTGTGTGTGTGTGTAAAGTTTACTTGTAAAAGATCTTTTCATCAAAATTGAAGTATCTGTGTTAAAATGTTAAATTAGTTTAAAATTTAACTTTTTAACACCTTTAAACTCTGAAATATGTGACTATTCTGTATTCAGCGAAATAGTTACTATTCGGCTTAACTGTGTGCTGAATATTTGATATTTGGCCAAAATCACTATTTGATGCATCCTTAATTATTTCATTTATCGAAATTTCAATAACAATGAAAGTTTCTAGTTTGTCTATTGTTGGTCACAGTTTTTAACAGCAAAGAACTTTGCTTGAGCTATTGAAGAGGTATTGTTGATGTCAATATGTTAATGTTCATTTCAAAATAAGAAATTATCCACTTGTGCTTAGCGACATTAAATAAATGTTTTTCCCTTCAGCTCAATTTTTTGCAGCTCCCGAATGTGATTCTCTAGTTCATTTATATTTTAATTAGTATCAGAATATAGAAATAATATATATATCAATAATCTTTGATAAAGTTGATAAAATCCTTTTAAATTATGTTTTTAGTATTTAGCAACATTTAATAATTAATTTTCTTCCATATCCCAAATTAGATAGGAGTAGGCTTATCTACTGAAATGGATCTCTTTTATAGTAGTTCAATTTTTAATGAATGCTCGTCCCTGTCTGGTTCTTTCTTCGAATATTTGTATTGTCATCGTCAGTTTTTTGTGAAAATTAAGAAAAAAATTACCAACCTATTTTTACAAAAATTGGATATTCGGATGTAAAAAGAAAATTACATTTGCTTTGAAATTTTCAAATTGATATTTTGATTAGTTTTCTTAATTTTAGCCAATTAGTGAAACTTGGCATTATTTTTATTGTCATTCTGCTAAGCTGGCTTCAATGAAAGGTTCAAATCTATTCAGTTTACAGATTTGGGAAAAAATGAATTTTTATTTAGGCCATTTGATGAGTTTTTAATTAATACCTCGGTTAATTATCAAAAAATAAAAATCTGAGCCTCAGGTGCATCAAGGCCTGTCTTATACAACCCTCACCCCAAAATTTCAGACTTGTACATGCGGTAGATATTTAGCTAGCCATCACAGACAGAGTGAAACTTTCTTTTATTAATATAGATATTTGCTTTATTCAATCACAGATTTTTTGTATAATTAAATAAGGTGAAAAGTGAATCAGAAACAGTGGTATTCAATTTTGGTATTTCCCAGGAAACTCTGACTGCCACTGTCTCTTTCTTTTGTGTTACTCTAAAGATTTATGAAGCCCTGAAACAGCTGAAAGCTAAATTTTTTCCGACTGCTTATATTTTTCATCAGGTCAGTGTTTACGTGCCATGAATTCACTGTGATTTTAATTTATGAACAAATAGTAGAACGAAATTGTCCATTTTATGAGTAGTAACTAAAAACCCTTTCCAGGTGTAGATCTTTGCCTGCACCACTGATTTACGTAATTGTAAATCATAACCTAAGTACTTTCAAATGCCACCAATAGCTACTGTTTATGTATGGCAATCAGAGTCCTGCATCAGGTTGGTGGTCTTGTTACCAGTCGGATTGGCACTAATTTTTTCGTTATGGGTCAGGTTGACTCCTGTTATTTCAGGTTCAGATCGTGTTTTGATTCTTGCTGGTTGGGTTCCAGTTAACATGATTTTTCAAAAGAAAGGACAGAATATCGTTTCAGATTTAAAAAAAAAAAAAAACTATATTTGAATATGAATGACTTTTCATGTGTTCATTTTTCAATATAAAATATAAAACTGATATTAGAGATGTGATTATAAACTATTTTTCCATCATTAACTTTGATTTTAGATAATTTTCCTTTAATTGCAGTTCAACAAAATTTTTAATTCTGCATTTGGGTCAGGTTTCTGAATGATTTGAAATAGAATTTGAGGGTTTGGGTCGTGTTTCGGATTGGCTTTAAATAGAATTTGCAGGTTCTTGTCAGGTTGCAGACTGACTTTAAATAGAATTTGTGGATTTGAGTTGGATTCTTGCGCAGAACTCGAATGACATTGTAAAACTACATGACTTTTGAATTTCTCATGACCATCAGCTGAAACAGATTTCAAGTTTGGATAGGGTTTCCAGTTGGACTATTTTTTTATTCAGATTGCTTAATCTCAATAAAAAAGTGGCCCAACTAGAAACACTGTCTTGGAGCCGACACCTACTATTTCTGACCCAAATCTCATTCCACAACTTAGCTTACATCCTGCACTTGATGTCTGCATGGGCCAAAAATTTCAATGCTCTGACCCAAACCAAATGATACCAGGACCGACCTCTCTTGATTTTGACAAAACATGCCGAACCAACATTATCCTATAATTTTTAACACTTTCCAACATAGTTGAAAAGCGTTGTCTGTCTGTTTGTCCATGCTCTGACTCCCGTAAATGTACTGATATTGCTGTACAATTTACTTACATTATTGAGGTTTACTATGGCATGTTAGGTATTGAAAATGAAGTGTGTAGCATTTGTAGTTCATTTAAAGGGCCACTCAAACAAATTATGTTACATTATAGTCTATGAGAAAAATTCGTTTGTGGTGCATTTTAATGATGTTACACTATTTCAAACATATTGATATTTATATATATATAAAACGATAAAAGCTAAGCCCTTTTTTAAAATTTAAAATCCCCTTTTTGCCCCCTTTAAAATTTGAAATCCCCATTTTAAAAAATAGAAATTTAAATTTAGAAATTAAAATTAAAACTTTTTAAATGCTTTAGTAATTGTGTCTCAATTGATTGAACCTGCCATCGCCTCTGTTAAGTTAGTTTTTCCACATCACATCTCATAACTTTAAAAGATCGTTTTGTCATATTTCATAAGAATACTTTTGCTGAGGTTAACACAATATTAAATTCTCTCGGCATCCCATCGGCTGAATTTGAGCCAATGCCTTGCCCAGGCAATCAATCATCCAGCTTGTGGCCAATTAAATTAGAAATATGCCTCTTTTGATGGCGAGGACCTCTAGCAAAAATAATGCCAAATACCTCATATTTATACTGCTGCACGGGTCTCAGGAGAGAAGATTTTAACATTTAAATCATGCACTAAGTTCACACCAATTTGCTCTCCAGGGGTCGCCTTGCGATACATCTAACGCCCGAGGTCCGTAAAGGATTAAAGTCTCAACTCACATGACATTTGGGCCTGGTTTAAAAGGACTCATGTAATCAAAAGAAATAAACCAGGTTCCGTAACAGGTTGTGTCTTTCTTTATCAGACATGCTTGTTCTCCCAGACTTTCATTGAATCCCGTCTAGCATTCATGGCCTGCAACTACAGGAATATTTTAGGAGCTCAGAAGGAGTGATCCGACACAGGCAAGAACCCGTCTTTAGTCTGCGCCATATATCATTGAGGTGCGCTCCAAAAGGCTATAGAATAGGATGCACATTTTTAAATTTAACTAACTTTTTTCCTATTACTGGGTATGTATAAATTCTATGATCCTAAAATATCTCGAGTACATTTCTGTGTATTAACAGAAACAGCTAAAGGAGGATTTTCAAAAGTTCTTGCATTTGCTAACTGGACTAAGTTTTATTATACTATGTAGTATATGTATACAGTAAACTCCCTCAAATCTGCAACCCTAAAATCCACAAATGCCAAAAATCTGCACATCATCACAAATGTAAACAATGAAACTTTCAGTTCAGAAGCAGAGGCAAAATTACCGAATTTTTTAGTTTTATATCAGTCCGTACGTATTTTAATGTATAATTCTCAATAATATGACTGAACTCAAGGCTTTTCATGAGGGAAGTATAAATTTACTGAAAAAAAATATCAAGATATTACTGATATCACTGGTAATCACAATCTTTTTACCAAATATATTTATGTATTAAAGAAACTTGATTGGTTATTCAGACTGGCTAAATCTGAAACAAAACTTCGTTACTTTATAATTTTGATGTGAATTAATAGAGTATTATTATGAGGAAAGTTTCACTAAATGGATTTCATTTCAAGGAAAATATATCTCATCTTTATTATGCATATTTAACTATACATTATTAATTATTTACTTGACCTGCTGTACTTTTAATAATTTAATATTTTTTAAAATTATCTTAATTCTTATCATTTTAGTTTATTACTTTACTTATTTTAATATATTGAAAGCATTCATTATAATTTTGATTGCATTATTATATTCAAATTACCGTTTAAAAAAATTTAAACAAAGTAATGACCAGAAATCCACAAAATTCTAAAATCTGCACAACCTCTGATCACAAGCTGTGTAGATTTGAGGCAGTCTACTGTATATGCAAATTTCTAGATCTTATTCAGAGCTGCTCAAAATAATTCAGATATTTTTCTGACTACTCATGGTAATTTCTGAAATTGGGTTTTCTAATGTGTTATGCATTATCCAACCTTCTTTCACCTTTTTAAAGGTTGAAATTTTGTTGGAATGTTGGAAAGTGTGTCATAATTTATACTGGATGCATTATTTTTCATTCTTGTTTTAAAATAATATTGCATTTATATGTATATTATTTGCATTTATATGTATGCAAAAAATATAAAGTAAGGTGAAGTGGGATAGGTGCATATTCGGGACAAATGCAAAAATCACATGGAGAATCCTAGAAAAAAGCTGTCATATGTGGGACAATTTCTTTGAAAAACGAGTGCTGGTCAAAGCGCCATCTATACATGCTCTCTACACCACTCTGCTTGCTTAGGCTTGTTCATGTCATTTATGCACTTGCCTTACTTGTATTTTTTGGATTATATGTTCACAAACTATGAAATATGGAATAGCAACATTCACTAACCACTTAGACAATTATATTCAAATAGAGACTCGGTAAAAAATTTAATTTAGTTTAGAAGGAAAGAAAAAGGTAGATTTAAAAAAAATATTTTTCTTAAATTTATTAAACCAAAATAAATATCTCATGATTCATTTAACAAATTACACATAATATCACTATTATTTTTACACATACACACACACACACACACAAAAAAAAAAAAAAAAAAAAAAAAAAAAAAAAAGATTGCCGACCACATAAGGCCTGCGAGTCTGCAGAAAAAAATGGTTAAAGTGAACCTAACCCAGAGTCTAATAAAAGAGAATTGTATGACATGTAAATTTCCAACTGGGTGAAAAATATTCAAAAGAGGGATCTCTTGGCTGAAGCCACCAATGCTCTACCATCTGAGCTATCCCGGATGAATCTGGTGGAAAATTTTCACCCAGTTAACCTTATTGATTATAGAATCTGGTCTGAAATCTAGTTCAGCTCAACAGAATAAATCGCAGGCTGTTGAGTGAATCGAATCTGTTGAGCTGAACCAGATTTCAAACCAGATGCTATAATCAATAAGGTTAACTGGGTGAAAAAGTTCCACCAGATTCGTCAAGAATAGCTCAGATGATAGAGCAATGGCGGCTTCAGCCAAGAGATCCCTGGTTCGAATCCTGTTCCGGACATTTTTCGCCCAGTTGGAAATTTACATCTCATATGATTTATTTACTAATTACAATAATTGTGTTAAAACTAATCCAGTGAAAAGAAAATTAGTTCGGGTCATAGTAGACCTCTATCTTTTATTTCACTTTGCCTTTTTATCACTTTTTATAATTAAAAAAAAAGTATAAATTAAGAAATCCACAAAATTTATATAAGACATACGTACTGAATTTACAGCGGCCCATATAATAAATTTTGGCACTAACTAGAAAAGTAACAATGATATGTGCAATTACGAAGAGCAGCCAAAATAGGATTCCTCCTTTTAACTGTTAAAGGAAAAGTGCAAAATTAATAGAAAAGTACTTCAAATTAAAAATAGCAATACAGTAATATTTAAATAACAGATACAAAAAAAGATATATACAATGACATTTGAATACATTAGTCTTTGTTATTTGCATCGGTTTTATACAATTTTATACTATGAACAATTTAAATTTTTTAATTTCATAAAAAGCAGGAAGAAAAACTGATTATTTATTACAAAATTAAGCTGCCATGGGAGCAAGTGGTTATTCTAAAATTATTTTATTGAAATATCAAAAAATAAGTGTATATATCATTCAC
Source organism: Maratus speciosus (assembly GCA_963932465.1). NCBI lineage: Eukaryota > Metazoa > Arthropoda > Arachnida > Araneae > Salticidae > Maratus > Maratus speciosus. Next base: position 650,234,298 of record OZ010787.1, on the reverse strand, counting down.
CTGCAAGAAAAGTGACACAACTAGTGTTGGCAAGTGTTCTGTGTAAATCAGGGCTCCAAATGCACTGGACACCAGAATTTTAAAGTAATTTTCTTCACCTCATTTAATGGCAGAATTATCTGCGATTAAAGATGGTGAAATAAACTGTTAGAAATTAGTAATGTCCAGAGCATTTGAAGCCCCAATTTATGCGGGACACCTGGCAATACTAAACACAACCCCCAAAAAATTCATTTTGGATATTATTGGCGTAATAGGTCTGACTTAAGTGCTTTTTGTTACAGGAAAAGTGTCATAATTTTAAATTATCTGGAAGACCGCTAAATTACGCTATGTGTCACTTTGATACCACAGAAGCAGGGCATAGGGTGCAGATGAATAATTTTACCCAATCCTTTCTATCCCCTCTACGTCTTGATTCTTAAGAGCTTTACGCTTTTATGTTCACTTTTTACTGCTGCATGCAGTGCAAAGAGCTATTGTTTTAAGTTACAGTACAAAAATAATAACCTTTTTTTGACTCTCCTGTGAAATGTAGCGTTTTTGAGTTGTGTCACTTTTCTTGCAGGTGAGCGATTTATAAAATTCAATGTAATAATATAGAATGTATTTGAAATTTTCAATGATCTACAGTAGAAGATCTATATAACGCAATTCTCCATATAACACACAATTTCTCAGATGTAAACAAGGAATTTTGCAGTTAAAAAGCACCTGCATTTCCACATTGTAAAAATATTACTACTCTCTAGAAGACTAAATTTGGTACATTAGGTCATCTTTATCTCCTAATTTAAGACCTTTTTAATGAAAAAAAATGCTATTATTGTAATAAACATTTTTGAAAATGTCTAATATAAGGGATGACTTGGTCAGTTATATTTGGATCATGTTTATAAAATAAATTTAACAATGTCTGACCTATATTATGCAAAAATTTATAATTTGGATAACTCTTGGTAACAAGGAATGCAGCATAAAGATATTCTAATGTATTTTGATATGTTTCAGACATATTTGGCCATATTTACAAGGTAAATTTAATGATGTGATCCATATAACGCACAACCTTGCGTTTTTAGGTTTGCGTTATAAAGATCTTCTACTGTATATACTTATCAATCTGATAATTATAATACTACTGTAGGATGTTCCTTCTTACCACTGACGAATAGTTAATTCTTAAAACGTTCATTTTAGATGTATAGTTCCAGTTGTACAAATTTATCAAATGTTTTTCCCCATCTTATAGAAATCTATTTTCGCCAAAATAGTTAATTTTTAAAAAGTTATGAAATTAAATTTTTATACTGTCACTGGGTCTTTTAATTTACATTTAGAAAACTTTCCCTGTGCTCTAACAAGTAAGACAAAAGTACATTTTTGTATGGCCAAAATTTGCCAAGTTGGGATAATTTGAATTTTATGAATTTTCAACGTCTTCCTGCGCTAAAAACTCGTTTTTCGTTCGGCTGCAAATTGCATTAAAATATCTCCATTTTTTAGAAAAGTTCTGACTATGGTTTTGATTAGAGTGAGATATTTTTCATTGACTAAATTGTTTGGGGACCTAAGTCAGAGATCTGTTCAAACTTTTCTTCCAGGGTCCTGTTTTTGTGAAATTGTGAACAGCTTTTTAGGTTTGTGAAAAATCGAGTCATAATTTTGTGAACCTGAAAGTAGTGATGGGCAATAACGAGATGTTTTTCTCGATTTTCTCGATTGTATGGACATCTCGATACTTTTCGATTGTGTAATTTTTTCTCGATGACTCCAGTTTGCCAATTGCTTTTATACATCATATATTATATATTATATACGTCATACATTTATCAAGAATCGTCTGCGGGTGAAGTGGAATGAGTCGGCGTTAATAAAGACTAGGTGACTTCGCCCGCTAGTGGGCCCCTAAGTTATATGTAATCTTGTAATATGAAATCACGAACAGGTTACCCACTATATACGACACCGTATAGCAGGTGTGGTGTGCACGCACTACAAAATCTTGTAAAAAAAATATAATCTCGAAACGAACGAACCTCGGACCAGATGTCTTGGGGGAGGGGTCAAAGTGAGCGGAGCGGCACAGTAGCTGCATAATATGAATAAGTCGTCACAGGTCTTTAGGCCTTTCGAACCATATGTCACATGAGTGGTCTGGATCTGAATTTATAAAAATGCCCTTCCCGAGGGGGCAAAGAGGGGGGAAGGGTGCGGGAGATGGATAACATGAGTAAGTGGTCATAGGCCTTTCCAACAATATGTCACATGAGGGGTCTCGGCTAAATTTAGAAAAGTGTCCCCCGTGGGGGAAAAGTGGGGGGCGGTCACTGGAAGTGCAGAACATCAATAAGTAGTCACAGACCTTACCAATAATGTCTCACATGTGGGGTCTTGGCTAAATTTGAAAAAGTGTCTCCCGGGAGGGCAAAGTGGGGGGACGGACACCGGAGGAGCATAACATCAATAAGTAGTCACAAACCTTTCCAACAATATCTCACTTGTGGGGTCTTGGCTATATTTTTGGAAAAGTGTCTCCCGGGGGGGGGGCAAAGTGGGGGGACGGACACCGGAGGAGCATAACATGAATAAGTAGTCACAGACCTTTCCAACAATATCTCACATGAGGGGTCTTGGCTAAATTTGAAAAAGTGTCCCCCGGGTGGGCAAAGTGGGGGGGAGACTGTCATTGGAGGAGCATAACATCAATAAGTAGTCACAGACCTTTCCAACGATATCTCACATGAGGGATCTTGGCTAAATTTGAAAAAGTGTCCCCGTGGTGGGGGCAAAGTGGGGGAGACTGTCACCGGAGATGCATAATATCAATAAGTAGTCACAGACCTTTCCAACAATATCTCACATGAGAAGTCTTGGCTAAATTTTGAAAAGTGCCCCCTGGGGGGGAAAGTGGGGGGAACGAACACCGTAGGTGCATAACATCAGTAAGTAATTACAGACCTTTCCAACGATATCTCACATGAGGGGTCTTGGCTAAATTTGAAAAAGTATCCTCCGGGGGGGGGGGGAGCAAAGTGGGGGGTGCTGTCACCGGAGGTGCATAACATCAATAAGTAGTCATGGACCTTTCCAACGATATCTCACATGAGGGGTCTTGGCTAAATGTGGGAAAAGTGCCCCCGGGGGGCAAAGTGGGGGGGACGGACACGATAGGTGCATAACATCAATGAGTAGTCACAGACCTTTCCAACGATATCTCACATGAAGGGTCTTTGCTAAATTTGGAAAAATGCCCCCCGGGGGGGCAAAGTGGGGAGACTGTCACCGGAGGTGCATAACATCAATAAGTAGTCACTGACCTTTCCAACGATATCTCACATGAGGGGTATTGGCTATATTTGGAAAAGTGTCCCCCGGGGGGTCAAAGTGGGGGGACGGACACTGGAAGTGCATAACATCAATAAGTAGTCACAAACCTTTCCAACGACATGTCACACGAGGGGTCTTGACTAAATTTAGAAAAGTGTCCTGAAATTTCATATATTATAAATATTATTTATCGGAGGGTTCCATAAAAAAATCCGATCTAAAATGATTAAAACGGAAAAAACTACCCCCCGCGGTGGGGGCCAAATTGGGAAGGGGAGGAAGAAAGTCTCATAATATGAAAGAGTCATTCGAGAGCTTTCTGATAACATATCACATCATGGGTCGAAAAAAAGTTTGAAAATTGATCCCCCTCCCTCCCCCCACTTGGGTCCACTCTTTCGCCCCGGAATTTACGCAGCTCCCACTTTAAAATTTTTATGTTCAATAAATAATATTTACCGGAAGACTGCACAAAAAACCCACATCGAAAATTATATTTAAATTTATAATAGAAATCGGCTACGGTTTTAAAAATTTGTTCGCCCCCTCCCCACCCCCCGAATTTCACCTTCAGGGGAAGAAAGGTTCATAATATGAAAGAGTTGTCAAAGGACTTTTCGATAATATGTCACAGGAAGAGTTCGGTAAATTTTTTTTAATTGCTCCCCGCCCACTCTCACGTCCTCTGAATTCACCCGACCCACCTTCCTCTTTGAAATTTTTATATTTAATAAATAATATTTATCGGAGGGCTCCGGGTATGTGACAGCTTGGTAGGGCTAAAATAAGAAAAACATTGAAAATTAAAGCTTCATTTCACAGCTCATTGTCATGCCTGTCAGCTCTGTCCAGCTCGCCCCTCGATATCTCATCTCGGCCCTTCTTGGCCGAGCGTGAAATGACAATCCTCGAGAGTAACATTTCGAGGAAGGACGAAAACTGATTTCTTATTCTCGACAATGTCATATGAAATGTTGAACAGTGACCGAGAGCGAGAAACGAGAATGGCAATGGGAAGCAATGGGATCAATGAGATATCTCGAAGTAAGCGAGAGGTTTGCCCTCGGGTTTGCCATCTCCTCGAGATAAACGAGCAGTTTGCAGCAGCAGAAAATACATCTGGAAATGCGAGAGAGAGGACGAGAGAAAGGAAGCTTTCAGAAGAGTCAAACTTACCGCGCTTCTGGTGTAAGTCATGATTTCCCAAAGGAGTACATGTTCTTTTCCATTCGCTTTTGTTATTAACCGATATGGGTTAGGAGGCATAGTGGTTTAAGTTATCAGTTCGGGTTTCTGTTGTTGATATAGAAGTTTTCTAGTGAATTTGGCGGCGCCAGTTTGTCTTGATTTTCAATGTTTCTCTTATTTTAGCCCTCATAGCTGTCCCATATCTCTTAATATTAGAATGCTATTGTTAAAACAAAACTGCACTGCAAATTATGTGTTTTCAAGATTTTAAGTGTCGCCTCAGGAAACAGGATTTTTCAAAATTATTTTCCCCCACTCATGTAATATATTAAAATAAGGGTAATCTCATAACCTTTCTAAATCTACCTTTCTTTTGTCAATCCACCATTAATTTTAAGCCCCTGGGCTTAAAATACTCTAAAGGAATATACTTAGCGGCGGTTTTTTTCGTACTCTGGTACGGTATCTTGCACTTATAGGAAAATTATGAGACTAACATCAAATTGTGTCTAAAATCGAATAAAAAATATGGACATATGTTTCTTAATTTTAACTCCCTTCTTCGCCTCAAGAGGGCGCTTTAAAGTTTTGTTTCTTCAAACCTTTAGTATACTGTTTGTCCAAAAATTATAAAATTCACAAAATAAAGTCTTTTCACTCTCCCCTATCTTCTCGTATCAATTTTATTTTTACTACCACCAGGGGACGCCGCCCAGTGAAACATTTTACTTTTAGCCTCAGGCTACTGGTATTTTTCATCTGTTTTTCATAATGTTTTGTCTCATTGTTTTTCTTCATTGTAGATACCTATTGTACCTATTGTATATGTAGATACATTGTTTTTCTTCATTGTAGATTTCTTCATTGTCTCCAAGTTCTTGACCCATTCTGACTACTTGGGCACTCATTCTGGACCAGCCGTGGCCCATCGGGCCCCTCTTCACTTGTCCGGCTCTAATCACACGCTTCACTTGTTCTTTTACCATTTTTCTTTTTCTTCAATTTTTTTCTTATTCAATGATTTAGTTTTTTTATCATTCTCAACTTCCCCTAGTCCTCTCTTACATGAAGTTAACTTTCATCCTTGGTCTGCCCTACTGTCAATTTGGGGCCTAATGCCCCTTTTTTTTGGGGGGGGGAGGGCGTTTCTTCTACCTTTTCCAGACCCATCATCTAATACCACGTTGGTAAGGATTGGAAAATTAAAATTATCCAAAATACCAAAAATGAAGTCCATTGAAGTTTTATTTTAGTTATAGAATTCCCTATTAGCGGATATATTTGTCTGTTTACTTTTCTATTTTACGATAACACTCCTTTGTTTTCGATAAACGGGGAAATTCAACAGCATTAGACACATTTTAGACATTTAAGGAACTTTAACTTGTATCGAACCTTCTGCCTTTATCGAAAAGAAGAAAATACTAATCGATTCTAGCTAATGCGCCTAAAATAAAAAATGAGCTAGTAAATGTGTCAGAAACTAGCTACTTTGGATTTCGATACAGACTTGAAGAATCATGTTGGAATCGCTAGGCACTGGAAAACAATTTCCGTGTTAGGCAGGTTCCCTCTCAGTAGTTATATATGTCTGGTTATCCTTACGTTTTTCGATAAAGATGTCTTGTTTTCGATAAACGGAGAAATTCCACAGCATTTGATACACTTTAGACATTTAGGGAACTTTAATTTGTATCAAACCTTTTTCCTTTATTGAAAAGAGGGAAATGCTAATTGATTCTAGCTAATGCGCCTAAAATAAAAAATGAGTTTTTAAATGTGTCATAAAGTAGCTACTTTGGATTTCGATACAGACTTAAAGAGTCATTTTGGAATCGCTAGGTACTGGAAAACAGTTTCCGTGTTAGGCAGGTTCTTTCTTGGCAGGTATCTTTATCTTACTATCCTTACGTTTTTCGAAAGCAACTTTTGTTTTCGATCAATGAAGAAATTCCACAGTATTTGACATTTAGGGGAACTTTAAACTGTATCAAACTTTTTGGAGTTATCTAAAAAGTAGTAGAAAGGTTATTTGATTCATCAAATGCGCCATAGTTACGCGATTTGGACATGGCAGTTTCATAGAGAAGAAAGGGGAATTTATTCCAATGCAAAGAAAATCATTTTAAAATACTGAAATTCAAATGAGATATCTTTATAAATTTCTTCCATAAGATTAGCATTAGCGAGCAGATCTTTTCACTTGACTGAAGTAACCCCTTAAGCCTAAATCAGGAGAAAATAATTGCGATAGCAGAATTATCGAGCAAACCTTATCACTACTATGAAAGTTTCGGCCAGAATAATAGCTAAGTTTTCCAACAATTGTTTTTAGCTTCTCTCGTTATAATCGATTGTAAAACATCTCGATTGTACATTCTAGGAATTAATCGATGGCTGTATCGATTGTTATTTTTTACGATGACGATTTTTCTCGATTGTCGAATTTTCGAGAATCGCCCATCACTACCTGAAAGGATCATTATATTCAGGTTCTTCTTTATACATTTTTAAGAAGATATATGTATGTAAAATACGTATATTTTCTTTATATATGTAAAAATGACAGGTCCGATTTTACTTTTAAATGATTAAATTTGTGAAAGGTTCAGTTTAGAGATGGAAAAATTTTGTGAAAGGCCTTTTTTAAGACAAAAAATATTGTCAAGGGAAGGGTCCTGATGTTTTAAGGTGAAAAGTTTTGTGAAGGGTCATGTTTTGAAAAGAAAAATTTTGTGAAAGTTCCTTCAAATGACCTAATTTCTTCCTAAACAAATCCCTGTAAGTTCTTATACACAAACTGTTGACTCTACCTCCTCTCAAAATTTGTATCTATAGTTTGAGCCACCTTGCAATATTTCAGATTAGTCAAATTCAGGCTTGAAAAATGCTTCCCAAAAACCTAAATTTGATATCATGCTTCTTAAATTTATCTTTTTACTTTTTTCTATCTTTACAAGAAGAAAGTATTGGATTCATGGAAAATTTCTACTTCTGGTTTTTGATGGATTTATATGTTTTAGAATGTTTTGAACACGATTTGACTGTTATATAGTGATGAACTAATGTTGGGAAAATGTCTGTCAGTCTTGTCTGTATGTGACAAAAATTTTGTGGGTGTTCTTTCTCAAGAACTAAAATGCATGGAATTTATTAAAACTTTAAATTCAGTTATGGTCCAAGAGCCGACAGCACAAAAACATATGTTATCAAGCACAAGGAAAAAACTTTTATTTTATGAAAGAGTAGAAGTAGGGGAATCTACTGATCCATGTCTGCCAGAAGTGAAGTGGTGCATAAGCCAAAAATTAATACCACCAGTGGTTGGCTCATAGGTTTATCATTGTGTTTGTTCTACAAACAAAGGTATGAAAACATGGAGGATAGTTGTATGGAAAACACAATGATAACCCTACGAGTTAATCACTGGTGGTATTCATAAAGTAAAGGTTTTTTCTTGTGCTTGATAACATAGGTTTTTGTGCTGTCGGCTCTTGGACTATTAGATCTTGATATAAAAGGGTGCTGATTAGTTTTTGGTGTAAATTGCCCAAAAGATGGCGCTACTGTGCTTCATTTTTCATTATTTCCGCAATAGCCCTATCTGAAGAAGTAATGCACAGATTTTCATAAAACTTCAGATTCAGTTAGACCTTCACATAAATGGGTGCTGATTAGATGTCTGAGTCAATTTCCCAACAGGTGGCACTGTTATGCTCCATTTTTTGCGATTTTTGAGAGATCTATATCTCAAGAACTCATGCACAGAACGACATCAATAGACTTTTAATAGATGTTTGTGCCAATCACCCAACAGGTGGTGCTGCTATGTTGCATTTTTCATATTTCTTAAGTTAGCTCTATCTCAACAACTCATGCTTGAATTTGCACCAAACATCCTATTCTGTTAGGCCTTGACATAATAGATCAGGAATGGCGGACCTTTTTGAGTATGCATGCCAAAAATTTCAAAATTATTATGTATCAACATTCTAACGTGCCAGAAACATTTTAATAGAGAAAATCAATAATTATTTTTTGTAGAAATTTTACTTAAATATTTTTTTACTAAAACTAAATTTGATTCCTAACTTATTTATTATGCTGTATTTACTCAATAATATAGCCTTGTTGCATAAAATTCCGTATTAATAATCTAAAATGAGTTTTTCTATTATTGTATACATCCAAATCAGATCATTTTTAGTTCTTCAGGTAGAAGCAGGTTCAATAGATACATAATCATTTACACTAACAGTTAAAATTCAATTTTAAAAATTAAAACCTAATGAAATAAAACCTAATCTGAACTCGAAACGCGTCAGTTAGGTATACAGTACAGGACCCATTATCCGGAATTCCAAAATCCAGAAGTACCTGAAATCCGGAAAAAAAAATTTGAAAATTCTCTAAATTTGTAAATTTTTACTACAATTTTGAAAATTTTCGAAAATTTTACAGATTTCTAATTTTTTTTAGTCTATTGTGTTGCAATGTGTAACCACTAAAATATGTTACATCAGTGATGGGGAAACACGGTTGCCCCCCCTCCCCCGCCGAAATTAGAAAAAAAATCATTTTTGTCAAATTTTAGTTTAAAATTTATATTACGATTCTTTTTTTTTTTAAATCGTCAGATATTTCACATCCTCCCCCTCTCACTTCAACAAAATATTATGGCTACACAATTGTGTTACTTGAATCAGGGGTGATTCTGAGTAAAAAACAAAAAAATTCTGAAATTCATAGCAAATTTTTTTAAAGTTTACAGAAGAGGGGGGGGGGGGGGCTCCTCGGCACTAATTGTGAATTTTTTCTGCGATCTTTTAATGAAATTCTCGTTTGCACACGATCTTTAGACGAAATTAAGGGGTTTTTTGTGATCCTTTGAAGAAATTTTTTTCACTATCTTTGGACGAAATTTGGCGTTTTTTTCGCGAGATTTTGACGAAATTTGCGTTTTTTCCCCCATGATCCATTGACTAAATTTGCATGTTTTTCGTGATTCTTTGAAGAATTTTTTTTTTTCGCTATCTTTTGACGAAATTCACGTTTTTTTTCGCGAGATTTTGACAAAATTCGCGGATTTTTTGCGATCTTTTGACAAAATTGCGGGGAGCTTTTTCGATCCTTTGAAGAAATTTGTGTTTTTTCGTGATTCTTTGACGGAATTCGGGAGGACCCAAAATCCGGAAAGCCTTTGGTCCCAAGGATTCTGGATAATAGGTCCTGTACTGTATTACTATGCAAATTATCTCTTGAAATTAATTTTCAAAAATTAAACCTTTAAAATTTGATAGAGAAGCAAAATGATTTGGAAAACACTATATGGTTTGGCGTGAAAATGATGCTACAGTGTGCTTTCATTGAGTTTATAATACCTTAATTTATTCAAAAGTAACGGATAATTTTAAAGTAAATTATATACCTGTTACACAAAAAACTATACTTTTTGTTATAAAAAAAACATAAAATGGATTGCTCTTCATAAACTGAATATAATCTATAAGAAGTTTTTTCACGTGCCCGGGATGTTTTCTTACATGCCAATCTCGGCACGCGTGCCATAGGTTCGCCGTCCCTGTAATAGATTCTTAAATAAGAATCTATTTATGTCAAGGTCTAACATACATTTCGGTATATACCACCCTACACGTGTCGCTGCTGTGCTCTGTTTATCACGCTTTCCGCGATAACTCTATCTAAAGAATGAAGATCTTGTCATTTAATTTCGGCTGCAGATGATTTGATTTCAATCGAAGGAGCTTTTGTGATGGCCACATCATTCTAGTTTAGCTTGAAATGCTGTTATTTTTAAGATATTGTTAGTATCCATATAGTCTCAATAAAACTTCATCACCATCCGTACACATTTTGTACTAATAACAAACAAGGCGCAAGTCAAAAGTTTTTTCATTTTACAGGGACATATGCAAAAGAATTAGATTACAACAGTATTGTCTATGAGCGGTAATTGCTAGAGGTGAATTTCAATTATATGTTTTTAAATGTATCTAATATAAATCCTATACAGACAGCACAAAATAATTTGAGTGCATTTCCGTTTATTAGCGAAAATTGCTTAGGGCTGTTCCTACATCTAAACTGGCTAATTTTTGACACAACTTTTAATTCGCTTTTGAATTACATGCGATTGGGCTCAGAAACTTTGTAATATGTTTTTCTCAATTTTTAGGCAAAAACAGAGATTTTTCAGAAAAGGCTGTCAAAGTTTGCCTTTTGAAAGGAATTTACGGCACAGGAAAGGAAAAAAAAACTGCCATTCTGAGACAACAATCACTTCTAACTCAAGATGCAATGCTTTTTGGAAACTAAAAAAAAACTGTTACAATACAAATTACTCCAATAATCATACCCGTAACCATTTTGCTTTTATGTTTAAAAATGAATTAGAAAATGTGTCAGAAAGTTTCGCATCTTGAGAGGGGAAAATATTTTTTCAAGAACCATCTTAATATGAATTTTCAACTGTGTTATGCGTTTCCTAACTTAACTAAATTTTAACATACCACGTAATATATATACAAATACATATATCATGTACAGGACTGTACATAATAATTTGGATAATTTTCCGAATATAGATGGTAAATGCTGAAATTGAGTTTTAATTGTGTTAAGCATTTTCCAAATAGTTTACTTGCATAATATCTTTTATCTTTGAATATTAAAGACGTGAATTATCACTTTGCTAACTAAGCGTAAACCAATAGAGTGAAAAATGTCCAAGCCGGGAACCGAACCTGGACCCCTGGAATAGCACTCCAGTGCTCTACCACTAAGCCACGAGGACGATGCCCAACTTGGCATCTCTCTCTCACAAAAGTTGGTAAGACTGCTACTGCAGCTATTAGATGGAGAAGTCTTCATGAGCACACAATCTTGTGGCGTAACATGAGATGCAAATGAACCCAGCATCAGTGAATATACAATTTTAATTAATTTTTCAACTACTTTTCAGCAGTGAAATTATTGAATATTAAAGACGTGAATTATCACTTTGCTAACTAAGCGTAAACCAACAGCGTGAAAAATGTCCAAGCTGGGAATAGAACCCAGGCCCCTGGAATAGTGCTCCATTTCTCTACCACTAAGCCACAAGGATGATGCCCAGCTTGGCATCTCTCTCTCTCACACTGCGGTAGCAGTCTTACCAACTTGTGAGAGAGAGATGTCAAGGGATGCTGGGTTCATTTGCGTCTCATGTTACACTGCAAGATTGTGTGCTCATGAAGACTTCTCCATCTAATAGCTGCAGTAGCAGTCTTACCAACTTTTGTTAGAGAGAAGGGCCAAGCTGGGCATCGTCCTCATGGCTTACTGGTAGAGCACTGGAGCACTATTCCAGGGGCCCGGGTTCAATTCCCTCTTGGACATTTTTCACGCTCTTGATTTACACTTAGTTAGCAAAGTGATAATTCACGCCTTTAATGTTCAATAATTTCGAGCGTAATTTCACTGCTGAAAAATTAATTAAAATCTTTTATCTTGCTAAACGGTGAAATTTTGAATGCATTGTAAAGTGTTCCATATAATTTATGATTGGTGCATAATTTTTCTTTCTCGGGGTTTTTTTTTTCCGGGAAGGGTGTGGAACCTATGGACCCTCCCCTTGACTAAGTCACTGGAGTGGACATAAACCTAATGGCATAAAAGAGCTTTAATTCTATTCATTTATTTTGACAACTATAATATTGCAAGAGGGTAATTTTTTGGCAACCTATGAAATCAGTGAGGTGTAGCAAATGGAACAGAATCATTCATTATAATAAATGTGTTGTTTCCAATGATTAATAAATATAAAAATGATTCATACTTACTACACCACCTACTCCAATGATGACTACAATCGAAAGAACCATCCATGTTGTGTGCGATTTTGCTGTAATGTCAGGATGTCGAGCTTGATATAACTTCAGCATGCAGACTGTTGCAATCACATACATAAAGGCAGTATCTGGAAGTAAATAAAAATAAATGACACGGTAAAACGGGACATTGGAAATTATGTTGTACACCTAATACTTAATAGAAGTAATGTAAAAAATGGCCAAAACACATTTTAATCTCCAAATTGTTGCAGAAAAAAAAAATGGAAAGAGCCATTTGACCTGAATTTATGTCCTTTATCAGTTTATGTTAAAATAAATTATAAGTAAAAAGTATTTTAAAGACAAGTTTTTATTACAATGTACTAAAAAGGGGAAAAAATGTTGAAAGACAATTGACTGAAATAAATCTTTTTTTTTAAGGAGATTCTTCACTCCTTGAAAGCACCCGCTCTGTAATGTCAAACCTATGGACAGGTTGTTTTCGAATTTCTTGTTTCAATTTGAATATTTTTAAACGATTTTTTTTTTTTTTTTTTGCATAGGACAGTTGAGTTTGTCTCTAATATGGCCATTTTGTATTATTTTGACTTTGGAAAAATATTTTTTAATAAGGGTACTTTCACTTTCGAAACCGGTTCTGAAAGTGAAAGTACCTGATTAAAAAAATCTGCAACCAAAATCGAAAAAGTACAAAATGGCCATATTAGAGATCGACCTCAGCTATTCTATGCAAAAAAAATATTCGTTTAAAATATTCAAGTTTAATTGAGAAATTCAAAAGCAACCTGCCGATAGGTTTAATGTTACGGTGCGGATGTTTTCAAGTGAGTGAAGATTTAAAAGAAATACATTAAATTGAGTTCCGATATTTTTTTTATCATTTTTTATTTTAATAAAACACATATACAATTTTAAATCCAGCTGCCTGGCAAGAAAAAAAGTCAATCAACATCCTCATGAAGATCGAACCCACATCCATTCACACACTGCTCAGAAATGAAAGAGGGCCAGTGTTGTAGTTGCTGGCATGAAAGCAGAAAATAAGAAAAAAGGTGGAAAAGGTTTTTCCTCTATAGAATGATGCCAAACTTTTATAATTTAGACACATTTTAACTTTTATTTATAGAATAAAATGTATGGTTGTTATTTTCTTTTCATAACGTAGAAAGTATTTTTTTTTTTTTTTAAATCTTTTAAATCAAAGTGTTATATAGGACAAAATATTTTATTCAAAAACTGAAAACTTTCTTTCTTAAGTCTAACAAAATTTTTACTATAGAAAGATACATTAAAAAGCTTCATTTGCATGACTTTCATATGCTTATAATATAATCTCTCCTTTGATTTGATAGCTCTTTTGCACAGTAATTCAGAAACAAACTCAAGGATTTGAGTAGACAAGATACTGGTTATTAAATTTTTGGGATTCCCCCAACCTATGCTTCCAATATTTTCTTTGCATTTTTGCATTGATCCAGGGAATGACCAAAATTGTTTTTAAAAGGGTGGAATTCGTCCTTTAGGAGGAACTCTTTCATGCCTGTAGTTGGGAAAAAATATTTGTGGGAACTCACCTTTTCATAGAGTTGATGCTACAGGATATTTGCTAAGCCCAAATCCAATTTAAAACATTTAGCTAAAAGTCAACTTTTTTCAATTAACAGTTAATTATTACCGTAGATTCCCAATTATCCGAGTTAATACGGACCAAGCTCACCTTGAATAAGCAAAAAAAAACTTGGATAAACCAGATTTACACAAAACGTCACCAACTAAGGAGATGAAATATAAATTTCCACTTCATTCATTCATTTTTATGGTACTAACAATATTTCTTTGATGTACATTTCCGTTACTTTTAAGAAAAACAAGGAATGAAATTGTTTATTTGAAAAAGCCCTTGATAGCATTTTGTTTTTGAATGTCAATTTTGCCGCAGTATTACGTTACTGCATAGCTACCAATTTCTAAGATTTTTTCTTACCAATAAAATTTACTAGTCAATTTTACCTTATTCAATAGGCAAAATCTAACAATTGTCAACGATTAAATAGGGCAAAAATTTGTTTTCAATTTTAGAGGTAACGAAACCATACAAACTGGCAGCTATGTGATTCTATTAGTGTCATGAAAATTGCAGGTGTAGCCTCTTCTTTCTGTTCAAAGTATTAAATAGTTTTTTTCAATCGACTCTGGAATGGATCATTTTCTTCTGATGGGCTGATGGCTTCTATTATTATGAAACAGCCATTATAAAGGAAGTGTTAGGTGAAGATGAAAGAGCAGTCGTAAAAAGTTAGAAATCTGATTTTCTGGTCAGAATGGGGAAAAATATGGCCATAATTTTTTTTGACCTAACACTTCCTTTATAATGTCTGTTTCATAATAATAGAAGCATTATAAAGGAAGTGTTAGGTGAAGATGAAAGAGCAGTCGTAAAAAGTTAGAAATCTGATTTTCTGGTCAGAATGGGGAAAAATATGGCCATAATTTTTTTTGACCTAACACTTCCTTTATAATGTCTGTTTCATAATAATAGAAGCATTATAAAGGAAGTGTTAGGTGAAGATGAAAGAGCAGTCGTAAAAAGTTAGAAATCTGATTTTCTGGTCAGAATGGGGAAAAATATGGCCATAATTTTTTTTTTGACCTAACACTTCCTTTATAATGTCTGTTTCATAATAATAGAAGCATTATAAAGGAAGTGTTAGGTGAAGATGAAAGAGCAGTCCTAAAAAGTTAGAAATCTGATTTTCTGGTCAGAATGGGGAAAAAAATGGCCATAATTTTTTTTGACCTAACACTTCCTTTATAATGTCTGTTTCATAATAATAGAAGCCGTCAGTCCATCAGAAGAAAATAACTCGGTTAAAGCGGCTTATGAATACATGCGAAACGGATCTTCTTAAAACTAGCATAAATTACTGTTTCGCTTAAAAAGAAGAAAAAAAAATATGATCATTCGTGATATTATTATTATTATTATTATTATTATTTTACGGTAACCAAATATTTGTGGGAACGGACATTTCCACCCTACTACAGCACTGAAGAGGGCACATTTATTAACAATGCCATGGTTGAATCGAAGAAAATCATCTTACTTCTGAAGCAATCAATGACATTTACGTTCCCTTATTGGACAAATATGTTTTTGTCCCCTGAAGGGTGGTGGTGGCGGCAAATTTCAAATACCCCCTTTTAGGTAGCTTTCATTACAAAAAGCTACCTATTGCAGCCGTTCGGAGGAAAGCGATTTCAAAAAATTTTGGTATATTTTCATCGATCATGACCCCCAGACCCCGAAACCACCCTCCGTTCAAAATTGATATACAGTAGAAGATCTTTATAACGCAATTCTATATAACGCAAATATCCATATAACGCACAACTTCTCAAATGTAAACAAAGAATTTTGCAGTTAAGAAACACCTGCATTTCCACTATAAAAAATTGCTACTTTTTAGAAAACTAAATTTGTTGCATTAGCTCAACTTTCTATCCTTAATGCAGAACTTTTTAACGAAAAAATTGCTATTATTACAATAAACATTTCTGAAAATGAGCAATATAATGATTGATTTGATACTGGTATATTTGGATTGGATTACATTTCTAAAGTAAATTTAACATTGTGTGGAATAATCTATATTATACAAATATTAATTAACTCCTGGTAACAAGGAATGCAGTATAAAGATACTCTAATGTATTTTGACATGTTTCAGATATATTTGGTCATGTTTACATGGTAAATTTAATGATATGACAATGTGATCCATATAACGTAAAATTCTATATAACGCACAACCTTGCGTTTTTAGGTTTGCGTTATAAAGATCTTCTACTGTATATATATATATATATATATATATATATATATCTGACCTATGTCACACTGTAACTCTCGCATTTATGAACCGATTTGGATGTAATTTGGCGTGTACATAGTACATACCAATGTCTCGACCGAGTTCGTTGGCCAGCTTCATCCGCCATTTTGTTTCAAAATGGCGGCCATTTAAAATTTAAAAAAAAAATTAAAATTTGAAATGTGGTACCAAAAATTTGAAAATAGAAAAATATTTTTTTCTTATGTATTTGACCTTTATACAAAGACTCCGGAGCAGTTTTTCTTTCGTCTATATCTTAAAAAATGGCTGAGTTATAGCCTTTTGAATTTCTAGCGTGGCTGACATTTTGAAACGTCCTGAATTTTGTCACGCGATAAAAGGCGTATTTATGAACCGATTTGGATGTAACTTCGTTTATACATAGTACATACTAATGTCTCGACCGAGTTCGTTGGCCAGCTTCATCCGCCATCTTGTTTAAAAAGGGCAGTCATTTAATTTTTTAAGAAAAATTTAAATTTGAAATGTGGTACCAAAAAATTGAAAATTGAAAAAATATCTTTTTCTTATGTGTTTGACCTTGATAAAAAGATTCGGGAGCAGTTTTTGTTTCGTCTATATCTTAAAAAATGGCTGAGTTATAGCATTTTGAATTTCTAGCGTATCTGACATTTTGAAATGTCCTGATTTTGTCACGTGATAACAGACGTATTTATGAACCGATTTGGATGTACCTTGGTGTGTACATAGTACATACAAATATCTCGACCGAGTTCGTTGGCCAGCTTCATCCGCCATCTTGTTTCAAAATGGCGGCCATTTAAAAAAAAATTAAAATTTAAAATTTAAAATAAGATACCAAAAATTGGAAAATGAAAAAGATTTTTTTTGTATGTGTTTGACCTTAATACAAAGATTCCGGAACAGGTTTTGTTTCGTCTATATCTAAAAAAATGGCTGAGTTATAGCATTTTGAATATCTATTGTGCCTGACATTTTAAAACGACCTGATTTTTGTCACGCGATAAAAGGCGTATTTATGAACCGATTTGGATGTAACTTGGTCTGTACATAGCACATACCAATGTCTCGACCGAGTTCGTTGGCCAGCTTCATTCGCCATCTTGTTTCAAAAGGGTTGCCATTTAAAAATGTAATTTAAAATTTAAAATGAAGTAATAAAAAATTGGAAAATGAAAAATATTTTTTTTTTTGTTTGGCCTTGATACAAAGATTCTGGAGCAGTTTTTGTTACTGAAAATTTGTTCTTTCGTTTATATCTTTAAAAATGGTTGAATTATAGCACTTTGAATTTCTAGCATGGCTAACACTTTGAAACGATCTTGTATTTGCCACGCGATAACACACGTATTCGCCTATTTCGATGGAAGAAGGCATGTGGATAGTATACATCAATATCTCGACCAAGTTCGCTGGCGAGCTTCATCAGCCCTCTTGTTTCAAAATGGCGGCCATTAAATTAAAAAAAATATATATATTTAAAGTTAGGTGCAAAAAAATTAGAAATTGAAAAAGGTTTCTTTCTTAAGTACTTGACGTTGATATAAGGATTCGGGAGCATTTTTTGTTTTTCTTGATCTTAAAAAATGGCTCAGATATAGCAGTTTCAATTTCTAATGTGGGTGACATTTTGAAAAATCTGATTTTTTGCCTGCGACAGCACTCGTATATATCAACCGATTCCGATGTGAGTGAGCATGTGCGCAGCAATTACTAAGGTCTCGACCAAGTTCACTGATTAGCCTCATCCACCATGTTGTCTTAAAATGGCAGGCGCTTTAAGAAATCGCCGAATTTGGCAGCCAAATATAAGTTACTTTAAATAAAAGCAGCTTGGATAAAGCTGACTAATTTCGCGAATCATTCATAATGATTTAGTATTGATAAAAATTAGTATTGAATCTCCTATATTCGGTTTCCACTAAATTGAGCTTCGTGTGTTTGAATAATATAAGTTAGCTTTTTTAAAATAAGGAATATGAAAGCTACCTCTTCCTCCCGGCACTGGCCGGAAGGACTTTTTTTATACAGAATATTGTATTGTCACCGGTAATACGTCACACTATCAAACATTAGGTCAATTGTAGCACTGAAAATGTGTTAAAATTGAATCGCAAGATTTGAATCGAATGAACACACAGAGCAAGTTAAATAAAAGCTTGTAAAGATAAGCTGAGGGATCGTCTTATCACTGGATTGTACCAAACTCTGAAAATTTCAATACGAACACCTAATTTTTACATCATACTTGGCTTTTTTCGTAAATTTTACCTTTGGTTACCAAATGGCCATTGGTCAAATAGTTTCGTAGCCATGCACATTTAAAGTTTTGAATCCCTAATATTTTTATAGGTTACAGTTCTCTTTTTTTTATTATTATTCATTTCCCTTTTTTTTTTTTTTTTTGCTTTGAAATTAATTTTTGAAAAAAAAAAAAATGAATGGTAAACTGTAAAATCCTTAACGGAAATCAATTTATACTAGCGAATCCAAAATTACATCTCATTTCTCCTCGTAGTTTTCGAGTTATGCTTAAAGAAAAAAAGAACCATTATTGCAATCTGATTTGAAACGACGTTTGCAAATCAGTTTAGCATTAGAACTTCCAAACTTCTTATCTACACAATTCTCAATCCATTTGACTGAATGACATCTCATTTGATAATCCTTGGGTAAAATTTGCTGAAAAAGCTACATATGATGTCAAATTTAAATGTTCAAATTGAAAATTTCGAAGAATATGAACATATATACTATATACTCATTAACGTTCAAATATACATTTTTTCATCGGAAAAATATTCATGACTTTCTTTTAAAAAATTGGATCAACACGAACCCGACCTGTAAGAGTCAAATCTCAACCGCGAATCTGAAACAACTAAAGTCGAAATCAACCCGACCCACAGCAAAAAAAAAAAAAAAAAAAAAAAAAAGCACTAATCCGAATCGCGTATCGGATCGCGTTTCGCAAAAATTGGTTTACTTGACCCGATGCCAGATTGTTACTGTAGATACGTAAAATCGGCAACTTTAAGGCCCCGTTTAGTCCTTTAACTAAAACCTCTCCTATACGAAAGCAAAAAAAAAACAAAAAACTCAACGGGCCTTTCTTTTACAACCTTTCTGTGGTCATCAACAAAAAAGGAGAGCCTCAAAAATGGGAAGAAATAGAAATGGATTCGTCGAACCGATTCGGATACTATGAAAATAATAAAACATGAAAAGCACCATGTGACCGGAATTAAGACACCGCCTTCAGTAGGATCTATTTGTTTGAATCTTAAAAGTTTATATTTAAAATTAAAGTTGAAAATCTTTTTTCTTCTGTTTTATGCGTGCTAAATATAGCTAGTAAACCCTTTATTTTTGGATTTGCTGATTAGTATTATTATTCTCATTAACAAAGAGCTATTTACATCAGTATTTAATATTATTAGTCATCATATCACGCAGTTTCCAAATTGCGTTTCTCAATATCGACGCAGTCCGCAAACACACTTTAACTTATATTTCGAGTGTTTTTAAAGATAGCTCAATGCAAATTTGTGTTTAGGATAAATGGGGCAGGATAAATCGAATGAAATGAAGAAATATAAATGTACCGATATTATCAAAGTTAATAAAAAAAATAACTATGTATACGGTTCCGGAAAAAAATCCACCATGCATAACAAGAATGTAGAAAATCATAAACAAGGCACTGAGGTGCAAATACTTAATTCTGCGCATTTTAGAGTTGACTCGATGATTGTTGAAAGGTACTAAGGCTGCGTTTTGACGCTTGTTTTGCCATCCTTCATCACTTTTCTAAGAAAAGTATTATTCCTCACCCATTTGCAGTTTATTCACAAAAGGATGGGAAGATTCAACAATGGGTCAGGCGATAAAAAGATTAGATCGACTTGAAGTAAAAGTTTCCCTCTTACAGGATGTCCGTCAGTTTTCTTTTAAAGCCATTAAAGATGAAAAACATCACGTGACCACAAAAAAATGCCGATATGCTATATATAAAAATGATACGTCTATTGGACCTTAAGTCCATACTTTGACGTTTCTCATTTTAAGATGGTTTCAATGTTTATTCATGTTTATTGACCGCTTCGTGAAGAAACGAAGGTCAGTCTGGGTTCTACCTATGATTAGTGTTGCCATCCATACCTATGAATATTTGAGAGGGAGGAATTTCAAAGTTGAGTGTTGAAAGGTTGGTTGGTTGATTTTGTGACGGCCGATTATCTGCACTAGGGATATAGGCCCGAGGGGGAGTGCCCTTCGTGGGGGTCTTTCTAAGGGAACCTAACCCGTATTAACGCATGGAAATCCATGGTTCGAAGAGTGTTGAAAGGCACTATGTCCATGACTTGGGAAATTTCAAATCTAGGCCTTAGTTCCCTTCAATAATCACCGATTCAATTAGATATCGGATAATATCCATTGGATACTGGATAGTCCGACTATCGTTCGTATTTCGACTCCCTGAATACTAAAGACGGAGACGGAGGAATTTAAAAGTTGAGTGTTGAAAGGCAATATGTTCGTAACTTGGGAAATTTCAAAAATAGGCCTTAGTTCCTTTCAACAATCACCGATTCAATTAGATATCGGATAATATCCATTGGTATTGGATACTGGATAGTCCAACTATCGTTCGAATTTCTACTATGAATATTAAAGACGGACACGGAGGAGTTTAAAAGTTGAGTGTTGGAAGCAATATGTTCATGACTTGGGAGATTTCAAAAATAGGCCTTGGTTCCTTTCAACAATCACTGATTCAATTAGATATCGGATTGAGATCCATTGGATATTGGTATTGGATAATCCATCGAACTATCGTTCAATATTTTTTTCTCTGGACGTACTGTTCCGAAGCATACTTACCGAATTGAAAATTTGCTCTGTTCGGACACACATGATAACTAGCACTTAATACTCCTTCCATAATGAGAGCCCAGCCCATAGCATACATCAAGCCAAAATGATGAGGTATTCCAGTTAACTGGAGTAAATGAAAAAAAAATATTATTAATTAGATAGTTCATTCATTTTTTAAAGCTTATATTGGCATCAGTTTAAAGTATTTTATCCTACAAAACTAAACACCGAATTTACTCCTATACGGTGCAAAGATTTATGCAAAAACGTTATTTAAAAATCGGAAGTGCTTGTGATACAAGAGGACTTGGTATTGGAAGACCGCAACGGGAGACAGCGACAGCGACGGTGAAAATTAATTTAAGTACAGAATATGCATTCAAATTTTAGAAGGATTATTTGCATTTTTTTCTTCTAATAGTTGGTAACATTGAACTTCAGATTTACCTATAGAGATATAATGAAATCAAAAGTCGTCCGACGCATCAAACTCCCCAGCCCGCCCAAACCCGCTGGCGGATGTCTTAAATTTATAACAATTTAATTCCTAATTTTTTCCAGTAAAATCTTCCCAGGAACCTCCTAGAGATCCTACATTAGAGAGAGATTGGACATTGAAGAAATGTCTGCCATTTTCGTTACAAAGTAGATGGGACGCCGTACAACGCAATGCATTTTCATCAGTGTGTAACACTTTTTATTTTATTAAAATTATGAAAATTTCATTTTATATACCTTAAAAGGGTCTTTCGGAACATAAATATAAGCACATTTCCATTTTAATGAGTAAGAATTCTCAGAAAATGCATTTTTTTTACTCAGCTGTTTTACGCTTACGCAGCAGTGCGATTTTACTTAGTTATCGGATTTCGATTTATTTGTAGAATTTGTTTTTCATATTTTTTATTTGTTTCTTTTAACAGCAGTGCTTCTATTTAACTTTTTTTCTAAACTTTCATTTAATGTTTTGATAACAATACTCATTCTAATATTGTATATTTACAAGACTTCCGTATTTAAAAAGAATATCAAAGAGAAGTAGCAGTACGTAGAAACTTATCATAAAATATTTTCAGCGCACATATTAAATTAACTCTGAATCACATACATACTTAAGTAGGAGTGGTATATGATATGTTCAAATTTTAATGTTTCTGAAATTATCAATGCAAAGATGGTGAAAATTATAATAATTACTGTTGTTTTAAAATGCGTAATAAATTATAGATAGTTTTAAAAAAATTGAATTCTATAGTTCATTTTCTATCTGATAATCGTTAAAAATTATTTTCTCAAATATTGTGAAATTAAAATAAAGTTATTACATGCCCAATCTTCCTCTGCCCACTATTTTAATAGTAAAAAAAATAAGGTTAAAAAATGCATTTTCTGGGAATTCTTACTCATTAAAATGCAAATGTGCTCATATTTACGTTCTAAAAGACTCTTTGAAGGCATATACAATAAAATTTTCAAAATTTTAATAGAATAAAAAGTGTCAGACGCTGATGAAAATGCATTGCGTTGTACGGCGTCCCATCTACTTTGTAACGAAAATGGCGGACATTTCTTCAATGTCCAATCTCTCTCTAATGTAGGATCTCTATAGCCTCCGATTCCGCCGCGTCACCTGCTCCACGAAGTAAGAGACGGATTCATTTTTCTTATACATCATCGTTGGTCGTCGTTGGACATCTATTTTCTATTTCAATATACGAAATCATGAAACCATATTTTGTAAATTTTGTACAATATTAAATGTAATTGTTAAACTTTATTACAATAGAATCTGTTGGAAGTCTCCTCATATTTTTTATTAAATATTTTTTTTTTTCAAATAAGGTATTAAAACTTGGCGTGCGCGTGTTACACGAAGGGGCGGTATACAGGAGTAAA
Organism: Maratus speciosus; assembly: GCA_963932465.1. Classification (NCBI taxonomy): domain Eukaryota; kingdom Metazoa; phylum Arthropoda; class Arachnida; order Araneae; family Salticidae; genus Maratus; species Maratus speciosus. Next base: position 650,211,278 of record OZ010787.1, on the reverse strand, counting down.
TATGTAATTTTTAGACTATTTTTGTTTTAGATAACTATATTAGACTATATATTTGTTTTTAGAATGTTAACTACATATCTAAATTTCATTTTATCACTAACCCTTAAATGCCGGGTGTTGCTTTTCGGCACCATACCCAATTTAGGCTCTAAAATACTATTAGAATAATATTGAAGCTATAATGCCTAATGTTGTCAATAAAATACATTCTGAAAATATTATTAAATTGATTTTCAACATGTGTATGGCAACACTTGTGCTGTTTAAGAATAAAGATAGATTTATTTTTTCAATTGTTGCTACTTGTTCTTTTTGTTTTGTTTGGAAGCTTGAGAAATACCCTATTTTGTTCTGCAGTGAGCAAGTAAAATTCATTTCTTATTATAGGTCCTAAAATTCTCATGTGTTTAATATTATAGAATTTTATCAAGGTAAATTATTTTTTCAATTAAAGACCAGTATTGCCGATTAGTAACAAACTGTTTTTTAGCCGTAAAACATACTTAAAACAAAATATGATTTTTTTAAGTATTTTTCTCATGATTTATTTTAAAAATGAAAGCTGAAAAACATTATTACAATGATTTTTGAAAAATCAGGCATTTAAGGGTTAAGAAATAAATGACACGCTATTCATTGAATAAAATTATACAATACCTCTTGTTGTTGTCCATTTTTGTTTCGATCCTTCAATATATACGTATTTAAAGATTCCCTGAAAGCATTAAAAATATGGATAAATTGTCACGCATATTCTTTATTTTATGCTCGAATAAAAATTTAAAAATATTTATAAAGGACCACGCAAAAATTATATGGAAATGTGACCTCGATGGCCACATTTTGCCACCGGCTGAGTTGCGGCCATGGCACAATTGAGCCAGTCGAATAGTGCCATGTACTTCAGGACGAACTCTCAAGCTTCAATTCTGCCAACTGAATAGTGCCGACTGAAATTTGATCAATACATGCAATTGATCTTTTTGACTGAAATTGTGATATGCTGTAGTTCATGAGATGCTGATTAAATATCTCAATGGTGACAATCCTGAAAAATGGCTAGCTTTGATTCTATGACCGTCGAAAGATCTTAATTCATGTTGCATAGCTGCCGACCTCCCGTGTTTTTTTCAAGTTAAATAAATTTAATTTGTACCAGAAAAATTATTTAATGAAATGTTTCCTGCTTACATGTAGTTCTTAATTAGCTTTTATTATTCAACTAACTGATACTCTCGGCATTGGTAATAACCATGAATGAAACTTAAATTTGTATGTAATTACATAGGAACCTCTAATTCACATGAAAATCTTCCAAAAAATAAACCTCGAAACATAAGAACTTCCGACTAGGTTCCACCACTGGTCCCCGCTGTCTGCGGCACCGTATAGCAGGCGTCCGGCGCACGCTCTGGGAAATCTGTTAGTTCCCCTTTTCACCGTCAGGGTGCGCACTCTTTTCTAAACAAATCTATATCCGAACGAAACTCCGTTATTCAACCTATTCGTAGACATATTAGTCGAAGGGGAGGACTCAAATAAAGGGAAAAACCCTGGGGGCAAATTTGGGGCAGAGGGACAGGAGATGCATAATATGAAAGGGATGTCATAGGGCTGTTCAATTATATAGCACAACAGCAGGTCGGAAAAGTTAGAAAAGTGCCCTCTTGGGGAGAAAGGGGGGGGGAGGTTCATGGAAAGATATGTCAAAAGGGCTGTCTAATGATATATCACTTGAGAGGGTCGGAAAAAGTTAGAAAAAAATGCTCCGGGGCGGGACAAAAATATGAAAGAAGGGTCAAAAGGCTGTCTAATGATCTATCACATGAGGGGGGTCGAAAAAAATCTTGTTGAAATCCAACCCATAGAACTCGAGATAAGAATGCGCCTCCTGGTGCTGGAAAGTGGCACTGAATCGTAATTTCAATGAATCAATTCTCGATGAAATTGGACTCATAGAATCCGAGCAAAGAATGCGCCATTAGTGTTTGAAAACGGTCGCAACTGAAGTCTGTATTTATAAAATATATTTTTTAATAATTTAAATAAAGGGGAAGAAACCCTTATAGACAAATTCTTAACTCTTATCAAGGGGCTCTTGCCACAGAATACATTAATAACTTCGATTAATTGGATAAAATCCTTTTAAATTAGGTTTCTAGCATTTGGGAACGTGTGGCATTTAATATTCTTTCTTATCCCAAACTTGATAGGGAGCCGGCTTATCTGCTGAAACCTATCTCTTTTCAGTTCAGTATTTAATGAATGCATATGTCCCTGTCTCATTCTTTCTTCGACTTTTTGTACCATCAGTTTTTTGCAAAAATTAAGAAAAAATACAATTTGTAAAAATTGTCATTATCTTTCATTTTATCTTTAAAATCAAGCCCAGCAGATTCGCTATTTTGTTCCCGTCTCAGAAAAAAATGCTTTTTTGATGAGTCTTTTAATGAGTTTTTAATTAATATCTCGATTAATTACTCGATGATTTTTATGAAATAAACATTATTGAAAAGAGCTAAACTACTATATTGGGGTTAAAGATTAAAACCAGATTATTTTTATTAATGTAGGAAAATTGCCTCAAAACGTGAAAAAGCGCTAAAAATCGCATAAAAAATTAAACTTAAAAAAATCTAATCAAGAAATCCAAAATCGGGCTTCAAGGTGCAAAACTATATACAAGAGGTGTCTATTAAATTCCAGGACTGTACGTGTAGTTAATGAATGAAAATGTGTAGGAACGCGTCATCATGCGGATGTGATAGCGTAACCAATGAGGCGCGAAGGTGGAACAAATGCTTTCCTTTGCCCCTGTTAAGTTAGTTTTCCCGCATCGCATTTTATAACTTTAAAAGATAGCTTTATCACATTTCATAAGAATACCTTTTGCTGACTTTAGTGTAACATTAAATTCTATCGGCATCCCGTGGGCCGAAAATCCAGAAACTTATAAACGATTCGTCCACGACTCCCGATGTTCCGGATGCTAACGAGTTCATGGGACAGAAACACCCATGAAGCCGAGCAATCCTTACATATAGAGGTATCTTCCTCTCAAATTTCGTAGTTCTACGTGCACAGGTCTCTTCAGAACACAGCCGATATACTCACAAACTCACCCAAACTTCTTAGATAAAATGTCGGATTTTATTTGGTTTGAAAAAAAAGGAAGCTTGACAACAACGATATTATGGTGCAAATATCATGTTTTTTTTCCAGATCAAATGAAACCAGAAATTTTATTAAGTAATAAAAGCTTAATTAAATACCTCATGGAAACAGTAACATTTGGTTAAATATTTTTCTTTCTGAAAATATATGCGGGGAATCTTTTGACTTTCAGGAATAAAAATCTGGTGAAATTAAACTTGCTAAAATAACATTTTAAACTTATAGACGAATGCCTTAATGATTCAAAATAAAGAAAAAATGGTCAACAGCGAATTTTTTTTTAATTTAACTGAGGTTTAAGTTAAACTTGCGAGTTTAATTTTCCTTACCAATTTACCACTATAACTTTTTATTTTCTTCTTTATTTTTACTTTTGATGAATTTCCATAGTACCAACAGGACATTCAAATAAGAAATAATAACAATGTAGTATTTTTAGTAAAAAATTTTGGTATAACATGTCTTAAAGGGGTGTTAAAGAAGGGACGATAAGGAAAAAAAGGGGAACGGTAATGGGAAAAAGGGATGGTAAGGGTGGGACGGTAAGGAAAATGACCACCTATTTTAAGGGAAATTATGTTAAGACTCAGTGATAGCCACAATGTTCATGGGTTTTTAGAAACAGTTATTTACATTGGATTAAATTAAAAACAAATTAATTTACCTCGAAAAGTGCAGGAATAAACCTTGGGGACAGTAAGACCACCCATAAAGCCACAATGCTTGAAATTGATATTTAAATGCTGATTTAAATTCTGCAGTCAATTTCCTGTCAAAGAATTTTAGGCATTCTTTCTCTAGCATACTTCTGCACGAGAAAAAACTTGAAAAAAAATTCTGTGGCAGCATCTGAAGTGATTTTCTGTATAATTTTAGAAGAGGGACGGTAAGGAATCTAAAACCCAGGGACAGAGCTAAAAAAAAAATAACAAACGTAAAAATGAGTGCAGGTTAATTTTTTGCTACCTATTTATATAAATAATAGTCCCAGTTTCGGAAAAAAAATTTCATAGAATTACTTTTATTGAAGCAGTTTTATACAGACAGCTCCAAACTTAAAAATCAGCATCAGGGACACGGGACAGTATTGGAGTTTCCTCAATATTTGGACCCCCAACATCGTTCAAAACGTATTTATCTCGTTAATATTGTTATGCAGTCCTGCAATGGGATGTTCCCCAGTATATGAAATAAAAAAAAACACACAAGAATATATACTAAAATAAAAAATTTTTATTCAGGGACTTAAAAGTCAAAAGATTGTCAGAATGCCCCATGTTTATTTGACTGAGGTTGGGGGGGGGGGGGATGGGAGGTTGGCAGTTATATAGTATGAATTAAAAGCTCTTCGGATGGTCATAGCATCAAAACTAGCCATATTTTACTGAAACATTCGATCAACACTGCATGAACTAAAACATCTCAATATTTCAGCCAATTGAACTGGGGCCTCATGTCTCATGTCTATGAAATCTGTGCATGGTCCTTTAAAAAGTATCTTCTCTGAAAGAAACATAATACACTTAATTAAAAAAATCTATGATATTTATTTATGAAATTATATGTTTTAAAATTCTTGCATAAACTTCCGTTTTAAGTGTAAGACTAATATTAAGGTACAGTAGTGGCCAAATTTGTGAACCCTTTTAAAAATTTTCAGGTGTTCACAGATGATCGATACTTGTAAATGTCTATGGTTATGGCTCTATTTCCTGCTTTGTACAAGGTGGACATAATTAAACTGACGGTACTCAGTGTGTTCTGTAGCGCGATCTAATTGAGAGAAAAGAACGCCAAATTTTGTAAGAAGATTAAACAAGACGGGGGACGAAGGATTCCGCGGAAAAAAATAGTTCCAAAAGTCACCGCTAGGGGAATATGTGACGCCGTGAACAAAAAAGAGAGTTTAAAAAAATGCAAAATCAATACTGAAATAAAATTACTTCTGATTTAGCACATTTAACGATTTAATTCAAGTTCAATACGGCAATAATACTCTCTTTTCCGTTACACAGCGCCACATATTCCCCTAGCGATGACTTTTGGAACTAATTTTTTTTTTCCTTCGTCCCCCGTCTTGTTTAATCTTCTTACAAAATTTGGCGTCATTCTCTCAATTAGATCGCGCTACAGAACATTCTGAGTACCGTCAGTTTAATTATGGCCACTTTGTACATAATTCTAAAATATGTCTGCCCTGTGTACCTGAAGGGCATAGAATGCTCCGCTTATCCAATATTTCCGCTAGCATTGCGCTAATGCCATTTGCATAACCGTGGTCATTTATTCGAAGAATCATACAGAGAGTTCTCGCTGTCATTTGAATGACGTTAGCAATTTGGCTAATCAGCAAAGAAAAACTATTATGGAAAATAATGTTAGCAATATTTTCATCGTGAAACCAGAAGCGTATCAACTATCCCAAGGACCCCTAAGCTTGACTTTTTTAGAGACCCAGTTCCTTTCTTCAAAGTGATATATTTCAGTGTTTTCAACAGAAAAGACGCACTTTCAGTGCAGATAAAAATTGAAATTTGACACAATTCAAAGTGTCATAATTTATGTCATATTTTTTTAAGTTTTGGTCATAAAAGAATGGAATTTTTCAAATGCCATGCCTAGATAGAGGACAACATTTTTCTAAATATAAATTATTCTATGTAAGCAGCATATAAAAAAAAAAAAAAATTTCGTATTTTAATACGTATGCAGCTTCTTATAATACAAATCCATATCTAAAAGCTTTACTTGATTTGTTACTTTTGGAATTGGGAGTATGTATCTATGATCAGCAATTTAAGAGATAATCGAAGAGACATCTATTTTGAATTATAATAATTCTGAGAACATTTTTTTAATCTTTTAATTTATATGGAGAGTCTAATCTCGAAAGAACTTTCTTAGTTTAACAATGAATTTTACTAGAATAAGCACTGAAAACTAAGGAGTAAAGAATAGGCAAAATGCTCAATTAAAACTTAATAGCTTCTTTAAAAAGTATCAATTGAAGAGATGCTGATAAAGTCTTGCCCAGGCCACCGTGGGCTTCAAAAGTAGCGTCTGTGTAAATCCATCGGAAACTGGAAGCGGAAAAACACCAAGAATCCAAAACTTTCTCTTTAAAGAAGAAATTAAGAGGGGAGTAGCGTTTAGAATGCTATTATATATCAATATAACCTATAAGATCCAATAAATAAATGAATGAAAGAAAGAATACTGCATATTATTTTTATTTTGCATAAAATATCAGCTTCTTTACAAGGAAAACACCTAAAAAATATTATTACCAAGGAAAACACCCTAAAAATATTATCACCGGGGGTACCTTTCCTTCAGGGCTTCTAGCCTTCAACCTACTCAGCCTAATGAGTAATCCGCCTCTGCATGAAACACCGATTCAAAAAGCGCTCTTTAAACCCCTTCTTTTTCATTTTTCAATGTATGTTAAAAATTTTTGGAATTGTTTTTAGATCAGTTAACTGATGGTCATAACTGATCTTAACTCAATTCCAAAATTTTTTATCTAATAACGGATAGTTATTGAATTAAATTCAACTATCTGCTGTAGAAACTAATACAACGAGTATACACTATACGGCCAAAGGTGACCGGTCACTTGTGATTTTAGACGTTTTGTTGAATATCTAGAAAAATGCATGAGGAATTAACCTGAAACTGCAGGTGTGTAAACAATATGGTATAGGTCATATATTTCCGTGAAGATTTTTTTTTCGAAACCCCAGAGGGGACCGTCAACAAATAAAAAAAGAACGAATATCTTTTGGGTAAACCTGTAAAAAATAATGTAGCAAAAGCGTTCAAACTCGAGATTATTAATAAGTGTCTTATTGTAATATATCGTGTTCATTTTTATGAGGATAGCATGTATACTCGTAGAGAAATTAAGGTTTTTATAAAAACAGTCCCAAATTTTGCCTTGCTTATAATTTGCAGAGTTCTTAACATAAAAAAAGTACTTTTCAGAAAATATGACAAATAACATCGTACACAATATTCTGCAATCAGAATTAAAAAATAATAAAAATTGAATGAAAAATGAGCAGGTTTACTAAAAAATATTTCACTGCGTATGCGCGAATGCAATCAAAATATAATATGCATAATGTATTAGCTAAGTAAATAGAGCAACTTTTGTGAAATTCTGAAAACCATAGCTTGAAAATTCTAAAAATTATCGTCGATAGAATAAGTTCGAAATCCGTTGTTCCCAAAAATAAGCAAAGAGATGAAGGGTTGTATCAAATATCTGTTGATTAGTGCCAAGATAGCATACACAATGTTGCACGTACTACTATATTTGGATACAATCCCTCATCTTTTTGCTTCCTTTTGGGAACAACGGATTTCGAGCTTATTCTATCGAAGATAATTTTCAGAATTTTCAAGCTATGATTTTGAGACTTTCACAAAAGTTGCTCTATATACTTAGCTAATACATTATGCACACTATATTTTGATTGCATGCGCAGTGAAACATTTTTTAGTAAACCTGCTCATTTTTCATCCAAATTTTTCTTTTTTAATTCTGATTGCAGCAGTATTGTGTACAATGTTGTTTGTGATATTTTCTGAAAATAACTTTTTTTATATTAAGAACTCTGCAAATTATAAGCAAAAAACTTGGCAAAATTTGGGACTGTTTTTATAAAAACCTTAATTTCTCTACGAGTATACATGCTATCCTCATAAAAATGAACACAGTATATTACAATAAGTCACTTATTAATAATCTCGAGTTTGAATGTTTTTGCTAAATTGGTTTTTACAGGATTATCCAAAAGATATTTGTTCTTTTTCAATTTGTTGACGGTCCCCTATGGGGTTTCGGAAAAAAAAATCTTCGCGGAAATATATGACCTATACTATACTGTTTGCCGTTTCAGGTTAATTCCTCATGTATTTTACTAGATATTTAACAAAACGTCTAAAATCGCAAGTGACCGGTCATCTTTGGCCATATAGTGTAGTTGTTTTATTAGTTTCTTCAAGAATTCTAGAATCTACAAATTTTGCAACGTCGGAAAAAAAAAATCTATAGATCTAGAAGCACTGTTATGAAAAAAACTCTGAATTTACCTGGGATCTGGATAGTGTGCAGGTGGGTTAAATAAAAACATCAGTGAGACGAAAATTATTATTACTTAACGAATGGCGACGATTTTTATTCTTTTGAAAAAATGTTTGCTACATCTTTAAGCTACACAAATACGCTACACATTAATGTATAAATGGTTTTAAAAAAGTTATTTATAAAAGCACAGAAGCAGTATAACGTAGTATCGGAAATTGTCTCACTGTTTACCACAAGTGGTACACAGTGAGACAATGTATATACTTTCATAAATCATACATTTTTACACTCTATCGATGATTTTTTGAAGTTTATGATTTCTAATTAATATTTCTAGATTTTTAAAACATTAAAAATATGAGCCTCGTGTGGACAATGACAGACTTTGGGCTACCTTCATGCAAAATTTCAGCCTGTTACGTTTAGTAGATTTCCCTAGCCCATCGCACGCCCACACACACAGAGAGAAAGAGAGAGAAACAAAACCTTCTTTTATTAATAAATAACTTTTTTGACATCAGAACCACATAGTAGGTACACAATGAGACACGTTTCACTGTGTACCACAACTGTGTGTCTCACTGTGTACTTTAGTTACGTTGTAAGAAAATGGATCTTCTGTTATATCAATTTTATCGCTTTAAAAAGTTTATGTCGTTTTGTCGAAAATAGTCTATTATTAGATATAGCTAGGTTTGGTTAAGTAAATATATGCCATATTGAAGGAAATAAACTCTAAAATAGACGTTTATGTAACTTCAATCACTATAAAATGAAGAATTATTTACTATTTTGTCGGACGAGTAACTGAAGTGCCGAAACTACATCCACGTGCTTCATAAGATGAGGTTGTTATGTGTATGTGCCAGCTTGGAGAAAAAGTTATAACTATATTTCAAAATGGCTGCTGTCTCACTGTGTACCATGTCTCACTGTGTACTACTCTCCCCTATACGTGAAACGTATTAAAATCCTGTTTTCAATCTCAAATTTAAATGAATTTCCAATTAAATATTTTTTTTAATCTTAATGTCCAATTCTTGAGCTGTCCCATTTAAGTTGTTTTCCGAGTCCGGCAATTATTATTTTCAGAGATCAAATTGCAAACAACTTTAAGATTAAAAGAGTAAGTTAAGTGCAATTTGTATGCGTTTGTGGATTGTGATGCAACCATGCTTGGTCAGACCCGGGCATTCATCATAAGCTATTAAACCAATTAAAGTAGCCTCCATGCTTTACATCTTCGTCCCCTGCTGAAAAATATTGCATGCGCTAAATAAAAGGCAAAAATCCGCGTAAAAAAGATCAGAATTTGTAGATTTGAGCATTGCCTACAAATCTTGAGATCATGTAGGTCTCGAAATTCATATTTTTGGCTCCCAGGGCCTCTTCCGAACTCAAGCGACTAGTATGATAGAATTCTTAATAAAATAAGTTCGGTCAACGAAGAGCTCTACGAGTCTATTATTTTCACCAATAAATTCATTATTTTAATGCTACTAAGCCAATTCTCTACTAATGCATCACATATGTGTGACAGAAAGCACCCACATATCTCTCATTCTTCACATATATGAATGAGTTCTGAAAAATTCAATAATAAATTACAAGAAGAAAAAATACTTTCAATTCTTGAATTCTTGAAAGATTGAGAGTGTCGCCGAAATTATACATAAAAAAAAGAATTTTTTTTTTTTTTTTCAACTCTTGGGATTTGGAGATATTAGTCTTTCATTCTCTCACCAAATGAATCGTTTAGCCGTGATTTAGCGCAAGGCAACAGGCAGCGAGAACCAGGTGCCTCGCTAGGGGGGGGGGAGGGGGGAGCCTCCCCCAAACATTCGTGAATGTTATTGCGCTTGGCAAATTTACAAACTTAGTTGGCAAATTTGTTCAAAACTTTAATAAAATCTATAATATATTTTCTATTTCTGATAGACTTGGCAAAAATTACAAAACTAATTAGGAATATTATTAAACTGTTAACAAATAAGAACTATATTACATTTTCTAACTGTGGTAAGTTGGCAAAATTATAAACCGAGTTGGCAAATACTGAAATTTGACATGGAAATTTAAAGTTCTCTCCCCCACTAATAAAAAGTCTTAGCGATGGCGCTGGCGAGAACCCCGGCAAAAAGATGGAGTGATGACTCTCGCATAAAATCAAACTCTTGTTTGTCCTTCATTTTACGATTTCTCGAAAACAAAAGTAAAAAATAGCGGGAAACTTATTTTTCGATTTCCCATCATATTGCTGCCAAACTAAATTGAAACATGCAAAAAAAAAAAAAAAAAAAGATTACTTGATCTGATGAAAAATTTGAAAATATATCGAATAAGATCAGATGTGTATCAGATTTTTAATGAAAAGAAATTACCTCCTCCAGACGAGTAATAGAAAGAGAATTCCTAACATAACATATCCAATATTACTGTACACATGATTGAAGTCACTAAACACCCATACTTGGTGCGAACACAAGAAATTGTAGTAGCATAAATCTTGATTGCCCGTCAGATTGACTATCTGCAACAGATGAAAAGGTATTACTAAAATTATTCTACGAAAATTCGAGAGTTTTTAATAATTACCTCTTTGAAAAAATTTACCATTACATATTTAAATCTAATATAAATTTAAAAGCTATAAAATCAACGGAACACACATAAAATAATAAAATAATAGTTAAAATAATTGAAATCATAAACATTCCTTTGAAAAGTTTAAAGCTGCATTTGTACAACAAAAGAGTATGATAATAACTGAATAACAAGTTAGACTCAAAAATTATTTTTTAGATGCTGCACGAAGTCTGCCATTTTGTCGACGTTATTGCTTTCTAATATTCTCTATAATTAAAGATATATCTCATTTATGCACGTTTATATGCGTCATACACATTTCTCATCTCTATACGTGTGTTGCCAGGGCCTGATTAATGCACCCGCCTCCGGGGCCTCGACCATGGGCCCACCAATTTCAGGGGCCCACAAATTTGTGTGTATTTTCTTACAATTTAAGTTTTTCCACTGTTTGCATTTTATATTTTGGTCCCTGACGTAAAAACAAAGTTTTACTGTAATAAAAAACCTCCATATTTAATTTTTCTGTAAAAGTCCTTTTCAATGTGAGAGTACCTATAATTTTCAAAACTTGCCGTATCCAAAAAATCAAATTTGGGGAAAATGCCAAAAATTGCATACTGTGTCTATTGGTTTCAATATAAACGAGGATTTTACAATGTCAGAATTATAGTTTAAAATGATTACTAGACTGTTAGGGAAAACACAATTTTTATGATTTTGGATAGGGCGAGTTTTGAAAAAGACGTCCTCATTTATTCTGCAACATAAACTGCAGATCATAGATGTTTGTGAATTATACAAATGCTTATTTGAGAAAGTGGACGGTAATTCACTTTCTTGATTATTCTTGTAAGTTAATTTTTTTTGTAAACTTCAAACTTTCACCCAAACAACTTTGTCAACTCATCCAATAAACCTACTTTTTTTCTGAAAGTATCGCTGGGAATGGGGAAGTAGGGGGGGGGGGCAACTTTTTAACAGGCCCTGAGCCCAACTTCAGCTTGATCGGGCTCTGTGTGTTGGAACTTTACCTACTTATGAGATATGTTTTAAATCTCTCTCTTCCTAAACATTTTTTTTCATTCTCAAATTCCCTGCTCAACGACGTGAATTTTTCTGACACATTTTCTGACAATATATGATGTTATTCGGAACATATCTTTTTTTGCTCTTTTTATGAATTTTTTAAATTTATATGGATTTTATTAGTACTCTGTAATATTAAGATAAGGTTCTATATCAATTTTTGCTACTTATGTAAATGTAGTCATGTATGAAAATTATTAAAATTCCGTTTTAAATCTAAAATTGAAAATAATTTCTAATTAAATATTTACTAACTTTTAATGCCTATATGCCTAATTCTGAATCTGTCCTTGAAAAGTTGTTTTCTTGGCTGAACAAATGTTACTCTCAGCTATTAAATTCTATCCAACTTTAAGGCTGTTCTCAACTGCTCTGCTCTGCTCTGCTCAACAAGCGCAAAATGTTTTGACACATTTACAAATTCATTTTTTAACGGAAAGATATAAAATTGGAAGGCCTGACTATGGAAGCGATTTGGAATCGAACTGTGTTTTCCCTTTTTTGATCAATAAATTACCTATTGAGTTATAAGGGATTTTGATCACGTGACAAAAACTTTTTCATTTTTATTCTTCTTTTGCGTGGAAATTCGGTTCAAAACACCCATTTTGACACTATTTTCTGAAAGATCTATTGCGTTTGTAAAAAAAAACCCCGGAAAAAACAGCTCGATGACATAGTTTCTGAACAACAACACCTGCTAGTTTCATGTATTTCCGAACAAAAATAAATTAAAACTTATGTCATAAAGTTCCCCTCTTGGATTTGAGAACAGCCTTAAGATTCAAAACGCAAACTAAGCGCTATTTGCAGGAGTCTGTGGTTTGTGCTGAAGCCAGGCTCGCTCTTCCTTCGATCAAAGACCCAGTCATCAGTCAAACGATTGTAGAAACCAATTAAGTGTAAGTTTCCATCCAACTTGACACCCCCCCCCCCCCCTGCTGGAAAATATTACGAGCTCTTAATCAAAAGTCAAGTTCACACGCGAAGATGCTGAGATTTGGATTTAGTCTCCCCACCTCATAACCATTTAAGTCTTTAAGAAACTAATTCTCTCTAGACTCTAGGAATCCCCTTCCTACGTCATATCGAACTCCTAAGTAGCACCATTGTATGGTAGAACTGTTAATAAAATAAGTTTGGTCAACTAAGAGGTCTTGTCAAATTATTTTATATCGACCTGCTAAATATTTATATTTTACAGAAAATCGCTGTGATTGGATAGTTTGTTCGCCAATTTCAATGGTTTTCAAGAACCATAAACCAGCATAAACTATCCGCTGAAACTTTACAGAATAAATTTGCATTCTCTTTTATATATAACCATTAACCTTTCTTATGCACGGTGTTTAATAAAAATATTTCCAAAACCACTTAATTAAGGGAGCCTTGAGCATCCTGTCAACCCTCCCTCACATTGACTGGGTCAAGCCTCCCCACATAGCCCTTTTCTAAAGAATAGCACATTGTTATCTTAAGCCTAACTTACTGTACGATCTTTATGCCAGGAAGGAAAGCTTGATATTTCTGCATTACTTAAAACCTACTTACTTAAATTTCTATGATATACTTTATCTGAAAATAACTTACAAAATATTTCTAAAAAACACAACTTTTAGGTTGAAAACGCCTCACAATTGATTTTTTCCACACTTACTTAGATTACCTGTATGAAACAAAGACTGTTGTTTGAGCATTCCATTAGCTTTGGTTGACACCTATTTACAAAACTCTGAAATTCTTATAAATATGAATACTGATGGGTGGGTCAAGCCTCCCCTATGGTCAAACCTCCCTAGTCTTTCCTATATATGTAACAAGAAAAAACTATGCGATGCTTAGCAAAGTTATGTCAGATATAATTTGTTGAACTGTTGGTTGAACTATTATTTTTTAACTAAATTTCTCTATTTATTGAACTATATTGGTTGAACTATTATTTTTTAACTAAATTACACTGCTTCTAAAACGAAACTGGGGCAAGCTGTCCGTTGTATCTATTATACCGGGTCCATTAAAACTTTAAAAGCTCATAAAAAATGGAGAAATTATGATAAAGGAGTGCGGTTTACAAGAAAGGGCTCACAAGGTAGTCGGATTTATTTTTTTTAGCAGCAAAAAAAAAAAAAAAAAAAAAAAAAAAGGTTAAAAAATCACATGACCCGGCGCTGACGACCCGAAACACACTGAGGCAGGACAACAATACGCTCCATTCATTTGTTCTTCCAATAACAAATGTTCAACATGACCTCCAGAACATTCAACGACACAACTGTTGTCCTATTCATTGTGTTTCGAGTCGTCAGCGCCCTCTATATGTGATTTTTTTAACTAATTTTTTTTTTTTTTTTTTTTTTTTTTTTTTTGCTGCTAAAAAATCCGACTACCTTGTGAGTTCTTTCTTGCAAACCGCACTCCTTTATCCTAATTTCTTCCTTTTTTATGAGTTTTTAAAGTTTTAACGAACTTTTGGCTCACCCGGTATTAAAATCTAACTGTATGTTTGTATTTGACAACTCCTCTTCCTAGAATGTGATAGGGTGCGCAGTGAAATTAACAGCAGTTATTCGCATGAATCTGAGGATGAATGGGATTCCAGATTTTAAAATTTGAACTAGTTTCCGATATATTAATTTTTGTTTAACTTTTAACGAAGTTTTTCTAAAGATGGCAACTAAATTAACCCATTTTTGTATTAAAAAAATAAAAGAAAAGGCGTAAATAATGGGATATCGTCTGCTATCCAAAATGGTGAACAAATATCTTATTTTTGTTTTGCTTGCTGATTTTAATTTACATTTTTTTTCAAAATGTAATGTAAATAATTTCATATCACTTACTTCCACATTTACTTAAACTATTATGAAAAAGTTAAAATATTTTAATAGTATTGTTCGTACACTGTTAAATATTTTGAGCTGGTTTGAACCAACTTTTGGTGCTTCAGTAGCTGCAACCATAAGATGGTAAAACTTCGTTCCAACATTTGGAGGTCCGGTTGAGCCATACTTCCAACTGCAATCTCGTTCAAACAGTTGGAACTATGCTTCAACCGTAGCTCCAAATGCTGGAATAAGATTTTACCATCTTATAAGGAAAGGGCAGCGGACGTCACTGCTGGTCGAATTACTGTTGGGCAGCAAGAAAAACCTGTTCATTCATTATGACTCCTACTGTACACATGAACTCCGGGAATTTGATTGGTCTTTAACAGATGGATTTAACAGATCTATTATATGATTGGCCTACATCGCCAAGTTGATTTCCTGCAATGATCGGCTATGATAAAAATGCAGTAGTAGATTGGTTGACGGAAGTGTTTGTTCGTAAACATGTCCTTTCCTTATAGTTGATGCTACTGCAGCACGAAAATTTAGTTCAAACTAACACAAAAAATTTAATAGTGTAAATTTTTTTATGAATTTGTTTAAAATATTTATGAATGGATTGTGATACAACATGGAGTTTTGAGCATAGAGTCTGAACATACCTACAGTGAATATACACTATATTGCCATTAATGGCCGGCAATTTTCAATTTTAGACATTTTGTCGAATATTTAGAAATATACTTTTCAGATTCTTCTGGAATTTCAGGTATGACCTCATATTTAGCAATGTCGATTTGATAAGGGGGCAATTAGGGGGCCAACAAAAAATTAAAGAAAAAAAAATAATACTTGGGATCACCCTGTAAAATAAAATGCACGAAATGATCTATCGCTACTGAATATAAATAAACAGACATTGTGTAATATATGTATCCGTTTATGTAAGAATAGCACGTATATTAAAAGAGATACAGCGATTTATTTAAAAAAATTAAAAAATTCTTGCATGTTTTTTGCTTATAACATACAGGGTTTTCAACCAAATTTAACGCCGATTCCAGAAAAATGGACAAAATATAGTAGAAACAATATAGTGCAATTGGAATATAAATATATTAAATATTTTAGGAAATATGAGCAGTTGTATGAAATAATTCTTATCTGCGCATGCGCGAACGATAACAAGTATCAGTTTACATAATTTAATAGTCAACTCTATGGAGCAACTTACTAAAAAAAATCTAGTCAATATCGTAAAAATTCAGAAAGATATCGGCGTTAGAGTGAGCAAATTTTTAGTTGTTCTCTAAAAGCAGCTGAATGATAAGGGATTTTACACAAATTGTCATTTTTAATTTTAATTTTTTTTTCATTTTCATTTTTTATTGATGCTTTAGTTCTTCTCTGATAACCACCAGAACGAGCCTATACCATGATCAAAAGAAGTATCAAAATCGAAGTATTTTTTCCAAATCTACTCGTTGATAGTCACTAAATACTAACTTTTTTCTGAAAGTCAGTTAATAAAAAATGACAATTTGTGTAAAATCCCTTATCATTCAGCTGCTTTTAGAGAACAACTAAAAATTTGCTCACTCTAACGCCGATATCTTTCTGAATTTTTACGATATTTGACTAGATTTCTTTTAATAAGTTGCTCCATAGAGTTGACTATTAAATTATGTAAAATGATCCTTGTTATCGTTCGCGCATGCGTAGATAAAAATTATTTCATACAACTGCCCATATTTCCTAAAATATTTAATATATTTATATTCCAATTGCACTATATTGTTTCTACTATATTTTGTCAATTTGTTTGAAATCGGCGTTAAATTTGGTTGAAAACCCTGTATGATATAAGCAAAAAACATGCAAGAATTTTTAAATTTTTTTAAATAAATCGCTATATCTCTATTAATATACGTACTATTCTTACACAAAAGAATACACATATTGCACAATGTCTGTTTATTTATATTCGGTAGCGATAGATCATTCCGTGCATTTTATTTTACAGGGTGATCCCAAGTATTATTTTTTTCTTTGATTTTTTGTTGGCCCCCTAATTGTCCCCCTTATCAAATCGACATTGCTAAATATGAGGTCATACCTGTTCTTTTTAATCCTGAAATTCTAGAAGAATATGACAAGTATATTTCTAAATATTCGACAAAATGTCTAAAATTGAAAATTGCCGGTCATTAATGGCAATATAATGTATGTTCAGATCAAAAGTTTTTATCTAAACCATAAGCAACCAACATTACAGAACTTGACGATACTCGCCTGGACGAATTCGCTTAGGCGAGTTAGACAAGGAAACAAATATCAGCTTAGTATGGCAAGCTCTCCACATTTTTAGATAAAATTCTCCCGACCAATGACGTTCTATTGCCCCTATGTCGCAATTTTCTTACAAAGGCATTCTACTATAATTGCATAAAAATAACAAAATGTAATTTTCGCAATTATCAGTTCATTTATAAATCGAAAGATTTCATACAATGCAATTGTAACACATCGGGTTGCTACGCCAACTAATGCTCATTAAACTCTGCATATGAAACATTAAACTTACTCTTTGGTTTATGTAGACAAGTTGAACTACTGGTAAGCCATAAAAAATAGCAATTGTTAGCAGGTTCCTGGAAAAAAAAAAGAAAAAAGCAATCAATAAGTTATCTTCTATGCTAATAAAAGAAAGTTTTGCTCTGTGTGTGTGTCTGTCGGCGATGTCCAGCTAAATCTACCGCGCTTCTGAAAATTTGGATGAAGGTAGCCTCAAGACAGGTCCTGATGCAAAACAAATGCAGTTTCTTTGGCCGAATATTTTAACGCCCATCGACCGAACCGTTTGGGATACGGAAAAACAAAAGACATATCCTGAAATTTCGTACTTTCACGTCTTAAAAGCCGCGATCAATTTGGGAAAATATTGTTGTTAACACTTGAAAAAAGAATTAAAAAGGTTCGTTTTCGGGATTAACTTTTTCTACATTTCGGCGTCGCTCCCCTAAGGCTCAATTTCAGAGGTACTGATTCACAATAATAAAGACATATTTAAAGCCGAGATCTCCTTCTCTTCGATGATGCAATCGGTATTAAAAAATACGAATCCTAACCCTTTAAAAAAAATTCGCGACTCCAGGTCACTTCGCGCTTCCCGGAGACGATCCTTTTTCTACGTTAAAAATAACTAAACGTCCGTATTTCGACACAATATTTTTAGAGCATCTCGGGAGACCGGATTTACATCATCTATAAAAATTTTGAAATGTTCGAATGAGGTATTTATAACTAATTAAAATTTCAGAGAGGTCGGACGACAAGAACTGGTTTTTTTTTTTTTTTTTTTTTGGAACAGGTGTGTTATAGGTCCGCAGATTGAACTTGGCGATTACGCCGAAATATCATTTTTGTAAATGATCGCCAATCTGAAACTCCGAGATAAACAAACCAACATGGCGGTTGCTTTCAAAACTAAAGGGATTTTTATCGGCATTTTAAGAAAGAAAAACAAAGCAATATTAAAAATTACAAGAATAGCATTAAGTATTGATTTTTATAAATTTAGCATCTAAATATAGAAAATCAGGTCATATAATTCAGTTAATAATAATACCGATTTTTTTACTTTTGATATTTTAAAAAATAGGTATGATTGCCGTTAATCTGAGTTACCACAAAAAACGGTTCATCATCAACTATTTTGCCTTTTTGCCCCTAAAGTTCAATCTGCGAACCTCTAACACATCTGTTTCCTTTTGTTGTTGTTGTTATCGTTATGTTAAAGGACGCGACGCGAAAGAAAAAAAAAAAGTGAGAAGAAAACATATTTCTTTTACAAAGAGATATCAATATTTTTTTCACTTATTTTTTACACGAGCTGCAACAAAACCGTTATAATTTATAACCGATAGAAATTCGAAAGAGTTCGGTCAACAAGAACTTTTTTTAAAACTATAAAACGACCCTGCGTTAACAAAAAAAAAAAAAAAAAAAAAAAAAAAAGTCTCTATACGAACGCTTTTACCACTAAATATCAATATTTTTTTGCGAATTTTTCTTTTAAAAATATAAATTCATACAAAATTGGGTTGAAGATATAAAATCATACAAATTTGAAGTTTATACGGGTCCAGGCAATGCCAGGCGTTTCAGCAAGTATGAAATAAAATAGACTAACTTTAACCCTTTCCAAGTGTTGCCTGAACCGAGATCGGATAGCTCGGATTGTTGGTGTTGTTCATGAAGGCCAATTATATGGGCGTGTAGCCTCTGTGGGGGATCTTTCTAAGGGAACCAAAACCGTATTTACGCAAGGAAATCCAAGGTTCGAAGAAAACCACGGAAAACTCCGAATGATTAGGACGACGGGCGCGATTGGGTTCGAACCCAGCACCTCCCGTCTACAAACTTTGAGAGCAGAACCTCTCGGCCACTGGTTGGGCTCGAAAGCTCGGATTGATCAGGAAATATAAGTATTTGTGATTATTTAAATGCAATTTTATTTGTGCAATATTTGATTCTTCTGCGTGGCCGAATTGAATTCGATTTCCTTTCGAATAGACCTTTAAGGCTCCTGTCTCTGCCGGCGAAGACACTCACGAGCTAATGCTAATCCTATGGGGAGGGATTTATCTAATATCTCGTTTGCATTTCGACATTTTTAAATTTTTTTTATTGCATTGGATAGCCGAGGTCCGTCTCTACATCGCACCTTTTTTACTTTTTCGATTTGGGTCGCAGTTATTTTTTATAAATTTACTTTTACTTTCAGCCGGTTCTGAAAATGAAAGTATCATTCTAAAAAATATCTGCAACCAAAATCGAAAAAGTAAAAAAGGTTCGATGTACAGACGGATCTCGACTCTCCACTGAAACAAAAAATTATTTTATAATGTCGAAATGCAAACGAGATATTAGAAAAATCCTTCCCCATAGGATTAGCATTAGCTCGTGAGTGCCTTCGCCGGCAGGGACAGGAGCCTTAAGGGGACAAGGGATCTTCAAACTCATTTTTTTTTAATTGCACCTTTAATACTATTTAAGGGCACTATATGAATTATGGATATATTTATAACACAAAACATAAAAAAAAAGACTGTGCATAAACTGAAAAAAACTGTTCATATAGTGTTTTTAAACTAAATGTTATTGGAAAAGGTAAAGGTGCAGAAATAGGATGCAAAAATGCCGAAAATTTTATAAAATTTAGAAAATATTTTTTTTTTTTTTTTTTTTTTTTTTTTTTTTTTACCTTTCTATTCAAATATATAAAATTCGATGCACAGTTTTATTTGTATGTGTAAAGCAAACCGGCATAAAAATATTGGAGATTTTAGTTTATATGGAGTGAGGTTGGCACATTTTGAAAGTTCTTGATAACGCTTAAAATATTCAGGAAAATTCCTTATTTTTCTCCAAATATTTTTTTTTTTAATTTCTTGTGTGATAAATAAATGCCATGATTCATATAGTGTGCCCTTGAATAATATTTAATGTGCAATTAAAAAAAAATGAGTTTGAAAGTCCCTTGTCCCCTTAACCCCTTCGGCACGAGCGTCTTTTGCAGAATTTTTAATCTTTTATCACCGGTTTTTCAAAACAGAAATTTTTGCCTAATTGAATTGGGAAAATGCTCGGATTAAGTAAGACAAAATTTACAATAAAAATTTACTGGGGAGAATAATCACTGATTCTGAGCACCTTATGTGGCACGAATAGCGGTCGCTCGTCCCCAAGGGGTTAAATATATAATACGCTATATTTCTTATTATTGATATAGATTTGTGAGGGAGCGAGGGGAGGGGGGGGGGGAGCTATGCGACGCCGTTAAGAGGTTACAAAACATTTAAGGTAGAGATTTATTTATTTTTTAACGTAAAACTGGGATTGTCTTAGACTAAAAAAATAAAAAACAATCTACCAATATATCATTAAAATATTTATTAATTGTGGATTGCTATTAGTGCAATATGTTTAGCACATTAATCCTTTATCTACTGACGGTATTTATAAGTACCATTAAAATAACTTGTTATAAAATTCATTTAATACATCGATTCGTTGTAATACAGTTTAGAATGAGTTACAGATACATTACTTTATCTTGTTCCAAAAGCATTATTGGTGACACAAAACAAAAATATTTTTTAAAAGGATGATTTCTTTTGCTTTTGCATCTTTTCAGCTTTCTTGGCATTGAGGAAGGGGGGGGGGGGGTATTTTTCAATTTGGAAATATTTCTATATTTCTAGTGTAAGAACATTATATTTGTACATTTCCTAATTCTACAAAATACTCAGAAAAATATTTAACATAAAAGATTTGAGTGGGGTTATAAATATTGCACAAAATCCCTATAAATTCAAATTGAATGAATCCTTCTAAATCCTTCAATCCTTCTAAAATGTATTAAATGATTATGTAAATCTTATAATGTAGTTTAAACAATTCCTGAAAAATGCTTTAGAAGATCAAATTTTCATGAATTCATAATTCAGTACATAAAAGGTTAATGTAATTCATTGTGCACCCTATTTTTCTACAGCATAAATTTAGCTGATACGTTTAGTAAAACATTAACTATTTTATGCTTTTTTGAAAGTTTAATTTTGTAAATTCTATAATTACAAAATCTAAATCGGTTGAAATTTTATTATTTACAACATAATGCAGCAAAAGCATATGAAAAGTGGCAAGATAATAATCGCAATTTGTTTGACATACTTGTAATTTCATTTTACATATGATGTTGATTTCCGCAGAATAATACACGATAATTACTTCGTAAACTTTTCATTATAATATAGAAATTCAACTGATGCAATTATAATAAAAAAAGAGTTTTTTTTTTTAATCTCTCGTCAAATACACTGGATTAGAAAGATAAGAGTTTTATATAACAGTATTTCTACTTTGTATACTAAAGTGCAATCTTACCAAGAGTATACTTTGGATCTTTCGCTTAGATGTTTGTCATTCTTTCGAGCCAAGTCTGAAACGTAAAGGACAGTCTACGAGAAAAATAACAAAGCTAATTACAATTTATGTAATTAGTATGCAACAAACTACACATATAATGTAATGAAAATGAGTCGAAATTTTATCCTTCCCGGGCAGGATTTTATTCACATAAACTTGAAGCTATAGAAATTACTTTAATTGATTCTGAATTCAGCCTACTTACGGAATTTTAACCCTCAATTGGTGTTGTGAAAGTTTCACGCGCAATTAACGTCAAGGTGTAATTTATTCCTAGCTATTATAATAACATAAAACAACACATAAAATGGGTTTTTATAAAAACAATAGTATTTTACATGACCGTATTTGTCTGTTGGCGAAATCAATAAATATATTACTTATATGCTTTATTATGTGTACTAATAAAATATATTTATCTGTGTGTGCTTGTGTGTGTGCATGTGTCTGTCCGCGATGGCTAAGAAAATCTACCGCACGTAGAGGTATTAAAATTTGGATGAGGATAGTCCAAAATAGGTCCGAATGCTCCTAAGGCTCAGATTTTTCATATTTGGATAATTAAAGGATAATTTAACCCCATAAATAAAATGGCCCCATAGAGTAAAAATCGCGGTGATCCGGCCCAAAACCCAATTCAGAAGTTTTCCAAAAGATCTCAAAGCAGAAAAGAAACGAGACCGGAAAAACGTTCGTTTTTTATTTTATTTTGCATTTTTACAAGAACACATTGCCTTAACAATTCGAAATACGAAGAAAAAAAATACACTTTTAACTATTGTTCTTATTTCTTTCTGACGGTGTCATCTGTTATAAAAAATATTAATATTTACCCTTTCAAAAAGTTATATTCGAAACATCTATTTTGTGTGTTTTATTTTCATCCACATCTTTACCAATCCGCATCCGTCCTCCTGTTCAAAATACGAAAAAAACAAAAAACATCCACTTAATTTGGGTAAACCTTTCTCTCTAACGACGTCATCAGTTAAGAAATATTAATATTAAACCTTTCCAAAAAATTCGAAATGCCGTTTTTGCGTTTTTCGTTTTCTCTGCAATTTTTAAAATCTGCAAATCGAAATGCAAAAAAAAAAAAAAAAAAAAAAAGACCTGGTTACTTTACTTTTCTATCCACGTCTTCAGTTAAAAAAATTAATATTAACCTTTTCAAAAGAAATATTTTCTGAATGATGGTTTCGTGATTTTCGTTTTACTGCAATTTTAAAAAATCTGCACCAGCTCTGCTGAAACGAAAACTCGAAAAATACCCATTTAACCAGCATACATTTTTATTCTGACGACGTCTTTTGTTTAAAAAAATATTAATATTTACTGTATCAGAAAAAAAAATCTTTTCTGGAAGTCATTTCACAATTTCTCCAGATTTTTTTTTTCTTAGAGAAAAGAAAAGTTTTCCCAGAATGCATTTCGAGTGGTATGAGGTTTAAGAATTTATTTTCGATTTTACCTCATACCTGAAGTTCCGAATCGGAAAACCGGAGTGAGAAAATTTAGAGAAAAATTAATATTTCAGGTCAAAGTTAAAATAGGATGTTTCTATTTGGTTATAATGTGGACTATTGAGGGTATAACCTACCTGATTAACCCTTTCGAGGGCGGTGTCCTTAACAAAGGACACCTAATTTTAATTCCAAGACTGACAAACGACACCAAGAATATTTAATTATAATTTTCCTTTTATAATGTACGTGAAAATAAGCAAGTTCGTATTTTCTAATAACTTCGTTTATAAATTCTGGTGTCAGTCCATTATTTCATCAGTTGATAAACAGAATTATTCCACGCCGGAAAGGGTTAACAATTCAAATCCCCTTTCGGTCTTGAAGAGAATAATTGCATTTTGGAATTTTTCGGATGGTGAATGGAAGATAGATATCATTTTCACGTATTGAAAAGCAGACGTGGGGGAAACATTATATAGGGTTTTCAGGAACATACTGGACAGAATTGAAAGTTTAATATATCTAATTGTCACAAATTAAATACTACTTTAATAGTGTCACTGATTGTTACTGATGCAATTTTAACAACCAAATCCATAATTCAGAAAAATTGAGGTTTCATATCATTTAGCAACAATTTTATAGAATAAGATACTTCAGTACAGGTTTCCCTCGCTTTATATATTTTCAGTTAGTGCAATTTTCAGTTGGCACGATATTTTTAACCATTTGGAAAAATGGTTATTGTTCTCTGTCAGGGTAGGAAATCAAAAGCATATCTGAAGGTTTTTATTGGTTTAATCCGCATTTTATTCTTTTTCTGATGGGTCTATACAGTAATCTGTATTTCCCTTTACTTTCAACAGAGATGGACAACAGAGTGTTGCCACAATGATAAAAAAGTAATAAAAACTACCAAAAAAATTAATAACTCAGAAACAAATTGAAATACAGCTTTCAAACAAATTGCAATTAAAAGTACATTTTTTTCTCTATACGGCGGTGTAAAAAAGTAATATTGTGGGATGTTTAGACGTTTAAGAATGAAATTTCAATTAAAATTGGCCGTCAGATTGCTTGAAAATCTGACGATGGAAAAGCCTTTTCATGAACAGCCAATGGAATGCTTGGATAATGCGTAAGTTTCAGGTAGATAATACGTACGAGTCGCAGTCGATTGCTGTCGCTTGCAATTTTTAGGTGTAATAACACTATTAATATTTAATTCATGGCGTACGTAATGTATGATCAACTCCGTGCTATTTTTTATGTCTTAAATTTTAGTCTTTGAAAAAAACATTTTCCAAATGGTCGTTGTAATTTGTTAAATTGCATTTTCTATTGTTTTATTTATTTATATATATATATATTTATTTTTTTAGATGCTCCCTGAATGAACGCGGAGAAATTTCGATTAGTGCACGAAACACGGTATAAGTGATCCCATTTTTGGCAGCAAAACATAGCCGAATTATTAGGGAAATAAAACAAAAATCCGACAAGAAATGCCACCAATGGCCAAAGATAATTGGACAAAGGTCTTGTTATGCAGAATTAACTTAAAATCGACTTTTTAATGTTTCTTGATTGCCATTTATTAAATTAACTCACACGTTAATGTTAATTGGTAGGTCATGTATATTATATAAATTTTATTTTAACCCTCTTAGTGCCAGATTTTAATATTTTATGAGCATTCTTAGTTTTACATGATTTGAACCAGAAATTTAATTTTATTGTATGTAACTTCTTCCTACGAGGTGTCAATTTGATTTTATATATTAAGCATAAGTTATTATTTATTTTCTGGTTCGAAACATTAAAATTTTCAAAATAGACAAAACTGGGGTCAAAAAAGACCCTAATGGTACTAGGAGGGTTAAAAGTTTCGAATAAAGCTGCAATATGTACTTTCTAACAATAACGCATCAAAAATAAGTTTGTAGCACATTATTATAACACTGTATAACAGTGGTTTTGTCCTAGAACTAAAATTAGTTGATTCTAGATCAGTTTTTGGCGCTGATTCCGAATATTCTTTCCGTTTATCTCTAGGTGGTTCAGGTTTTGAGAAATTTGCATATTTAAATTTATGCAAATTTAAGCTTTTTTGTGCTATTTTATGTAAATTTCAGATACAATATATGTCACATCTAATTACGTTTTCTAGATAATGACTACTTGACTATTTGCTTCAGATAAATGTCACGATTTGCATATTCTTAACATTTATTTATCAGTCATTAAGCCTAATTTGCATATTTTTCAATAGTGTAATGTTTACATCACTATCAACTTTAAAATAGTTGCCACAGAATTGACGTAATGTTTTTCTAGACTAGATGTTTATGCTGGTTTCAAATCTGCAGTCTGTTTTCTTATGTCATGTCTAGTTTTTGAGTAAGATGAATTTCTACTTTTGCACGGCATTAACACAGGTTTGATATAAGATGCTTTTTAGGGGAGCGTAATTCATTGACAAGAAGGTGAACAGGGTCAGATTCATATCAGAGACATAAACAAAAATTTATATAATCGAACAAAAATAAGTAGTAGAATCTATCCTAACTAGTTGAAGTTTATCATACAAAGTACCATAAAAAGCTATTTCTGGCTTTTTTGACCAAAAACTAAAATTTCGCTTTTTTTCAAAACTAGACGTGATAGAAGAAAACAGATACAAGATTTGAAATCAGCTCACAAAACTGGTTTAGAAACATATTAGCGTACTCGTACGGCAGAAATATTTGAACGTCAAGAAACATTATTAGAAAAACATGAAAAATATGCAAATTAGGTACAATATTTCACAGT
Source organism: Maratus speciosus (assembly GCA_963932465.1). Taxonomy (NCBI): domain Eukaryota; kingdom Metazoa; phylum Arthropoda; class Arachnida; order Araneae; family Salticidae; genus Maratus; species Maratus speciosus. The sequence continues at coordinate 650,185,236 of OZ010787.1, read as the reverse complement.
CACATGTCAGTATAATCTCAGAAACAACGTTTTTGTGAAGTAAATTAGGTAGTAATCATAACATAAAACAAAAAACTCTGTCTGATATTGCTTTATACCTTACATTTGCAAATAATTGTATAAAATTTACTAAATTTGCATAAATTGAAATATGCAAATATCTCTCAAACTTGACGTGCTGGAGTAAATCTAAAACTAGATTAGGAATCAGCACAAAAAACCGCATAAAAACAACTAATTTCTGTTTTAGAACAGAGCAAAAGTTCAAATTTTTTGACCAGTGTAATGTTTATTTATGTATATTGGGCTTTTCAGAAAGTTGGCCACTGGATCTATTTAGTTTTACACCTTGAATGTGTGTTTTCGGTTAATGTAGTAATTAACCGCACTAATCGAAGGAAACCTGTGTTTTGCTGCAACGAGCTAATAAAACCGAATAAATTATTTTTATAAATACCTTTGTTCTCACAACGTTCTTGTCAATACTAGCATCTGGTAATGTGTCCATATCTGTTTCATCTACACTGACAGGGGATGTGCGTCCATCAACGACGTCGTTCAGAGAGCTGTCTATATCTGTAGAGGATTCCGATTCTTCACTATCTTCGTTTACAAAAGAAAATTCAAGTTCTTAACATTTTTACAGAAATATACTTGTCGTTACGTAATGTCATTTGGAAAATCTACCACCGTCATGCAAAAAATCATGCCTTGCAGAAGAATTTACGTTGCAACTATACATGCAAAAACATGCCAACATCCAATATCTTAGATCCGAAGGCATAGCAGGCACATGCATTTAGCGTCATTTGTTTGCATAATAATATTTTCCTGCTATCAACAAAATTATAAGAATAAGAGATATGAAAAAAAAAATCTACTGTTCTTTGCTGCACTGTTAAAAATTTGCAGCATTCTGGCAGGTCATTTAACCGTTTTTTTTCCGAAAACGGTTACACAACCGTGATTTTAACACTATTCTGACCATATTATTGGCCATTTTATGGTCAGAATATAGTTAAATTATGGTTATGAAACCATTTTTTCAAAAAACGGTCGAATGACCTGCCAGAATGCTGCAAAATTTTTAACAGTGTGGGCAACAATAGTTGCAAAATCCTATTAAGAACAGTTGATATTTAATAATTGTTTAACAATTGATAAATATTAATTGATAAGTTTACCAATTTATTTTTTACATGAGGTCTTTGTTTTGTAGTTGCCTTATGGCCATAACTTAGAGACATATGTGCATTTGTGCATACGTAGTGTATGTGTTTGCGTAGACGCTGATTATTAATACCACTACTACACTGTTAAAAATTTGCAGCATTCTGGCAGGTCATTTGACCGTTTTTTCCGAAATCGGTTACACAACCGTAATTTTAAAACTATTCTGACCATATTATTGGCCATTTTATGGTCAGAATATAGTTAAATTATGGTTATTAAACCGTTTTTTCAAAAAACGGTCGAATGATCTGCCAGAATGCTGCAAAAGTTTTAACAGTGTAGAATGAGATTCAATTGATTCCCCTTCCAATCCCGTGAATGGCGCCCTTCATTATTTACCACCAACTGAGGTGCGCCCCTGCTTTCTGAAAAGTTGAACAGGCCTGATTTAAAGAATGGTTATAGAGACGTAGACCAAATGTGTTCTAAACTGTTAAAAATTTGAAGAAAACTGTCCAGTAATTCAATCGTTTTTATAGAAAACGGTTACATAACCGTAATTTATCGCTATTCTGACGAATGGGAATGCTTCAAATTATCTAGAAAACGGTTACATAATCGTAATTTATCGCTATTCTGACGAATGAGAATGTTTCAAATTATCGTTAAATAACTGTTTTCTATAAAAACGATCAAATGACCGGACAGTTTACTGCAGATTTTTAACAGGGTAGACCAGTTATTCATGGACCAATCGTACCTTAGACAAGTAAGCCGTAGATCAATCAGATCGTCCTAATGTTTGTGCACAATATGTGGCATAAAAACGGCCAGTTATGAAGTCAATTGTTCTTTCTTATTTTTCTTATTATACTTATTATAATTATTCTGTCTAATAATATTATACTATTGTCTGTATATTGTCTAATAATATAATGTCAACCGCCGCGGCGAGCGGCCCGTCTTCGCCCGCAGCCCTTTATTCTTCTACTCTAGTCCGATTCTTTTGCGGAAGCAAGATTCTTAGGTCCCCAGCCACGTCCCGAATGAAAGACTCTGTAGCGAAAGCCAGATTGAAAGAAAAAAAAAATCAAAAATTTAAACTGGACAAATTTAAAAGGGAAATTACACAAATTAAAGACACCGAAAAGCGGGAAGCGTTGGGCTCGGGGCGATGAAGCTACCGAACGACTCCTAGCTACTTCTAGCTTATTATTAGACAGAATATTATTCTTAAGTATTATAAGTATTATTATTATTCTTATTATTCTTTATTATTAGCTTATTATTATTACAGTAATCAACTATCAAGTCACGTGTAGTTGGAAAACGCGACTCATTAATCAATGTTTAAGGGCAATAATGACAGACCTCATATTATCGCCAGTTTGGTTTTGTCCAAAACTCTTTGGACGAGTTTAAGGACAAGGGACAAGCAGTGTCACCTAGTAATTTCATAAACATTGAATGATTTTCTTAAAATTAGTAAACCTTATTTTTCTATACTTGAACACGTAATATTTATGTATGTATACGTTTTATATCTGAAAAACAATGGTACGGCAAGGCGGACATTTGATGGCCAGCAAGGTGGGTCAATGTCGGTCAACAATTAGCCAACGATAGCCCAATCATTTTGTGGTACTTGGGTGTTGTATGAATTTTCTTGAGTAAAGTGGCTTTTATGCATTCAAAGACTAGCCTTCTGAATTTTTCATTGAATTGATTGAACTATACTGTATGTAATTTCAATTGGCTTCTCAAGGCTATCTATCCTCGCCACTTCATCCCTTCGTTGCCACAGAGTCAGTGAAACAAATGCGGTGCTGCCATAATTACTGGCCTAAGGACCGAGACACTGACCTTGAGAAGTCAATTAAAATTACATATAGTATAGTCTAGTAGATAATTCGAAACATTTATTACATTTTGCAAAATATATTATGGCCTGTTTTTTCCTTAAAAATTTCCCATGAAAATATCTTATTACTTTAGAAAGTTTAAAGAATCCGTTGGTTAGATTAATGTAACAAAAAATATTTGTAAAGCAACTTACCCGATGAAGTTCCATATGTTTGAATAGTAGGGCTTTCGACATCTAAAGGAAAAGAAATAAGCTTTTGTTATATTTTGTAAAAAAGTACTTTATCCTTTGCAATATATTTGTACAATGCACAAACTGTAAGAGTGGTTTTGAAACTTTTTAGAGATCTAACCATTCGCCATTATATTTTATAAAATTTTAAACATAAAACAATAGACTATACATAACTTATCGAAAGGAAATTGTCATTTAAAAAAGAAAACTGACACTGAACATGCGAAAATTTGTTATTTTTACTATTTGTTGTTATTATTATTTTTGAAAATTACAGAATCATAAATAATGGTTTACAAAATAAATAATTTAAGCACTAGTAAAAGTAACTTATAGAGAGTTATACTTTTAATTTTATCCATTAATTGTTCATATATTTAAATACAAGGCATAATGTAGTCTTACAATTTATATAAAATGTATATAGTAATCAAAAATCATAAAAAGGATAAATAAATTACTGCGTTATTTCTATTAAAGAAGATAGCTTTAATTACCTTTATTTTTAAACCGACCCAATAAAATAGTTTCTTTCTTACATTTATTCATATTAAAATTTAGTTGGTTTAATATTTTAAACAAATCCGGCATTCAAAATAATTTTAGATAGCGTCATATAGGGCACATGAAAAATTCATTTTTAATATCGTTTTGTTTTGAACTATTTTGAGGGAAAAATTCATCACATACAATTAATAATTTAAAAAAAAAACTTTTTGAGAATATTTTTAATGTTTGAAAGTAACTTTCGAAAAAAATATGAATTGCAAGCTATGAAATTTTTAACAGAAATTGATTTCTAGAAGCCTCAAACATACGAATCCAAAATTACAGCTTAAGAGCAGGGTTGCAAAAAAGCTGGCTAAAATTAAAAAAAGCCAGGCCGGTGGCTTTTATTGGTTTTAACCGGCTTTTTTTGGCCAAAATTGGCCTTTTTTGGCCATAATTGGCTTTTATAAAGTGAAGCATTGTAATTATAAACTACACATTTTAAAGTGTTTTTAATTAGTTTTAATGACATTTAATTGATCTAGAGTTTAATAAGTAACCCAATTTTTGAATAATGAAGACATTAATGCTGGAAAAAAAACTTAGATAGTTTTGCTAGTGATTTGTAGCCAGAATTGCAAATATGTCAGCTAAATTTTAAAAGGTCCATATCAACTGCTTTATCTGGTTTACACTGACCTTTAACTCCACTCCCCCCTCTCCCAATTTTTGTCATTTTTACTGCTTTATAAAATTGAAGAGGACAATGGTTACTTAGTTACATGTTTTATAACTTAATTAATTTTAAGAGCTATTAATATACAAGTATTATTTTATTTCTAGTAAACATCCAAAATTATACATAGTCATGTAATAATAAACACCATTTCTAACTATTAAAAATATTATAAATAGCATATGCATGAAAATGCTTAGCAACAAGATTTTCAAAATTTTATTTAGAGATTTATTTTTTTTACCTGTTTAAATGCTCTATTTTTTATACACTTATGTACCAAACTCTCCTCAAAAATTATATCCTTTCTAATTTCTCTTTTAACATATGAATAACTTAATCTCTCCATATGGACACATAAGAATGTTTCCATTTTGATGTGATTACATTTTGTCATTGTTCAATTAAATATAATCTTTAAAATGTGTAGTATATGTGGAGCTATGTAATATAGAATTTCAAAACACCAGTTTGGAGTCTAACTTATATCCTTTTCAATATTTATAACTTTTTTTTTTTTTTTTCAGACAAAATGCCTTCAAAGTTGCCTTCTAACATTTATAAAACTTATTTATTTGACAAAATTTAATAGAAATTTATAATTTTTTCAGTAGAAAATATTTATAAGTGTATTAAAAATTAATTGATCTAAATTTAGAACGAATTAGCTGTAAACCAACTTTAAAAAATAAAAACCGGGCTTTTTCAATAAAAGCCGGCTTTTTTTGGCCTGGCTAAAAGCCGGCAACCCTGCTTAAGAGGCTATTTCAGTCAAGTGAAAAGACCCGTTCGCTAATGCTAATCCCATGGAAGAAATTTATAAAGATATCTCTGTTGCATATTAATATTTTTAAATGATTGTTTTGCATTGGATAGCTGAGATCGATCTGTACAAAGGTCATTTTTTACTTTTTCGATTTCGGTTGCAGATTTTTCTTATGAGGATGCTTTCAGTTTCGAAACCGGTTCCGAAAATGAAAGTGTCCTCATTAAAAATATCTGTAAACAAAATCGAATAAGTAAAAAACGCCTTTGTATAGATCGATCTCAGCTGTCTAATGCAAAAAAAAAAAAAAAAAAAAAAAAAAAAATCATTTAAAAATATTAAAATGCAACCGAGCTATCTTTATAAATTTCTTCCATAGGATTAGCATTAGCGAACGGGTCTTCACTTGACTGAAGTAGCCTCAGCGGTTTTTGAGTTAAAACTACCCGCATTGCTATCGGCTTTGGAACAATTACTTATGAATTTAATATTAGGGGTTCCAAATTTAAAACCGTCATAATTCCTAAATTACTTGAGAGAAAAACTTCCCGTTTTGGCATGCTAAGGTTAAATTTACCGAAAAATCGAAATATAAATTACGTGTTCGTATTAGAAACTTTCAGAGTGCGGCACAATTTCAGTATGAAGATGATCATCTAAGCTTATTTAATAACATGAATTAAAAGTAATAATAATTTTCAATCGAATGGCTATTTCCGTTATTTTTTCTGCAACAGTTAAGAGATTAAAATGTATTAGATGTTCGTATTTCTTTTCTTTTCTTTTTTTCCGGCTGACTGACGTAGCAGACTACAAACCTGAGTATAAGCTTGATTAATCCCATTCTTTACTGAATTCTTTTTGAAATATTACTTCAACATTCTAGTTAAAACAAGTAAGAAAAATCATGCGTCAAGCATAGATTATGAAACACTTTCCAACACATTCAGTATAATGTAACAAAACTGCACCTTTTAAAAAACTTAAATATTACGTCTAATTCAACCATAGGGAAACGCATAATACATTTCAAAACCCAATTTCAGCTGTTCTCATCCACAATCGGAAATTATGCGAATTTTTTCAGCAGCCCTGTATATGATATATAGATTTGAATCTATGAACTACATGCATGCCAAAATTGATTTCACTTAAGAGATACATATACTTCAGTTGAAAATTTACTTTCAGCAATTTCCTCTAATAAGGAGAACGGTGCGTGAATACTTTTGTGCAGCCCTGTATTTGAGGTATAGAATTTATATATAATGAGTAAGATGCAAAAAATTAATTAAATTTAAAAGCGCATACCGAATTTTAAACCGTACACTCCAGCAATTATTACTCAAAGACAGTACTGTACTGTAAACGATTTCTTTTGTGTATCCCTGTAAATGAATAAAACATGCTATGAATGCCCTGTTCTAACGGGATCGTAGTGAAATTCAGTGATTTATATCACTTTCAATACATTTTAATTAGCATAATGTCATTAAAATACTCTGCAAACGATTTTTCCCCCGATACCATAACGTAATGGAATACTTTTGAATGCCCCTGTAAATGAACGGTTAATCCTGCATACTTCCTATACAATACCAAACATGCTTTGGTGACCCTAAATAACCTTTATCAATTTCATGAAAATCCGAGTCTATTTACGGGAGTTAGAGCGTGGACAGATGGACAGATGAACCGAATGCATAAACACTTTTCAAATTTGTTGGAAAGTGTTAAAAAAAGAGGGAAGTTTAAGCGTGATTTCATTTGAATAACTTTATTTCTGTCTAAAAAAATCATGTTACGAGCGAAATAAGATTTCTTGAATGTAATTTTGCACTGTGGTAAATATATTTATCTATATTTTAAAGGACAAACATGTCTGTGCGGAACGCTGACATCATTTCGACGGTGGCAACGGCAGACGATTGAATTTTACTTTTATTAACTTTTATTACACTTTTTTAAACTTCTAAATAGAGCACATTTTCAATTTTTACACCACCAAGGGGGAAAAATGTACTTTCAAATGCAATTTGTTTGAAAACTCTATCGTAATTTGTTCGAAAACTGCATTGCAATTTTTGCAGAAGTTTTAAGCATATATATATATATATTTCAAATCTATATCTATCGCGTGCAGACGATTACAACACTGTAACAAAAAAACGGACTAAAAAACGGAGATTCTACTGGCAATCGAGACGCCATTACTATTTCTTTATTCTAACGAAAATCCCCCCCCCCCCCCATAAATTCCATAAATCCGTATTTTTACGGAAAATTTTCCCCATAAATTACAGAAAATTTTCTGTTTTTCTTGAATTTCTTGGGGGGGGCGGGGGGCGACTAATTCTGGTCGCCAAATTTGGCGGTGTATCGCCAAGTTGGTGACAAACTTGGCGGCATTTGGCGACAGAAAAGGGTCCCCCCAACGGTAACCCCTTATATGTATGGAGATACAATAGCGTAATATATATATAGATTTTTATTTTTACCCGACTGAAAAGAAGGGTTATGTGTTTCACGCGTATCTGGGTATGTGGATTTCTTTATACCCTCGAAACATCCCAACGACTGGATGGATTTTAATGAATGAGGTCTCTATCAATTCGTCTTAATCGTCTGATGGTTATAGGCTAGGTTTTGTTTTTATAAATTCAAAATGGCGGCCATAAAATACATAATAGCGGTAGAGACGAAAAAAAAAAATTATGCACCCTATTGAGTGGCATATCATTGGATAGGTCTTTCAAAACGAAGAAAATGTTTCATTGACAATTTTACAGTCAGAAGCTCCTTTAAAATATTATACAACCTGGAAGTTGTGTATGTATAGTGTACCTCTAGATTTACTGCAACTTTAACCATCATAGACATCTATAGACCTCATCAAAACAGTGTTTATAGATAGGAACTAAAAATGAAACACAACTTAAAAGTCATCAATACAAGTAAATAAAAAAATAGGTCAGTAATGTAAACAAGTAATATAAAAAAATATTTTAAGTCAATTCCTACTTAGGTCAATAAGAGAATTTTTTTTTCTCCCATTCTTCTTTCCTCTTGAGTGGCGCTTAAAAGGCCTTGATCAAGAAGAGGGCTCTCTCGGTCTTAAAATGCTATTACACGAGGGGTCAAAGTCGCTTCAAATTCCAGGCGTCTCCATTATGAGAAATAATTAATTAGTTCGCTTTTTACGCAGTCGGTTTTTTTTTTGATTTTTTTTAAATTTAATTGTTTATTCACGTGGAAATCTTGCAATAGAAAAGTAATTGTTGTGGTAAGAATTTTATTGTGTTTTTTTTTTAAATGTTGGCAACTATCGTAAAGATTTTTTTTTTTAATTTTCCTGTCATTTTTCTGTAAGAGCTGGTTTTATCAGAATCTTGTTAAGGCGGTATTCAGAATTTTTAATACTCCCCCATTTCTACTGCCTTGGGCCGACTTTTCTCATTCGCAATCCCCGCCGAGATATTAGCCATCTCAATGTGTTTGGCGAGTTTGAAGACGATCCGTGCAAAATTGTGACTTTTATCGTGGGAAGAAAAATTAGTACATACATGCATACACACACACACACATATATATTTATAATATATATATATATATATATAAGGGTCAATCCATTTTAAGTGGTCCAGCACTGGTTGCTCGACCATTTTTTTAAAAATCTGAAATTTTTTGTACAACAACCCTAACATGATGGAAGTTCAAAATGACTATTATTTTAATTTTATTAATTTTTGTTTGTGCATGGTGGCCATCTTTGTTTCATCGTCTGCAGCAATTTTCTTACAAGAAGAGTTTACGGAATTGTAAATAATTCATCGTTTATTTATCCAATTCAAGTGCGGATTAAAGCAATTTGTACAGAATACATTGGGCTAAAAATCTGGTAATGGAGTAGTTTCGAAAACTAACTGCTTATTGGTAAAATTTAAGCATAAAGTTTCAGTTTTTTTTTCAAAATTTGTCCGTTTACAAGAGGAGATTTTTCTAGCAAGGAATACTGTCAACATGACATAATTTTTTTTTACAAATATACCAAAAGTACTTGTACTCACACGCCGAATTCCAGATCTGGGACCTGCTTTCTCTTCGCTAAAAAAATCCCAAATTTTTCAAAAATGTCGAAAATCGCACTTTTCAGGCTTTGATATCTCTGGTGGGGCACGAGATAAAAATCTGAAAAAATTTTTGATAAGAGTATTGTATGGTAGTGTTATGCACAAGAAATTTCAGGATGGAGATTTGACTACAAGCTGAGATATGGGAAGGGCAACATGTCAAAACAATACTGCCAAACTATTGTTTTGTTCTAGTCACAGCTAAGTATTTATCTCAGAGTGTCATTTAAATTAATGTTTTTGATTATCTTTAAATAATAGTAACAGAAAATAAAGCCTTTTGGAATTAATTTAAAAAATAATTATGCCTAAGGACTACATTTTGTATGGTTTCAGTAATTTTTGTTGTAATTTTAGTAACTAAAAGAAACCTCAGCACTTTTACATATATATATATATATATACAAGACATGAGACAAAAACAGAATAGGGAAAGAGAAAAGCTGTTAATGTTGGCATACTTGTTGAGACATGATCAAACGTGTGAAAACACATTCCTGCTTGTTGGTTTAAAAACCACAATTTTAATGCCGCTTGCCAGTCCCTGAAATTTGTTCCTACCATAAGTATGTTCCTGTAAATGAAACATTATGTGATGTTACCATGCATCAGCCTCAAGTAATTTTCAGAAAGTAAAGATACCCAAAGCCTTTTCAAAATTTATGCTGCAGAAAAATCACATTTTTGCATAAGAAGTAAGCTACGAATTATTAATGAATTGAAATTTGCACATAGTGATTTCAAAGTATATTTCTATGAGCCATCAGGGCCAAGATCTTCAATCAAGTTATCAAGAGATGACAAGACTTGGTTCCTACAAATAAAATTTTGAGAAAGATCAAAATTGTGGTTTTTGAACCAACAAGCAAGAATGTGTTTTGACACGTTTGTTCATGTCTCAACAAGTATGACAACATTAACAGCTTTTCTTTTTCCCTATGTTGTTTTTGTCTCAGGTCTTGTATAAAAATATTTTTTTTCTTTATGTAAAAGTGCTGAGCTTTCTTTTAGTTACTAAAATTACTTACAACAAAAATTACTGAAACCATACAAAATGTATGGCCTGAGGCATAATTATTTTTTTAATTAATTGCTAAGCTTTACAAAGGGCTTTATTTTCTGTTACTATTATTTAAAGATAATCAAAAACATTAATTTAAATGACACTCTGAGATAAATACTTAGCTGTGACTACAACAAAACAATAGTTTGGCAGTATTGTTTTGACATGTTGCCCTTACCACATCTCAGCTTGTAGTCAAATCTCCCTCCTGAAATTTCTTGTGCATAACACTATTATACAATACTCTTATCAATAAAAAATTCAGATTTTTATCTCGTGCCCCACCAGAGATATCAAAGCCTGAAAAGTGCGATTTTCGACATTTTTGAAAAATTTGGGATTTTTTTAGCGAAGAGAAAGCAAGTCCCAGATCTGGAACTCGGCGTGTGAGTACAAGTACTTTCGGCCTATTTGTAAAAAAAAAAAAAAAAAAAAAAAAAAAAAAAAAAAAAAAAAAAATGTCATGTTGACAGTATTCCTTGCTAGAAAAATTTCCTCTTGTAAACGGACAAATTTTGGAAAAAAAAACTGAAACTTTATGCTTAAATTTTACCAATAAGCAGTTAGTTTCGGAAACTACTCCATTACCAAATTTTTAACCCAATGTGTTTTGTACAAATTGCTTTAATCCGCAGTTGAATTGGATAAATAAGCGAAGAATTATTTACAATTCCGTAAACCCTTCTTGTGAGAAAATTGCTGCAGATGATGAAACAAAGATGGCCGCCATGCACAAACCAAAATTAATAAAATTGAAATAATAGTCATTTTGAACTTCCATCATGTTAGGGTTGTTGTACAAAAAATTTCAGATTTTTTAAAAATGGTCAAGCAACGAATTGATGATTTTCTGGACCACTTGAAATGGATTGACCCATAAACTTTTTAGGGAGGGGAGTAGTTTTAGGTTCCTGGGGTCATATAATGAAAAGTTATGAAGGAATTTTTCAAAAGTCGCACCACCGACTGCAATAGGTGGTATTTCTTACGAAATCTACCTAATAGAATTATGTATCTAAAGCTACCGTCCGTTAAGGGTTAACACTTTTCCAACATAGTCGAAAAATGTGTATGAAGTCGGTTTGTCTGTCAGTCCGCGCTCTAACTCGCGTCAATAGAGTTAGATTGCCATGAAATTCATATAAGTTATCAGGGGTTCCTAGGGCATGTTCGGAATTGGAAATAACGTGTGTAGCATTTACGGTTCATTTACAGAAACACTCAAAATAATTCTGTTACGGGACGGTCTACGGGGAAAAATCGTTTGCGGTGTATTTTAATGATAGGACACTATTTTAAACATATTGAGAATTATATATATCACCGAGGTGTACTACACAGAATACGGTGTACCTAGAATTTATCGTTCATTGACAGGGGCACACAAAAGAATTTGGCTACAGAAGAAAATGAACAATAATTGAACTACTGAAGCCTATGAACACTAATGGCTGAAAATGCGTTTTCAGTTGTGGTGCGCGTTTTTAAATTGAACAATTTATATATATATATATATTACTTGGTGGGTATAAATTCTATAGATCCTATACAGGGCTGCACAAAAGTTCTCAAGTACAGTTCCGTTTATTCATGGAAATTACTGAATGGAAATTTCCAACTGAGCTATGCGTTTAACTGAACTAACTTTTAGCATACTATGTAGTATACATACAAATCTATAGCTCATATATGGGCTGCACATAAAAGAGTTTGGCTACAGAAGAAAATGAACAATAATTGAACTACTGAAGCCTATGAACACTAATGGCTGAAAATGCGTTTTCAGTTGTGGTGCGCGTTTTTAAATTGAACAATTTATATATATATATATATATATATATATTACTTGGCAGGTATAAATTCTATAGATACTATACAGGGCTGCACAAAAGTTCTCAAGTAACAGTTCCGTTTATTCATGGAAATTACTGACGCATTAGCACATTTAAATTACTGAATGGAAATTTCCAACTATGCTATGCGTTTAACTGAACTAACTTTTAGCATACTATGCAGTATACAGACATCCCCCGACTTACGTAAGTAATGCATTCCGTAAAGTTTTACGTAACTTGAATTTTACGTAAGTCGAATTTGTAAGCTCCTCAGGTAAAATTTTATAAGAAACTGCAATATTTATTATATGTATATGTATATGTATATAGACATACATATATTATTTACACCCTATTATTTTATAAATAAAGCATCATGCGATAGTATTTACTCGTATACTACAAAAGTATGAAAAAATATAAAAACAAACTTAAAAAACACTTTTCAAATATCTTGTGGAATAAGGGATTTATAAATCTAACATGGATGAATTGATTTATAATAATTTTGAATCTACATCAAACGACTATGAAAATAAGAAATAATGAAAGAGGACCCATTTAACCTATTCTCCATGAATTTCGGATGGCAAGACAAATGAATAGCACTCACAAAATAAAATAATACTTGATAAGCATAAACTGTATTTATTATGAATTAGATGACTTCTATGAATAACTAACAATAAAGATTAAGTTGTTTTGTTATAGATTCGATTGTATATGCCAATAAAGATATAACTTTAATATATAAACTATATTACGATTGTGACTTACATATATATACAGTGAAATACGTTTAACACGAAACTGAGGAGACCGAAAAAAATTTTCGTGTTAAAAGAATTTCACGTTAACAGATTCTTAAAAAAAGAACAAAACTCACAAATATTTTCGACATAATCAAATTTTATTTCGATTTCCTGTTAAACTATTAGTAAGTTGCAACCATTAGGATGAAAACCAAGTAAAACAAAATATTGTTTCGGAGGCGGGGCGGAATCAGATATATTTTTGTGTTTTTGAACATTTTGAGATCTAGCTTGTTTGAACCAAATAAGTTAAACTGTCTCTAATCTTCGTGCTTAGCAGTTCTCATGCGTTTTCTCTCAGGTTAAAACATACTGCGCTCAAACATTAACGTAATAGGATCCCTGTTTTTTATTATTGTTGATAATGTAGAATTGGCAATGCAAAACTCTTTGCAGATTTCTGTTTTCGTCCTTCTTTTTCACCAACTGCATTAAGCAGCTTCATCTTCATTTGAAGCGAAATAGCAGTTTGTTTTCGCACCGATTTCTCAGCCATTGTGCTCATAAAACATAAGCTAATTTACAAAAAACACGAAATTCTCTGATTTTCACCAAAAATTCCAGTGGTTTTAACACAAAATTCATCAATTTCAACTTAAACTAGCTCGAAAGTGAATTTTTTTTCGTGTTAAACGATTTTTGTTTCGTGTTAAAAGAACAAAAATGTATTAAATTGGATCGTATACTGTCCGGACCGCTATTTCATTTCGTGTTAACCGATTTTTCGTGTTAAGCGTTTTCGTGTTAAACGTATTTCACTGTATATATTATTTATAAAACAATTATCAAAAGTATGCAACTGCGTATCAAAAGCGCTAGTATGTTCACAAATGTAATTTTCGAGATTTATTACGTAACAGCGAATTTACGTAAGTCGCGTAATACGCAAGTCTGGAAATGCCCACCAACTGCATTAAGCAGCTTCATCTTCATTTGAAGCGAAATAGCAGTTTGTTTTCGCACCGATTTCTTAGCCATTGTGCTCATAAAACATAAGCTAATTTACAAAAAACACGAAATTCTCTGATTTTCACCAAAAATTTCAGTGGTTTTAACACAAAATTCATCAATTTCAACTTAAACTAATTAGCTCGAAAGCGAATTTTTTTTCGTGTTAAACGATTTTTGTTTCGTGTTAAAAGAACAAAAATGTATTAAATTGGATCGTATACTGTCCGGACCGCTATTTCATTTCGTGTTAACCGATTTTTCGTGTTAAGCGTTTTCGTGTTAAACGTATTTCACTGTATATATTATTTATAAAACAATTATCAAAAGTATGCAACTGCGTATCAAAAGCGCTAGTATGTTCCCAAATGTAATTTTCGAGATTTATTACGTAACTGCGAATTTACGTAAGTCGCGTAATACGCAAGTCGGGAAATGCCTGTGCATACAAATGTATAGCTCATATATGGGCTGCACATAAAAAATCTGATATTTTCCCTAGAGGTCTGCACGGGCCGACATTTCCAGGTCCGGGCCCGGCCCGACTCAGAGAAAAACAAATTCAGCCCGGCCCGGTATAACAGTTAAAAGTTCGGCCCGAGCCCGGCCCGGCCCGAGTAAATTTCTACAAAACATTGATTTTTACGTCGATTTGGTTAAAAATTTGTCAAGTACGAGGAGTTCAAGCCAAAAATATTTATCTTAACTTTTCTTTTCATGTTTATAATCTTCATTTTTATAGAAGTGCCGCAAGGTGCGATATTTATTTTTTTAATGAATCTCTATTTCTTGTATGTAAATGTTTCAGTTATCATTAATATTGTTAATCCATATTCCATGTATTGAAGTGTTAAAAATCTGAAAAATGCTATACATTAAAATCTAAGACGGAATTGCATAGAAAAGAAAAATGCGTTATAGAGAAGTTCCCTTCTTAGCAATTGTAAATGTATTATATAATCTTTTCTTACGTAGTAGTATATTAATTTTACATGCGTCAACACGTTTTTCAGTTTAAAACAAGATTCCGTCATAGACAGGTTCTTTTTCACACGTTTTACTATATTTTAATAAGTGTAGAAATCTACTATTCTTTTAAAAGAATGAATTTGAATGTTTAATTTTTGAATAATGGCGATTTAAAAATGTATGCATTTTTTGAAAAAAATTTGTGCCAAGCCTAATTTTACTGACCTTTGAACGGACCAGGCCACGCCGAGACAATGATTTTCATACGGGCTGGGTCAAAACTAGGAATGAAAATTTTGCGCCGTGAAGATTAGGAATGAAACCAGTACCCGGGTCTGTGCAGAAAAAATAAGTTAGGCCCGCTCCGGCCCGAACCTTCAGGAAAAAAGTAAGACCCGAGCCCGGCCCGTAAAGAGTAGTGACTAGGTCCGGTCCGGCCCGTGCAGATCTCTAATTTTCCCAACTATCGATGGCAATAGTAAAAATTAGGTTTTCAAATGCGTTATTGCTTTTTCCAAATTGTTTATTTAGACATTATTTTTCACCTTAATAAACTTCGAAGTTTTATTATAGTATTCTGAATGTGTTGGAAAGTGTTTCATAAGCTATGCTGGACGCATTATTTTTCTTTCTTGTTTTTCTTTGCCCGGTTGCACTCTATTACTTAAGCTCCTGTCCCTGCCGGCAAAGGCACCCACGAGCTAATGCTAATCCTATGGGGAGGGATTTTTCTACTATCTCGTTTGCATTTCGACATTTCTAATTTTTTTTTTTTTTTTTTTTTTTTTTTTTTTTTTTTGCATTGGATAGCTGAGACCCGTCTCTATATCGCACCTCTTTTATCTTTTCGATTTTGGTTGCAGATATTTTTTAGAATGACACTTTCATTTTCAGAAACGGTTTTGAAAGTGAAAGTAATTTTATAAAAAATATCTGCGACCAAAATCGAAAAAGTAAGAAAGGTGCGATGTAGAAACGGTTCTCGGCTATCCACTGCAAAAAAAAAAAAAAAAAAAAAAATAAAATAAAAATGTCGAAATGCAAACGAGATATTAGACAAATCCCTCCCCATAGGATTAGCATTAGCTCGTGAGTGTCTACGCCGGCAGGGACAGGAGCCTTAAGAGGCTACTTCAGTCAAACGAAAAGACGCATTCGCTAATGCTAATCCTATGGAAGAAATTTATAAAGATATCTCGGTCGCATTTCAATATTTTTAAATGATTTTTTTTTCATTGGATAACTGAGATCGATCTGCATGCAGCCTTTTTTTACTTTTTCGATTTTGATTGCAGATTTTTTTTATGAGGATGTTTTTACTTTCGAAACCGGTTCCGAAAATGACAGTGTCCTCATTAAAAATATCTGTAAACAAAATCGAAAAAGTAAACAACGGCCTTTGCACATATCGATCTCAACTATTCAATAATAATAATAAAAAAAATCATTTAAAATTATTGAAGTGCGACTGAGATATCTTTATAAATGTCTTTCATAGAATTAGCATTAGTGAACGGGTGTTTTCGTTCGACTGAAGTAGACTCTTAAGGGGCCGCTTCATTCATGCTGCATTTTCCTTCGCCGATCATGAACCCCCATCCTATGGGGAAGTTAAATGGAATGCTTATTACCTAATATAATTATCACCATCAGAAAGTAGTCATTCTATCCCGACATATTGCGTTTTCAAAAATTATTTTACTAAATTTTAAGCATTTTTAAAAATGCAATAAAATTTGAAATATTCAAAGTTTATCGGCTTCTTAGAAATACTTCAGAAAATAATTTTTGAAAAACCACACTATGTTTGGCACAGAACGTCTACTTTCTACCTCATTTCGATCATTCTATTATAGAATCCTCTCATGAAAATTTTCCATAGGTTAACATAGGATTTCTCGATCGTGGAAGAAAGATGAAGTGGGCCCTTAAAATTTCAATCACACGCACTATCATGCGATTTGAAACATGTGCTACTAGCTGATCCACCCGGCGTGGCAGCATTGCTGCCTCCAATTTATGGAGTAATTTAAGCGCTATAACTGGTGTTATGTTACACCATAATAATGTGAATTTTGCTCTTTTCACAATTATTATTGTATAATATTACACCAGTTATATCAGTTAAATTACTCCATAAAATTGGTCAATTTTATGGACTAACATTACACCAATTTTTTATAGTCTAGTATCCTCTCGTGTTAGGCAATAAGTCATTTCCCTATAGGTTAACATGGGGTTTCGTGAAAAGCGAGGGATGATAAAACGTTCCCTTAAAAAAGTATAGTCAGTATTCACACAGGTAAGGCGGTTCTCAAATAAATATTTTTCCTCGCTCAACAACGCAAAAGTTTCTAGTTTTAACCCTTAAATGCGCAATTTTTTATTTTGTTTCGAAAAAAATATGTACACTATATGGCCATTAATGACCGTCAACTTTCAATTTTAGACATTTTGTCGAATATTTAAAAATATACTTGACAGATTCTTCTGGAATTTCAGGATTAAAAAGAACAGGTATGACCTCATATTTAGCGATGTCGATTTGATAAGGGGGCAATTAGGGGGCCAACAAAAAATCAAAGAAAAAAAATAATACTTGGGATCACTCTGTAAAATTAAATGAACGAAATGATCTATCGCTACCGAATATGAATAAACAGACATTGTGCAATATGTGTATTCTTTTGTGTAAGAATAGCACGTATATTAATAGAGAT
Source organism: Maratus speciosus (assembly GCA_963932465.1). Classification (NCBI taxonomy): domain Eukaryota; kingdom Metazoa; phylum Arthropoda; class Arachnida; order Araneae; family Salticidae; genus Maratus; species Maratus speciosus. The sequence goes on along the minus strand of OZ010787.1, from coordinate 650,167,497 downwards.
ATAGCGATTTATTTAAAAAAATTAAAAAAATCTTGCACGTTTTTTGCTTATAACATGCAGGGTTTTCAACCAAATTTAACGCCGGTTTCATAAAAATTCACAAAATATAGTAGAAACAATATAGTGCAATTGGAATATAAATATATTAAATATTTTAGGAAATATGAGCAGTTGTATGAAATAATTTTTATCTGTGTATGACAATTTGTGTAAAATCCCTTATCATTCAGCTGCTTTTAGAGAACAACTAAAAATTTGCTCACTCTAACGCCGATATCTTTCTGAATTTTTACGATATCTGAATAATTTTTTTAAGAAGTTGCTCCATAGAGTTGACTATTAAATTATGTAAAATAATCCTTGTTATCGTTCGAGCATGCGCATATAAAAATTATTTCATACAGCTGCTCATATTTCCTAAAATATTTAATATATTTATATTACAATTGCACTATATTGTTTCTACTATATTTTGTGAATTTTTCTGAAACCGGCGTTAAATTTGGTTGAAAACCCTGCATGTTATAAGCAAAAAACATGCAAGAATTTTTTAATTTTTTTAAATAAATCGCTATATCTCTATTAATATACGTGCTATTCTTACACAAAAGAATACACATATTGCACAATGTCTGTTTATTTATATTCGATAGCGATAGATCATTTCGTGCATTTTATTTTACAGGGTGATCCCAAGTATTATTTTTTCTTTGATTTTTGTTGGCCCCCTAATTGCCCCCCTTATCAAATCGACATTGCTAAATATGAGGTCATACCTGTTCTTTATAATCCTGAAATTCCAGAAGAATCTGTCAAATATATTTCTAAATATTCGACAAAATGTCTAAAATTGAAAGTTGACGGTCATTAATGGCCATATAGTGTATGATTCTCTGAAAGGTTTATTACACAGGAAAAATAATGAAAAAAGAGATACATTTTTCATATAATACGTCAATCTTTTCTTCTGTTGCACATCTGCAATACAAGTAAAAACTACTGTCGTGGCAGTTTTACGCTAAAATATTGCAAATTAGTAAATATTTTAATAACTTATGTCTCCAAATACCTTATTTTATATAATTATTTATTTTATAAAATTTAACCTTTAACCCTTTAATTCCCATGATGGAATACGTTCTAGAAATTACGTAGTTCAGAGAATCTGACTTTACACCAGAAAGTTCCAATGGTTAATTTCGCTTTATTTAAATACGGAATGTCTGTTATTAATTAAAGCAAATTTGCTATTTTAATTTTCTGGTGCAAATTAGGTATATACGAATAAAAAACAATCTATTAAATTCAAAACACTGTTGTTTGCATATATGCAAAGCTGCGCACTAAAGGGCTAAACATAATTATTGAAATGATTTGGAATGGATCAGTCTTTTTTAATTCTTCAATAATTGAATAACCTTGAGTTAGAAGCGATTGCTGTCTCATGACTTCCAATTTTTTTTCCTTTTCCAATACTGTCGCGTACGAAAATGTGGTTCAAAACGCCCACTTTGATAGTATTTTCTGATTTTTTTTTTGTCTTTACTGAAAAATGTTCGAAACTTTTTTTCGCGGGCCGCAAACATATGTTTTCGACGTTAGGCACACTTATATAATAATGTGAAAATGGACAATTAAAATTGTATGATAACAAAAGCAGCACAACAAAGCAACATAAGAAAGTTAATATATACAGAATTTTAACACCATTATTTCCAAACAAATAATTCGTGGTATATTTCTGTTTCAAATGATTTATGTAGAAGTATGCCACGAAGATTTTTGTTTGAAAATAGTGGTGTAAAAGTTTTTCTTGCCATTTTTTTCAGCGACAAACGTTTTACGTAATAATTATTTTTAAATATATGATAAGTGTAAAAAAATAATAACATAACAATGAAGCATTTCCAAGTTCTAAACAAAAGAAAAAGATTTTCATTTTTTGTGAATGAAAAAACTTATTTATTTAAATACAGAAATTTATGGTGCTAATTACTGTAAAAGCACTTATTTTCGCGAGGCTTTAATTTTCGCGAGTTTCGCTACCCCGTCGTAATCGCGAAAATTTAAGCCTCGCGAAATATATATTTTTTTCGCCTTAAATAATAATGAAAATCAGAAAATTTTCACTTTCTAAATTTAATGACTAAAGTAACTTAAATAAGAAATAAGTAAAAAAATTTCTTGGACATTTAGAGCTATTTCGTGAATATTATACAGCTACTTCTTGAATAAAAACAATAATACAACTAATAGAATGCAGCTCATTCACTTACAATATTTATACCAGCTTCTTTGAAGCCATTCATTTTTAGAGCGATGGGGAGAGGGGGGAGGGGCTTTTCTGACAAAAGGAAGTTTCTTAAATTGCCTTATGCAAAAGGGGTTCTATTCGGGTAGTTTCGGAATTTTTCAACTTTCGGTTCAGTTCATATAAAATTCGCGAAATTTTCAGCTCGCGAAATCACCGATATCTAGATTTTCGCGAAAATTACGGCTCGCGAAAATAAGTGCTTTTACAGTATATTAATTTGGAATAATGTTTTATAAGCGTTGAAGATTATAAAATGTATACAGTACTATAGCACAAATAGAACTGTAGTAAAGAGAACCTTTGACTAAGGAAACGACACATATTATTTAACATAATTTTAAAATATTAATCGTAAATAAATGGACAGATATTGCTTCCCATGAAAATATATAAAAGAACAGTGAAGATCTTCAAATCCTTTTATATATATCTCCATTAATTTTATAGACAATGATTATTGTCTCGGGCCGCACATGAAAGGGCACCGAGCCAAATGCGGCCGCAGGTTGAGTATGGCTGGATTACATAGTGTTTGAACATAGTCACACAGCATCTGCCAAGTATTTGCGAACATTAATGAGTTCAGAAATGTATCAGAAAGTAGCCAGTTTGGATTCGAGGACAGCCTTATGCTGCAACGAAAAACTTGCTTAACCCTTTGAGGGGCAAGTAATTGAGTTTCTGTAATGTCGAATTCACACCGGAATCTGCAAAATAAGGAAAAGCAGTTACGACTTTTTTCCACCAAAGTTAGAAAAGTAAAATTTAATAAAATTTTTCTGGTGCAAATGTTCATTATTCGTAGGTGGGATAAAATATATCCCACCGCTCCTCAAGGGGTTAAGAGGCTACTTCACTCAAGCGAAAATACCTGCTCGCTAATGTTATTCTTTTGGGAGAATTTTTTTTAAGTATCTCGTTTGCATTTCAATATTTTTAAATGATTTTTTTTTTTTTTTTTTTTTTTGCATTCGCTTGCTGAGGTCTCTACAAAGGTCATTTTTTACTTTTTCGATTTTGTTTGCAGGTTTTTTTATTAGGATACTTTCACTTTCGGAACCGGTTTGGAAAATAAAGGTATCCTCATAAAAAAAATAAAAAAGCAAACAAAATCGAAAAAGTAAAAAACGTCTTTTGTAGATATCGACCTCAGCTATCCAATGCAAAAAAAAAAAAAAAAAAAAAAAAAAAAAAAAAATCCTTTCAAATTATTGAAATACAAGCGAGGCATTAAAAAAAATTTCTCCAATAGGAATAACATTAGTGAGCGGGAGTTTCCGCGTGAGTGAAGTAAGTTGCATTACATGTCATAGGTAAATATGTCATAGGTAATGTCATAGGAAATGTCATATGTAAATATTTGTGTTGTGTATGAGACAGGTAAATAGTACGAATTTGTTTTGTGTATCAGCTAAGTATAACCCTCCCAAAGAAGAGACTTATCTCTAGTTGTATATTTCGATAAGAAAAGATAAAGGTTCTGCTGCTTCTACGCGAAGAAACCACTCCCAGAAGAAATGAAAAAGGATTCTTCTTTTTTTAGCTGAACTATTGTCAGAAACGAGATGTTATCTGATAGCCAATATTTTTCATAACATTTCTTAAGAAATCTATAAGGCATTTTAATCCTTAAGGGGGCTGGTCACTCGGCTTCCGATTTCCCGTCACTCATGTAAAGTCTATGGGCATTGGATGCATTCGCATATTTAAAATATCTCCTCGGGAAATTAATATTTTAACTTCTATTTTTGGGGTACACTTCCTAAAAGATGTCTCTTTTTTTCTTAGTTATCAAAATATTTCTAAAGTATAGACTTCATTTTATAGGAAGTGTTAAAATCTTACTCACAGTTAGCAGGCTTTTAACACATAAAATATTAAATTCAACATAGATTTTAGAAATAGTTTGAAAACTCAGAAAAAAAAAGGAGACATCCTTTAAGAAGAGTACACAGGAAAAAGATGTTAAAAATAGGAATTTCCTGAGAAGATATTTTAAATAGACGAATGCATCAAAAGGCCATAGACTTAACATTACGGAGGAGAATTCCGAAGCTGAGTGACCAGCCCCCTTAACTGATGTTGTGATGGCATTTAGTCTGCATGTATTTTTTTATTGGCATTTCTTTACCCTTCAGTAAGATTCAGATAAAAAAAAAATAGAAATGATATTTACTGATTTATTCAAGTGACAGTCATGTCAAAATAACTTTGTTTTTATGAAATTCATTTTATTTGTTTTTATTTTATAAGTTGTAATGCTAGCTGGGAACGAGTCGGAAGTAGTGCGCTACAAGTAGCGAAAGTAGAGTAGTCTGTATTTTTTCTAGCAATTTATATAGTGTAATGCGCAACATTTTGGGAAAATGTGCGCGGTACCGCGATACGAAAAACCAGCAATTTGTAACGAACACTGACGCTACTTTTAAAATGCTTACTTTGGGGGGGGGGGGGGTGCCCTTTTTCAAATCACGTGATCGTAATTTGCCTCTTCGTGCAAAATGTGTTCACATAACCATTTGCGAATGACAGCCGCAAATTACTGTCAGAATGGTAAATAAAATTTATGCCGTAGTTCTTTAAGCTTTCTAACGGTTAATTATAAAACCTTGAATTCGTGTTTTCCCCCCGTTTTCTGAAGCCTGCATTGGCATAACTTTTCGAAAAAAGGAAAAACAGATTATTATACTAAATTAAAGATTGTACTTTTAGATTTAAAACGCCAAAATCCGTTTGGAAAAATATCGTTATTAACCCTTCCCAAAAAATGTTTCCCGAGAGCCGTTTCGGTTTTTTTTCGATTTCTGCAATATTTAAAAATCTACATCCGGTCTTCTGATCAAAATACGAAAAGACTAAAGATACCAGAACTTATTTATGTTCATTTTTCTTTCAAATGCCACAATCCGTTAAAAAAAAATATGATTAGTAACACTGTGAAAAAAATTCGTTTGCAAAACTCACTTTCACCAATTCCACCTCTTCTGCAATGTTTAAAATTCTGCATAGTCTTTGGAAATAAAAAATATGAAAAATACCAGATTACATTTACGTTCATTTTCCTTCCGAATGCTGCAATCCGTTAAAAAAATATCAATATTAACCTTTTGAAAAAAATTTCTTTTTGAAAGTCACTAACGCGATTTTTTTTTCTGCGATGTTTAAAAAGCAGCATCGGCTTCGGAAATCAAAATACGAAAAATACATACCAAACCATACATACATTCATTTTCCTTTAAAGCGACGCCTTCGGTTTTAAAAAATATTAATATTAATCCTTTCAAAAACTTTCGTTTCCGTAAGTCACTTCGCGAATTCCATTTCTTCTATATACTTTAAAATTCTGCATTTCAAAATATAAAATCATTCAACACTTATTTTAGGTATATTTAAGGCTATTATCGACCAGCCGGACAACGCCAGGCTGGTCAGCTGGTTGATTATAAAAAAAATACAGTCAGTTTTGAAAAAGGTGATTCAACTGTCACATTCTTCTCTTATACTATTTCCGTTAAATAAAAAAAGAAAGCTTATTTAAAAAAAAATTATACTTCAAAATTTTCAGCGTCAGCATTAAAGTAATCTGCAATTTGACTTTAAACACAGTTTCGTTCACAAAATTATTAACATTTTTGAAGTGTTTCAAGCACATTGTTGAGAACATCCGAGAATTTCAACCTACATCGAACTTTTTCAAAACTTTAATTATTTCTCTTTAATACAGATTTTGGGGAGCTATTTCCCCTATCATTTCAGATTTATTTTATTTTAATACACGTAAAAGGCGAAATATATGGGACATTCTCACAATCTTTTGACTTTTAAGTCCCTGAATAAGAATTTTTATTTTAGTTACATATTCTTGTTTTATATATATATATACTGGGGAACATCCCATTGCTTGATTGCATAACAATATTAACGAGATGAATAAGTTTTGGGCGATGTTGGAGGTCCAAATACCAGGAAAACTCCTATACCGTCCGGTGTCCCCGATGCTGATTTTTAAGTTTGGAGCTATCTGTATAAAATTGTTTCAATAAAAGTAATTCGATTAATTTTTTTTTCTAAACTGGAACAATTGTTTTATATAAATATGTAGCAAAAATTAACCGGCACACATTTTTACGGTTGATATTATTTTTTGAACTCTGTCCCTGGGTTTTACATTCCTTACCTTGCTCCTCTTGCTAAACTTAATACAGAAAATCACTTCAGATGCAGCCACAGAATTTTTTTCAAGTTTTATTTCTCATGCAGAAGTATGCTAGAGAAAGAATGTCTAAAATTCTTTGACAGGAAATTTACTGCAGAATTTAAATCAGCATTTAAATATCAATTTCAAGCATCGTGGCTTTATTGGTAGTCTTACCGTCCCCAAGGTTTATTCCTGCACTTTTCGAGGTAAATTAATTTTTTTTAAAATTTAATCCAATGTAAATAACTGTTTCTAAAAATTAATTAACACTGTGGCTATCATTTAGTCTTAACATGATTTGAAATAGTGGTAATTTTCCTTACAGTCCCATCCTTACCATCCCTTATTTTTCTATTTCCGTCCCTTTTTTCCTATACCATTCCCTTTTTTTCCCTTCAGTCCTTTCTTTAACACCCCTTTAAGACAATGTTATTACAAAATTCTGTACTAAAAATACTACATTGTTATTTTTTCTTATTTGAATGTCCTGAGGGTACTATGCAATTTCATTATAAGTAAAAATTTAGAAGAAAATAGAAAGTTATAGTGGTAAAATGGTAAGGAAAATTAAACTCGCAAGCTTAACTTAAATCTCAGTTAAATAAAAAAATTTTCGCTGCTGACCATTTTTTCTTTATTTTGAATCATTAAGGCATTCGTCTATCAGATTAAAATGTTATTTTAGGAAATTTAATTTCACCAGATTTTTATTCCCGAAAGTCAAAACATTGTGAGAATGCCCCATATTCATGGTTATGATGTCAATGGTATACTATGATGATGGACACAGAAAATTAAAGGAATTTTCGAATGTGGCTTCTTTTCGACTCGTAAACAACAAGATCGTTGAAATTTTTATCTGGAATAAAAAAGTTCGTTAAGTAGAAATTAATCATCGTTTTTTTGGAGACTTTTTTTTTATGTTATTATTATTATTATTATTATTATTTAAATCAAGGATCCGAAGAAAATTTTGTTAAATACGGAATTTCATAAGATAGAAGTTCAGCGTTTTATTATTATCATTCTTTATTTTTTTCAAACACAAACATATATCCAACAAATACGTCACTTTCTAATAATTAAAACCTTAAAACAGACCTACATACCTACAGCTTGTGACTCACTCGATTTCCTTCTTTTCCTAAAAAGTAATAATAAATCCATTAATTCATAAGTTAAATGAAGTTAAAATATTTTTACGAAAAATCTAATCAATATTTAAATATAAGGAAATGTTAGCAGATGCAAAACAAACCAAATTTGAAGATCTGTTTTACTCGAGTATAGTCGTAGCTATTCTGTGATCGATTTCTGAAAACAGTGGTAATTTCACAGCGAAAGAGACTCCACCGAGCTTGTCTGCTTTTCAACCTACCTTGATCACATGGCAGTTCGATAATTTGTGGATATGGATATGGGGCATTCTCACAATCTTTTGACTTTTATATCCCTGAATAATAATTTTTATTTTAGTACATTTTCTTGTGTTATTTTTATTTCATATACTGGGGCACATCCCATTGCATGATTGCATAACAATATTAACGAGATAAGTAAGTTTTGGACGATGTTGGGGGGTCCAAATACCAGGAAAACTCCTGTACCGTCCCGTGTCCCTGATGCTGATTTTTAAGTTTGGAGCTGTCTGTATAAAATTGTTTCATTAAAAGTAATTCTATATGATTTTTTACCGAAACTGGGACAATTATTTTATATAAATATGTAGCAAAAAATTAACCTGCACACATTTTTACGGTTGATATTATTTTTTGAACTCTGTGCTTGGGTTTTTTTTATCCTTACCGTCCCTCTTGCTAAACTTACATAGAAAATCACTTCAGATGCAGCCACAGAATTGTTTTTCCAAGTTTTTTCTCATGCAGAAGTATGCTAGAGAAAGAATGTCTAAAATTCTTTGACAGGAAATTTACTGCAGAATTTAAATCAGCATTTAAATATCAGTTTCAAGATCGTGGCTTTATTGGTAGTCTTACCGTCCCCAAGGATTATTCCTGCACTTTTCGAGGTAAATTAAATTATTTTTTTAAATTTAATCCAATGTAAATAACTGTTTCTAAAAATCAATGAACATTGTGGCTACCACTTAGTCTTAACATGATTTGCCTAAAATAGGTGGTAATTTTCCTTACCGTCCCTTTTTTTTCCCGTTTCGTCCCTTTTTTCCTATACCATCCCCTTTTTTTACATTACCGTCCCTTTTTTAACACCCCTTTAAGACAATGTTATACCAAAATTTTGTACTAAAAATACTACATTGTTATTCTTTCTTATTTGAATGTCCTGTGGGTACTATGCCAATTCATTATAAGTAAAAATTTAGAAGAAAATAAAAAGTTTTAGTGGTAAAATGATAAGGAGAATTAAACTCGCAAGTTTAAAATAAACCTCAGTTAAATAACATTTTTTTCGCTGCTGACCATTTTTTCTTCATTTTGAATCATTAAGGCATTCGTCTATCAGATTAAAATGTTATTTTAGCAAGTTTAATTTCACCAGATTTTTATTCCTGAAAGTCAAAAGATTGTGAGAATGCCCCATATCAACCTATCTTGATCAGGCCCTTATTATCGCATGGGAAAATCGGGGCTTTTCCCAGGGGCCCGGGCATCAACGGGCCCCCAAATCTATATGTTAATTTATAACATATTTATTCCCCCCCCCCCCCCCCCCAATTTCAACTCTGAAAATTTTCAAATACAAGATACAAATTTCATCTTGAAAACAGTTTAGTAAACTTTCTGAAAAACAAATTTCATTTTGAACTCACAGAGCTCAATTCTTTCGTAAAGCTAACGTCAACCACTATTAAATAAGAAATAATATTTTGATTTGAATAGATTGTATTAGCAATGAACTTAAATCATAGCTAAACTTTAGTGCTTGAAAATAATCACTTCTAATTGTCATGAGATGAATTTTATTCCATATTCAAAGTTTTTTCTTTTAACTTTGAGTTACATATGAAAAACAAACCCAAAATTTTTATCATTTTAGATTTATTGAAAAAACACTTTCTACTTGTGAAGTAGAATGCATTTGATTTGATATTATGTTGTGTGTAGTACAACTTAAAAAGACGTAAAAGAAAAAGTAACTTGATTAACTCATATTTAAATGTTAGAGTATTTGACACTCTTTTATAAGTTGAAGTTATTAAATTCATCTTAATGTAATATAACAAGTTGCTAAGAGTTTTGTTCTGTACTAAAAAAAAATATTTTTATTAGTACTTAAGTTACTTAATTTAGAACTGATGGAGCTAAAAATTTTCATCTATTTAAAATCAGAGGTGCGAAAATATTGTTTATACATTACACATATGACTGACTATTCTTCTCTGTTCTATTTGAATAATGTTGCAACAATTCGAATGGGGCCTCCAAATTTATCTTTGCCCAGGGTCCCAGTTAGTCATGATCAGGGCCTCTTGATCACGTGACATCGAAGAGGAGTGGAGATGTCGTGGCCCGTCTCTTTCGTCATACTACATTCGCACTGAGATAGTTGAGACACTTAATTTTTAGTCACTTAATTTTTTTGAAACGGAAAACCCGGAATTAGGCTTCACCTGTCTCGACCTGTTCGCATTGCCAAAAGTTTTAAGAGACTTAACTTATGTTAAATTTGTAACTAGAACTTCTAACTATACATAGTTTATTATTTTTCTTATTCTTTGCGGCGTGTTAAGTAAATAAACGGTTCAAAAGATCATTCGAAAAAGCTGAATAATTATTCGTAGAAGCCAACTCTAATTTTAATAACAGTTTCAAATAAGAAAAACAGTTCAGCAGGCAGATTTCCACTCAACTCATAGTTAAGAGAGTATCAAAAGTTAAGTGAGTTTCAGTAACTTGCTCAGGTCGAAATCTTGATTCCGGGGACGTCCGCTTCAAAAAACTTCAAGTGAAGTGACTCATCTATCATCACAATGCGAACGCAGTATTAGATGCGTGGGAATTTCTAAAGCTATAGATTGCAAATTTATTCCGTGGGAGTTTCAAGAGAGAGAATTGGTGGTTTTTGCTTTTAGAAGTTCATTAATCGCGCCAGGTCTGGCAAATACGCGGACTGTGAATCTCACAGATACAATGCAAAAAATTGTGTTATACGTAATAAGTATGCTTTGTTGAAAAATTATTTTGTCTATTGTTAAATGTTCTAAAATTAATTTTGTGTAAATTTTCACCCTAACATATCAGTGAATTACTGATAATTGTGAATATATGTGTGTGAAATATGGATATTTTCTCGGGACGTTGGTGTTAACTGAACTTATTTATTTAACAGGCTACATTAGATCCAGAGTATTAGGAGTTCGATCATGTTCGGAGGAAGCTTCGAGAACAGTAAATATTATTTAAATTACTACATCGTTATCAGGCAAGCTGACTAGCTCTGCAGATCTGAGTTCTTCGCTGTTTGATCAAGAACTTGTAACTTTTCCGAGCAGGGGAAGACTATGCCAATAGGGTGGAAACTTAAAAGTTAATTGATTTAGAACCGTTTGATTGATGCCTGAGCCTCGGCTTGCGAGTGAAACCTACACTGTAAAAAATATCCGTTAATATACACAAATTTTTCCGTAAAATTTTACGGAATAGTTTCATTTTTCTAAGAAAACAGTACAATATCCGTAATTGACATTTATGAGATTATAAATCCGTATGAATCCAGTAAGTTTTAAATAATTTTTACGGAATATTTCTGTATTGCTTTAAAAACGGTACAAATTCCGTAAATAATGTTCAGAAATAATTTCTATGTTTGAAAAGCTAAGTAATTAAATGTTGTATGTACTTGTCTTAGAGTGATATTATTAGTATTTTTCTTTCTTTCTTTTTTTTAAATAAAAAGCTTTAAAATAGTTTTTTTTTTTAAATTTATTACGATATTAAAAAATTAAAATCTCATTAATTCTTTTTAAGTTTGAGACAGTTAAAAAGGAAGTGTTACAGTTTATTTTTCATTATAATTTTAAAATAATGTTTGACTTATTTATAGCAATCTATTATTATTATTATTATTTTTTTTTTTTTTATCTCTGTATGATGTTTCAAAATTAAAAAATCCATTTTTAATTTTAATACTTTTTAATCTATTCACTTTAACATATTCGCACATAAAACTTAAAACATAGCTAAAATATAACGAAATTATTATACAATTGATTTTTATCTAAGTTACAATAAGCAATAAAGGAAATTTATTTTAATACCATGTAGTAATTTCCTTTATTTGAATTTACAGTAGATCATCAAACAAATAATTTGTAAAAGTACATGTTTAAAAAAAATATATATTGGCATCCTTGCAAAAATAAATGAATATATAAATAAATAAATAAATAAAAATAATATTACAATAAAAATTTAAGAATCTTGCAAAAAATAAGCAATTATTACTCATAATACATTCTTTCATGCATGTAATATTTTAAAGACCAATTTTTTTTATATATATATAAAGCATGAAATTAAAAGCTAAATATTCAAAATTATGGAAACATTCAGAATTGTATGCTCAATTGAATAATATTATCTCTACGAAAATATGTTCTTTGTTTAACATCTTGCCCTCACTTCATAAAAAGCATCTGAAATAAGCATCGATATTTGAAAACGTAACTACTCCCGTGGCAAGTTTTGTTTCGTTACTGTTATTAGAATTAAATAGAGATATTCTGACCTTGGTGTCCGTAAAAATTGAAATTCATAAAGTTGTAAGTTTCTCGTTGAAAAGTTATCTATCTTTTTTTTTTTTTTTTTTTTGGTATTTGAAACAAAAATTTTTAAATACGGAAATATGAAAAAAAAATCATTTTGTGAAACAACGGAAAATTTCTGGAATTTACGGAATTTTTTCTCCGTTAAAATACAGAAATAGTACTGGCATCTCGATTGCCAGTATAATTTCCGTATTTTAGCGGATTTTTTTTTTCTTTACAGTGTAGGTGCACTGAAGCCACAGACTCTTGCAATTAGGGCTTAGCCAAGACCGTCTTGATCCGGAAGAACAAAAAAAGTCGCTGGGAGCAAGGTCGGGGCTGTAGGGGGCTTGTGGCAGTATTGCCATGTTAAACTTAGCCAAAACTTCAGCGGCGGCGAGTGAGAAGGCGCATTGTCGTGGTAAACAATCCAATCGCATCTGATGTCTGGGAAGACACGCCGGACTCGATCCTTCAAATAGTGGTACATTCCAGCGTAAAACTGATTTGACCTGGCGCGTCCGCCCAGACATCAGAGACGATTGGATTGTTCACCCCGACAATGCGCCCTTTCACACGTCGCTCGCAGTCTCCAAAGTTTTGGCTAAGTTTAACATGACAATACTGCCACAAGCCCCCCTACAGGCTCCAGCTCGCTCCCAGCGACTTTTTTCGTTCCTCCGGATCAAGAAAGACCTGAAAAGGAAGCGATTCGATACGTTTCCAGCGATCCACGATTCCAGCTTCGAGGAGGTCCCTTAACAGCCTTGCGCGCGAAGACTTCCAGGGAGCCTATGAACAATGGAAAAAGCGCTGGCAGCGGTGTGTTGATGCCCAAGGGTCATATTTCGAAGAATTTTTGTTCACTGTACAAAAATGTTTAATAAATTTTGTATTCTCAGACCAGTCTTGAAACTTTGTGAACACACCATGTATCTATTTTTTTTTTCTGCTTTGTCTGTGTGCGTGCGCGTCAATAAGAATACGTGCGTATGTAGTAGAATTTTATTGTCTTCGAAATGCAAAACTTAAATATGCATACCACACGAAAGCATAAAAAAGTTCTTAAGAAGTTAATCCGTGGGGCTAAAGACGTTTACTTACCTAACAAAAAAGAAAATGCAGATGCTAAATGAAAATAGGTAGATGAGAATATAAAAACCAAAAGCTCCAAACACGGCTGAATAATATTCTCCATCTGTAAAATGAAAAAAAAAAACATTCTAATATTGTTTTTAAACAGATATACATTCAACTAAATTTATAAACAGCATTCGATGGATTTCTATACCAAATTTTGAAATAGTTCATATGGTATTTTACATTTAGCATTTAGCATTGATTCTAGACCGGAAGCCGGCAGCACAAACAAACACCTCATCGAGTTCACGGATGAAATTCTAGGATTAGTTAAATCTTGATTCGCATATTAAAACGCAATCGATCTGCCAAGCCCTATCTTGGTGGAAAGCACCTGAAAACTCGATTTTAGCAGCTGACTCGTAGGTTTACTATTATGTTTTCCTGCTCCCAGTCCTCCCTGTTTTCATACCTTTTGGTGCAGGAATTCACAATGGTAAACCTACGAGTCAGCCGCTAAAATCGGGTTTTCCGGTGTTTTCCACCAAGATAGGATTTGGCAGACCGATTGCGTTTTAATATGCGAATCGAGTTTTAACTAATCCTAGAATTTCATCCGTGATCTCGATGAGGTGATGTTCTCTGCTGCCAGCTCCCGGTCTATGAGGGTGTTTACCTTTACTTAAACAATCACGAAAATGCTATAATTAAAGAAATTAAATATTACTTTCCCTTTTTACTGGTGGCTAAAACAAATTCTCTATGCTCTTTTTGAGGGTGTATATATGTACCCATAGTCCCGAACGGGTTAAGGATAAGAATGACATTGACAATTCGGTAATTCACTGAATATTAACAAAATTTTAAATTAATGAAATTAATAAAATTTTTGGAGCTATCCCCACTCTTGCTCTTTCTTTCCGAAAGAAGGGAAAATTACAGATTGTGTTTTAGCATCGTGTTCCCTTGTGCTGGATAAGAACCAAATGGAATCATGATTTAATCATGTTAATTTATAGTTCATGTATAACAACAACAACAAAAAGAAGAAGTAAAGTAAATTTTCACCTGTTATTGCTGGAACTATTCTTACAGTTACTTCCTTCGAATACTGGCGCCTAACTAAATACAGAGAAAAAAAATTACAAAACAAATAAGGTGTTGCTATCCAACGTACTGTTTATTCACAAATTAAAAGATGTAAAATAAACATATGAATAACATAAATCTCTACGTTTTGGTTTAATCTTTAAAACCTTCGGCAGGAGAAAAATTTCCTAAAATATAAATCGACAATAACTCTTTATATGCTACATTTTAAAAACAATTCAAAATACAAATCAGTCTAACGGAAACTTCTTAAATCCCAAATAAACAGCTCAGTGGCGCCATCTTTTATCCAAAGAAAACAACGAAGAAAGAAGGGCTGTAAAAAAATGGAAATTTTCAACGACTTTTCAAAATAGAAAGCCAGATTAAAAAAAATAATATACATCTGATGTACAGAGGTGTGTCAAGCGTAATAAATAATACGCAGGGTGCCGCCAAACGCGTCAGGGCGTTTTTAACATTTTAAACAAGTAAACTATGACAGCTATTGAAGTTCTTGCAGGAGATGAATGTGTGGTGAAGTAGGAAATGGCAAATATGCTGGCCTCAGATGGGTATGGCTTGATTAATTTCTTTAAAAAGCTTTGAATTTTGAAGTTAAAGTCGGGAAGATGTCGTCTTTAACCGTCTCGCTGTGCATCCCGCGATTTCCACGGGCAACGTAAAAATAGCAAAATTTGCGCAATCCACGATTTCCGAGATCTTTTTTTTTTAATGATCCAATTCTATATTAAAAAAATAACTCGTTTACAAAAAAAATTTACATATTTCAACTCTAAAATATATGTACATTTGAAATATGTAGAAAAATAAATGCGCAATTTTTGAACCTATTTTCATTAAAAAAAAAAAAAAAAAAAAAAAAAAAAAAAAAAAAAAAAAACGCAGTGAGCTAGTTAATGGGATTGTGGAGGGGTTTTTAATATTTTAGTATTAAAATAACATAAAAATATGAATTATAAATATTTTTATGTAGATTTCTAGGCTTAAAATATGAATATTATATTTTTATGCGAGAATATATATATTTTTTGAGTAAAATCGATTTTTTTTTTCATTTAATATTTTAATTAAAATATCTATTTTAAATGTGTTCATTAAAAATATATTTCACATGAGAATATTTTTTTATAAGTTAAAAAAAAATTATGAATACTTTTAAATGAATGGGGAAATTTATTGTTATTTATTTTTAAATTCGAAAACGATTCTTTTCTTTTTGTTGGTTTAGTTTTTTATTATTTTTTTAAAAAATTAAATTACAATTCTTAATTTTTTTAAAATTTTAATTTTAATTTTTTTTATGAATTCGGATTTTAGTATTAATAGAGCCAATACGCATGCGTGCTAAGGAATGAATCGGAATTTCTCCCTCTTTTTCAAACTTTCGGGAAGAATTCACAGATAAAACATGTTTTCTATGAGTACGGACATTATTTGTTAAAAAATAAGGAATAATTTAGGGTATACAGACGAGTTTTTCTGACAGTGTTGTTAACAACACTGTAAAACAACTAAGCGTATTGTTTTACATATTGTATTAATCGTATTGTTTTACGCCCTATAGGGCGTTGGGCTCTCTCAAAGTGTCAGAACTCTCCAATGAATGTATAAAGATGGACAGGGCGAAGCTACTGGGGGAGACGTAGGGGGGCGTCTCCCCCCCCCCCCCCCCCCCCCCAATGCCGACAACTTTGATCACAGTCGGCAAATTCTAGGTAGTCAGTATCGATCGATACAAATCTGAAACAATCGATTTTTTTTTTCAATTTTCGACGTTTTTTCTTAAAACATAACTAAAAAACACCAATCCTTAGCATTTGTCTTAATTTTTTCGATAATCCGAAGTTTGCCCCTCCTTTCTTCGACTTCGCGTGACCGCTGAAAATAAATTGAGAAAGAACCAGGAGATGGTAGATTCTCAATATACAAAGGGGTCTTTTTGAGAGTACGCAGCGGTTTAATACGATTCTGAACATCTAGATGATTGACTAGCATTGAAGATGATGACGACTTCGGTGAAGGCATTCATATTAATCGTGGTGCATTGAAATGTGCTGGACAATTGAATTAATTAGTCGATTGTTTAAACTATTGCAAGCCAGTTATTGAAAAATTGACCCAATCTGATGAATTAAGTGTTTTCTTGTTCCTTAAGGAGACCATAGATACAATTGACAGAAGAAAGAAAATTGTTCGTCGTCAAATATTTATTGTAAGATCGTGAAAGTAATCGAGCAGAACCGTGGCGAGGTTAGCATTACGGAAAGTAGGAACGATTCCATCATTGAACATGACCCAGGAAAAAGGTCTAAAATGAAGTCAGACAATCAGAGACATATTTGATCAGTTTAAGTCCGTATCAGCCAAAACTCAGCGTATGTCCGATAAATGGTTCCATCCCGCAAGATAGACAGCGACATTTCAACAGCGCTTGTTACAAAAGAGCATCCGTTTTTGGAATATAGCACAGAACTCAATGCTATTTTTTTTTGCCTATTTCATGAAGGACATAGGAGAGAAAAAATACAAAATGCTTCAGTTGAGAGTGGTGTAAACAAAAAGGACACAAAATGAAGAGCTTAAGGAAAAGAAAAGAACAGAAAGTTCGCACAACATTTCTCTTCCAACTTCTACCAAATTTGGTGTTTCCTATTTTGCCAGTTCATAATGACGCATAATCACTTACTAGACGAGAGCAAGCGCAAACAGATTATTCTGGAAGAGCAACAGCGACATCTTGCATTCAGCACTGAAATTGTAGCAATTTTGATGGACATTACGCGAATGCGGAGTAGACAAGGTCTGGTTTGTGGAAGTGACAAAGACGAAAATGGAAACTTTTGGCAAATTGGGAAATTAATTTCCAGACATAACTCACAACTGAGGAAATGTTTGAGGACACACGTTTCAGGCCACACCACATAACTTACCTTTCCGCTTCATCCTAAAACGGAGATAAATGAATTTCTTGCTACAGCAGTGCGCAAAACGATAGTCAGAGATATTCAAGAAGCATAATTTTATGGAATTATGGCAGATACGACACCAGATGCTTCGCACCATGATCGATCAGCTGTTGTGTTGAAATATGTTGACAAAAATGGAAAAACTCCGATCGGCTTTTGGCAGTTGTAAAAGAAGTCGATAAAACCAATGTCGACCATGCATGCTAGAAATCGCACATCCTTGCGAAGAATGAGCTCGAAATAGAACAGGTAGTTTTCCAGTCATACGGTTTTACAAACAGCATCTCTGGGGAATTCAACGATACTTAGGACTAGGAGATGTTTTCAGAAATCGTGGGTCGAATTGTGCAATATATTCCTTGTCAATGTCACAGACTCAACACTTTCGTTTCGTATATCTGCAATGCCAGCAATATTATAGGTGACGTTTTCGACGTGCTGAAAGATGTTTGTGTTTTTCACAGCAAGTACTAAACGAAAGAAACAATTAATAGACCAGCTCAAAAAATAGAAAATGCTGTTCTACTGCGGAATTTTTCTAAGGCGAGATGAACTGCTCGAGCGGAATCATTGAAAGCGGTTTGGATTTCATATGAATGTATCCTACAAATTTTGAAATAGTTGATTCTTCTATTTCTGTTAGCAAAGCAATGATCAAGCCACGAGGTTTAAGAAAGAAAATGTTATCGCTCGACTTCATTGCTTAAATGATGTTTCGCAAGAATGTTCAGTAGAAGTGCAAGTTAGTTACTGAAAAAGTGAAGTCGAAAACTCTTAAAATAGACGCTACGAAAATACTGAAGACATGTATCAAATCATTAGAAACATTCAACAATGATAATGAAAATATGAATAGGGAAATATAGAGTGCAGTTCTCTTTTAAATCAGGTAAGGTGTTGATCAGTTAAATGAATTTTCTATGCAGTACCGACGAAGATTGGCACCAATGAAGTTGGACGGTAATTGAAACAATCTCTTTGCTCCCGAACTTCTAATGTTCTAACGCATGGAGTTTCAGAAGGTACTGGATTGTCCACGCTATCACCCTTACAGTGGTGATAGCTGAAAGTCTTAATTCTTTCATCAGTATAATCACACCACTGGATAAAATAATGTATTCTCCCATTACAAGAAAGAAATAAAAACTAAATCTGGTTAAGAAAGCGGTAAATGTCTTTCGTGAAACATTGGCAATTCCTCATATGGAAGCATTACACGCAGAGATGAAAGTTTACTCAAACTTCTGCGCAGAGGCTGGAAGGATAAAGTGGACGATATTTACATGAAAGCAGAACCTTTGAGATACATTCTGCCACTTGCGAACAATGTCAATAGTCACAGTTGCCTCGAATGAAAGAACAATGTAAATTAAAAATTGTGAAAAAAAAAATCTAAGAACAACAATGACCGATCCACGTTTGAATACACTCATGATGCTTACGTTTGAGAAGGATATTTTGAAATACCTAGATTTGGGCGCTGTCGTGAATAGATGGGCTCGTCTAAAAAAATAGTGGGTTAAAATGCAAGTTATGCAATGGCTGAACAAGATGTAATTAAAATAAGTTTTGATTTAATCATTTTTAATGTAAAAATAAATAAGCTGATTCTGTATAAGTTCCAAGTAGCATCTTACTAAAAACTTCAACTTATTTAATTAATCCAAATTGCAGATTTCCGTCTGCACATTCAGCAAAAAATATCAAAATACTTTACGGGAATATTTACAACAATGTAACGTAAGTGAAGGGGTGGTGTGTCCATCTTTAAATTTACCTTATATTCTCCTCAATATTCTAAAGTGTAAAGTATTCGACGATCTAAAGTGGGAAATTTGATCTCGATTGGTTAATAATGTTGAATTTTCTATAGAACATACCGGGTGTACTAAAATATATTGACTGAATTTAAAATTCAATAACTTGCAAATAGTGGCAGCTATTTAAAAAATTTCTTGCTGAAGGGATTGTAAGATGTCAGGAGTTTTTTTTTTACAGCGATTCTAGATTTTAGTTTAAAACAGCAGCAATACATGGCACTGCTAGCAATAGGTGCTAAATCGGGGCCTGATTTTTTGTTTCTCTTCTTCCTCAGTATTGAGTTGCCAAAGCAATTGTGTTCTTATGGGCCCACTGCATATATTTAATCTCCTTTCGCATCAATAGTGAGAAAAGAGAGAGACCAAAAATCGGGCCCCGATTTAGCACCTATTGTTAGCAGCGTCATCTATTGCCGCTATTTTAAACTAAAATCGATAATCGCAGTAAAAAAAATTCCTGACATCTTACATACCCCTCCTGCAAGAATTTAATTTTATAGCTGTCACCATTTGCAAGTTATTGAATTTTAAAATCAGTCAGTTCATTTTAAGACAGCAGGTAGATGCATATATACAGACATAGAAACGCACTTTTAAAGATATATATACCGTATATTTCCGTATAAAAGCCGAAAATTTTTGGGCATTTTTTGGCTCCAAAGTGGGGGGTCGGCTTATACACGAGTCTTAGAAAATTTCCAAAATTGATACCTTAAACTAAAAAAAGTTGGTAAATATAAAAAACATAAAAAAAGTTTGAAATTTCTAAAAATACATTAATAATCCATTCTTTTACATTAAAAAAGTAATCATCTTTCACTATCCAAGTTATTATCAAAATTTTCAAACAAATCCTTAAAACCACTTTATTTCATTAGTACATCAGTATGAATATCGACAGTGTCCAATTCATCATCATCATCATCACCATCTTCTTCAAAAATGGCATCATCCTCATCTTCATCCATCGCATTACTGATGCAATATTTTCTGAAACATTAAACGATCATTTCTTGCGTTAATTAATGCCAAAAATAGGATGGTTGGGTTTTATGAACGAGCAGGTCATAACAGAATGAGCGGGACCCATTCAAACAGATCTGGCATTGCGCCACAACAGAATAAGAGAAATCAATAATTTCGGAGAGCCCATTTTTTTTCTGTTATCTATGCACAAAAAAGGTGCGAAGTTTTCGTTCGCTGAATTTTTCATCACCTTTTTTTAACATCGGCTTATATACGGGTTTCCGATTTTAGACGATTTTTCGCTGAAAAGTCGTATATTCGGCTTATACACGGAAATATACGATATATATTTTAAAGTTAGTCGGCAAAATCGTCATATACGCCCCCCTAATTAATTCTGCTTAAATACGCCCCTGAAGATGGATCCAAGCTCGCTCAAGCGCTCGTGGTCAGAAATTAAGAAATCTATTAGCGTCTCTCTTTTTCCTTTAATTGCAAATGATTTTTCAGAAGATACTGTCAAAGTGGGTGCTTTGAATAGAATTTCTGGAAGCAACAGTCATTGAAGGGTCGTCATAAGACAGCATACGATTATAACTTTAACTGCAGTATACATATCGAAAAATGAAAAAGGTTATTCAATTCTATATCATTGCTGTCATGACTGCTAATATTATGATTTTATTTATTAGGGGCTGTACAGTGTACATATATAACGTTATCAACTGTTTGGGAATTTTGAACCCCTCCCCCCTTACGATATCACACGTTATATTCCTCGAAACCTCACTCCCCCCCCCTCTCCTCTAATGATATTGTTATCAGTGTCTAAAAGTTCTTTTTTAATTTTACAATTTTTTTCTTTCTTTTTTTTATACGTTTACAATAAATAATATACAAGTATGGTTATACATTTATCATTTACATACATTACTCATTTAAATGAAGATAAGAAGTTAATTAAATATCACTATGATATATGACATAACTTTGTATCAAATACTTTGTATGAAATAACTTTGTATCTTTGTATAATACGTTTTGTTACATGTTGAGTGTTTTTGAAACCGGCTTAATGCTAGTTTCCGTATCGACAGGTTTCGTTTTCGCAGGTTTACTGGTTTTAGTAAACTGTGGACATTTCTATTAAAAATACTCAATTACTATTTCTTCTTTAATATATACAGTAATACATTCTCAGACAGATTCGCGAGAAACCACAGAAAAATTTCGTTTTAGACAGATTTTCCGTCTTAGCAGATGAAATAGTATTGTATTATTTTCGTGGAAATGGACCTTGGAAGTTTCCATTCAAGGTAGAATTCCATTTTCACAGGTTTTATTTATTTATTATTATATTGTAATTGTTTACACTTTTACGCAGATTTCCGTTACAGAAAGGTTTCTCAGTAACAAGATTCCGTTATAGGTCTAGGTAACAGTAACGACTTCTTCCACAGACCTCATGTACGGTACATAATTAAATTTTCTGCAGTCTCCTAGCCATACATTTCACACGTAGTACTTTAAACGCCCAGTTTTATATTTTGTGAGATTTTATCTTTTATTTTAATGAATAACCGACAACTGGGGTAACTTTGGCCCAAATTTCTCTGTTTCATGGCATGTTCAGCATCTCCATTCCCTTATTTTATTTTAAAAATGAATATCATGTTAATTTTTCGTTTGCTAAGAACATATGAAACCAAACCATTAGCATAAATTTGTCAACATTTTTTAACCAAAAAGTGTTTTGGAAAGTTTTGGGTCAATGTTACCTTGAATGGGGTAACGTTGGCCCATGTATTAAAACGAATGTTATAGGGCCTACAACATGATGTGGACCAATGTTACCCTATTGAAAAAGATGGGGGGGGGTGGGGGAGAAGGTAAGAAGTGTTAGCATATATTTTAATAAAAAAATTATTGCAAAACTCATAAATATTGCTTAAGGGCAGTTGGAAGGCCCTATATCTACCATGTTAAAATAATATACCATTTCTCAGAAACTACCAAAGATATTAACTTGAAATTTTTTTACATACATAATATAACTAATTCCTAATAAATTGAAGCCCACTTTATAATGAGATATTCTTTAGTTATTTTTTTTTTAATCTGGAATAAAAACCACACGAAAAAATAACATTTTTCCAAAGAAAAACTTTTTTATAAAAATTTTGTATAAATGTTTGTTACAAGAGTCCACTTCAGATGGATCAGGGATATGTGTGAAATATTCTGGCACGATTGCAAACAATAATATGTAGTAGTTTCTATAAAAAGGTACATCGAAGTTCAAAAAGCAACATTTTCAGAAAATTGAGTTTAAAGTTAACGTATGTAATGTTTATGTATGATATAAACAAACTGAATTCCTTAAAAATTTTTAACTTCTTGTTGTCGTTGAATAAAAAGTAATATACCATTCGAATGGGAGAAAATAAAGAATTCAAAATATTAAAAAAATAAAATAATGTCTATTTTCACGAATTTGACTTTCAACTGCCCTTAACGCGGATTGTCCAGGTCTGGGACTGAATACTGGTTTCTCTTAGACAGAAGTTTAGGTGGAATCATTTTTGCAACAATATCGTTCCATTCATACACCATCAAGTCCGGTCGCTGTGGTCAACGCCAACACTTAAACTTCTTTTCCATGCAGTGAACAACACAACCCTCCTTTGATTTCAAATTATAATCCTTCCGGGACATATATTGCCATTAAACAGCACAAGTTCGAAATTTCCAACGTTACAGTCATCTTTATCAATAGCTTTCTTGTTTGGTTCAGTTCAAACTAAATACACTGGATGAATTTTCAGCAAAATTATTGTTTGGAAAAGCACGAGTGTCTATTTTATAAGTATACCAAAAATAAACAAAAGCATTACCTGAAAAAATATCGATGTTTATATACAACAAAATAAGAAAAAGTCGCCCTTCAAATATAACATTTTTTATGCATTGAGAGGAAGTATATACAAATATTTTACTTATAATTGGTTGGGCCAATGTTACGCCAAATGTTGGGCCAAAGTTACTCCAACTTAGAAAAACGCTTTTCTTTTTTATCTCACGAAAGACAACGCATAATCCTACATTAGGCTTTGGTCTACACTAATGAGGTTATACACAATGAGGTTTCACACGTACAGTCGTGGAAAAAAAAAAGTAAACACCCCCTACTAACTCCTCAACAAATCATCATAGAAGAAAGTTACTGGGTCCGAACGATTGGAAATAAAGTTTACTTTTAAATGATGTACATAAAATTTTCTTAGGGGTCATCTACATATTAAAACGAATCATTCATTTCATTTTTTCAATGGCAATACCCAATTTTAACGAGATATTTCAAATCTTCGGTTCAAACTATGCCTAGACACCAAATTTCAAGTCATTTGAATGATAAGCTTTTGAATTATAAACATTCAAAATTTAGTGCTTCTAATGTTAAATTATATTTTTATATTTTTATTTATATCTCCCGAAATTATGCTCCTAATGTGCTAATTTTTTTGTGGTAATAATACTAATATACCCAAACATAAATAAGCTGAATTTGTAATTTTTATAATTTTATGATATGAATTATGAATTATGAAATTAATATTCGAAAAAATTATGAATTGCAACCAGCAATTTTTTTGATGGATTTAGATTTATTAAGTCCTGCTTTATGGAAATTCAAAAATTTCACATTTTTCTTCCAAGTAGTTTTCAAATTATGCTTAAAAAACGGCAAAATGATGGTTTAAGGGGCCGTCTATGATGGAAGTGAGTAGACATTTTGAAATTTATTCAGCCGTACTGTAATCTAACACGCTTCATTGGCTCCTTGAGTGGCGCTTAAGGTGCCTTGATCAAGGAAGCGGCTCTCTGGGTTAACAATCCAGTACGGGACTTCAATTTGGATACAGCCCTTAAAATACGGTCGTTTTAAAATAATTAATTTCTCGGAAACTTATGGTACGAATTGCATAAAAATTCGTTTTTAGGCTAATTGAAGGGTGTAGAGTTCATTTATGCTGTCAGAATTGGGTACTGCCATTGAAAAAAACAATGTTATGGTTCGTTTTAATATGCAGGTGGCCCCCTAAGCAAATTTTATATACATCATTTAAAAGTAGGCTTTATTTCCAATTATTCGGTACCAGTAACTTTCTTCTACGATAATTTGTTGAGGAGTTAGTAGGGGGTGTTTACTTTTTTTTTCCACGACTGTACTTAACAGGGTCAAAATGAATTGGTTTACAGCTTGGCAGAGAAAAGTTTTAAGGCTGTTCTCACATCCAAAGGGTCAATTTTCTGACATAAGTTTTAATTCATTTTTGTTCGGAAAAGCATGAAACTAGAAGGTGTTGTTATTCAAAAACTATGTCATCGAACTGTTTTTTCCGTTTTCTTGTAAACGCAATAGATCTTTTAGAAAATACTGTCAAAGTTGGCATTTTGAACTGAACTTCTGAACGAAAGAAGAAGTGAATTTGTAAGTGTGTCAAAACGTTTTGCGCTTGTTGAGCAGAGAAGTTGAGAACAGCCTTAAGGCTGTTCTTAATTGCTCTGCTCAAAGTTCCAGCAAAATACCAGTTCAAAAGGCCAACTTTGACAGCATTTTCTGAAAGATCTATTACGTTTACAAGAAAACGGAAAAAACAGTTCAATGACATAGTTTCTGAATAACAACACTTTCTAGTTTCATACGTTTCCGAACAAAAAGGAATTAAAACTTATGTCAGAAAGCTGACCCTTTGGATTTGAGAACAGCCTTAAGAGCTAAATTCTCACCGACTTCACAAGTTTTTGTTTGACTAGCGCTGCCACTTTTCTAATTATACAATGAGCTGCCACCCTCAAGCTAATGCTACCACCTATATTTTTGAGACCAAAACTTTGTCGATAGCGCAAGCGATGTAGAAAATATAGCAGATTTAATATTTTTCTCTCTTGGGTTAAAGTTACCGTTAATGGGCCAAAGTTACCCCAGTTGACGGTAGTTAAAGTTTATTATAATCGAAACAACCCTCTGGAAATTAAAAAATACATCCAATATATGTGCAGTACTTACGATGATTGTTAATAACCGTTTTCTATAGAGTGACGAATACTTCCTAACGGGTAGTGAGTTTGAAAATAACGAATACATACCGCTGTTTATTTAGTAGTTACTTTTAGAGCACTAATAGCCGTCATCGTTCACCTGTTTTTACATTTTTATAAACATTCTGGCCATTTGAGAATATATAACAAAAATAATGTATTTAAATAAAAAAGCAAAAAAATATATAAATAAACAAATAAGAGCAATTTTTTTCTATACCAGATTCACAGCATTTGGTCCATTTAAGGATACACAAGGGGTCCATAATTATTGTTAGAGTTTCATTACCTCCTAATTTTTAATTTTAGAACATGACGAAAAATGTTATTACATATTCGCAAAGTACAACTCAAAAAGTTTTTTAATAATACGAAAAAAGTTACATATTCATAGAGTTTCAACTCGAAACGTTATTAATCAAATAACTATTGTAATCAAATAGTAATTAAAATTCTAAAATTTAACAAAAAGTCATCAATGAATTATGAGCACAAAATTAAAAAGTTTCCACATGGTAGCCTTTCGTGCACTGCTTTCTCTTGCAGTCGTTAGTTTGAATTCTTACATTTCATCTTTCCACAGTGCGATGACACTTAGGCTGCGTTTAACCCATATTGGATCGCTGTCCTATAAATAGGACAGCTAATAAAACATTTTTTTAAATAAAATTCGTAAGGATTTTCTGGATGCATTTTGTTATGACGTTTTTAAAATACATAAAAGTATAACATATAAACAAAAAACAATTAACCAATTAAAATTTAATTGAAAAAAATTTAATTAAAAAATCTTTTAAAAATTGTGACCTTATAATCCAGAATTTTACCGTTATTATTATCTTTTTACTGGAGAAATCATAGAGTATTTTTGTACAACATAAACAGTATTTTTAAAGTAAAATAAAATATTTGCTCATAAAATTAGTTTATGTATGCATTTTATATGTCCTTACTATGTGTCCTACTAATATGTCCTGTTTATAGGACAGCTAGTTACTTAAAAAATTAAAAACTTTTTTTTCAAAATTTTGCTAGTATCTGCTTAATTACACCATATTAATGATATAATCGAAGTTTTAAAAATTTTCGAAAATATTTAATCGGTGTGGTCCAATATGGGTTAAACGCTTGTTTTGCCTTCCTACAACACTTTTCCAAGAAACCTATTATTCTTCTCCGCCCGTCTAAGGTTTATTCACAAAAGGATGGGGAGATTCAACAATGGAATGAGATAAGATTAGATCAACTTGTAGGAAACTTTTTCCTCCTGCAGGATGTCCGCTGTTTCCTTCTAAAGCTATTAAAGATGAAAAGCACCCAGTGACCACAAGAGACTGCGAGTTCAATGATACGTAGTCTAAATAGACCAGCCATATTCAACCTTTTTTTCTCGCGGGCCACAAGCATATGTTTGAAACATTAGGCGAGCCGCAATACACTTATATAATAATGTAAAAAACGTGTAATTAAAATAGTAAAATGACTAAAGTAGTATAACAAAGTAATATAATAAACGTTAATATAATCGGTAGGATTGAACGTTTGTCGTGGAAGGAATGTTACCAGAAAATATCAACACCACTATTTCCAAACAATATATTTCGTCGCTGATTTCCAATGATGCAGAAATGTGTCAAAGATTCTTATTTGTAAATAGTGGTGTAAAACGTTTTGCTACCAATGGTTTTCCGTGACAAATATTTAATCCTAAAGAGCGTTATTTGCTGTACGATAAGTGTAAAGCGTAATAATATACCAATACAGCATTTCCAAGTTCTAAAGACAAAAAATTAGCAGATTTTCGTTTTTAAATCTGTCTTTTGTTCAATACAAAAACTTCGTTTTAATGTAGAAATATATAGTTTAAAAAAATACAAATTTAATACAAATTTAACAATACAAATTTATAAATTTAATTAATTTAGAATAATGTTTGAGCACTGTTGAATATTTAAAAGTGTATATAACGCTGTAGCACAAATACGACTACATGCAAAAAGAACTTTTGACTAAGAAAACGCCATTTAAGATGTTTCAAAATAATTTTTTATTGGTAATTATAAATAACGGGACAGATTTTGCCTTTTCATAAAAATATATAAAAGAACAGTGAAAGTCTTATCTTATACTATAATGCGAGCAAAAATTGTGTGTGTATGTATGTGTGTGTGTGTGTATGTAAATTTTATCTTAAAAACGGCTCTAACGATTTTGATGAAATTTTGTATTTTACCATTTTCAGGCATCATAAGACCATTGGGCTAGGTCACGTGTTCGAGAAAATTCGATTAGTGGGTCATTTTGGGTCGTAATGGGTCAAGGTCAAGTTAATTATATCTAAAAAACGGCTCAATCGATTTTGACCAAATTTTTCTTCCAACCGTTTTACGACACGAAAAAACTTTTGGGCTAGGTCACATGTTCGGGAAACTTCAATTAGTGGGTCATTTTTGGGTCACTATGGGTCAAGCCAATTTTATCTAAAAAACGGCTCTAACGATTTTCACTAAACTCTATATTCTACTGTTTTGGATTACGAGAAAACTATTGGGCTAAGTCACATGTTCGAGAAAATTTGATTAGTGGGTCATTTTTGGGTCACCGTGGGTCAAGCTAAGTTTATCTAGATAACTTCTTTAACGATTTTGACAAAGTTTTGCACCCTACTGTTTTCGGGCACGAAAATACCATTGGGATGGGTCTCGTGTTCGAGAAAATTCATTAGTGGGTCATAATGGGCCATAATGGGTCAGGGTAAAGTTAATTATATCTAGAGAACGGCTCAATCGATTTTGACTAAATTTTGTATCTAACCATTTTCGGGCACGAAAAGATCATTGGGTTGGGTCTCGTGTTCGAGAAAATTCGATTAGTGGGTCATTTTGGGTCATAATTCGTCAGGGTCAAACTAATTATATCTAGAGAACGGCTCAATCGTTTAGACGAAATTTTGTATTTTACCATTTTCGGGAATGATAAGACCATTGGGCTAGGCCACGTGTTCGAGAAAATTCGATTAGTGGGTCATTTTGGGTCGTAATGGGTCAAGATCAACCTAATTATATCTAAAAAACGGCTCAGTCGATTTTGACCAAATTTCACATCCAACCGTTTTTCGACACGAAGAAATTATTGGGTTAGGTCACATATTCGAAAAATTTCGATTAGTGGGTCATTTTTGGGTCACTATGGGTCAAGCCAATTTTATCTAAAAAACGGTTCTAACGATTTCGACTAAATTTTGTATTCTGTCGTTCTGACTTACGAGAAGACCAATGGGCTAAGTCACATATTAGAGAAAATTCGATTAGTGGGTCATTTTTGGGTCACCGTGGGTCAAGCTAAGTTTTTCTAGATAATTTCTATAACGATTTTGACGAAATTTTTGCACCCTACTGTTTTCGGGCACGAAAAGACCATTGGGATGGGTCTCGTGTTCGAGAAAATTCATTAGTGGGTCATAATGGGCAATAATGGGTCAGGGTAAAGTTAATTATATCTAGAGAACGGCTCAATCGATTTTGACTAAATTTTGTATCTAACCATTTTCGGGCACGAAAAGATCATTGGGATGGGTCTCGTGTTCGAGAAAATTCGATTAGTGGGTCATTTTGGGTCATAATTCGTCAGGGTCAAACTAATTATATCTAGAGAACGGCTCAATCGTTTTGACGAAATTTTGTATTTTACCATTTTCGGGAATGATAAGACCATTGGGCTAGGTCACGTGTTCGAGAAAATTCAATTAGATGGTCATTTTGGGTCGTAATGGGTCAAGATCAACCTAATTATATCTAAAAAACGGCTCAATCGATTTTGACCAAATTTCACATCCAACCGTTTTTCGACACGAAGAAACTATTGGGTTAGGTCACATATTCGAAAAATTTCGATTAGTGGGTCATTTTTGGGTCACTATGGGTCAAGCCAATTTTATCTAAAAAACGGTTCTAACGATTTCGACTAAATTTTGTATTCTGTCGTTCTGACTTACGAGAAGACCAATGGGCTAAGTCACATATTAGAGAAAATTCGATTAGTGGGTCATTTTTGGGTCACCGTGGGTCAAGCTAAGTTTTTCTAGATAATTTCTATAACGATTTTGACGAAATTTTTGCACCCTACTGTTTTCGGGCACGAAAAGACCATTGGGATGGGTCTCGTGTTCGAGAAAATTCTATTAGTGGGTCATTTTGGATCATAATGGGTCAGGGTCAAGTTAATTATATCTAGAGAACGGCTCAAACGATGACGACTACATTTTGTATCTAAACATTTTTGGGCACGAAAAGATCATTGGATGGGTCTCGTGTTCGAGTGAATTCGATTAGTGGATCATTTTGGGTCATAATGGGTCAGGGTCAAGCTAATTATATTTTAAGAACGGCTCAATCGATTTTAACTAAATTTTGTATCTAACCATTTTCGGGCACGAAAAGACCTTTGGGATGGGTCACGTGCTCGAGAAAATTCGATTAGTGGGTCATTTTTGGGTCACCGTGGGTCAAGCTTTTTTTATCTAAAAAACGGCTCTAACGATTTTCACTAAACTCTATATTTTACAGTTTTGGATTACGAGAAGACCATTGAGCTAAGTAACATGTTCGAGGAAATTCGATTAGTGGGTCATTTTTGGGTGTTAGTGGGTCAAGCTAAGTTTATATAGATAACGGCTCTAACGATTTTGACGAAATTTTGCACCCTACTGTTTTCGGGCCCGAAAAGACCATTTAGTTGGGTCTCGTGTTCGAGAAAATTCGATTAGTGGGTCATTTTGGGTCAGAATGGGTCAGGGTCAAGCTAATTATATCTAGAGAACGGCTCAATCGATTTTGACTAAATTTTGTATCTAACCATTTTCGGGCACGAAAAAATCATTGGGACGGGTAACGTGTTCAAGAAAATTCGATTAGTGAGTCATTTTGGGGTCACCGTGGTTCCAGCTAAGTTTATCTAGATAACGGCACTTCGATTTGACGAAATTCTGTAATATATCGTTTTCGGGCACGAAAAGACCATTGGGATGGGTCACGAGTTCGAGAAAATTCGATTAGTGGGGCATTATGGGTCAGGGTCAAGCTAATTATATCTAAAAAACAGCTGAAGACATTTTCACAAAATTTTTTAATATACGGCCGTTTCTGGTCATGGGAGGACCATTGGGCTAAGTCACATGTTCGAGAAAATTCAATTAGTGGGTCATTTTGGGTCACAATGGACCAGGGTCAAGCTAACTGAATCTAAAAACATGCCCAAAACATTTTGACCAAATTTTATATTACGTATACCGTTTCTGAGCATGAAAAAAGAATTGGGCTAAGTCACATGTTTGAGAAAATTCAATTAGTGGGTCAATTTGGGTCACAATTTGTCAGGGTCCAGCTAATTGTATCTAAAAAACGGCTTAAACGGTTTTGATTAAATTTTGTATTCTATCGTTTTCGGGCTCGAGAAGACCATTGGGCTAGGTCGCATGTTCAAGAAAATTCGATTAGTGGGTCATTTCGGATCACAATGGATCAGGGTCAAGCTAATTGTATTTAAAAATCGCTTCAAAACATTTTGACATAATTTTGTATAATACCGTTTCCGGGCATGATAAGAACATTGAGCAGGGTCGCACGTTCAAGAAAATTCAATCAATGGGTCATTTTGGGTCCTAATGGATCAGGATCAAGCTAACTGTATCTAAAAAACTGTTCAAAAGATTTTGACAAAACTTTGTACTACACCGTTTCTGGACAAGATAAAACCATTGGGCTAGGTCGCATGCTCGAGAAAATTCTATTAGTGGGTCATTTTGGTCATAATGTGTCGGGGTCAAGCTAACGGCATCTCAAAAAGGTTCAAACAATTTTGGCAATTTTTTTTGTTATACCGTTTCACAGTACAAAAATACCATTGAAATAGCTCACATCTGTCGATGAATTTCGGTTAGTGGTTTTTTGAATCAACGTGGATCAAGCTTATTTTACCTAGAAAACGACTAACGATTTTCAATAAATTTTGTATTCCATCGATTACAGGCTCGAGAAGAGCATTGTGATAGGTCGCATGTTCGAAAAAATTCGATTAAGTGGGTCATTTTGAGTCACTATGTTTCACAGTCAAGCTAATTGCATCTAAAACAGCAAGAATGATTCAGTGGGGAAAATATATCGAGATAAACAGAAAGCTAATTTTGACCGAGCTTAGCTCGGTCATTCCTGCTAGTAACCTTTTATTCACA
Source organism: Maratus speciosus (assembly GCA_963932465.1). NCBI lineage: Eukaryota > Metazoa > Arthropoda > Arachnida > Araneae > Salticidae > Maratus > Maratus speciosus. The sequence goes on along the minus strand of OZ010787.1, from coordinate 650,135,980 downwards.
TATCATTCAATTTTATAAATAGAGATTAATGATTATGTGTGTCGGGTCGCTCATGAAAGGTCGCCGGGCCACAGGTTGAGTACGGCTGAAATAGACGTTCGGACGGACATTCTGCAGGAGGAAAAGCTTTCCTTCAAGTCGATCTAATCTTCTGATCTCCAATCCATTGTTGAATCTCCCCATCCTTTTGTGAACAAATCACAAACGTTTGCAGAAAAATACTTTTCCTGCAAAACTGTTGAAAAAGGCAAAAAACCGTTTAAATTTAAACGCAGCCTTAACCCTTTAATGCATGATTTTTTATTTTGTTCAGAAAACATTATACTTGAGTCCATTTTTGTTAATTATCCACTAGAAAAATAGTCAAAAATTTATTTACATTTTTGTTGGACATAATGTTACACTGTCACTCCTGAGTTACATAGTAAAAATTGCTCAAAAAAAGATAATTTTAAATTATATACTTACTTTAAAGTATTTACACTGCACAATAAAAACAATTCAACGATATTATGATTTTTAGAATGCTTTTAATAGTTTGCAGCATTAATAATGACTACCTTATAAAGACAGGGAAAAAACGCCAGTCGAGCCCATTGCAAGCAGTATCAACAAAAGATGTTTTAACCTCCCCGTGATAACAAATCAGAACAAAAACAGACTTCACGACCTTAAATGCATGTTATTACATGTGAGTAACACATAATAGTTCACCAATAGACCAATAGAAAGCGCAAAATGGCTAAAAAATGATCATGTAGTTCCTGAGTTACACTATGCATTTAAGGGTTAATGTTGTCACATAAATTGGCGAAGAATACTTAAGGTGACAGTGGACATTCAAAAACATTTTCTACAGTTTCCACTCAATTGTTTTGAAATTTAATACACATATAATTTGTGCAATAATTAAGAAAATTTCTTAATTTCATTAAAAAATATTAATATGCAAATGCGTAATTAATGAATAATATTCTAATTAGTGATACAAATTAAAAATGCTCCATGCGCATAAATTTTTTTTCAGAAACTTGTAATTCTTTTTTTTTTTTTTTTTTTTTTAATGATAGCTTTATGATATTATATCATAAATTGGTATACATTTTAAAATTATATTAAGTACCTTGGCAGAAAAAATTATAAACATATAATATTGATCATTTCGAATAAAATTCAATGATAAAATATTATTATTATTATTTTTTAAATCTTTATATGAAATAATGTACACATATTAACAGCAAGTTTTGTAATAAATTATATCAACAACAATATTACCAAGTATTATGAAAATTGGTATAAAATTAAGATGCATGGAGTATTTTGATCTTACTCAGCCAGCGAAAATTCTCATTTTGAGAAAACTGGATTTAAAGTTTTAAGTGCACTCTAAATTAAAATGTCTGAAATTCAGACACTTAAGTGTCTGAAATGGAGTGTTCAATTTTCAGACATTTTAAAATGTCTGAATTTTTTCAGACACTTTTTGCGTCTGAATTTCAGACACTTCAAACGTCTGAATCGCATCCATTTTTTTGTAAGCATCATACGTAGCCATGTTTGACCACGTTGAATCCTGGAAAAATATTTGGCTGTGGTCCTGCCCCCCCCCCCCCCCAATACAGCCTGATTTTTTTGGTGCTCTCAGTTTTGGTATACAATTTTCGTTACGTTGATAATTTAAATCTTTTACGACATTGTACTGATTATAATCAATATCTTGAACTTCAGGAGTAGAACAAGATTAAAAAACAAAAAATATTTATCTAAATATTAGATTTTTTAAAATTTATTTTGTTTTTAACCTTATTTTACTTTAAAAGTTCAAAATATTGATTATAATCAGTACAATTTCGAAACAGATTTAAAATATAAGCTTTACAAATATTGCACATCAAATTTGGGGGCACTACAGTCGTAGGGGGACGGGGCACTTCCCAGTTTGCCCTTCCTTTAATCAAGAAGTACTTTTGCAAAAAACGCAACCCTGCATTATAGTTGTCTAAATTGAGATGTCCGGTATTCGGGAGTATCCGTTGTGGGGGTTAATGGACATTCTCGAATAGCGAACACCTCTATTTAACGAATACTTTTTTAATCAGCAGACATACATATTTGTATATTTTTACCTCAAAAAAGTAGACATCTCCAATTATCGGACAAATTCCGCGGTCCCGAAGTGTTCGCTATTAAGTGCTTTTAAGGTACATAGATAAATATATATATATATTTTATAATCTTGTCCTACTCTAAAAGTTCAAAATATTTATTATACTCGGTTGAATGTGGAAAAAGATTTAAAATATCAGATGTACGAAAATTGCAAAAATCCCCCCCCCCCCCAAAAAAAAATGAAAATATAAAAAAATATATTGCCACATAGGCAATTTTACATATACATCACTTGATAATCACAACAGCCATTTAACTATGAATAATGAAAATAAATAAATAAATATTCTACTTTAATAACATTGGGGAAAAAATGACTTTGGTATTTTGTTAAATATATTTGCGTTTTTAAACTTGTCCTACTCTAAAAGTTCAAAACTTTCATTATAATCAGTGCAAGATTTAAGATATCAGCTTTACAAAAATTCATGCAAAACCCCCCCCCCCCCCCCCCAAAAAAAAAAAAAAAAATGAAAATACTTATTTAAAAATTATGTTTTAAAAAAATTTATATTTCCACATGGGCAGGTTTTTATGTAGATCAGAGGGTACTCACAAAAGCTATTCAACTATCAATAAAAACAAATAAGTACATATTCTATATTAAAAACATGAGGAAAAAATAACTTATGATTTCCAAACTTCTTTCGTCTTAAATATATACAGTAACATCTGTCATTTTTGTATTTTTCGTATAAGTGCATATAAATAAAGTTACCACAATTTTAAATACGAAATCTAGTTAGAGGTTTTTACTTTTTCCCATTATAAATTTCAAATTACTTTTTTTATTAAAAATAATAAAAAAATCAGTATTAGAGTTGATTGCAAATCAAATGCATATGTATATTTTTACAGGCAGCTTCATATAATAGACCAGTCTCATTTACTTTATTTATCTTTTTTTAATCTGCGGTTTTATGCCAGGAAGTAAGAAAGCATTAGGTCATCTTTCAAAGTTTTTTTTTTCTTTACTTCCTTGTGGCCGTCATTTACTGCGAGATAAAAATTATCCGTTGAAACTAAGAACTGACATTGAATATATAATTCGTAATAAAAAAGAACGTCATAAGTTTAAAAATATATACTTCTAGAATTAGTGGGGTTTTTTGCGAACAGATTCAAAACTAATTAAATTTCATGCAGAATTTTGTTTAGTACAATAAATAAAATCATAAAATACACTAATTTTACTACTATAAAGAAACTTACTTGAGTTGCTGCAAGAGGTAAGAGATATTCCTCGATTTGAAATTTTAAAAACTACCACAACCACAGTGAGGGAGAAAGACTTTCATCAGTTTAAAAGGTAATCCCATAATACATCCGACTAGCCATATTTAAAGAATGAGATGTTTCATCCTAAAAACAGGACCCGCCAGACAAAAGTTTCTTTTTTTTGCCAGCTTCGACAGGACGAAGATGAATAACACAATATTATTGATATAAATTGATACGAGTTAACACTAAGCCCATTGCACACGCTTTGTAGAATTTCCGGGTGTAATCTTCAACCGTCGTCGTCTACTTCTGTTCTGTGTCTATCCCGCCCTTGTATCGACGACAGCTTCTAAGAGACATTTGATGTCGAGCACACAGGTCAGATGTATGTATTCAATAAATAAATACTCCAAGTTAATACGAATTAAAATCACAGTACTTCACATTTCGCAAAAAACAAATTAAAATACACGCGTACATAAAAACAAACTTTGTTTGAATTACAACGTATACCACTTCGAACGAAGACATCTAAAACGCATGCGCAACTGGGAGTGCTAGTGCCCCCTGGTGGTTATTGCGTCGGAAGAATCAAAACGTCTAAAATTAAGACACGTTTAAAGCAATGAAGTGTCTTAAAATAAGACGTTTGCGGATATTTTAGACATTATTCTCAGTTCGTTTACACCATGGTCATAGTAAGACGCTTATGTATCTTAAATTAAGACATCTATAGTGTCTTAATTTTCAGATTAAGACACTTAAGTGTCTAAAATTCTTTTTCAGTCACATATGTGTCTAAATTTAAGACGCTTCTATTTGCAGTGTGTAGATTAACGATTGTTTACGTTACAAAAACAGCTGTATCTCTGCAAAAAATTATCGGATTTGAATAATTTTTTTTTTATTTGAAAGTAGAAGCTTGCCAGATTAATTTTTTCCAAAAAACAAAAAATTGATTTTTTTAATGTTTTTTGCGATTTTGAACGTCCACTGTCGCCTTAACTTTGTGTTATTAAAAATCTTTTTGATTTGTACTTTACAAATATATAATAATATTTTTCATTATGTTCTTAAATCAAAAGTTATGAGGAAAAGAAACTCCAAGAATAATTTATGAACACCCTGTATAACAAAAATAATTTATTTACATAAATAGAAAAACAGGAAAGTAAAAATAAATAAATAAATAATAAGACCATTTTTTTTCTATTCCAGATTCACAGCGTTCAGTTCATTTGAGAACAAGGGCAAAATAGCTTCTTAATAACACCATAACAATTAGAAAATACGCAAGGCCTTTCGAAAGAACTTTGTCTTTCTTCTTCAGGCGCAAAGAACACATGCTACCACTTTGAAAGAGGAGTAAGACTGAAGGCCTTTCGAAAGAACTTTCTCTTTCTTCTTCAGGCGCAAGGAACACGTGCTACCACTTTGAAAGAGGAGCAAAACTGTGGGCCTTTCTAAAGAACTTTGTCTTTCTTCTTCAAGCGCAAAGAACACGTGCTACCACTTTGAAAGAGGAGCACGACTGCTTTCAAAGTGGTAGCATATGTTCTTTGCGCCTGAAGAAGAAAGACAAAGTTCTTTCGAAAGGCCTTGCGCATTTTCTATTTTTAGGTGCGTTCGTAATTATATAAATACGTAGCACCTATAGTCGTCGTTCAGTCCGTCTGTCTGTTCGTCCATCCGCATATAACAGCGCAAAAACTACCCGTCCGAATCATTTGAAATTTTAAATATATAATTGTTGCATGATTTTGTCGAGTCATTTCAAATTTTATGACTATCGGATGTAGAGTTTAATGACAGGGACAGTCAAAAGTTTTCCGTTACATTACGGCCAATAGGAAAAAATTATTTCAAGTGCATTTTAATGATGTTACAGCTTTTCGAAAAGAATGAAATGGATATGCACTTATGAAGTGCACTAAAATATACATTCAGTACAATATGCAATGCAAAAAATTTTTATAAAACTAGTTATAGTACGAACGCACCACCTTTGCCACGTTTCACGTGCAATTTCCAACTTGTTCATGGTGCTGTTGAGAAGTTATTTTACCCTTATTGGTTCACACCAGTTTGTTCAATATTTTAATGCATTTGAAAATATATATGAGAAATAACTTATTTAGATAAACAGAAAAGTAAAAGAAAGGAATAAATGCAAAGATCAAATCATTTACTATACCAGCTTCACAGCATTCAGTGCAATCTTTATTGGTAGGCTTCAATATAAGAACGATGTAAAGCATGCCTTTTGAGAAAGTTTTTTTCTGAAAAAGAATCAGCAGAGTTTAAGACACTGTGTCATTGACAGATAGAATTACATAGAGAGAGAAAATGAATGCGATTAGCGACATTTAAAAAACATTATTTTTAATCAGGAAGAAAAAACCCGTGCTTTATGGTGTTGCTATCCGTGTTTACATCTGTTACAGCTAGTCTTTTTTAGCACTTTTCATAGTTCAAAAGTGTTTATCACTTCAGATTGCCTCTCTGCCGTCTGGCCATACTCCAACTCTCGTAAATATAGCCGTATTATCCCGTTATTGGGGTTTACTATAGAACATTTGCTATTGAAAATAAAGTATGTAGTATTTATAGTTTGTTTACAGGGAACACTGAAAATAATGAAGTACTCAAAAATGAATAAATCGATGTACATCATATCGAAATGAGTATGTTTGGATAAAAAATGAACCTATCCTTTCTCAATTTTGATCCATCATATTTTATCAAACCCAAACAAAACGATGTGTACCCTGTAATGGTTTATTTCATTTATGGTGGCATAAAAGATGTTTATTAATGCAAATATTAAATTATGCACAGTATTTCAAAATAATTTAAAAGTGTTTGAAAATAATGCTATTGTCATAAAAATATTCGATTTGGGTATCTTGTTAATAATTTTGGTATTTTTCTTAATAAATAATCAATTAAACTTTTCTTGTTAATAATTGTGAACGGGAAATAAATGCCAGTACATATTTACTTTAATTTGTAGGTTCAGGGGGCAGTACACAACGATTCATATTTGAACATAACCATGGAATCAAAAATGTTTTTCTCACTTTTGAGTACATTTGGATCGGAGCTATTTTGAATATGTGACGTATTTAAAATTGAGTCCTTTTTACTCAATTTTTAGTACCCATTTTTTTTCAGTGAATTGAAAAGTGTTCCGTTTACAATATGGTGGAAGAAAATTGTTTACCATGCATTTTAATGTTATTGCTAAATTTCAAACATAATGAAATTGATATGCGTTCCTAAGGTGGACTAGAGCATACTTTCAGAGGAGTATAGAATAGGTAGCATTCATAGTTCGTTTACACACTTTAAAAAATTGGTACTCAAAATTGAGTAAAAAATACTCAATTTTAAATACGTCACATATTCAAAATTGAGAAACACATGTACTCATTTTTGATTCCATGCTTATGTTCAAATATGAATCGTTATGTACTGCCCCCCTAAGCTTACCACTTAAGAGCCTACACTAGTCACTCAAAAAGACCTGGATGATAATGTTAATCCTATGGGGAAGTTATTTTCAAATATCTCACTTGAATTCTGATATTTTCGAATGATTTTTTTTGCATAGGATATCTGAGGACGATCTACAACCGGGCTAGTTTTTACTTTTTTTTTTTTTTTTTTTTGGTTTCATATTTTTTTTAATTACTTTTACTTTCGGAACCGGTTTGAACCGGTTCTGAAATTGAAACTATCCTAATATTAAAAAACTATAACCAAAATCGAAAAAGTAAAAACTAGCCCGGTTGTAGATCATCCTCAGCTATCCTATGCAAAATAATCATTCGAAAATATCAAAATTCAAGCGAGATATTTGAAAATAACTTCCCCATAGCATTAACATTATCCTCCGGATCTTTTTGAGTGACTAGTGTAGGCTTTTAAAGTAAAAATGTACTGACATTTACTTCCCATTCAAAATTATCAACAAGAGACATTTAATTGTTTATTCATTAAGAAAAATAGCAAAATTATTAGAGAGATACCCAAATCGAATATTTTTATGTCAGGAGCATTATTTGCAAGCACTTTTAAATTATTTTACAATACTGTGAGTAATTCAATATTTACATTAATAAACATCTTTTATGCCGCCATGAATGAAATAAACCATTACAGGGTACAAAATTATCGTGTTGTTTGGGTTTGATAAAATGTGATGTATCAAAATTGAGAAAACATAGGTTCATTTTTGGTCCAAACATACTCAATTTGATATGAATACATCGATTTGCTCCTTTTTGAGTACTTTATATTTTTCAGTGCAGTGACGCACAAAAGAATTCCATTACATTACAATCTATGGAGAAAAATCGTTTGCGGCGCATTTTAATAATGTTACGACACTTCAAATATAATGAAATAAAAAATCAAAAAGCATCACTGAAGAGCATTTGAAGCCTTTAGTAACCGATTTCTGTTAAAGAATTCATAGCTACCGAGCACCAAAACACAGTTAAAAATTTTGTCCTGGTTTGAACCAAATTTTGGTGCTCAGTAGCTGCCCCAAGATGGTGAAATTTCGTTCCAACATTTGGAGCTCCGGTTGAAGCATAGTTCCAATTGTTTGAGCGAAATTGTAATTGCAGGGCTGCCACAGGAGACTATTTTTTAATTCTATCTCGCACCACTCTTTCTAAACAAAAATCTTCCACATACACTTTGCCAACATGTGCAAGAGAAATATACTACAAAATTTGTATTTTAAATGTAGTGGGGCGAATAGAATTTAAAAATAGTCGTCTGTGGCAGCCCAGCAATTGGACATATGGTTCAATTGGACCTCCAAATGTTGGAACGAAATTTCACCAACTTATGATGGTAGCTACCGAGCACCAAAATTTGGTTTAAACCAGAGCCAAATTCTTAACAGTTGTTAAAAACTCATAAAAAAAAATATTTCAAAATGTACATATTTCTGAATAAAAAGCTATAATCCAAAAATTACAGCTCATTACGCCAAGTATTTTTTGAGTTATTGTGAAAAAAATGACCCGCATTGCAATCAGTTTTGTAACGATAAATTATAAATTTATCATTAGCAGTTCCAAATTAAAAACCTGCATAATTCCTAAACTAATTGATCAAATGACTTACCGTTTGGTATCTTACGGTAAAATTTACCGATAGCGATCCAAGTATGATGTCAAAATTAGGTGTTTGTGTTAATATTTTTCAAATCTGGTACAATTTCTATATGTAGACGACCTCCTAAGCAAAATTTAAGCATAGCATTAATTAGTAGACGTTATCACTAATCTATTGGCACCAGTCACATTGCGATGATTTTTTGACAGAGTTAGTATGGGTTATTACTTTTTTTCCCCCAGGACTGTATTTTTTTCTGGGGAGAATCTGAAGTGATTTCAAAACCTTTTTATTAGTTTTGAGAATAGCTGAACTATAAACTGATTGTTCGGCAAGAAATAAAATTATAAAACACAATTGTTAGGTGATTTACGAAACAAAAGTACGTAATTTTGGTTTTACATTTTAATTACGATAACAATTGCATTTTTATATTTTTCCGAACGACTAATTCACAGTTACTACCAAAACTATCAAAAAATATATTGAAATCTGTTCAGTTGTTCTTTAGAAAAAGATAGCCAGCTATTTTACATGTGATTTCGTTACTGTGTCTCCCGCTTAAACTGTGTTTCCAAAAGGACTATATTTGGAGAGAAAAAAAAGTTAAAACAAAAAAATATTTTAAATACAAGTACGAGGGAAAAAATGTTGAAGGACAATTGACTGAAATTAATACCTTTTTAACAGAATTAAATTATATTGCGAGTGATTTTTTATCACAGTTTTTTAAATAAAATTGCTAATACAATTTTAAATCCAGTTTCCTGGCAAGAACAAAATGAATCAACGTCCTCACGAGGATCGAACCCACACACATTCACACCCTGCGCGCGGAACTGAAAGATGAGGCATTTACCAACCATGCCACGGTTCAGTCGAAAAACAACAGCTTATTTCTGAAGCAATCAGTGACATTTACGCGTTCTTATTGGACAAACCCTTTTGCCAATACTGTAGTGACGTAGGCCAATTCAATTTCAATTTTTAGGTAGATTTCGTATGAAATACTACCCTTATGTTGAAATTTTGGAAAACTTTTTGCAGATTTACACCGATCATGACCCCTAGAACCTCCCCCCCCCCGAGTAAAAGACTTTATCTATCTATATATATATATATATATATATATATTATATATATATATATGGAGGAGGGAGGAGTTGTCAGGATAATTTATACGCAAATGTTGATTTAATAAAAATATATAAAAAAAGGAGGGAAATTTACATTGTATTAAGGAGTTTCTATGTTTATTTTGGTCCTTATGAATTTGCTGTCCTTAGTACTGTATAAAAAATATTTAAATTATATTAATTTACATCAATTTTATTAATTTACTTCAAAATATTATAATTTATAAAAATAGTGGACTTCAATACTGTATATGATACATGTATTTATCAACATGTAGAAATGTTGTATTTTGTTTGCATATGCCCCCCCCCCCCCTATTTGTAAAGAAACAATTAAAAAATATATATAAATATATAAAATTAAATTTGTTGAGAGATTGATAATATCATACTTTTATATTATTATATTTTTAGCTGATATAATATTATTATTAATTTACTTAATTTTATCTGAATTATAATTTAAAAATAGTTATAAACATTACATTTTAGATGCTAAATGATTATTATCGATATTCTGATGCGCAGATTAAGAATTATAAACGTTGTGTTGTTTTAATATGAAGTAATGTGGATATAAATACAGAATATTGTATTGTCACGGCTAATAAGTCACACAAAAATTAGGTTAATTGCAGCACAGGAAGTGTGTGAAAATTGGATTGCAAGATTTCAGTCGAACGTTCAATAAAAACTTTAAAAATATTTGAGACCCTTTTTGTCTGTGATAAAAGCATTTTATTTGTATTAATGAACGTTCATTAGTAAATAAAATAGGGATAACATATATTCTTTTCATGTTTTTTCGTCATCATAGTCTTAGTGTGACGTGGAAGTTTGACGATGGGTTTAAGTGGTCAACAGGCTGAGAAATATTGAGTTAATGGATAATTCCTAGTATTTTCGTAAGCAAAAATTACGTTTTCTGTGGACAGATTGTAAATACTTTCACATATTTCTTCAGTCTAAGAAACAGAGAAATATTCATCTACTTACTGTTATGGCGATTCCAGATTGTTTCATGAGCGTTTGATAAAATCCGGATTTTTCAATTGTTCTTTCCGAATCATAAAACGGGCACTGTAAATAAAATAATAAATAAATAAAAATCATTATTTGATTATTGATCACAGAGCATTTTGATCCTTTATATCCTGAAGGTACTTTTAAGCAGGACTGCGGAGTCGGAGTCGGTCCCATTTTTGAGAGAAAGAGTCAGAGTCGGAGTCGTCCATTTTACAAGCAGATCTTCGTTTTCGGAGTCGTCCATTTTACAAGCAGGTCTCCGTTGTCGGAGTCGTCCATTTTACAAGCAGGTCTCCATTGTCGGAGTCGGCCCATTTTTGAACGAAAGAGTCGGAGACGGATCTGTTAACATTCCCGTAGTCGGAGTCGTCCATTTTCCCACCGACTCCGCAGCCCTGCTTTTAAGTACCATTAAAGAAAATTCGATGTAAAATTTATTTAATTCCTCTACCAATAAAAATAGATTGCACTTTTCATACAAAATAATTTGCTCAATCATGCACAGTGAAACAGTCGAAGCTAACTATTTTTTAATGTAATTATTATCTCAACCCTTTACCTAGGTGTAGCTTTTATCTATTAAAAAATGTTTTTTTTTCTTTTTTTAAATTTGCAACTACAAAACACTTCTCTGTTACAGAGAGGATCACACTACATTTATTGACACAATTCTTATAAGAATTGTGAGATTTCCATAACAGTATTTTTTGTTCATTAATCTATTATTCTTGTCAATATTTTGCAAAAATAGATCTCACTACCGATTTATTAAATCAGTTTTAATTAGAAAAATTATCTAAAAATCAAAGATCATACATAATGTCTGGATATCTTAAACATTAACGTAAATAATTATTCAGGTGAAACATTGTCTTTATTCAAAATTCAGGATATACATGTAAATAAATTTTACATTGAATTTTCAATAATTATTGTCCCTAGTGTATATAAAATATTTGTAGTGCGATGGTTGTTGTGGAATATCGAAGCCTAATGTGTTAAATGCCTATATGCTCAATTTCAGAACCATAGCTGCTATATTCACGTAGTTTTGGAGGGAGGAGTGAAAGGCAGCTTATGGGGCTAGATTTGTGACAGTGGATGAGACGTGAATACTGTCGTTTGAACTCGGGATCATAGTGATGTGGCCACATCTCATCCACTGTTACAAATGTAGCCTCATAAGCTCCAAACCAGCATTTTACCTTCACTCCCCTCCTTAAAAACTCCCTCAAAAATAGGTCTTTAAAATTTCACCCCTCCCACCAAAACTATTTTAATATAGCAGCTACAATTCTGAAATTGAGCCTATAGGCATTTAAGACATTCGGCTTCGATATTCTACATCAACCATCGCAGTACAAATATTTTATATACACTAGGGACAATAATTATTGAACCACCCTCGTACCATTCCCTACTTCACATAGTCCAAACGACACTAGCCAAGTCTCATTCACTGTTACCCACCCCAGCTCCCCTATTTTAAGCTAGGTGCGACCTCTCACACCAAAAAAAAAAAAAAAAAAAAAAAAAAAAAAAAAAAATTAATATAGCAGCTACAGTTCTGAAATTGAGCATATTGGCATCTAAGACATTAGGCTTCGATATTCCACATCAACCATCGCAGTACAAATATTTTATATACAGTGGCGACAATAATTATTGAACCACCCACGTAAAGGGTTAAAGGACTTAAAAACTATTCTCCATTATTTACGTAATTTCGAGAAGAATCTTCGAAGAAGTAGTCTGTACCAAAACTCAATAAATATTTAGAAAAAATTTCAAATTACTGAAAATTTAAAACTTTGGAAGATTTATTAATAAGTTTAAATGGTTTTAACTGGTTTTTTACCCTTAATAACTGGTGTTGTGGTGCTCCATATTTTTTTCTACTCGAGTCATTTCTTCATCCGTCGGTACGATTCAGCTAAAAATTGTAAAGTACAAGGAGTCCATAATTAAACTGACAATACTCAACGTGCGATCTAATAGCTTGGAAGCCCTCCAAAGATTATTTAAAACAATCTATGTTCTTATAAAAGGAATAAAGCTATGAAAAATCTGCACTCAGGTGATATTTATTGAAAAAAAAAATCCAAAATTACAATTATCACAAAACTGAATAAAATTCGGCTAACACATGGGATGATTCCATTTTACACCGTGCCCCAAAAGTTTAGACAATCAATAAAATTTGCATTAACATAAAAAGTAATAAGGTACAATTAAAATTCGTGAGATAGGTAATAAATAAAAGCAGTTTTGCTGATATACACATATAAATTATGATCAAAGATTTGAAATTATAAAATATACATTAAATTATATAAAAATGTGCTGTCCCAAAAGTATAAACACCTATAATTTTTTTGGTTTTTACATTTATAAAAGTAACTAAAAACTTACTTTTAATATTTAATTGTATTGCCACGACACTTTATAACATCATATACATGTTGTTCCATAGAATTAACTACGCATTGCATTACAGAAGGTGGTATTTCATACCACGCTTTGTCAATTGCAATTTTTAAGTCATTTATACATGTATATTGCTTTCCATTTTTATATATTTTACAAGATAAGATCCCCCATATGTTCTCCATGTAATTCAAATCTGGACTAAGTGCTGGCCAGTCTAATAATGTTATATTGTTTTGCCTAAACCATGTTGTCGATGATGTGGAGGAGGTATGGATGGATGCCCATCTTGTTGGAAAACACAGTCTGGTGCTGCTAGCAAATTCATAATTGGCAGTAAATTGGTACGTAAAATATCCTGATAATCCCCTGATTTCATTTTTCTTTCCATAAATCCTAGATATGTTTGGCGAGATACAAAACCTTGTTTAAAGCAGATACATAAAGAAGCACGTCTAAAGTGGGCTAGAAAGCATGTGTCATACGGTGAAAAATGGATTTCTGCAATCTTCAATGATGACAAGAAATGGAATTTAGACGGCCCCAATGGTCATAAATTTTACTAACATGACCTAAGAAAAGAACCCAAGAACTGTTTCAGCAGGCAACAAGTCGGAGGATCCGTAATGACCTGAGGAGGGCTTTCTTTCAACGGCCAAACATTTCTAGGATTTATGGACAGAAAAAAGAATTCAGACGATTATCAGGATATTTTACGCATCAATTTACTGCCAATTATCGATTTGCTAGCAGGGCCAGTCTGTGCTTTCCAAAAAGATGGGGCATCCATCCATACCGCCACATTATGGAAACCATGGTTTAGGCAAAACAATATCACACTATTAGACTGGCCAGCACTTACAAGGAAGGTCTCCTTACAGGGCATACTCAGAATACGTTGAAAAAAATACTAGTGAAACTACTCATGTATGTAATAAGGGATCAGTAAAATTTAGCGGCGGAATTTCAGTAGAAAGTCTGTAAAAAAATAAATACTTTCAAATACTTGGCGCGAATATACAGAAGTAACATGCGATTTGGCGAGCAGGATTTTTCCTTGCCAAAAGCAAACGATTTTAATACATCGGAAAATTGTTTATTAATTGTTTTTTAGAATGCACGGTATTTAATGAATCTAAACTTAATCAAAGAAAAAGGGTATTACATATTTTTTATATTACATATATATGTTGCTTGTTGCTGTAGTTATTTAATTATATCACTGTAAAAATATTTTCTATGCTTTGTAAGTTGCAAATATCTGTTTTAAGTTATAGCCAGCTGACATTTGATAGCCATAATACATTTCCGTATCGATGAAGTCGTCTCCATAGCAACAAAATCAAATCGACAGTTTTCTATCTGCCTTGTTTTTGAGCTTGAAACAATTTAAATTTTGTTTTAAATCGTAAAATATAATATTTAAAGTTTATTATAAATACATATAAATATATATGACAAATATACTATAGTTAAAACAAACAAAAAATGGCAAAACTATAGTTAAAATAAACTAAAAAATTCAACATAAAACGTTTTTTCCGTAAAGAGTATTCCATATAAAAGCGTATTTTATTTTCCTCGCCAACCGGTGATAAATCGCCAAATAAACGAAAATTTCATTATTTTCTTACGGAAGCTGTATCGGGGTTCCGCCAAAAATTTTCTTATAAACATATATATGCATATGAGAAGAACATTCTGTAATTTTTTCAGATTTTTCTGAGTATGCCCGTATGGAGACCTTCCTTGTTAGTCCAAATTTGAATCTCACGGAGAACATATGGGGATCTTATCTCGTAAAATATATGAAAATGAACAGCAATATACATGTGTAAATAACTTAAAAATTGCAATTGACAAAGCGTGGTATGAAATACCTCCTTCTGTAATGCAATGCTTAGTTAATTCTATGGAACAACGTGCATTTGATGTTATAAAGTGTCGTGGCAATACAATTAAATATTAAAAGTAAGTTTTTAGTTACTTTTATAAATGTAAAACCAAAAAAATTACAGGTGTCTATACTTTTGGGACAGCACATTTTTATATAATTTAATGTATATTTTATAATTTCAAACCTTTGATCATAATTTATATGTGTATATCAGCAAAACTGCTATTATTTATTACCTGTCTCACGAATTTTAATTGTACCTTATTACTTTTTATGTTAATGCAAATTTTATTGATTGTCTAAACTTTTGGGATGCGGTGTATACCACTTAGTTTTAATCAAGATTTGTACAAGAAATTGTGAACAAAATTTTGCTTTTATAACTTTGGCGAAAAACTGTTGTAAAAGTGAATTTCTTTATTTTCAAATAATTTTCTTTAATGTGAATTCAATATTACAGAAACAGAATTGCTTTTCCTTGAAGGTTTAATTTCTGTATCAAAAAGCTTTGGCTATAGATATTTTTATTAATATGATAATAATTTTGTAAATAATACTCTACTAATTGGTTAATTTCAAAACACTTATTTTGTTTGGAGCAACTCTCCGAAGTGCGAGTAATTAGGAATATTTTTTGTTTGCTTATTTATTTTCTAAAGACATGTAACGCAAACAGTGAGACCAAGTCAAGATGTTTATAAAACTTCTCATGGACAAAGTACTTTTAAACTTATGTAAACATACACTGTAAAAAAATTCCGCTAAAATATGGAAATTGTACTGCCAATTGAGACGCCAGTACTATTTCCGTATTTTAACGGAATTTTTTCCCGTAAATTCCAGAAACATTTCCGTCTTTTTTTTTTAATTTACGGGGGAAATTTTCCGTTAAAATACGGAAATAGTACTGGCGTCTCGATTGCCACACTGTAAAAAAATCCAACCAGTTTTCTTGTAGGAATCGGAAAAATAGTTGCCCTTATCGTACCGGAAAATTTTCCAACCCAGCTCGGAATAAAATCCGTAAAAAAAGGAAATAATCAATAAAACGGTATTTTACGGATTTTATTCCGAGCTGAGTGGAAAATTTTTCCGGTACGATAAGGGCAACTATTTTTCCGATTCCAATAGGAAAACTGGTCGTATTTTTTTTTTTGCAGTACAGAACAATTTCCGTATTTTATCGGAATTTTCTTTACAGTGTATGTTGCATTTAAAAAAGATTTAAAGTTAAGGCTGTTCTTAAATCTGGCTACTTTCTGACAATTTGTGAATTCATTTTTGTTCGCAAACCGTAAAAGACATTAGAAATTTCTAAAGAAATTCCCCGTACATATACGGATTTATTTATTTATTTATTTATTTATTTATTACAATGTGTAGTTATCCGAAATACCGCTAAATTATGCTATGTGTCATTTTGCCAAAGTTTGTTGTCAAAGTTTAGCGGAAAATAGACTCATTCAATCCTTCCTATCTCTTCTATGTCTTGATTCTTAAGCGTTTTACGCTTTTATGTACGTTGTTACAACTGCATGCAAAGCTAAGTGTTACTGTTTTAAGCTGCAGTAAAAATTTCCAGCATTTTTTTGTCTCTCTTGTGAAATGTAATATTTTTGAGTTGTGTCACTTTTCCTGCGGCTGAGTGATATGTGGTTTATAGATGACACGAGAATAAAAATAAAATAGGCCCAGCTTTTTTAGAGTTGCCTTTCAATGTAACCCCATATGAGAGGTTACTGTGATGTCTTTAAAATACATAAAAGTATAACATATAAACAACAACAAAAAAAAAACAAGTAACCAATTAAAATTTAATTGAAAAAATATCTATTTAAAAAATCCTTTAAGAATTGTGATCTTATAATCCAGAATTTTACCGTTATTATTATATTTTTATTGGAGAAATCATAGAGTATTTTTGTACAACATAAACCGTATTTTTAAAGTAAAATAAAATATTTGCTCATAAAATTAGTTTATGTATGCATTTTATATGTCCTTACTGTGTGTCCTACTAATATATCCTGTTTATAGGACAGCTAGTTACTTAAAAAATTGAAAACTTTTTTTCGAAATTTTGCTAGTATCTACTTAATTACACCCTATTAATGATATAATCGAAGTTTTAAAAAATTTAAAAAATATTTAATCAGTGTGGTTCAATATGTGTTAAAGTTGTCTACAGACAAATATATTGTTCATAAAGTTGTGAAATTTTGTGAAATACAATAATAAAGGGATGGTAATTTGTTTAAGCTAAAAAAATATATATAAATAAAAATAGTTCAAAATTTCGCCACCAGGGGGTGATTTTTAATAAATTACACATTTAGCATTACGATAGTTTAAAATTTTTATTTATTAACTTAACCTTATTCTAAAGATAGCATTTCACGACATGTTCCTAGCATTTCCCAGAACACACTGGGGTCACCTGTGGAACATGCTATCTTACGATTCCAGAGGGTGTCTGAAAATGATGAAAGTCATGCAGAACCTGTTTGGTTATAATAAAATTTCTTAAACTATCGTAAATGTATGCTAAATGTGTCATTCGTTAAAGAACGGCCTCCTAATTCTTTTTCGCTCAAACTAATTCCCATACTTTTACTATGTCCTCCAAAAAATTTCACAACATTCTGAACAATAGTTTCGTCTGTAGACAACCTTAAAATAGGGTCGATTCATTATGAACATCCTGTGAATAAAATTTCTAAATATCATAATGCTAAATGTGTAATTTATTAAAAATCGCCCTCTGGTGGCGAAATTTTGAACTATTTCTATTTACATATTTTTTAGCTTAAACAAATTCTCATCCCTTTATTATGTCTTTTAGAGAATTTCAGAACTTTATGAACAATAGTTTTGTCTGTAGACAACTTTAAAGTAGGGTCGTTTAATTATGGACACCCTGTATGGGGAATTCTCACAATCTTTTGACTCTTACGTCCCTGAATAATAATTTTTATTTTAATACATTTTTTGTGGTTTTTTTTTTAGTTCATATACTGGGGAACATTCCATTGCATGATTGCATAACAATATTAACGCGATAAATAAGTTGTGGACGATGTTGGGGGGGGGGGGGGGGGTCCAAATACCTGGAAAACTCCTCTACCGTCCCGTGTTCCTGATGCTGATTTTTAAGTTTGGAGCTGTCTGTATAAAATTGTTTCAATAAAAGTAATTCGATGTCATTTTTTTCCGAAACTGGGACACTTGTTTTATATAATTATGTAGCAAAACATTAACCTGCACACATTTTTACGGTTGCTATTATTTTTTGAACTCTGTCCCTGAGTTTTAGATTCCTCACCATCCCTCTTGCTAAACCTATACAGAAAATCACTTCAGATGCAGCCACAGAATTTTTTCAAGTTTCTTCTCATGCAGAAGTATGCTAGAGAAAGAATGTATAAAATTCTTTGACAGGAAATTGACTGCAGAATTTAAATCAGCATTTAAATATCAATTTCAAGCATCGTGGCTTTATGGGTAGTCTTACCGTTCCCAAGGTTTATTCCTGCACTTTTCGAGGTAAATTAATTTTTTTTTAATCCAATGTAAATAACTCTTTCTAAAAATCAATGAACATTGTGGCTATCACTTAGTCTTCACATGATTTGCCTAAAAATAGTGGTAATTTGCCTTACCGTCCCATCCTACCTACCTTTTTTTCCCATTACCGTCCCTTTTCTCCTATACCACCCCTTTTTCCGTTCGTCCTTTTTTTAACACCCCTTTAACACAATGTTATACCAAAAATTTGTACTAAAAATACTACATTGTTATTATTTCTTATTTGAATGGTCCTGTGGGTACTATGCAAATACATTATAATTAAAAAATTAGAAGAAAATAGAAAGTTATAGTGGTAAAATGGTAAGGAAAATTAAACTCTCAAGTTTAACTTAAACCTCAGTTAAATAAAAAAAATTTTCGCTGCTGACCATTTTTTCTTTATTTTGAATCATTAAGGCATTCGTCTATCAGATTAAAATGTTATTTTAGCAAGTTAATTTCACCAGATTTTTATTCCCGAAAGTCAAAAGATTGTGTGAATGCCCCGTATATTACACGATCTTTTAATTCCAATTAAATTTTGAAATAAAATGAAAATGCTTGAACAAGGTCCATTCTAAAATTGAAATTGGATTACCTGTATATTTTGAATAGCAAGAACCATACAACTTTCATCTCTCGACTCGGCTTCGATTCGAACAGCTCGTAATTTTTCTTTCATAGTATATTGCATCACTCTTGGTTGGGATGGAGTTATGTTCACTGTCATCGATTGTTCCTCACTATTCTCGTAAGTAAAAAAAAAAAATGATATTTTAGTTTATATATAAAGAATATTTCATTTTAATTAAATGTACAAATACCGTAACATTATACTGAAAAAACAAGTTGGAAATTGCTCGTCAAACGCGGCAAATGAGGTGCGTTCGTACTATAACTAGTTTTATAAATATTTTTGATCTCATATTGTACTGAATGTATATTTTAGTGCACTTCAATAAGTGCATATCCATATCCATTTCATTCTGTTCGAAAGGCTGTAATATCATTAAAATGCACTTGAAATATTTTTTCCCCATTGGTCGTCATGTAACCGGAAAAGTTTTGACTGTCCCTGTCATTAAACTATACATCCGATTTTCATAAAATTTGAAACGATTCGAAAAAAATTTGTAACAATTATATATTTAAAATTCCAGACCATTCGGAAGGCTGTAACATCATTAAAATGCACTTGCAATACTTTATTCCCATTGGCCGTCATGTAACAGAAAACTTTTGACTGTCCTTGTCATTAAACAATACGTCCGATTTTGAAATGACTCGACAAAATTTTCCAACAATTATATGTTTAAAATTTCAGACCATTCGGTCGGGTAGTTTGTACTCTGTTATATGCGGACGGACAGACAGACGGACGAATGCACCTAAAAAGAGTAAATCGATGTACTCATAATCGAATTGAGTATATGTTTGGATCAAAAGTGAACCTTAGGTTTCTCAATTTTGAAACATCACATGTTCAGTGTTGCCAGTGGGCTACTTTTTTTTAAATTCATATTTCTTGTTTGGCACCAATTTTTTGAAACGTTAAAATTTCCTTTGTTTTCGCCTTAATTAATATGTCATTAAATAAGTGGCATGTTATCATTTCAAAAAAGTGGTGCCAATCAAGAATCTGAATTAAAAAAAGTAGCCCATCTGGCAACACTGCACATGTTATCAAACCCAAACAAAACATTTTGTGGGTGATTCTACGCAAATACAGTCTTGCCAGTGGGCTACTTTTTTTTAATTCAGATTTCTTGATTGCCACCACTTTTTTGAAACCGTAAAATTACCTTTGTTATCGCCTTAATTAATATGCCATTAAATAAGGCGCATTTTACCATTACAAAAAAGTGGTGCCAATCAAGAGTCTGAATTTAAAAAAAGTAGCCCATCTGGCAACACTGCGCAAATAGGCCATAATAATGAAACTGGGGTATATTTAAATTTTTTCAACGAAAAACCTAATGCATTTTTTTAACATGTAGTTTAGACATGGTAGTAGATAATAATTGGGGGTTCTATGCCAGCGGTGGCGGCGGTGTGACCTTGAATGACCTCTGCGTGTCCTTGAACGACCTCTGTGCACATGTGAAGGTCATGTGGCGTGCTCTGGGAGGCGGGGTCAAGGTGATGCGTCATCTTATAGTATGAGGGGTAATTTTGAGTTTGATTTTTTTTAATGATAATTAATTTTAATTGGGGGACTTTAACTTTTTTCGGGGTAATTTTTGAAGATTGAAATTTTTGGGACAATGATTTTTTTTTCTGACCGTGCTACAGAACGAGGGGTTATTTTAAGTTTGATTTTTTTTTAATGATAATTAATTTTAATTGGAGGACTTTAACTTTTTTCGGGGTAATTTTTGAAGATTGAAATTTTTGGGAGATTGATTTTTTTTTCTTACCGTACTACAGTATGAGGGGTTATTTTGAGTTTAATTATTTTACTAATGATAATTAATTTTAATTGGGGGACTTTAACTTTTTTCAGGGTAATTTTTGAAGATTGAATTTTGGGAGATTGATTTTTTTTTCTTACCGTACTACAGTATGAGGGGTTATTTTGAGTTTAATTTTTTTACTAATGATAATTAATTTTAATTGGGGGACTTTAACTTTTTTCAGGGTAATTTTTGAAGATTTAAATTTTTAGAGATTCATTTTTTTTTTCTCACCGTACTACAGTACTTAGGGATAATTTTACATTTGAAAAATACATTAACGATAATTAATTAAGAAATTTTAATTGGGGGAATTTAACTTTTTTGGAGTAATTTTTTGAAATTTTTGGGACATTGATTTTTTTTTTTTTTTAATGATAATTAATTTTAATTGGGGGACTTTTTTCGGGGTAATTTTTGAAGATTGAATTTTGGGAGATTGATTTTTTTTTCTTACCGTACTACAGTATGAGGGGTTATTTTGAGTTTAATTATTTTACTAATGATAATTAATTTTAATTGGGGGACTTTAACTTTTTTTGGGAGTATTTTTGAAGATAGAATTTTTTGGGGAAATTGATTATTCTTTTCGTCGTACTCCAGTACGAGGGGTTATTTGTACTTTTAAAAAATTAATTAAGAATTTTTAATTGGGAGACTTTAATTTTTGGGAGTAATTTTTGAGATAGATTTTTTTTTCTGACATTTATTTTTTAGCGCACTTGAGTTTTCGATGTTTTTACTGGCAACGATTTTTAATTTGGGAACTTTTTTTCTCTTACTGTACTACAGTATGAGGGGTAATTTTAAGTTTTTTTTTTTTTTACTAATGATAATTAATTTTAATTGGGGGACTTTAACTTTTTTTGGGAGTATTTTTGAAGATAGAATTTTTTGGGGAAATTGATTATTCTTTTCGTCGTACTCCAGTACGAGGGGTTATTTGTACTTTTAAAAAATTAATTAAGAATTTTTAATTGGGAGACTTTAATTTTTGGGAGTAATTTTTGAGATAGATTTTTTTTTCTGACATTTATTTTTTAGCGCACTTGAGTTTTCGATGTTTTTACTGGCAACGATTTTAGGTAGCTTTCTTTACAAAAAAGCTACCTATTGCAGCCGTTCGGAGGAAAGCGATTTCAAAAAATTTTGGTATATTTTCATCGATCATGACCCCCAGACCCCGAAACCACCCTCCGTTCAAAATTGATATATATATATATATATATATATATATATATATATATCTATATATATATATATATATATATATCTGACCTATGTCACACTGTAACTCCCGTAATTATGAACCGATTTCGATGTAATTCGGTGTGTACATAGTACATACCAATGTCTCGACCGAGTTCGTTGGCCAGCTTCATCCGCCGTTTTGTTTCAAAATGGCGGCCATTTAAAATTTTTAAAAAAATTTAAAATTTGAAATGTGGTACCAAAAAATTAAAAATGGAAAAATATTTTTTTCTTATGTATTTGACCTTTATACAAAGATTCCGGAGCAGTTTTTGTTTCGTCTATATCTTAAAAAATGGCTGAGTTATAGCATTTTGAATTTCTAGCGTGGCTGACATTTTGAAACGTCCTGAATTTTGTCACGCGATAAAAGGCGTATTTATGAATCGATTTCGATGTAATTCGGTGTGTACATAGTACATACCAATGTCTCGACCGAGTTCGTTGGCCAGCTTCATCCGCCATTTTGTTTCAAAATGGCGGCCATTTAAAATTTTTTTAAAAATTTAAAATTTGAAATGTGGTACCAAAAAATTGAAAATGGAAAAATATTTTTTTTTTATATTTTTGACCTTTATACAAAGATTTCGGAGCAGTTTTTATTTCGTCTATATCTTAAAAAATGGCTGAGTTATACCATTTTGAATTTCTAGCGTGGCTGACATTTTGAAACGTCCTGAATTTTGTCACGCGATAAAAGGCGTATTTATGAACCGATTTGGATGTAACTTCGTTTATACATAGTACATACCAATGTCTCGACCGGGTTTGTTGGCCAGCTTCACCCGCCATCTTGTTTAAAAATGGCGGCCATTTAAATTTTTAAGAAAAATTTAAATTTGAAATGTGGTACCAAAAATTGAAAATTGAAAAAATATTTTCTTCTTATGTGTTTGGCCTTGATAAAAAGATTCGGGAGCAGTTTTTGTTTCGTCTATATCTTAAGAAATGGCTGAGTTATAGCATTTTGAATTTCTAGCGTGGCGGACATTTTGAAACGTCCTGATTTTTCTCACGTAATAACAGGCGTATTTATGAACCGACTTGGATGTACCTTGGTGTGTACATAGTACATACAAATATCTCGACCGAATTCGTTGGCCAGCTTCATCCGCCATCTTGTTTCAAAATGGCGGCCATTTAAAAAAATTAACAAATAAAAAAAATTAAATGAGATACCAAAAAATTGGAAAATGAAAAAGATTTTTTTGTATGTGTTTGACCTTAATACAAAGATTCCGGAACAGTTTTTCTTTCGTCTATATCTAAAAAAAAAATGGCTGAGTAATAGCATTTTGAATTTCTCTTGTGGCTGACATTTTAAAACGACCTGATTTTTGTCACGCGATAACAGGCGTATTTATGAAACTATTTTGATGTAACTTGGTCTGTACATAGTACATACCAATGTCTCGACCGAGTTCGTTGGCCAGCTTCATTCGCCATCTTGTTTCAAAAGGGTTGCCATTAAAAAAAATTAAATTTAAAATTCAAAATGAGGTATTAAAAAATTAGAAAATGAAAAAGATTTTTATGTGTTTGGCCTTGATACAAAGATTCCGGAGCAGTTTTTGTTTCTGAAAATTTGTTCTTTTGTTGATATCTTAAAAAATGGTTGATTTATAGCACTTTGAATTTCTAGCATGGCTAACATTTTGAAACGATCTTGTATTTGTCACGCGATAACACACGTATTCGCCTATTTCGATGTAAGAAGGCATGTGGATAGTATACATCAACACCTCGACCAAGTTCGCTGGCCAGATTCATCAGCCATCTTGTTTCAAAATGGCGGCCATTAAATTAAAATATATATATATATTTAAAGTGAGGTGCAAAAAAATTAGAAATTGAAAAAGGTTTCTTTCTTATTTGATCTTGATATAAGGATTCAGGAGCATTTTTTGTTTGTCTTTACCTTAAAAAATGGCTCAGATATAGCTCTTTCAATTTCTATTGTGGGTGACATTTTGAAAAATCTGATTTTTTGCATGCGACAGCACTCCTATATTTTAACCGATTCCGATGTGAGTGAGCATGTGCACAGCAATTACTAAGGTCTCGACCAAGTTCACTGCTTAGCCTCATCCACCATGTTGTCTTAAAATGACAGGCACTTTAAGAAATTGCCGAATTTGGCAGCCAAATATAAGTTACTTTAAAGAAAAGCAGCTTGGATAAAGCTGACTAATTTCGCGAAATTCTCATTCATTATATTGATAAAAATTAGTATTGAATCTCCTATATTCGGTTTCCACTAAATTGAGCTTCGTGTGTTTGCATGATATAAGTTGCCTTTTTTTAAATAAGGATTATGAAAGCTACCTCTTCCTCCCGGCACTGGCCGGAAGGACTTTTTAATTTGGGAACTTTTTTTCTCTTACTGTACTACAGTATGAGGGGTAATTTTAAGTTTTTTTTTTTTTTACTAATGATAATTAATTTTAATTGGGGGACTTTAACTTTTTTCAGGGTAATTTTTGAAGATTGAAATTTTTAGAGATTCATTTTTTTTTCTCACCGTACTACAGTACTTAGGGATAATTTTACATTTGAAAAATACATTAACGATAATTAATTAAGAAATTTTAATTGAGACACTTTAACTTTTTGGGGGTAATTTTTGAATTTTCATGGACATTGATTTATTTCGCTGTTGTTTAGTACGAGGGGATATTTTGAGTTGGATATTTTTTTACTAATGATAGTTAAGAAATTTTAATTGGGGAACTTTAACTTTTTGGGGATAATTTTTGAAGATAGAATTTTTCGGGGAAATTGATTATTCTTTTCGTCGTACGCCAGTACCAGGGGTTATTTGTACTTTTAAAAAATTAATTAAGAATTTTTAATTGGGAGACTTTAATTTTTGGGAGTAATTTTTGAGATAGATTTTTTTTTTCTTTTCGAGGACATTTATTTTTTCAGCACACTTGAGTTTTCGGTGTTTTTACTGGCAACGATTTTTAATTTGGGAACTTTCAAATATTTTTTTCGCGATTTTCCTTTAGCAATCGAATTTTAAACATTCATTAAACATTTTAATTGGGAGACTTTATCTTTTAACGCGAATTTTTAGATAAAAATGGAATTTTAAACATAAATTGTATGAGAGGACTTTACGCGATTTAATTTAGTGACGTTTGCGCTTACATTTTAGGGGGAAATAGTAATTTAAAATTTAAAATATGAATGAGGTCACATGTGAATTTTTGTCATTTAGCGTTAAAATTTATTTATGCGAATTTTGAATAGTACTGTGGCTGGGAGGTTATGCTCACGAAGCTAATAGACGTGAAGTGATCCCAATCGCACCCGTCGGCCTAATCGTTCGGAGTTTTCTTCGAACCATGGATTTTCATGCGTAAATTCGGGTTAGGTTACCTTAGAAAGACGCTGACAAAGGGCACTCCCCCCTATATCCCTAGTGTAGATAATCAATCGAGCCCGTCGGCCTAATCGTTCGGAGTTTTGTTTGAGTCATGGATTTGCATGCGTAAATTTGGGTTATGTTCCCTTAGAAAGACCCACACGAAGGGCACTCCCCCCTCGGGCTTAGTGTAGATAATCGGCCATCAAAATTAACCCACCTTTTAAATAGTACTAGAAAATTTTAGAATTTTTTTTTCTGAATATGTGTTAGATGAGTAGATATTTTTTCTCGGTTTTATACAAAAATAGAAATTGGTAAGATATTTTTGAGGATATCGGTTTTTTGGCTTGTTATGCAATGTTTAGGTATGTATTGTTTAATCTATATGAAAATTTATTTTGAAAAAAAACATGAAATGGTATTCATAAAGATATTAGGAAATTTTCCCCCTACCCCTAAATGAATTTATATTTGTGAAATATAGGGTTACCTATTTAATGGTGTGTTTGAATTTAGAATCACCAATATACCTTAACCCGAAATTTTATTGAGCCATGTTTTCGAAAAGTTTCATATTTTTAAAAACTAGAAAATCGATTTTTTAAACGTTTATATTAAAACACTTTGAATTTTTAATAAGATTTTGGGAAAAAAACGCATTTTTTACAAATTTACACTAATATTACACTTTTTAGAATAAAACTTTTAAATACATAAATTAAACACACTTACTTTACTTCAAATGACTTTCAGAGCCTAAAAAAACGCGTGTTTGTGCAGGAAAATGTCTACTATACTGAACCGTGGTCATCGTGCGTTATCTTTGGGAACACTCAGAAGTGAATCACTTTATCTAGATAAGGGGTTTTCCTTTTTATCGTGATAGGATATTAGATTTTAATTTCGATTGACTAATGGTGGGGTACAAATTAAGATTTTCAAATAATTAATTTAAGATTTTTATTATCTCACTGATTGTGAATTTAATGAATGAATAATTAATATTATGTCACACAAAACGAATTTTTTGAATAATTTAGATTGCGTCAATATTTTTGAATGATTTTATTAATATAAAATTTTTATCCAATTGGGGGTCATTTTTTCTTATCGATTTATTTTAAATAAAATTGGAATATTCATTTAGTAATACTATATTAACAATTTAATGCATGTGCGACATTTCTTTTGGATAAAATTAAAACTATTATAAAATTAGACCTTTTAAAACGGATACTTTTTTAATTGATTCATTAACCGTGAGAATACTTCAAACACGTCATTGATGAGTCATCACATATAAGTAAATTTTCACTCGTAAACATGAAAGTTTTAATAAATATATTGAGGTTTTTGAAAAGTGACACTCATTTCGTGCAGTGGACTTTGAACTTTTAGTCTAGTTCTAATTTCGATCTAGTTCAAATTTTGTTAAGTTAACACGTTACGAAATATAGGGGAGCTTTATACTATGCATTAATATAACTATGATTTTTGCTTAATTTTTTACAAGGATAAAATTTTTATCATCGGAAAAACACATCTTTAAGAGATTTAAAATAAATATTTGTAAATATATATATAATTTAATATCATTAAATATTTAGTATCTTCACACATAATTAACACATGTTAATTAAGTTCGATTAAATTTAAAAGAAATCATAATTTTCATTAAATTAAAAAGAAATTGTACATTTAACTTTTAATATAGCAAATATTAAAACATGAAACAAATGATTGCGCTTTTAGAGCATATAACTTTAATCATAAAAATTTGAATACTTATCACTTTCAAATGAAAATGATAAACCTTTATTTAAAAATTTTCAGTTTATAATTAGAGACATACAATTAACTAGAAACTTAAGTATAAAAACAGAAATGAATATCTAGCAATAAGGTTAACATTTTTCATAAAAAATTAATATTTTAGGTTAATTTTAAACGTGCTAGTATTTTTAGACTAGCGAAATATCCCTTTTTTAGAAAATACTTTTCTGGTTTAATTTTCATTTATTTTTTAAATATAACTTTTAAAAAATATTCTCAATTGTAAAAACTAGGGATTTGCTTTTGACAATTTTATTTGAATTTAAGATTTGTTTCACATTTAGAAGTATATCTTATCAAAATAAATTCGAAATATTTAGATTTGTTTATTATTAATAATTTGAAAAATAAAACATTTAGAAGTAAATTCACTTACTTTTGCTTATGTTACATAAAAATCCAAAAGGGTTGAAAAAGAGTAGCAACACTTCACATAAGTTTTGTGATACTAAATGGAGTAAATTTTGAACATCAATATCTTATCTGTTTGGGTATTTCCATGAATACATGATTCACGAGATAAGCAGAATGTCATGTTCAAATATGAATCTAAGAACAGTGTTAATGAATTTACTTTATTCATATCGTATATACTTTAGCTATAATTAATATAATGTGTAATTAATAAGGGATTTAATTAATATGATGCGTTTTTAAATAAAATCTAAATATAATTGTATCTTTTTCAGTCTTATTTAATAGAAGAGGAATGCTTTTCAAATTTATTAAGAAACATGTAAGTTATTTTTAGCTTGGAAATTGCAACTGAATTAAAAATTGACTTTTAACATAGAATTAGTCTTTTGCTAAATTTTCAATGAAAATATTTCTCACTTAAAAGTTTACTTCTCACATTAAAAAAGTCATATACTTGGAATTTTTACCGGGAAAATTTTCTCACATGGAAAAAGGCTTTAGTGATTGTATTAGAATAAAAACTTATCATATTAAAATTTTTAATAAGTAAATTATTATTATTAAATCTATGTCACCCACCACTCACTTTATTTACAAATAAATATTTATCACTTTTTAATGGAAACAAAAATGGTAGGTAAAGCTTTCGTTTAATATTTTTAAATTAATATGAGTCTTTTTTTTTTTTTTTCAGTGCGACTCCTTCAAATTTAAAACCTTTTGAGAGCTTTTATAGGGAGAACGTAAACAAATCGAAGTCTCACATTTCAACAATAAAGGATTTATACTAAGTACACTACAAACTTATTTATAAAAAGGAAAGACATAACCTTATTTCAGTTTTTCGTTAAGCATATTTTTAATTCACAAGCAGGCTTCACACATATTATTTAGCACACAAGTTACTTCAGCGAAAAATCCCTTTTCCTTATCTAAATGATTCATAGGGATTCATACCTCCCTCATGAATACGTTATACAAACGATGTATTAGTTTAATGAATATAAATTTTAACTGAATCCTTTAAACTTTATTTGATAACATTCGATCATTTTTATATTTCAAAACGAAGAAAAATTATTGAATATCACCTAACAAGCATATACTTTTACACTAACATGTTATAAAAACGCTTCTCAATATTCAAATTTTATGATATTTCGACATCTCTCGCCAAGCTTTTTAAGAATGAAAGACTATTTCGTTAAAATATTTAGCTTTTTGTATACAATTTTAGCAATAAATACATAATGCACTCAACTTTACTTTGTCATTAAACATTAAATTAATCCATCGCTTAGCAATTCAAACGTAGGATTTTTTTATTTAGGGTAGATAAGTATACGTGTATATATATATATATGTAACGAATTCGTCGCTACTCCAGTTACGGATCTTCTGTCGTGTCGTCGGCCAAGGCCCGACTGCTGGGGGCAGGGGCGCGAACCGCGGACGCGTGCGTGCCGATTTCTGAGCGAATCCTCGGAACTTCTATCATCTTTAGGTAGTCGCAGGCCGCGAGTGGTATCCGGGAAATCAAAGTCAGATTCAGACAGTAGTTATTCCAATAAAGACACAGTTTTTCCGGGGACCTGATTTATTGTTCCTTTGTTACATCCTTTTGAGAAATCAGGCCCCTTTTGGCTTGAGAGCTGCTAATTTACTTTATGGACATCGGGCTTGGGAATTATGTGTACCGCTAAGCGATACTTAGAGAGCCGAGTGTCGTGGAGTTAGGGCATTCTTTTGATGGTCAAAAGCCCTGTCCGGGGACCTGTGCATCGGTATAAATATGCTGTATTTCGCATTATTCCAGCTAGGGGCCGTTGAAGTCAAAGGAGGCGTCTTTAAACTATAATTGGTCGTTAGCTGAATGATTGACTGCCCGGGATACAGGCTGTGGTTTGAGTTGGCCGATCGAATGCAGCAAGACTTATAAATTGCACTTATTCAGCAAAAGTATTCTTATGAGATGTGCCAAAACGATCTCTAAAAGTTATAAAATGCGATGCGGGAAAACTGACTTAACAGGGGCAACCTCATTCAATCAACTGAGACACAATTACAAAAGCATTTTAAAAGTTTTAATTTTAATTTCTAAATTTAAATTTTAAAAAGGGACAAAAAAGGGGATTTTAAAAAGGGGCTTTTTTATCATTTCATATCCCCCCCCCACTAAAACAAGAGCCACAGGGCTCGCCTGCAAGACCTGTGGGTCTTATCTCGTAAATTTAACCCAGGGTGTTTTTTTGCTCCAGCTCTCAAGTCAATTGGACCTATTTTTACATTCATATCAAGTTACATAAAAATATTGTTCACATAAAAATATTGGTTACTAAAACATTGGAATTCTTTAAATGGTGCTGCAGCAAAATAATAAGGGGACAGTCTCGAGACATGGGACCTTTAATTACACCAAACTGTCTCTAAAGCAAGTCTTTTGGATGTTTTTTGTAAATGTCTCTGGGTATTGTCCATTGAGAAACATCCTTTTTTGGTGTAAAATTGTAACATTAACATATACAGAATATATAACATATACTAAAATACTCAAAGATAAACCTACTGAAAACTATATAACATATTCAAATGTAAAAAATATTTACAAATACAAAATATTCAAAATTATAAAATATTCATTAATACAAAATGTTCAAAAATATAAAATATTCAATAATACACAATATTCAAAAATATAAAATATTCAATACTACAAAATGTTCAAAAGTATAAAATATTCAATAACATAAAATGTTCAAAAATATAAAATATGCACTAATACTATCAACACAAATATATTGTCTACCAAAATGCACTTTGGCAAGTTTGCATTTCTAAAAATACTGAATTTTCACACTGAGCTAACATAAAAGTAAAATACACTGTAATACTAACAACAATAAACACATTCCTTCTTATTCTACCTTTCTGTTTCGGTAGGGACTTTACTACTTCTTTGATGCAGCCAAGGGTTATTTTTATAAAAAACAAACTAAGTTGTCTTAAGAAAAAGGAAAACTATGGCTAAAAAATTATAAATATGCGTTTGCTATAATTTTCACCATGCCCAGGGTCAGTGTGACACGGATTTTAATACTCTGAGGTGAATATCCTCCCAAAAAATGTGCCTCTTGCACAACTGAAAAAGGAAGGTGGGCAATCGACATTCACCTACAGAGGGGAAGCGAAGCAGTTTTGCCAGATTCTCCGTTCAACCTGGAAAGAGAATCCGGGAAAACAGTCCGGCTAAAGATGGGTGGCCACGGAGCGGAGGACCCCTTCATAGGTCACAAAATTATCATAATAATATAGTTATAAAAAAAACAAAAATTCTAACAGTACTTTTAAACTGCCATCATCATTCTACGCCGCCGGGGAGTTAGGTTACACGCCCAGCTGGGTCCTCGTCCAAATGCTACGAGCAAGGGGGGCGATAGGAAAGCAAAAATAAAAATTGAAAGATGAAAGAGATAGATTGGGTTTTATTCATGGTGGAGCTTAAGGTTTTGAGGTGGGTGGTAGTATCTTAACTTGGAGGAATGGACAATTTCAGAATTTCTCTTAAAATGTGGACTGGGTTTATCAATTTCAAAGGATACATCAGAAAGTTGTTTTAAAATGGTGTATGGGCCAGAGTATGGCGAAGTCAGTTTACGGGTATTAGGATAATGAAATTCTTCATACATTACAGTGTCACCAACTTTAAATTTTACAGGAAGGAAACGAGCATCATAACGGACTTTATTCTTTTTATGGTAAGCAATTGTTCTCTCTTTAGCCAATTTTCTAGCTTCCTCCACAGGGGGATAATAACTATTATTTGGTAAAGGAGGATCATATGGTAATTTTCCTAACAATAAATAACTAGGGGTGAACTGGGTTACAGAATGAGGAGTATTATTATATTCATATAAGACTTCATCTAAAAGCTTAGTCCAGGGTATTTTCTTGGTTGTGGAATTGACTTTACATTTTAATCTAGTGACAATAGTCTGATTTAGGCGTTCAATTTTCCCATTCGTTTCTGGGTGATGGCTGCTTGTTAATCTGTGTTTTACATTGTAAGTACGAAGAAATCTTTTAAACCTGGAAGCTGTAAATGCTCCATTTCTGTCGGTTAACAATCTATTTGGTACTTGTATCTGAAATAATTGCTTCAAAATGTTTGTATAAGTTTCGGTGGTTACACTTTTTGAAGGAAAACCCCACACATAGCGAGTTGCATGGTCAACGACTAAATGCAAATATTTTTTTGTAGAATTGTAATAATTAAATCCGCCAACAGAGTCTACTGCAAAACATTCAAAAGGTATATCTGTTGGGGGCATTAATTGCAATAAGCCAAATCTTTTTTGCCTACATTTTTTGTTTATCTGACAAGTGTGACAGTGTTTTACAAAATTTTCAATGTCCTGATTAATGTTAGGCCAATAATACTGCAGAGAGATTAAATTTATCATCTTATAAATTCCAGGATGGCCAAATTGTGTGTGGGTTTTTTCTAAGAGGGGTAGACGTAAAGACATGGGGACCACAATCTTATACAAACTTTTCTTTCTAATTACAACAACATCATTTATCTCAGTGTATTTTTTACCATCAACTGTTACATTTTCTTTTCTCTGATTGTCTCTTACTTTATTCAAGTCAAGGAGATGTATAATATGGGGTAAATTTTCTGAAACAGGCTGTCTAGATAGCATATCAGCTTCAACATTAGTGGAGCCTTTTTGGTATTTAATTTCATAGTCAAACATACTAAGTTTTAGGGACCAGCGGAAAAGACGTCCTCTTAAATTTTTAACACTTTTGAGCCAGGTAAGTGCCGCATGGTCTGTATGTATGACAAATTTTTGACCGTGTAAATAATGATAAAATTTATCTAAAGCATCCACAATCGCCAAACATTCTAACTCAGTAATTGCATAATTTTTTTCATAATCGCGAAGATTTCTAGAGTGATATGCTATAGGATGTAATGTTCCTTTTTCATCAACTTGTTTCACAACACATCCCACTCCATGACTTGATGCATCTACAAACAAATGACAAGGTGTTTTGGGATCAAACAACTTTAATATAGGTTTTTCAATTAAAGCATTTTTTAACTTTTCGAAAGAATTTTGACAATTTTGGTCCCATACATAGGGGACATTTTTCTTCAACAAATTGTTGAGAGGGTATCGAATGTTAGCATATTTTGGAATAAATTTGTGATAAACGTTTATAGATCCCAAAAAACGTTGTAATTCTTTTACATTCGTAGGTGGTGTTAATTTCTTAATTGTCTCTATATTAGGGTTGTCAGGTGTGATACAACCATTCGAGACTTCATATCCTAGGAAATTAATTTTGGATTTAACAAAATTACACTTTGACAATTTTAGTTTAAGGTTTTCTTGGACACAGATATTAAATAAGGTCTCTAAATGACACAAATGTTCTTCTTCATTTTGGGAGAATACAATAACATCATCAAAGTAACTACAGGCAAAGTCAATTTTGTATTTATTAAGGATTCTTCTGAGGGTACGGTTAAACCAAGCAGGCGCGTTTTTCCATCCGAATGGTAAACGATTCCACTCATATAATCCAAAGGTAGTGGCAAACGCCAGCTTCTCCGTATCTCGAGGGTGGATAGGGATGTGCCAATATCCACTGGCCAAATCAAGAGTGGAAAAAACTTTAGCATGTGCCAATTTATCTAACAGGGTGTCTATTCTAGGTAAGGGTTCTGCATCTGTTTTTGTAATGGCATTCAATTTTCGAAAGTCAATACATAACCGGGTTTTCTTCCCTTCTTCACGTTTATACACCAAAGTTACGGGTGATGAATAAGGGGAATAGCTTTCTTTAATGATACCGGCTCGCAATAAATTCTGAATTTGGTCTTTAATTTCTTCTTCTTCCTTAGGGGAAGTGCGATATGCTCTTAAAGAAACGGGGAGGTCTGATGTTAACTGTATTCTCTGGGGTTCAATGTTTACACAACCTACATCATATTTATCTTTAGCAAAAATACAGACATATTTGGCTAGAAGAGCAGGTAATTGTTCCTTGACAGTCTGAACATTTGGCACATGTTCAGTGGTCTCGAACAACTCCGGCTCAAAATTTTCTTCGAATATCTCTGCATTTTTAACTGTATTTTCCATTTCTGGCTGGTTAGTATATGTTTCTGATAAATGTAAGGTATGATGGGATGAATTTGTTGAAATATTGTCCATGAGAGGTACTTTCTTTTTCTCTTGCGTGATTTGCATTTTAACACAGTCAATATTCAATTTAAACAGTTTACAGTGGGGTAGCCCAATCAAAGCATAAGGTAAGTGATTATTAATTATAAAAAGTTCAACATTCTTAGAGATATGTCCTAATTTCAAACTAACAAGGCATTTTTCTTTCAAAGCTAGAACACCTTGTGTTTGTGTGACCGATATACTCTGCTGAACTTTACATATTTTTAGGTTAAGTTTGTGGGCTAAATGATAAGGAATAACACTGATAGAACTCCCTGTATCGATCAAACAAGGTAGTGAGCCTTCACTTTTTACATCAGTAATTTTTTGACAATTTCTATTTGATTTTTTGTAGCTAGCTTTTTCTTTTTGTACATGTCCGGACATAAGAAACCGTCATTGATTACTAGATATATTTTCAGATGACTCATTAGCTCTCTGATCTGGGTTGGGGTTCGCAAAATTCATATTGGGACTAGGGGTTGGAACTGCTAAGACTTGTTGTCGAAAAGGGCAGTATTCCACCCAATGATACGCATTTGGTATTCCTATATTAAAACAAACTTTGCATGGGGAGAGTGGCAAAGTGGTCTGGTGATGTACATTTGGTCTCGGTTGACCATTTGTCGTCGGTCTAACTGTATTTTGGGGATTTCGTGCTTGATTAGAAGCAAAAGGTCGAGTCGGGGGGGTTTGATAGGGAACTCTGTAGTTCCACTGCCGGTTATAATTCTGTCCTGTCTCATATGGGGGGCGAAACGGTCGCCATTGTCGATACTGATTGGGGTTTTGTGGGCTTGCATCTATTTTGCTCTCATTTCCTTTTCTGTCCAGTTGCAGCTTGCAAATTCTGAATACTAATTCACGCCATGAATGTGTATTTGAGGGGTTGCTTGCAATAACTAGCTTTTGCATTTCTAACGGCAAGCCCTCCGTTAATCCTTCCAAGATAAGCTTCTGGTCTAACCCTAAGGTTCTCCCTATTTTAGTCTTTTTCTGATAGTATTCGTTCAGGTCCTCTCCAATCTTGTATCCAATACGGGAAAAATCAGTTAAAGAAAGAGTGTCGGGAATTTCGTAATGTTCATTGAACAAAGTGACAAATTCGGACCAATGCAGCACATTTAAACAATTATTAATGTACAATGTAAGTGCACTGTCTTTTAAGTATTTCTGTATGTGCCTAATTTTCCAGAAGTCGTCTTTTTCCTGTTCTACACAAACACTCTCAAAATAGGCCAGCCAAGCATTCCAATTCATATTTGAATTAGGCGAAAACGCAATAATATCAGGTTCTATGGACATTTTCGGGCTAGCGGTTACTGAGTTGTGACCAGACCCAGCTTGAGCTGACAGGGTCTGTTCACCTAATGTTGTTACATTATGTGTCTGTGTGGCAATCTCGGACTTCTGAGTATCTTTCTCTTTATCTGATTTGTTTTCTAAGTCATTCTTTTCAGGAGGGGGAGTGACACTCATCTTGAAATACAAAATATTACAAGATTACACAAAAATATAAGGCACAATTTAAAACACATAAAAATGGAATATTTTTCAAAAAAATTGCAACACAATATTTGTAACAAAAATGGGCTTAAATCTAAATAAAATTCAAATTTAATACATCATTTTTTTTTTTTTTTCAAAATTGAGATTTAAAAAAACGAACTTTGAACTAAAATTTTAAAATTCCAAAGATTTAAATACTGTCTAAATTTCAGAAAATTACTCTCATAGCAAAAATAAATAAAATAAACGTTGTCTTATTCTAATTTTGGCTATTAAAATGACAAACAATTAAAAAACTACCTTTTAAAACTGTATTCTTTTTTAATTCAAGAATAGATTAAAATGGTCTTACCTTCAACAAATCTATTCAAGGACAGCCTTACATATCCACAAACAAAACAACAAAAAAAAAACGATCTTCATAAAAATTTCCAGGATTAAATTTACTCCCTGCATAAAAAAAAAAGAAATCATTTTCTCTTTTTCTTCTTAACACAAATCAGTGAGTTATCTGCCGGTAGAAAATTCGTTTTTCAACACGGTTCTTCATTTTGACCTGGTGACCCACTTTCTCAGCTGATAACGTCCATGGCTGGGCTGGGAGGAGAGAGTTTTATTTTTCTTTCTTGCAAAGACTGTTTCAGAGGCTTGTTCGTTGGAGAAATAATTGATTTTCAGTAACAGATAATTTTTTCTTGATTGCTAGGCAGATGAATGTTTTTCCCGTTCTTTTTGACCAGTCTTTTCCTTTTAATGACCAGATTTTTTTCTTTTTAATTAATTGCTAGGGAACGACACTTTTTTTTTTCTCTTTTTTTTTTTTTTTTTTTTCGTTTTCTTTTTCACTCATGGAAGGCAGAAAAAGGATTTGAAAACTGTTCTTTTTAGAGATTTCTTTCGTCACTTGTTACACACCTCTTGAGTTTTGTTGGAATTAATTGCTGGTTAAATAAACAGTAGATACGTCATTTTTTAGGACTTCATTACACATCTCGTTGTTGTTCTTGCTGGAATTAATTGCTGGAACTCTGGGATTTGAGCCGCGCAAATAAACCATCCTGCCGACTTTTCAATGTAACGAATTCGTCGCTACTCCAGTTACGGATCTTCTGTCGTGTCGTCGGCCAAGGCCCGACTGCTGGGGGCAGGGGCGCGAACCGCGGACGCGTGCGTGCCGATTTCTGAGCGAATCCTCGGAACTTCTATCATCTTTAGGTAGTCGCAGGCCGCGAGTGGTATCCGGGAAATCAAAGTCAGATTCAGACAGTAGTTATTCCAATAAAGACACAGTTTTTCCGGGGACCTGATTTATTGTTCCTTTGATACATCCTTTTGAGAAATCAGGCCCCTTTTGGCTTGAGAGCTGCTAATTTACTTTATGGACATCGGGCTTGGGAATTATGTGTACCGCTAAGCGATACTTAGAGAGCCGAGTGTCGTGGAGTTAGGGCATTCTTTTGATGGTCAAAAGCCCTGTCCGGGGACCTGTGCATCGGTATAAATATGCTGTATTTCGCATTATTCCAGCTAGGGGCCGTTGAAGTCAAAGGAGGCGTCTTTAAACTATAATTGGTCGTTAGCTGAATGATTGACTGCCCGGGATACAGGCTGTGGTTTGAGTTGGCCGATCGAATGCAGCAAGACTTATAAATTGCACTTATTCAGCAAAAGTATTCTTATGAGATGTGCCAAAACGATCTCTAAAAGTTATAAAATGCGATGCGGGAAAACTGACTTAACAGGGGCAACCTCATTCAATCAACTGAGACACAATTACAAAAGCATTTTAAAAGTTTTAATTTTAATTTCTAAATTTAAATTTTAAAAAGGGACAAAAAAGGGGATTTTAAAAAGGGGCTTTTTTATCATTTCATATATATATACATGCGCATATATGTGTGTGCATTTGTCAATGGGGGAAAAATTTAAAAGGTATACACATTGAAAGTTAATAAAATTATTTTAAAAAAATTATATAAATATTTCAAGACAGTATTAAAGATTTGAACAACTGATAAAAATGCTTTGAAAAACATTTAAAATTATTAAAAATGTTTCTTTCATATTTTAAAGTCAACAAATTTTAATACATAGCTATGTACATACAGACATTTGAGCTATGTACATACATACATTTGACCTATGTTAACAGAACAAATGTTTTAAATATTTCGATGCTATTTCCAAGTTAGTCAATTTATACTTTTTGAATATGCATATACATATATTTGAAAATTTTAATGTTTTCTGTTAAAACTGACTAGTTATTTATCCTAGCATTATCCTAGTTATTTATCCTACATTTATTAACACAATAAACCAACTGCTTTTAAAAAGACTGTGTGATTATCAAAACAACCCAAATCCTTTTATCTGCACATGCGCAAACATTTTAATAAACTAGAGGTCACATTTTTAATCGAATAAATCAATGACTAATCAAATAGGTTAAATCCTAACTTAAATGATACCTTTTTTGTGATATTGCTAAACATGCTACTACAATGTCTAATCAAATAGGTTATGTACTAACTTTAATTATACCTTTTATGTGACATTACTAAACTAGCTAACATGACATTATTAAACTAATTTGTAAAAATAACATGATATCCTGTTTTCACTAGACAAACTTAATAATTTTCGCTGCTTTTGTTTGACAATCATCATAGTTTTTTTAAATATATTCAAAAAGTTTGCTACTATTAAAAAACATGCTTTTAATTCACATAGTTTTCACTCTTATTATTTAAAAACATATAACACAAAATATTTTTATTAAATAATCACTATTTTTCACAAGTTTGCAATATTTATATGCTAACTAGGGTTAGTAGTATTCAGACTTGAAAATATCTTTATAGATTAAACATGAAAATTAATGTGTAAAAAAAACCTTTTACTATTTTTAGTTAAACTTCATGTCATGAAATATATCCAGTTAACTTTAAAATGTACTATTACAAATTAATGTTTTAAAATTCATTATAATTTTAAAATTCATTTTTATATAAAAACACACAAAATAATAATACTTATCTAAATAACAGCTAGCAGTCTAAAGCACAACCTTCTATTACTAAAACTAAAAACGAAATGAATAATTCTAAGTCCTTATCAGCTAATCTTATCAACCGATTAGATCTAGTCACGTGATATATGACATCATATACCACGTGATGGGGAAACCCTGTCACGTGGTGTATGATATCACTCATGACGTAGGGGTTATCACGTAATCGGGAATACCCATCACGTGGTATATGATGTCATATATCACGTGACTAGATCTAATCGGTTGATAAGATTAGCTGATAAGGACTTAGAATTATTCATTTCGTTTTTAGTTTTAGTAATAGAAGGTTGTGCTTTAGACTGCTAGCTGTTATTTAGATAAGTATTATTATTTTGTGTGTTTTTATATAAAAATGAATTTTAAAATTATAATGAATTTTAAAACATTAATTTGTAATAGTACATTTTAAAGTTAACTGGATATATTTCATGACATGAAGTTTAACTAAAAATAGTAAAAGGTTTTTTTTACGCATTAATTTTCATGTTTAATCTATAAAGATATTTTCAAGTCTGAATACTACTAACCCTAGTTAGCATATAAATATTGCAAACTTGTGAAAAATAGTGATTATTTAATAAAAATATTTTGTGTTATATGTTTTTAAATAATAAGAGTGAAAACTATGTGAATTAAAAGCATGTTTTTTAATAGTAGCAAACTTTTTGAATATATTTAAAAAAACTATGATGATTGTCAAACAAAAGCAGCGAAAATTATTAAGTTTGTCTAGTGAAAACAGGATATCATGTTATTTTTACAAATTAGTTTAATAATGTCATGTTAGCTAGTTTAGTAATGTCACATAAAAGGTATAATTAAAGTTAGTACATAACCTATTTGATTAGACATTGTAGTAGCATGTTTAGCAATATCACAAAAAAGGTATCATTTAAGTTAGGATTTAACCTATTTGATTAGTCATTGTTTTATTCGATTAAAAATGTGACCTCTAGTTTATTAAAATGTTTGCGCATGTGCAGATAAAAGGATTTGGGTTGTTTTGATAATCACACAATCTTTTTAAAAGCAGTTGGTTTATTGTGTTAATAAATGTAGGATAAATAACTAGGATAATGCTAGGATAAATAACTAGTCAGTTTTAACAGAAAACATTAAAATTTTCAAATATATGTATATGCATATTCAAAAAGTATAAATTGACTAACTTGGAAATAGCATCGAAATATTTAAAACATTTGTTCTGTTAACATAGGTCAAATGTATGTATGTACATAGCTATGTATTAAAATTTGTTGACTTTAAAATATGAAAGAAACATTTTTAATAATTTTAAATGTTTTTCAAAGCATTTTTATCAGTTGTTCAAATCTTTAATACTGTCTTGAAATATTTATATAATTTTTTTAAAATAATTTTATTAACTTTCAATGTGTATACCTTTTAAATTTTCCCCCCATTGACAAATGCACACACATATATGCGCATGTATATATATATATATACACGTATACTTATCTACCCTAAATAAAAAAATCCTACGTTTGAATTGCTAAGCGATGGATTAATTTAATGTTTAATGACAAAGTAAAGTTGAGTGCATTATGTATTTATTGCTAAAATTGTATACAAAAAGCTAAATATTTTAACGAAATAGTCTTTCATTCTTAAAAAGCTTGGCGAGAGATGTCGAAATATCATAAAATTTGAATATTGAGAAGCGTTTTTATAACATGTTAGTGTAAAAGTATATGCTTGTTAGGTGATATTCAATAATTTTTCTTCGTTTTGAAATATAAAAATGATCGAATGTTATCAAATAAAGTTTAAAGGATTCAGTTAAAATTTATATTCATTAAACTAATACATCGTTTGTATAACGTATTCATGAGGGAGGTATGAATCCCTATGAATCATTTAGATAAGGAAAAGGGATTTTTCGCTGAAGTAACTTGTGTGCTAAATAATATGTGTGAAGCCTGCTTGTGAATTAAAAATATGCTTAACGAAAAACTGAAATAAGGTTATGTCTTTCCTTTTTATAAATAAGTTTGTAGTGTACTTAGTATAAATCCTTTATTGTTGAAATGTGAGACTTCGATTTGTTTACGTTCTCCCTATAAAAGCTCTCAAAAGGTTTTAAATTTGAAGGAGTCGCACTGAAAAAAAAAAAAAGACTCATATTAATTTAAAAATATTAAACGAAAGCTTTACCTACCATTTTTGTTTCCATTAAAAAGTGATAAATATTTATTTGTAAATAAAGTGAGTGGTGGGTGACATAGATTTAATAATAATAATTTACTTATTAAAAATTTTAATATGATAAGTTTTTATTCTAATACAATCACTAAAGCCTTTTTCCATGTGAGAAAATTTTCCCGGTAAAAATTCCAAGTATATGACTTTTTTAATGTGAGAAGTAAACTTTTAAGTGAGAAATATTTTCATTGAAAATTTAGCAAAAGACTAATTCTATGTTAAAAGTCAATTTTTAATTCAGTTGCAATTTCCAAGCTAAAAATAACTTACATGTTTCTTAATAAATTTGAAAAGCATTCCTCTTCTATTAAATAAGACTGAAAAAGATACAAATATATTTAGATTTTATTTAAAAACGCATCATATTAATTAAATCCCTTATTAATTACACATTATATTAATTATAGCTAAAGTATATACGATATGAATAAAGTAAATTCATTAACACTGTTCTTAGATTCATATTTGAACATGACATTCTGCTTATCTCGTGAATCATGTATTCATGGAAATACCCAAACAGATAAGATATTGATGTTCAAAATTTACTCTATTTAGTATCACAAAACTTATGTGAAGTGTTGCTACTCTTTTTCAACCCTTTTGGATTTTTATGTAACATAAGCAAAAGTAAGTGAATTTACTTCTAAATGTTTTATTTTTCAAATTATTAATAATAAACAAATCTAAATATTTCGAATTTATTTTGATAAGATATACTTCTAAATGTGAAACAAATCTTAAATTCAAATAAAATTGTCAAAAGCAAATCCCTAGTTTTTACAGTTGAGAATATTTTTTAAAAGTTATATTTAAAAAATAAATGAAAATTAAACCAGAAAAGTATTTTCTAAAAAAGGGATATTTCGCTAGTCTAAAAATACTAGCACGTTTAAAATTAACCTAAAATATTAATTTTTTATTAAAAATGTTAACCTTATTGCTAGATATTCATTTCTGTTTTTATACTTAAGTTTCTAGTTAATTGTATGTCTCTAATTATAAACTGAAAATTTTTAAATAAAGGTTTATCATTTTCATTTGAAAGTGATAAGTATTCAAATTTTTATGATTAAAGTTATATGCTCTAAAAGCGCAATCATTTGTTTCATGTTTTAATATTTGCTATATTAAAAGTTAAATGTACAATTTCTTTTTAATTTAATGAAAATTATGATTTCTTTTAAATTTAATCGAACTTAATTAACATGTGTTAATTATGTGTGAAGATACTAAATATTTAATGATATTAAATTATATATATATTTACAAATATTTATTTTAAATCTCTTAAAGATGTGTTTTTCCGATGATAAAAATTTTATCCTTGTAAAAAAATAAGCAAAAATCATAGTTATATTAATGCATAGTATAAAGCTCCCCTATATTTCGTAACGTGTTAACTTAACAAAATTTGAACTAGATCGAAATTAGAACTAGACTAAAAGTTCAAAGTCCACTGCACGAAATGAGTGTCACTTTTCAAAAACCTCAATATATTTATTAAAACTTTCATGTTTACGAGTGAAAATTTACTTATGTGTGATGACTCATCAATGACGTGTTTGAAGTATTCTCACGGTTAATGAATCAATTAAAAAAGTATCCGTTTTAAAAGGTCTAATTTTATAATAGTTTTAATTTTATCCAAAAGAAATGTCGCACATGCATTAAATTGTTAATATAGTATTACTAAATGAATATTCCAATTTTATTTAAAATAAATCGATAAGAAAAAATGACCCCCAATTGGATAAAAATTTTATATTAATAAAATCATTCAAAAATTGTGACGCAATTTAAATTATTCAAAAAATTCGTTTTGTGTGACATAATATTAATTATTCATTCATTAAATTCACAATCAGTGAGATAATAAAAATCTTAAATTAATTATTTGAAAATCTTAATTTGTACCCCACCATTAGTCAATCGAAATTAAAATCTAATATCCTATCACGATAAAAAGGAAAACCCCTTATCTAGATAAAGTGATTCACTT
Source organism: Maratus speciosus (assembly GCA_963932465.1). NCBI lineage: Eukaryota > Metazoa > Arthropoda > Arachnida > Araneae > Salticidae > Maratus > Maratus speciosus. The sequence continues at coordinate 650,093,025 of OZ010787.1, read as the reverse complement.
CTGAGTGTTCCCAAAGATAACGCACGATGACCACGGTTCAGTATAGTAGACATTTTCCTGCACAAACACGCGTTTTTTTAGGCTCTGAAAGTCATTTGAAGTAAAGTAAGTGTGTTTAATTTATGTATTTAAAAGTTTTATTCTAAAAAGTGTAATATTAGTGTAAATTTGTAAAAAATGCGTTTTTTTTCCCAAAATCTTATTAAAAATTCAAAGTGTTTTAATATAAACGTTTAAAAAATCGATTTTCTAGTTTTTAAAAATATGAAACTTTTCGAAAACATGCCTCAATAAAATTTCGGGTTAAGGTATATTGGTGATTCTAAATTCAAACACACCATTAAATAGGTAACCCTATATTTCACAAATATAAATTCATTTAGGGGTAGGGGGAAAATTTCCTAATATCTTTATGAATACCATTTCATGTTTTTTTTCAAAATAAATTTTCATATAGATTAAACAATACATACCTAAACATTGCATAACAAGCCAAAAAACCGATATCCTCAAAAATATCTTACCAATTTCTATTTTTGTATAAAACCGAGAAAAAATATCTACTCATCTAACACATATTCAGAAAAAAAAATTCTAAAATTTTCTAGTACTATTTAAAAGGTGGGTTAATTTTGATGGCCGATTATCTACACTAAGCCCGAGGGGGGAGTGCCCTTCGTGTGGGTCTTTCTAAGGGAACATAACCCAAATTTACGCATGCAAATCCATGACTCAAACAAAACTCCGAACGATTAGGCCGACGGGCTCGATTGATTATCTACACTAGGGATATAGGGGGGAGTGCCCTTTGTCAGCGTCTTTCTAAGGTAACCTAACCCGAATTTACGCATGAAAATCCATGGTTCGAAGAAAACTTCGAACGATTAGGCCGACGGGTGCGATTGGGATCACTTCACGTCTATTAGCTTCGTGAGCATAACCTCCCAGCCACAGTACTATTCAAAATTCGCATAAATAAATTTTAACGCTAAATGACAAAAATTCACATGTGACCTCATTCATATTTTAAATTTTAAATTACTATTTCCCCCTAAAATGTAAGCGCAAACGTCACTAAATTAAATCGCGTAAAGTCCTCTCATACAATTTATGTTTAAAATTCCATTTTTATCTAAAAATTCGCGTTAAAAGATAAAGTCTCCCAATTAAAATGTTTAATGAATGTTTAAAATTCGATTGCTAAAGGAAAATCGCGAAAAAAATATTTGAAAGTTCCCAAATTAAAAATCGTTGCCAGTAAAAACACCGAAAACTCAAGTGTGCTAAAAAAATAAATGTCCTCGAAAAGAAAAAAAAAATCTATCTCAAAAATTACTCCCAAAAATTAAAGTCTCCCAATTAAAAATTCTTAATTAATTTTTTAAAAGTACAAATAACCCCTGGTACTGGAGTACGACGAAAAGAATAATCAATTTCCCCGAAATATTCTATCTTCAAAAGTTAAAGTTCCCCAATTAAAATTTCTTAATTATCATTAGTAAAAAAATATCCAACTCAAAATATCCCCTCGTACTTAACAACAGCGAAATAAATCAATGTCCATGAAAATTCAAAAATTACCCCCAAAAAGTTAAAGTGTCTCAATTAAAATTTCTTAATTAATTATCGTTAATGTATTTTTCAAATGTAAAATTATCCCTAAGTACTGTAGTACGGTGAGAAAAAAAAAATGAATCTCTAAAAATTTCAATCTTCAAAAATTACCCTGAAAAAAGTTAAAGTCCCCCAATTAAAATTAATTATCATTAGTAAAAAAAAAACAAACTTAAAATTACCCCTCATACTGTAGTACATTAAGAGAAAAAAAGTTCCCAAATTAAAAATCGTTGCCAGTAAAAACATCGAAAACTCAAGTGCGCTAAAAAATAAATGTCAGAAAAAAAATCTATCTCAAAAATTACTCCCAAAAATTAAAGTCTCCCAATTAAAAATTCTTAATTAATTTTTTAAAAGTACAAATAACCCCTCGTACTGGAGTACGACGAAAAGAATAATCAATTTCTCCAAAAAATTCTATCTTCAAAAATACTCCCAAAAAAAGTTAAAGTCCCCCAATTAAAATTAATTATCATTAGTAAAATAATTAAACTCAAAATAGCCCCTCATACTGTAGTACGGTAAGAAAAAAAAATCAATCTCCCAAAATTCAATCTTCAAAAATTACCCCGAAAAAAATTAAAGTCCCCCAATTAAAATTAATTATCATTAAAAAAAAAAAAAAATCAATGTCCCAAAAATTTCAAAAAATTACTCCAAAAAAGTTAAAGTCCCCCAATTAAAATTTCTTAATTAATTATCGTTAATGCATTTTTCAAATGCAAAATTATCCCTAAGTACTGTAGTACGGTGAGAAAAAAAAATGAATCTCTAAAAATTTAAATCTTCAAAAATTACCCTGAAAAAAGTTAAAGTCCCCCAATTAAAATTAATTATCATTAGTAAAAAAATTAAACTCAAAATAACCCCTCATACTGTAGTACGGTAAGAAAAAAAAATCAATCTCCCAAAATTCAATCTTCAAAAATTACCCTGAAAAAAGTTAAAGTCCCCCAATTAAAATTAATTATCATTAGTAAAATAATTAAACTCAAAATAACCCCTCATACTGTAGTACGGTAAGAAAAAAAAATCAATCTCCCAAAAATTTCAATCTTCAAAAATTACCCCGAAAAAAGTTAAAGTCCTCCAATTAAAATTAATTATCATTAAAAAAAAATCAAACTTAAAATAACCCCTCGTTCTGTAGCACGGTCAGAAAAAAAAATCATTGTCCCAAAAATTTCAATCTTCAAAAATTACCCCGAAAAAAGTTAAAGTCCCCCAATTAAAATTAATTATCATTAAAAAAAAATCAAACTCAAAATTACCCCTCATACTATAAGATGACGCATCACCTTGACCCCGCCTCCCAGAGCACGCCACATGACCTTCACAGGTGCACAGAGGTCGTTCAAGGACACGCAGAGGTCATTCAAGGTCACACCGCCGCCACCGCTGGCATAGAACCCCCAATTATTATCTACTCATGGTTTTATTATATTAGCTCATAAAACTAGCATATTAGCATATATTTAAAATAGTAAATTAAAATATTAAAATATTTATTATGAATTACAATATAAATATAAATTTAAAATTTAAAATATAAATTAAAATATAAATTTATTATAAATTCAAATATTTAAAATAGCATATATTTAAAATAAATTTTTAAACCTATAAAATATCATTCCCTCAAATGCAACTACTACCATCCAGAAATATAAAAAATATCATTTCTTACTGAAATAATTTAGATATATACATATTCTTTTTGTCTGACTTCTGTCTTTTAATATGAACACATAAAGTGCTATTTCTATGTATTACATTATTATTATTATTATTATTATTATTATTGGTCTTCACATGCAATTTTTATTTGGCAAAAATGTTTGCAACTCATATTTCAAAAGTTATCTTAAAAATATTATTTGAAATTGTTTTTCGCAAAATTGTCATTTCCTCCCATTGTAATCACCCCCCTCATTCTAATAAAAATCTAATAATTATAGAATTTCTTAATATTAAGCCTGACGGCTAATTTTTTTTTAATAAGTATCTTTTCTGGTGTCTTGTTACAAAAAATTAGAAACTTCTGACGTGATTTATTTTTTCTTCATCACTATGATGAAAATGGCCTATTTGCGTAGAATCGCCCTTGTACTTTGTAATGGTTTATTTTATCCATGGCGGCATAAAATAGGTTCATTAATAGGAAAAGAATGCACTACATCATGGAAATAAAGGAATATAATATTACATTGTTATTCCTCGGAAGGAACTCTATCTTGTGCTTCCTTTATAATGTGTAAGATTACAGGGATCCCCCGACTTACGTAAATTCGCAGTTACGTAATAAATCTCAAAAATTACATTTGTGAACATACTAGCGCGTTTGATACGCAGTTTGCATACTTTTGACATTTATTTTATAAATAAAATATATAAATATAAACCACAACCGTAATATAGTTTATACATTAGATAGACTTATATTTTTATTGGTATATACAATCAAATCTATTACAAAACAAATTAATCTTTATTTTTAGTTATTCATAGTAATAATCTAATTTATAATAAATACAGTTTGCGCTTTTCAAGGACTATTTTATTTTGTGAGTGCTATTTATTTGTCTTGCTATCAAAAAATCATAGAGAATAGGTTAAATGAGTAATAATATAGGTTTATTAGATTTACATAATATTATAAATGCATTATTTAAACAGTATCCTCAAAAACTTGATTTAGCATCTAATATAGATATAGCTTATTTTAAATCTTTAACTAACTTCATTATCTATAATAATTATAACTTGCAAGATAACACATTATATTTACAACACATCGGTATACCACAAGGTGGCTGTACATCCAGTTTATTATCAGACTTATATTTATACCACTATGAACGTACTTTTACTAATAATAATCTACATTTATATCATTATATTGATGAGATAATTTTAATTGCCACTGATCAAACTAAAATTTCTCAATTTCCAGTAGATTATCCCACTAATTTGGAATTAACGGAAAACCTCTTATCTAATAATACAATCAACTTCTTAGATCTTAAAATTACAATAAAAGACAACAAAACAATAACAGATCTATATGATAAACGTAAAGAATTTAAATTCAAAGTTAATACATTTACAAATTTTAAATCTTGTCGTCATAATTCTGTATATCGAAATATAATACTTAACCATTTATATAGAATAAAATGTTTATGTTCTTCTCATCTAATTAATAATAATAGTAAAAATCTAATTTATGATGCATTAAATCAAGGTTTTCCAAAGAAATTCATATATTCTTTAATATACAATTAGTACTTACATGATCTTTTTAAAAAAAACAAATTAACACATGCGTAAACAAAATTACAATAAAAACTTATAAAATAAGAAAATATTTATAAAAAAATAAAAAATTGTAAAATAATAAAAAATTATTATAGGACGGATGGGTGGGTAGATGTTAGAGTATGGAGGAGGGTGGTGTTGTCTGAATAATACGCAATGGTTAATTTATTTTTTTAAAAATGATGGGCATTTTAATTATAACTACATTGCTAATATACTTTTTATATGGAGGTTGATTCGATATTATATATATACCGGGTGTCCCAAAAATGACTGATGGATTTTAAAATTCAATAACTTGCAAATGGTGACAGATATTTAAAAAATTCTTGCAGGAGAGTTATGTATGATGTCAGGAGTTTTTTTACTGTGATTCTTGATTTTAGTTCGAGTTTCAAACAATAGATGGCACTGACAGCGATTGACACTCAGTCAAGGCCGAAACTGACGTCAATCAACATTGATGCGAAGGAAGGAGATTAAGGCTATGGAGTGGGTCCTATTCGCCAGTATAATCTTGTTCTTAGGGCCCGATTCTGAACTCATTCAACATGATTTCAATGGAGTGCGTTGTAGCCATGGAAACAACAAATTCTTCGATAGTGGAACACAGCGTTAAGAACTGGGCATGAATTTAAGAAGTAGTATTCGAGTTCGCAGGCAATTTTACATTGATGAAGTTTTATTTTCCCAGATTAAATTACTTTTTATGGTCTGATTTAAAGTATATTTTATGATTTTATGCGTCGTATTTTAAAACTAGGTGAAGAGATTTAGTATTTTTTGTTTTTAAAAATTTCATAACTTTTGTTACATTCTAATAAATTTTAGATCTTTTAAGGGGTCTCAGGACTCTTAAAATTGGAAAAAAATGAAAAAAAAGAGTTCATTTTCAACATTTAATATTTTAAAATGCATGTGATTTAAAACCACAATTTTAATTGGGATGAACGATATAAGTATTTTCTTTCCTTTCCTGTATTTTTTAAAAAATCAAGTTGCAGAATTAGTATTTATAGGGGGCTCCAAACTGTCAGATATTTGTCTAGCAGAAAATTGGTATGACAGCTTACGCGCAGGATTACAAAATAAATTTTGTCACTAAAATTGCTTTTTTTTTTTCCTAATTATACTTTGGATTACAATAATTACCCTGAACCTAAACAAATTTGTATTTAAAGCATTTTTATATTTTTAATACAAAGTTGTATTTAGGTAATACAAAATTTTGAAATTTTCAACAGTATAATCACCTAAAAATAAATTTTTTTGAACAATAAAAAGGAAATTTTAGGTTCAGTTTATACAAACTGACATGAAACATATTTTTTTTAAATTTCATAAAAAAATATTCATAAGTTTTTCAGATATCCTGCGCGTTATGCCCAAACGTCATCTGGAGTAAAATGACTTCAGCGGAAATGCCGCTTCATCTATTGCGCGGGTATAATTCTAAAAACCATAACTTCCGTTCTAATCGGAATTTCAAGGAAATAATTATATTAAAATGTTCAGAAAAAATAATAGTTTAACATCTAAAAAAAAAATTAAAATTTCGCAAATTTGAAGCTTTAAGAATCCTGAGACCCCTTAAGGAAGTTCGTCAATAGGTTTTTATGAATGTTGGATAATAATCGTGAAAATCGTTATTAGTATATTGTTGTTCAAAATAACTGTACTTAAAACAAATATTAGAAGTTACCTTGTTTAGCCCAGGGGTATTATATCGTTACATTAAAATTAAAAAACATAAAATGAACGCGAGTTAATTAAAATTTTGTTTGACAGTTTGATATTAAAATATTGTACTACATGCAGCTTCATCTTGATGTTTGATAAAATGAACTAATAAATATTTTTTTATCTACATCCGTTTTAAATGTGTAAAAATATGTTAAAATAATTCTTGGAGCTTGAATTTTTACGCTTTGGAAACTCTTTCTACACACAAACGCTAATATGCATATATTTTTAATAATAAAAATATCAATGATATCTAATGTGATAAACTAAGTTCGAATTAAATTTGACAAGTGTCTAAAACTTAGTAGTACTTAAATTACTAAAGGCCACAAACAAATGTTTATTGAAATTTTTATCTTGATATAAATTAAGACGTATTTCTAATAGCACATTTGTTTGAATGCAATTGTAATTTTAAAGCTCTTTATTTTATATATATTTTTAAAAAATTCATGTATCGTAATAATCAGAGCTTGGCAAATGCGATCGCCACGTGCAACCAATATTTTTTACTTGACAACCAAGATTTTTAATCTGGCGGTTTTTGTAGTGTTAACGAAAGAACAAAGTGTAAACGGCATTTTCCATATCATGCACAGAAAACGACATTCTCTGCTGCTCTAGCCAGCTAGCATGTCATATCATGTGGTTAGAACGTGGGGAGAGTGTGGGTCGTTCTTACGGGTTGATACAACAATCAAAGGATTGATTTAATACAACAATCTAAGGATTGATTTAATACAACAATGTAAGAATTGATTTAATACAACAATCTAAGAATTTATTTAATACAACAATCTAAGGATTGATTTAATACAACAATGAAATCGCTAAGGATAAATACCTCCCCCTTCCAAAAAAATGTCCTGATTATCAGTTGATTTTTTTTTCCATTTACTATGGATGATAATTCAAACACTAAACACGTATAATTATAGAATATTCTTCATTAAATAAATTTATGATTCTAATATTTAAAATTATCTTTCAATTCCCTCCCCCCCGGGCCACTACTACCAAATTTCACTGAAAAACTACCGAACCCTCTTGCAAAAAACATTGGTAAACAACCCATAAGAACGACCCACACTCTCCCCACATTCTAATCACATGACATGACATGCTAGCTGGCTAGAGAAGTAGAGAATGTCGTTTTCTGTACATGATATGGAAAATGCCGTTTACACTTCGTTCTTTCGTTAACACTACAAAAACCGCCAAATTAAAAATCTTGATCTTCGAGTAAAAAATATTGGTTGCAAGTGGCGACCGCATTTCCCAAGCCCTGATTATTACGATTCATGAATTTTTTAAAAATATATATAAACTAAAAAGTTTTAAAATTGCAATTGCATTCAAACAAAAAGTGCTATTAGAAATACGGTCTTAATTTATATCAAGATAAAAAATTCAATAAAAATTTGTTTGTGGCCTTCAATAATTTAAGTACTACTAAGTTTTAGACTCTTGTCAAGTTTAATTTGAACTTAGTTTATCGCATTAGATATCATTGATATCTTTATTATTAAAAAATATATGCATATTAGCGTTTGTGTGTAGAAAGAGTTGCCAAAGCGTAAAAATTCAAACTCCAAGAATTCTTTTAACACATTTTTACAATTTAAATAGTAGATGTAGATAAAAAATATTTACTAGTTTTATTTTATCAAACATCAAGATGAAGCTGCATGTAGTACAGTATTTTAATATCAAACTGTCAAACAAATTTTAATTAACTAGCATTCATTTTATTTTTTTAATTTTATTGCAACGATATAATACCCCTATTCAAAAGGGTTAAACAAGGTAACTTCTAACATTATTTTGTTTAAGTAGTTATTTTGAACAACAATATACTATTATCCATTTTCAAGATTATTATTCAACATTTATAAAAACCTACTGACGAACTTCCATAAAATATCTAAAATTTTTTAGAATGTATAAAAGTTATGAAATCTTTAACAACAACAAAAATACTAAATCTCTTCACCTAGTTTTAAAATACGATGCATAAAATATTCTTTAAATCAGACCATAAAAAGTAACTTAATCCGGGAAAATAAAACTTCATCAATGTAAAATTGCCTGCTCGAATACTTCTTCTTAAATTCATGCCCAGTTCTTAACGCTGTGTTCCACTATCGAAGAATTTGTTGCTTCCATGGTTACAACGCACTCCATTGAAATCATATCGAATGAGTTCACAATCGGGCCCTGAGAGCAAGATTGTGCTGACGAATGAGACCCACTCCATAGCCTTAATCTCCTTCCTTCGTATCAGTGCTGAGTGACGTCAGTTTAGGCCTCGACTGAGCGCCAGTCGCTGTCAGCGCCATCTATTGTTCGAAATTCCAACTAAAATCAAGAATCACAGTAAAAAAACTCCCGACATCATACATAACCCTCCTGCAAGAATTTTTTAAATATCTGTCACCGTTTGCAAGTTATTGAATTTTAAAATCCATCAGTCATTTTTGGGACACCCGGTATATGGTGACGTTAAATTTTTATTTCAATTCATATTGAATTTATTTAGCTTAATTAATTTTTAATCAAGTTAACAATTAACTTGTTTTTAATTTTTAGTCTTCTCGGGACAATGTCATATTAAATTCTAATAGTATACCATCTTTATGGTGAATAATATGCATAATAAGTTTATTTGATATAACTAATGATATTACAGTTTATATTAAAATTGGGTTATTAGTATTTTATTATTCCTATATACTTTTTAATAATGTTTAATTTTGAACTTAGTATTAAATAATTAATTAAGGTTTTATGTGAATGTTAATCCCATATTCATATTCTTTAGTTTTTTATGGTTAATATGAAAATAAACCACACAATTTATTTGTTATCATTAGGCAATTGGGAAATGAAGATTCTGACATAATTATATCAACATCTATTTATTTTTTATTTTTTATTTATTTTTTTTCTTCCTGTTCATTTTATTAATTAATTTTTTTATATTTAAAAGTATTTCTCATAGTTTATATTTTTATTACATATAATTTTTTATAGATAATTTATTTAGTTTTATAGCATAATGCTATATTATATTATTATTGTTTTGAAATTATTTAAATTTTCCGTATAGTTTAATTGGGTATGGTAGTAGAATATATTGTAATCATTCTATTAACATTTGTATTTATTTAATATCTACCGGGTGTCCCAAAAAGGACTGACTGATTTTAAAATTCAATAACTTGCAAACGGTGACAGATATTTAAAAAATTCTTGCAGAAGGGTTATGCATAAGGTCAAAAGTTTTTTTACAGTGATTTTCAATTTTAGTTCGAATTACAAACAATAGATGGCGCTGAGATCAATAGACGCTGAATTCAAGCTCGTTTTTTGGTACTTCGTGACCCGGATAATACATTTCCATCTCCTTTTTCAGCATGGAACAAGAGAAAGGACCAGAAATCGAGCCTGTATTTAGCGACTATTGCTTACAGCGCCATCTATTGTTTGTAATTCGAACTAAAATCGAAAATCACTGTAAAAAAACTTTTGACCTTATGCATAACCCTCCTGCAAGAATTTTTTAAATATCTGTCACCGTTTGCAAGTTATTGAATTTTAAAATCAGTCAGTCCTTTTTGGGACACCCGGTATATGAATAATGAAACATAATATGGTATTTTTATATTAGGATTTATTGGGATATAGCAGTTGATATTATTATGAATGAATTAGCTTATAATAGCATAAGCTTTGAAATTTTGTTCATATTAGTTTCAAGTTAATATCATAGATGGCAGCACTAAAATTTAAATTGGATTCTGTCTGATGCTTCGAATAGAGTAATAATATAAATTTTTAACACTAGGTGTTGGCTATTTCGATTTTGTAAACTTATAGTTTTGGTAATTTTTACTTTAGTTAAGAAATTAAAAAAAAAATAAAAAAAAATAATTTTTTTTTTTAAGTGTTAAGAGGTAATTCACTTATTATGTAATTATTTTCTATTTATATTATTTTAATTGCATTTATCACGGTATTTCAAAATAGATTAACTGTTTACATTAGGTTTTAAAATCTGTGTTAACTTAACTGTAAAAATAACCTTAAACTTATCGTGTTTTGGATACCATGTGCTGATGTGTACTTGAATAAAATAACTGGGATTTTATTAGGTAATTAGTGTAATATTACTATATTTCCCTGCTATTAATTAATTATTTAAAAGGTTGTATTGCTTTTTCCATTTCATAGCATTTAATTTTATTCTGTTTTCAGTTTGAAACTATTCTTTTGGTTATATTGGTCGTTTGAGTACAGGAAAAAAAAATTCAGCTTTTAGCCTTTTTTTTTCTCACAGAAAACGACTGATTTTGCTTATATAATTGAATTCTGTACTCTTGATAACGTAATTCAATATATAAGCTTTTCAATTATTTTTATCGAAATCCATATTCTTCTTTTTTTCTTTATTATTAATTCTTGTTATATAGTACAAGAGACTTTATTTTATACATAGTAGCTTGTTTATTATGTTTTTGGTATCCATTCAGTGTGTTTGGTGACACTGTATTGTTGTAAATTCATTCATACTATCACAATTATTGATGGTGGTCAGTAATGTTTAATTAATGGTTATATATATATTGCAGTTTCTTACAAAATTTTACGTAAGTAACTTAAAAAATCGACTTACGTAAAGCTTTATGGAACGCATTACTTAGTAAGTCGAGGGATGCCTGTACATTGCGTTGTTGTTATGGGTGTTTCGTCCATGTCATTGTTGTCAATGTGAATCAACAAGTAAAAATTAAATTTAAAAAATAAAAAAACCCGGCTGCGTAAAAAGAGAGTTAATTAATTATTTCTCATCCATGTGAAACTATTTTTTATATTACTTACCTATTTTATTATTTACTTGTATTGATGACTTTTAAGTTGTGTTTCATTGTTAGTTCCTATCTATAAACACAGTTTTGATGAGGCCTATAGATGTCTATGAAGGTTAGAGTTGCAGCAAAGCTACAGATCCTACCTACACAACTTCCAGGTTATGTAATATTTAAACGGAGCTTCTGACTGTAAAATAGTCAATGAAACATCGTCTTCCTTTTGAAAGACCTATCCAACGATATGCCACTCAATAGGGTGCGTAAAAATTTATTTTCATCTCTACCGCCATTTTGTATTTTACGGCCGCCATTTTGAATTTATAAAAACAAAACCTAGCCTATAACCATTGGACGGTTAAGACGAATCGATAGAGACTTCATTCATTAAACTCCATCCAGCCGTTGGGATGTTTCGAGGGTATAGAGAAATCCACATACCGAGATACGCGTGAAACACATAACCCTTCTTGGTAGTCGGGTAAAAATGAGTACATGACGGTTCCTATTGGAACACATTTATAAAATCAAACATGAGTACATGTGTTTCTCAATTTTGAGTACATTTGGACGGGTGTTATTTTGAGTATATGACGTATTTAAAATTGAGTACTTTTTACTCAAATTTAAACCCCCCTTTTTTGTATGTATTTATTCTCTATAAAAGTGGATGTACTTACCTTCTTTTTTTGCCCTGAAAACGAGTGAAATCCCGACTACAGTTTCCAGAGCAATTAACTGATTTCTCTGTTCGTCAGGTGCAGCAGGAAAAAGTGACTCCACCAAAAGTAATAGAAATTATTTTGATTGTTGATCGAAGGACTTTTGTTTTTAATAATAAATTCAACAAGTAGTCGGATAGCCTTCCTATAGGAAACCGCTTTTTCTCCAATAGTTTGGGTCTTGAACAAACGATCTTTATTTTTACCCGACTGCCAAGAAGGGTTATGTGTTTGACGCGTATCTGGGTATGTGGATTTCTTTATACCCTCGAAACATCCCAACGGCTGGATGTATTTTAATGAATGATGTCTCTATCTATTCGTCTTAACCGTCCGATGATTATAGGCTAGGTTTGTTTGCATAAATTCAAAATGGCGGTAGAGACGAAAAAATTACGCACCATAATGAGTGGCATATCATTGGATAGGTCTTTCAAAATGAAGACGATGTTTCATTGACTATTTTACAGTCAGAAGCTCCGTTTAAATATGACACAACCTTGAAGTTGTGTAGGTAGGATCTCTAGCTTTACTGCAACTCTAACTTTCATAGACATCTATAGGTCTCATCAAAACAGTGTTTATAGATTGGGAACTAACCATTAAACACAACTTAAAAGTCATCCATACAAGTAAATAAAAGAAATAGGTAAGTAATATAAAAAATAGTTTCACATAGATGAGAAATAATTAATTAGTTCGCTAATTAATTATTATATTAATTATAATATTAAATTAATTATTATATTTATTATATTTAATATTAAATTAAAAAAATCAAAATACCCGACTGCGTTTTTACGCAGTCGGGTATTTTGATTTTTTTAATTTAATTTTTACTTGTTAATGTTACAGCGAAACAGTCGTGTCTTGCAATAAGAAAGCCAGAGCTGAAGTGGAGGGAATAAGGTGGTATACGCATACGCTGTATACCTTCTGGATATTTTAACTCCATATACCTTTTGTTTATCAAGTAAAGTTATAGTGTATAACCCTTTTTTTTTACAGTAACAGCATTGGGAAAAAAAAAAAACTTTTTCTGTCGTTTGTAATAATTTAGAAAATATGTTTTTTATCCTAGATGGAGTCATGTCTCTTTGCTGCACTTGACGAAGAGAGCCACTTATGAATTGCTTCCGAAATTATAGTCATGATTTTAAGGATTTTCTGTAAGACAAAAACAGATATAAAATTATTTTACAATAATTTCTTTCAAATGTGTTTCTTATTATACTCTAGATCTAGTTGCTTCTGACCCTAGCGCTCTAGGAATCTGTGGATGGAAGGTGTACACAAACTGAGGAAGAATTTGCAGTAATAGTTGTTGATATTGTTAAAACTCTACTGTTACTTCCACAATAAAAAATTGACCACCTACTTATCATTCCTGTCTTTGTGTGGTTTAAAAATGTGAAGCATTGAAGAGATGGATGATGCATAGGAGGCGCTGAGGACATTAAAGGCGAAAGGTCGATTAAAGGAAAATAACAAAGGTCGATTAAAAGAAAATAAATATTGAATGTCTCCACTCGACTTTCCAAAAACTGGGTACACGTGTACAGAAAGTTAAAAGAAAGAAAAAAAAGGTATATTTTATAAATGTCTGACACAATGGAAGCGGCTGCATTCGAACTCTGGACCTCTCGTTCTGAAACTGGAGACATTACTTCTGCACTGTAAAAAATTGCTGCAGTAATTTTACTGCAGCAGAGATTCCAGGGAAAGGCACATAAAAAAACGGTCTTTGCTCCTGGATAAACGGACTTTGTCTTTAGATAAACGGGTTATGTCCGTAAAACATGAAATTTACGGAATTTGACCATTTATTTGGAAAAAGTGGCAGTTTCCGTAAATTTACGGGAGCAGTTTACATTAAAATACACGTAAATTTACAATTATTTTTGACAGTGTACGCCACTCATACTGGATGACATCATCACAACAGTTATATCTGGTAATCGTGTAACTGTTGTTTTCCAAGTGGGTGAAAAAAGTTCGGGTCAGGATTTTTCACACACTTTGAAATTTACAACAGTTATGATTTATTTTTTGTACCAATTGAGTAACTGTGTTAAAAATTAATCTACGAGGGTAGGCAAAAGAAATGCACACATGCTTGTAGAACACCAATAAAAACAAATAGCCACATCGGGCAAAATGCACATTAAAGTACAATTCTTAAGCTTCAAAATCATATATTTATTTTTCAACATAGTCAACGTTAAGGATAACAACACATTTCTCCCAACGTATAACTAGTTTTTTTTATTATTATTCCGTCACTGAAAAATTCTTCCGACTTTTCTGGAATCCAGGACTTGACAGCTGCCTTCATCTCATAGTCCGAGGTGTAATGATTACCCTTGAGGTCTCTCTTGAGCAGAGGGAAAAAATAGCAAGGCGCAGGATGAGGGGAATAAGTAAGCGTGTGGAATCGGCTCAAATTTTAGGTTTCGCAGAGCCTCATTGTGCACAGATTTTACGGTATCCCAATTGTTCAATAATGAAGCTCCTTGGATATTCCAATATGGTTTGCGATTCGCTTTTGTGTGATTTGCCGGTCATTTTGAATAGAATCGTTGACGAGTTTGCGATGTTTAAGGTTTGTGGCAGTGATCAGATATCCGCCGCGTCTTTCATCAACAATTATGGCTTTTCCAGGCTCGCAATCACAAAATTTTGTTGCCCATCGATTTACAGTAGACCTATCAACAGCATCGTCACCATAAACAGGCTTTAAACGACAATGAATCTCAGTAGGAGTCACTTTTTCAGCAGTTAAAAATTCGATAACAGCCCACTGTTTAACTCGCGCTGACGTAGCACTAGAACACGCGTCTCCATACTTCCGCTTCTCAAAATACACTGAATGAGTTAAACGACCTCAAATCTGTACACACGTGTAGAGGGGGAATGTTACGTCCACATGCCACCGGGCGCGCTTCTAAAGGTCATTTCGTTCGCACTCTACAAGCATGTGTGCATTTCTGATCAGCCTACCCTCGTAATATATCTTGTACTCTGTCCCATTTCCTTTGGATTTTTCCTATAGAATCTTTCGCAAAATATTTGAAAAGAGTTGGAAGTGATTATTATACTTATTTAAATATTACTTATTATGCATATTCTTCACAATTCATACTAGAAGTAACAAAAAAATAATATCACATAGAAGATATATCTTTGTTATCTACACTGTAAACTGAAATGTCTGAAATTCAGACACTTAAGTGTCTGAAACGTAGTGTTCAATTTTCAGACGTTTTAAAATGTCTGAAAATTATCGGACACTTCTTGAGTCTGAATTTCAGACACTTCAGTATCTGAAACAGGAGTGTTCGATTTTCAGACGTTTTAAAATGTCTTAAATTTTTTAGACACTTCTTGCGTCTGAATTTCAGACATTTCAAATGTCTTAATTGCGCCCCTCTTTGAGCCGGGTTTTATCTTTGACCACTTTTCTTTCTAAGCCATATACGCAGCCATATTTGACCACATTGAAACATTTTTTATAAATGGGAATAATTTGTTACCATAAAGCAGAGCTGATCGCAGCATGGGAAAACAGGGATGCGTCTCTACCCCCTGATTTTTGGGTACCCCAAATTGGTTACGAAATTTTCATAAAGCTGATATTTTAAATCAATTTTGACCTTATAATGATTGTAATCAGTATTTTGTAGTTTTAGAATAGGATAATATATATATATATATATATTCACTTAAATATGTATTTATGTGATATCATATATGCTCTACGGCATCAAAAATGCTTGTTTCAGTCAGAACTTCAAATTAATTCTAGTCCAAAGACATAGTATTCACCCCCCCCCCCCAACCACCACCACCACCGCCTTCATATACTGCTACAAGGAAAAATAAGCCTCGATGCTATCTAATACATATTTGGATAAATATATCCTTTTCTTAGCCTAATCATGTTCTAAAAGTACAAAATATTTATTAAAATAAGTATAAGGTTAATACAAAAAGGTTGACTTATTTTTACGGAAATCTATTAGACCGGGAGGCGACTGCACAGTCCATCACCTGATCGAGTTGACGACTGAAATTCCAGGATTAGGCAGAACTCGATTAGCATATTAAAATGCAATTGGTCTGCCAAGTCCTATCTTGGTGGAAACCACTTGCACGAAAAAAAAAACTGTTTTGTTGAAACAACTAAATTCTGGTTAATATAGCTTCAACATAATATTTTGGTTGGAATGACCAAATTTTGGTTGGACTATCCAAATAATTTGTTGAATTAACAAAATCATTTGGTTAGTCTAACCAAAAGTTGATCATTCCAAGCAAAATATTTGATTGGAGCTTTATTAACCAAAATTTAGTTGCTTCAACAAAACAGTTTTTTCCGTGTGCAGACCCGAGTTTAGTGATTGATTGGTAGGTTTATCATTGTGTTTTCCTGCACCCAAAGGTTAGGTATCAACCTACACTGTTAAAAATTTGCAGCATTTGCTGCATAGTCACTCCACCGCTTGTATAGAAAACAGTTACTTGACTACATTATGGAGCATTCTCATTGGTCAGAATAGAGATATTCTATAATAGTGGCGGAGTGACTATGCAGCAAATGCTGCAGATTTTTAACAGTGTATGTAGAATTGTTAGCAGGAAAACACAATGGTGAACCTACCAGTCCACCACTAAAATCGGGTTTGCAGATGTTTTCCATCAAGGCATAACTTGGCAGACAGGTTGAATTTTAATTTGCGAATCGAGTTTTAACTAATCCTGGAATTTCAGTGGTTTGTGCTCCCGGTCCATAAGAGTTCTGGCGACCTATTCGGGAGATCAATCGGATGCATTGTTTGGGAGTTGTCCTGTTCACACACGCGCACAAATCAGGATTACAATAGTTTCCTTACACTATGTGATCGGAAAATGAGAGGAAAAACCATAACATGGAAGACCGAAGTAACTAGTCCAATGTCTTACAAGGTCCAGTTTGCCTCTAATAGGGGGAAGCAGGGTAAAATCGTATCCCTTAATGATACTTGCTACTTGAAGCCAGAATTTACAACAGAAATTAGTGAAACTTTGCATAAATGCACTGCACTTACGCTTGTACAATAATATGATTGCAAAGATGTGATTTATGTATCACATTTTGCATTAGAAGATGCTTTTATGGGGAAAGATAAAGTTATCGGTATTTCCTCGCCAGTGTACACTAAACAATTTATGTAACGTTACTCCATAGAATTGTTGGCAACATGCTGCCTCCAATTTTCTGGAGTAATTTAACTTATATAATAATGTAATTTAAACTGGTATAACTGGTGTAATATTACACATTAGTGTAACGTAACACCATTTATATCGGTGAAATTCGGGGCTTAATTTGTGCCGGAGCCCGCCGGAGCCCGACTCCGGTAATTCTCTGTATTTAGTAAATATTGAAATATTGGTCGGAATTCACCGGAGCTCATAAATACAGGGCTCCGGAGCCCAGTGCAATGGCGCTTCCGAATACCCGAAGATAAAATTACCTTTTCCTTTCCTTCTCATCTTCAAGCTTTTGCATTCTTTTTTACCAAACCACTTATATGTGACGTAATGTGTCACGCGCGTAGGAGATGGCGATAAAACGGACTCAATTTTCACTTTTTGGGCTTGGACTGACTCGAGATCAATCTGTATTACATTTAAAATTTTATTTATTCATGTATAGGAAAAAAACTTTTCCTCCTTTAAAATTACGTATTCTATTCTATTTCAAATCATTTTAATGCTATTTTGATCAGAATGAAGGGGAAACAGAAATTGTGTTTTTCTATTTCAAATTTATGTCGACGACGTGTTGATACGGCGCCACTCAAGAGACTGAACAATGAATTTGCTTTCAGTTCGATTTTCTTTTGTGACAGTAGGATAAATTTTTATTGGCTGTTTTATTGTTTCCTTTAGATATCAAACCTGAAAAGAATATTTTTGTTTTAGCCAACGAGCATCAGCTTGAGGTTTTGTTTGTTTGAAGTTTTTTGTCTTCTATTGCGCACGAGTATAAAAAGCACGTTAGTGATTATTCTATTTATTTTGTATCATGAAAAGCACCCATTCTAGAGTTTTGCTCTGCACATTTACGAAGTCGCTTTCATTTGTAAGTAGATATAATTGCCATGTATTGTTATTCTGATAGAATGCAATCGAGCAGTGTTTCCCCTTTTTCTATAAAAGCATCGATTCTTTCTGATTACGGCGTCAAATTCTTAATTTAATCTGATTTTCAGGGACTCACCACAAAATATTGTTATGCGGAAGGAATCGATTATAGCTTAAATTATGCACCTTTTATAGGAAATTATAAAATATTGTTCCATTCTTAAGAATATAAGTATTAATTTCTGTAAATTTCATTCATTTTTTCTTAGAAATGCAAAGCTGCGAACTATCCCTTTTTTGTGTTAACACTGTTTCCTAACCATATTTTATCGCAGAATTCTGAAATTAATTAACATTAAAATTAGGCAAAGATTACTATTCAGAAGGAGTGATAACTAAAAAGTGGAATAGTTGACAGCTAAGTATATGCTGATAGATATATTTAAAATTTTTATTTTGCTAAAGAAAAAAAAATGCTTTAAATTTCGCAAATAATGTACAAAATATAAATATGCAGATTGGTGTGACAGGGGGAGGGGGAACGGTATGGTTGTTGTACCGGTACCGCAGAATATTGGGGCTCCGGTACTTTTTTTGTCAGAAATTAAGCCCTGGTTAAACTACTCAATAAAATAGAGGCAGCAACGCTGCCACCAATTTTATGGAGTAATGCTACATAATTTTTTTACAGTGCTGTAAGACCGTGTGGGTATGTTAATCTTACAGTAAATCAGAGTGTTTAGCCTACCTTTTGAAAAGGAACAAACTATTTTATTTTAGAACTTTAACTAAGGATTTTAACTAGCAATATTTCAAATATAAGTCTCATGATTCAGTATTTAAAGACAAAGGGATAATTATCTTCCTCATAATTTGAGAAATTCCAGAAAAGAAGTTTTTTTTTTTATCAGCTTTAGGAAAATCATAATCACTCTTGCTTATATGTAATTTTTGCTAAGCTTTTTTATTCAAGCATTGTTTTCTTGTACCTGTTTTATCTCACGTAGGATATCCGGACTTATCCCAAGAGAATGACAACATGGTTCGTACCCCTCCTTGAATTTTGCAGACCAGAAAATGCTTCGGCACCAGTTTTGTCTTACAGAAAATCTCCTCTTAAAAGAAGGCGAAATTTTGCGTGTTTAACCTAGATTTATTTTTCTATAAAAAGATACTGGTAGTTTTTTTGGAGAAATAACGGTATCCGTACGAACCATGGACAATCGAAAAGCAATCCGTAAAAATGCACCTATAAATAAATGCTAACAGCAGTTTCATTGAAGGAAATAATCCTTATTATATATCCTCTTACAGAATAATGCAAAATATTTCAGTAACTTTAAATGTGTTTCCTACAATTTTGAAAACTCGCAAACATTGAAATAAAAAACTAAAAATGAACTTTTCAACATGAGAAACTACACAAATGCCAGAACGGAGATTCCGTACACTTCTTCTTGTCTATAGAGCTAAGAATCTCAACCATTACCCGCTTGAAAGCTACTCAAATTGGGTCGAAACTGTGATATCCGTTTTTACCCTGCTTTCCATTACTATGAATTTTGCTTTCTGAAATAAACAGACGATAAGGATAGATGTGTCTATTTAACCCTTTATGTCCCAAAGGAACTTTTAAGTCCCATTAAAGAAAATGCAATATAAAATTTATTTAATTCGTCTACTCATAAAAGTATAGAGTACTTTTCATACAAAATACTTTGCTGGATCCCATTCAGTAAGCACACCGAAACAGTCGAAGCTCAATATTTTTGAATGGGGTTTTTTTCTCAACCCTTTACATGGATTTAGCTTTTCTCCTATTCAAAAATATTTTACGAAAAATTGGCAACGACAAATCGCTTCTCAGTGACAGATAGGATCACACTTCATTTATTTACATTGTTATTTTAAGAATTGTGAGGTTTCCATAACAGTATTTTTTGTTCATTCATCTCATTAATCTTGTCAATATTTTACAAAAAAATACCTAACTACCGATTTATTAAATCAGTTTTATTTAAAAATCTATCTCAAAATCAAATTGTTATTCTATAAGTTGTTTTGAATATCTTCAGTCTCATTCCATGGTAACTTACGTTACATTTAGGACAATTTACTGCAGTAATTTTTGTAATATAGCACCAAAAAATATTCAAATGTAAAGTTGACATAATTTGCCATTTAAACCTATCCAAAGGTCAATTTGGTTGAAAATTACCTAAAAAATTAGAATGAAAATTATATTTTTTATGGTAACTTACTTTTCTTTTTCAGTAATGTCAGTTACCACAATAAATATAACTGTCAGATTTCAAGAAATTACACTAAAATTAGGTAATTTCCATCTAAATTGGGCTTTGAATAGGTTTAATTAACAAATAATGTCAACTTTATATTTTTAATATTTTTGTTGTTGTTATATTACTAAAATTTCTGAAGTAAATTGTTCTAAATGTAACGTAAGTTACCATGGAATGACCCTTCAGATATTAACGAAGATAATTATTGAAGAGGAGCAAATATCTGATTTAGAATTCGGGACATAAAGTAGGGTTCGCACGGATACCGTTAATTTACAGGCGAAACACCGGTATTTAAAAAAATAATAATAAATCTAGTTCAAACGCAAATTTCGCCTTATTTAAGGAGAGATTTTCCAAAAGAAAATACTGGTACCGAAGAATTTCCTGGTCTGGAAATTCCAGGAGCCGTACGAACCCTGTAAAGGGTTAAACTTTCCATTCTAGAAACGTGTTTTGAGAATTCACAATATCCGCAACACCTCATATGGTCTTCGAAATGAAGCATATTTTTTAATGCTGAAGTTGACATGCTTTCAAGAAATATTATGAGTCTCGTTTTATTCAACACACAATAAAAATATTGTTGCGAAATTTACGGTTTTCAGTACAATGAAAGAAGATTTGAAAATAAACTTACAGAGGTTTGAGCTCAGCCATTTCATTGACGTCATAACTTATGTTTATCGACTTATATTTCTCGACTGGAAAACAAATAAAATTTCCCACACCAGCAGCAGTGTATTTAATTCAAGTTATAATTTGATAACTTATGAAGTGATCCTTATATTAAGCGGTTACATGGGTTTGAAAATTTAAAAAAATCCATTTTTTTTTTAGCCGCTATCAGATTCACCGACTTTTCGAGCAACCAACTTTACAGCCGATTTTAACCCCAACTTTTTCCAGTTGAAAGGGAGAAAAAGGTTACAATTGTCTTTGCATTGTTGCAAGTTGGAGGAAAACCCGGGAGAACCAGTACTACTAGTACCAGCCGTCAATATTTATCGCATTTTCGTATCAATCGCTTATCTCTGATTCGCTGAAATGTTGAAAGGTGGGAGGAAAAGTTGCGGCTAGGACAGACTTTTTTGAGATGCGGTAAAAAGTTAGGGATATTGCTGTTTGCTATCACACTCGGTGTCGAGACAACATTTCGCGAAAAGTTGGAGGAAATCAAGAGTTGGCTCAAAAATTGCTCGAAAAGTTGGTGAATCTGATAGCGGCTTAATAGTACACTGAGAAAAATGACACTTTCAAATCTGAGTAAATCTATGTTTTCATTTTGTTATGAAACTTTTTGTTTCAAATAGGACGATCCAATGGTTTCAATTCTGAAACACTAGAAATACTCAGTTTCAAACAATATTACTTTTCATTCGTTAAACGTAGTCAATTTTACCAGGGTAGTTGAATTTATTCCTATTATACCATTTGTTATGATTTCGAACGAAACGCTCCTTTCAGTAATAATTTATAACATGAAATGTGGCGAACTATATTTTTATCGTGTTCGCGGAAGAACACTTAAAAGCCGTCGTAATATAATCGCGAAAATATAAATTTTATTCTCCAACCTTCGAAATCGAAGAATGGGTGAATTCGTAAAGGAAAGACTTCGCAGGTAGGATTTGAGAACCATCAACAATATATAAATACAAACATCATGTATAATTGTGAATAAATATCATGAATAAAGCGTTATGGGCTCATACTTGAGTATGTCCACGTTTTCAAAAATGAGTATATACACGTTTGAAACTTGAGTCATTTTGTTTCGGAGCCATTTTGTCTATGCGACATACTCAGATTTGAGTATTTTTTACTCAGTTTTGAAAATGTCGTTTATAGAGTGTACAATATGTCTAGAATATTTTTCTAAAGTTTCAATTCCATCGGAATAAAAGTCTCTGGAGAGAGAACCTTTGGAAATTCCCCTCATTAGGCTAGACCGACCGGAAGCGATCCAGGTAATATCGTTTTTTTTTTTTCTAAAAACACTATTTTTGAAGTCGGTGGACACAATTTCTCAAAAACTAATGCACCGATCTTATTGAAATTTGGCGCACTTCTTCAAAATAGAATTAACTAGTCATTGAACGAAAGTTTTCCTTTTTTTTTCCTTTTTTTTTTTTTCAATTACAACTCATTTTAAAAGGCTTATTAGGATGAGCGAAGCGAATCCTCTACTAGACTACGCAAATTACATTTTGTCGTACACTTTACAAAAAAACTATTCAGTATTTTGACTTGAAATTAAACATAAAAATA
This sequence comes from Maratus speciosus, assembly GCA_963932465.1. Classification (NCBI taxonomy): domain Eukaryota; kingdom Metazoa; phylum Arthropoda; class Arachnida; order Araneae; family Salticidae; genus Maratus; species Maratus speciosus. The sequence continues at coordinate 650,070,057 of OZ010787.1, read as the reverse complement.
AATTAGGATCTGTAGATTTGCACAATAATATTTTTTTACAGAATAACCTTAAAAAAATTATTTTAATTAATTTATTTTACATGTTTTTCTATTACGAACACATTTTTGAAATAAAAAATGAAACACGTCTATTTTCAGAAGGAAAAATAAATCATGGAGTTAGTCATTATAGATAGAATCATGATTAATTAAATATTTTCACGATCTCTTTTTATGAATTTTTCAAAATATCTTTTTTTATGAAAATTATAGCATATTTGTAATGAATTAAAATTTGTGAAAGCTCAATTATTTACATTCAATTATAAAAGTATTTTTCAGCGTTAAGAATTCCAATACACAATTTATTCTTATTATGTGAAATCATTTACGCAGACGATACTTACGCATTTTAAAAGAATTATACTACGATTTTTTTTTTTTTTCAAAGTGGCAACAAAAGAATTGTAAACAAATAAAATTAATTGTTACATTTTTTACATCATAAATAAAAAATTCCGAGGAAATTCTTAGTAATTTGGCTGAATTTACATTTCTAAAATTAAAATGCGCCAAAACATAAAATAACGTTTAAAAAATATTGTTACTTTCAAATATTTGTCTTATTAAATAATGCTTCGCGAATCCAAACAAAGCATGGCTTTTGCTAGTACGTAGTGTAAATTGTATCAAAAATTGTACCGTTTTGCATATAACTCTGCCAAAAGTTCAAATTAAATTTTTTTTTTAAATCCTTCGTAAAAATCACGAACTATACTTATCTACTAACAGAAAAAAAAATTGTTTTTTTTTTTAAATTTCGGATCTGACCACCACGAGGACACCTTTTTTTTTAGGGGTCTCGGGACAACAGGCCCTACCGGCTGAATTTTGAAAATTTTTGAACGAAAATTTTATAAAATGTAGTTCAAATGTTGCTCTTTTATAGGCTTAAAACTCTGAATAAAATTATTTATTATATATAGAAAAAAATAGAGAAAATATGCTTTTTTTATTACCCGACTGTCAAGAAGGGTTATGTGTTTCACGCGTATCTGGGTATGTGGATTTCTTTATACCCTCGAAACATCCCAACAGCTGTATAGATTTTAATGAATGAGATCTCTATCGATTTGTCTTAACCGTCCGATGGTTATAGGCTAGGTTTTGTTTTTATAAATTCAAAATGGCGGCCGTAAAATACAAAATGCCGGTAGAGAAGAAAAAAAATTTTTACGCACCCTATTGAGTGCATATCATTGGATAGGTCTTTCAAAATGAAGACGATGTTTCATTTACTATTTTACAGTCAGAAGCTCCGTTTAAATATTACACAGCCTGGAAGTTGTGTAGGTAGGATCTCTAGCTTTGCTGCAACTCTAACCTTCATAGACATCCATAGGCCTCATCAAAACAGTGTTTATAGATAGGAACTAACAGTTAAACATAACTTAAAAGTCATCAATACAAGTAAATAAAAAAAAAGTAGGTAAGTAATATAAAAAATAGTTTCCCATTGATGAGAAATAATGAATTAGTTCGCTTTTTACGCTGTCGGTTTTTTTGATTTTTTAAATTTAATTTTTACTTGTTAACCTCTGAAACCCTTAAAATACACATGATGGACACAAACTAATAAAGCAAAAAGAATGTTTACACAGCCAAGCCAAACATAGGAGTACAAATGATGATAACAAAGGATGAAGATAGAAAAACTAACAAAGTTTACCTTTTTGATAAATATCCCATGTCGCTGCCCTTCATTGCTCTGCAAAATTCCCTTTTGTAATAGAGTTCTTCCCTTTTGTTTGTGAGAGTGAGCATATTAACGTCATACAAAATACTGTGCTGATTCATCATTTCAATCAGGAAAGGACTTTCAAAGTGCCGGACTGCAAATTTAACCTTTCATAACTGTTTACAAAAGGGCATGTTTACAAACAAACACTTTCGTCAACCAATCTACCAACTACATTTTTGCGTTAGCGATCACTATAGGAATCATCATGCTGGCGTAGACCAATCCTATCGTAGAGGAGTTAATCGTAAACCAATCAGATCGTAGATGACTTATTTGTAGACCAATGAGATCGCGTGTACAGTAGGAGCCATAAAGAAGGACAGATATGTCAAAATAACTTTACCCAAAGTGAAGTCAGCTTCGACACTGAACATGTATACATTGCTTATGCACTGAAACCTAGAGATGAAAGGATTGGTGTTTATGGTGGCTATGTAATAACAACTTCTCGACCAATCTAAACTGAGATTTCAGCACCAAGGTAAGAAGTATATCCACAAACTTATAATACAATACTAGTAATCTGTCATTGAACTGGTACCAAATTACTAGTTTAGAAAATTAATCAATTACGAAATTGACAAGCTAATTTTTGTACACCATGTACACTGTTAAAAAATTTTAGCAAGGTTGAACCAATTTTTGGGGCTGCAGTGGCTGCCACCATAAGATGGTGAAACGTTGTTTCAACATTTTGTTCTAAGGTTGAACCATAAATGACTGAAACGTTTAACCATAAATTTGTGAAATGTTGAGCTATAAATTGGTTGAAGGTTAAAACATAAATTGGTTAAATGTTGAACCATAAATTGGTGAAATTGTTAGCATCGAAAGTTGATTCAACATAGCACTAAAAGATGCAGGTAAATAAGCAATGATTTTTGCCCCCCACCCCCTTGACCTCCTCGTCCATAGGGTAAAATAATTTGCTCTTTTTTCTAAGTTGTTCCAAATGTTTTAATATAATTGAAGGTGAAATATTTACGGTCTCTCCGATTAATTTTTGTTCGAAGATTATTTACAAAATCAAAAACCTAGTTTTTTTAAGCAAATTTTAATATAGTTTAATTATACGACTCATAACATCATTGTAGTTTTACATTTAAAAAACTACGATGATGTTATGGAGGCTTCATATATAAACAAAAATATTCTCAAATTGATGTAATTGAAATGCATTTATAATTTGCTAAATTAACGAAACTTTCTGATTTTGTATGACGCATGCAAGCAATCATTAAACAAAAATCAATCAGAGAAACAGTACACATAAATCCTAAATTACATTGAAACAATGAAAACATCTTAAAAAGAAAAGAAAAAAACTATATCGGACGAGGGGACGAGGCAAAAAAAAAAAAAAAAAATGCTATCAACTCACATCTTTTTTTAAATAACTTCTAAGCATGATCTAAATATTAAGAATGTGTAGGATTTTTTTTTTTTTTTTTTGGGTGATTTGTCATTGTTTTATTAAATATGAACATCAACATGGAGTCTAAAGTTTTACATTCTCAGGAATATGTATATATGTTTTCTTTTAAACATATTCCTTAATCATGCTTTAAAATTTTCTTCCGCTATTTCTGAAAAATGGATATTAATACTATGCTTATTTATGGAACGACGCGATAAGTCATATTTAATTAAAATTTTTATTCCCTTATATATTGTATTTTGTGAATATGAGCTAAACAGATTATACAGGGTGCCCGGTCTCAACGGTGTCCAATGGCTAATTCCTAAACCGTTAGTCATAGACATATAGTTCCAATTACAAAAATGTTTAAAATCAGGTAAAGAAATATTGTAAAAGCTATTTGGGTCTATAAAAACATGTCTCAAAAAATTACGAAATTTAAATTTTTATACGGTTCCCCCGTTCCTATAAGTTATATTTAGTAAAATTTTCCTTTTACACTGACAAGTAGTACACAAAAAGTCCCGTTATTCTACGATTAAAATTGACCGAGTAATAGCTGTTTAAAGTTGGAGCATATTTTTTGCTGCAAATTGGGGGCATTCACAAATTTATCGAAATATAATTTCGTCAGATATATTAAAAAATGGTTGAGAGTAAGATTAACATTGCAATATAAATTTGGAATCTTTAATCATTCTGACATATTAATGCAAAATATACAATTTGTAATAAACATTTAAGAAGAAAGAAAACACAGAATTTTTGTTTAATAAAATGATGCTAAATTAACAGCCTTAATTCTTTACAAAATGATACGTATTTTAAAATATTATTAGATTACACTAGCCTGCAAAACTTTGGTTACATCATGTTTTTTAGCTTTTGATAATTGATTCTATGTATTCTGTACCGCTGAATCTGAAGTTGACCTTCATTTTTAACTACCACATCAGGATTTTTCGCAAATTTCAAAGTTAAAAAGTTCAAAGTTAAAATTGAACCTCCTCCCTCATCTCATCGGACCACTCCGCTATTTAGCTGTAAGAATCCCTGGATAAACAAAAATATCGAATAAATTATTGAATAAAATAAAATAAAATAAAACAAAAAAAGCTTTACATATATTTTATAATATGAGATTTTCGCTATATTTTAACTTACACAATTACGATTTGCAAAAAAATTTTAACGTGATGGTTACAAATGATGGTAATTTTCAGATTCAGAGCTAAAAAGTACGTAAAATTCAATTATCAAAAGTTGAAAAACATAACCATCTCCTCTATTTTATAGTATCCGATTTTTGTTATTCTTTAAATTTGACAATTTATGATTTGCGAAATATCCTGACATGACGGTTAAAAATTAATGTCATTTTCGGATTCAGTGCTAAAAAATACATAAAAGTTAAAAAAAAAAAAACATTCGCAGTCTTATATTATCTAATCTAAAACTTTTTCTTAAACTTCGTGGCGGTTATCTATCGGAAATTTTTTGTATTATCCTGTAAAATAAGTATAAATGGTAACCACCGAAAATCATAATAATATTAGATTGTTACTGCATTTGCGCCAGTATGTAAAATGTAATCTCGATCGGATATTAAAAAGTGAGTTAAAGATCGAGTACAAATTTTGAACTGGAAAAACATTCATACGATCGTTGAAGTAACATAAAAACTTATAAAAATAACATAATTTTTGTAAAAAGAAATCTTAAAAGAAACAGTCTCAAATACTGACAAAATAAAACATGTGTTATTTTAGTCAATCTGAAACTTAATAAATGTTAACTTAATCGTAATACATGTACGATTTTTTTAAAGCGCAGATGCATATGAAATAAGATCTTCGAATACTTTAAGCACTTGGTATGTGACACCTCAAAGCCAAGCCGAACTCATTTGTTTTCAGAGCAAAAAAGTGGCATAAGTCATGCATTTTTAAAGTTTCATAACTCGCTCAATTTTAGCGTTATATGAATGGGACTTTTTTTGTCTTACTTGTCAGTGTAATAGGAAAATTTTACTAAATATAGCTTATAGGACCGGGGGACCGTATATAAATTTAAATTTCGTATTTTTTTAAGAAATGTTTTTATTGACCCAAATAGCATTTTAAATATTTCTTTACCTGATTTAAAACATTTTTGTAATTGGAACTGCGTGTCTATGACTAACGGTTTAGGAATTAGCCATTGGACACCTTGAGACCGGACACCCTGTATATGTTTTATAGGAAAAAATTGGTCTAGGAAATAGAAAAAAAAGAAAGAAATATAAAAAGAAAAGAAATGATTGCATATGTACTTCATAGTTTGAAAAATATTTTGAACGCAAAAAAGTAGTTATTACTCTGTTTAAAAAATATTCAATCCTTTATTATATACTAAGTAAAATTGAGCTTATGCTTAAATATCATTTTTATTTAGTGCCAATAATTACTTGTATCATAAAGGTAGAAAAGGCATTTGCAACAGAAGGAAATTTTATAACTGATACGGAATGTCTATAATTAGATGTTTTGATATTACTCAATCTTGAAAATTTAAAATCATAAACCGCAGAAAAATGCTTACATACAATTAAAAAAAATGAATAGTATACCAATTTTAAAAACACTAAAAATAATAATTTGTATTATATAATAATACAATTAAATAACAACATAAACTACAATAGATGAATAAAATGCATTATTACATTTAACAGTGGTTCAAAAATCTTGCCATATGATGCAAGAAACTCCTATTCCTTTTAGAAATTTGGTAAATGCTAAATAAATCTGAAACTTTGGGTATGAAGATTTAAGATTTTAAATAATAATTTAAAATATTATTTTCAATAAAAAAAGTCTTTCAAAAGTTTCACCTTTTTGTAATATCATAATCATCGAATATCATATTTCACTCCAAAATAATAATAATGATAAATGCTGAAGTCATTTACTGTAAGTGTTTATAACCAGAAAACAGTAAAAAACCAAAACATTCCAACATGAATAAACACAATCTCTCAAATTATTTTAAATTAACCCAGCAAACACAGAGCTATCCGTAAACAATCGGCCGACAGCCGCTTGCCACTACCGGTGGTATTGGCACGATACCGGTTGCCGCTACCGGTTCCGTATCTTTTTTTATGCGCCGCGCGAATGCGGCCCGATTCATGAGGCACGCAGCCGGTCCGGTATCGGCAGAACACTATGCCAACAGCACGCCGATAGCTATCCATACGAATACCGGCCGTAGTCGGGCTACGGCCGGCATAAATTGAAAAAAAAAGTTTTGATGGCGCCATCTATGATCCATTGTGGAATGTATAGTTGAAAGGAACGTGTTTCGGCGATGGAAGAGGTAAAGCGGGGTTTGATCCGGCGAACCAACGGACAGGAAGTAGACGCCTTAACCACTTGCCCACAGAGACTTGATCAGGGGAGGGTTTTATGAGGTAATAAGGGAAGACATATCAATAAGTATGGTTTGTCGCTGAAGGTAATTGGTAGATGGGAAAATTAGAATTTTGAAGTGTTTTTATTTTATTTATTTATTTATTTATTTGTAATTGTCTTACGCGCGTGTATTTAAAAGTTAATTTAATGTTTAAATGAATGAAATAAATATCTTAGCGAATTCGTTAAAGCAAATGAATTGGTTTTTCTTATAAATTTAAGAATAATTAAGTATAAAAATATTTTTTGAGGTTTTGTTCAGTTACTCAAATTTTCTTATTAGGAATTATAATGTAATTACATGCGTTGCGTTAATTTATAAAATATATATTTTTAACATGGAAAAATTTATTTTAATAAATAAAAAGTTGGTAATTAATAACTTTAAATTACAATAAGAATTCATTTTATGTCGTTTTTGATGATTTAAAGTAGAACATATATTTAATGAGTATGTTTCAATATTAATATGTTACTTAACAATATTTTTAATTTAAAAATAAAATAGAAATATTAAATTACCCATTTTTTTCTTTTGGAAGATAATTTTTATTTTAATTATTTAATTTTAATTATTTCTGAATCTTTCTTATAAATTTAAGAGTGCTTATTAAATAAAATAAGTGAATTTCAGAGGTTTTTCTGTTAATACAATTTTCTCTTAAGGAATTATATAGTAATTAAATGTGTTAATTCAAGAAATATATATTTGTAACATAGAAAAACTAATTTTAATAAAAAAAAATAAGCTGGTAATTAATCACTTTTAATTAGAATAAGAGTACATTTTTTATCAGTGGTCGATTTAATGTAGAATATATTTTTAGTGGTTATATAGCAATAATGATTCTTTTACTTATCAACTTTTTTTAATCATCAAATAAAATAGAAATGTTAATTTATCTTTTTTTATCGGGGGGGAGGGGGGGGGGGGTAAATAATTTTTTAGACGTGGGGGATTTCTGAATCTTCCTTTAAATTGTAATGCTAAAAAGTTGGGTAGTTGTTTTTTGTTATAGCTTGTAAAATAATTTAAAACACTTTTTAATAATTTGATTTTTAAATAAAATAAAAAACATAGCTATTTTTTTTTCTACGATTAAGTTTATAATGAATAATAATTTTAAGGAACGATTTAAAAAACTCTTTTGATGATTCAAATAACTGTAAGTCAATAACATTTTTTTTTAAATAAATAAATTTAGCCTATTTTTGACATTTTTTTTGTTTATCACTGTTAGAATTTTATACGAAATACATGAAATATACGTATATTATCAAAACTCAAACTCAAACAAAATTAAGAAAAAGAAAAAAAAATGTCGGCTACGACTAAAAATTCCGAATTCGGACCGATGTCGACAAATCTAATCGGGCCACTATCAGAAATCACATATCGGTCCTGCGTCACTTGCCGGTGTAAGTCGCTTGCCGATATATAACCATAAGGGGACCGATTACGGTAACCGGCAGACGAAAAAGCCGATTCTTCAGTTTCGGTTGCCGACATGCTGCCGACACTTCACCGAAACCACTGTGTCCGTGCCGACACTTAACCGACACTGCCGGCTGCGGACCGATCGTGTGCCGAAAGGTATGTGTTTGCTGGGAATGTTTACATCTGCTATATGAATGGAGCCATGAATCAAAACGTCTCTATTGTCAGAATTTCAAACCACGTTTTGTTTTTATTTAAAATATTTCACATCACAGTATCGAATAGGAAGAATAAAATATTTACATTCATTTTTTTTCTCAAAGACCAAACGAATGAAGTACTGATTAATTTTTGCCAAGCATTGCTTGTTATTTAATTGTTAAAACAATTATATTCGAAACCGCTACATGAGGAAGGAATATAACAAACGATCGCTTTTGAAGTCAGGAAAACGAGATCTATCTTTGTCTATAAAACGTAAAAACTATTTAACTCATATCCATAAGATACAAAATCTACAGGAATAAAAAATTTAAATTAAATAAGACTTACCTTTATGTTCCATAAATAATCATTTTAATAATATCCGTTTCTTTTAATCCTAACAATGGCGGACGAAAATGCAATTATTTCTCTTACCTTATAAAAGCGTCGTAGACATACTGATCTGATTGGCTGATGAGTAGTACCAATACATGGTTCAACTTAGCAATGATTAGAAACTTAGTAACAACTTAGAAACCATGAAATGGAGTTTTTGAAAATTAAGAAGTACCATATTTTGGTGCTTCTCATTATTTTACTCCATATATTGGTTCAACGTTGAACGGAAATTTTTAACAGAGTACTTTATTAAAAATGTATAGATAAATAGAGAAAGAAAAAAGAAGAAAAAAAAGAAATCTATACTTACGTTATGACGAATTGATTAACTTGGTCCATTCGCATATCGAATACTACATCCGTTGGACTTTGTGATGTAATTTCTACAAAAATTTCTTGATTTTCTGCGACTTTTCTATCGAAATAGTTCGCTAAAGGGCAAAGTGTGTGACATACTTCATCAAATGAACTGTAAAAGAAAAATAGAATAGAAACATGATGTAATTTATGTAGTTTATGATAATTTTGAATAAATATAAAATATTAATAGTAAGAGGATAAAAAAGTGGTTCAAACAATACAGGGTAGTGCAAAAGTACCTGACACATTTTAAAGTTCAATATAAAATCAAGTAATTGTCGTACGGGAGTGCGATTTTAACTAAAATGCTTATCACGATGAAAACTTTTCTTGAAGTGAATAAAATTTAGTTCAAAATTTCGCCCATAGATGGTGCTGAACCTTAAATAATCAGAAAGAGGCATCAAAAACTCAAGACAATCAGTTACAGAGCATTTAATTTGCTCGAGCTACAAAAAGCACGCACATTGAAATATGGCAATGGATTACACAAAATAAATGCTTGGTAACTGCTTATGACAAAATAAATTATCTATAACTGATTGTCTTGAGTTTTTGATGCTTCTTTCTGATAATTTAAGGTACGGTACCATCTATGGGCGAAGTTTTGAACTAATTTTTTTATTCACTTCAAGAAAACTTTACGTGAGAAGCATTTTAATCCAAACCGCACTCCCGTACGACAATAGCTTGAATTTATATTGAACTTTAAAATATATCAGAAACTTTTGGACCACCCTGTACTTTAAAGACTCAATCACAGTAATAAATTTGGGGATGGTGGCCTGGGGGGATATTTCCTGTTGAGCACAGACCTATCTCCCTCCAACCGAAGATTAAGGATTTTATGTTTATTAGTGGTTTAGCAAAGCAAATTCTTCCCCATAGTTTCAAAAATCTCTCCCGGCGAAAAATGTCTGAATTCAACACATGTTAATCAAAATCTTGAGGTGTTTTTGAAACATAAACAATAGGGCGTGTCAATTATATTTGTAAAATTAATAACATATTGGTTTAATGAATAAAAAAGCAAATTGTTTATACATGAAAAATGACTTTCAGAAGCTTGACAGATATTTTTTTAAATTTTTCTCTATTTCTTTCGAAGTTAACACACCTTTTACCGTCCGATATTATGTTTGTATTCCCTACCGCATATACAAACTTTGAGTGGTATAGTACAGCTCAATAAAACAAACATTTTTTTGTACAGCAATGCTGGGTCGCAATCCACTTACTGAGTCATAAATATACAGAGTGTCTGACTGCAAGTCGAGCCCGAGTTTTCTTTCCTATCTTTAAGGCTGTTCTCAAATCCAAAAGAGCAACTTCCTGACATAAGTTTTAATTAATTTTTGTTCGAAAATGCATGAAATTTAGCTGGTGTTGTTGTTCAGAAACTTTGTCATCGAGCTGTTTTTTCCATTTTTTTTTTTTTTGAAACGCAATAGATCTTTCAGAAAATAATGTCAAAGTGGTTGTTTTGAACCGAATTTCCTCGCGAAAGTAGAAAAATCACTTAAGAGCGGACGAAAAACGGGTTTGTCACGGGATCGAAATCGCTTATAACTCAATGGGTAATTGATTGATAAAAAAATGAAAAAAACAGTTCAATTCCAAATCGCTTCCATAGCCAGGCTTTCCAATTTTATATCTTTCCGTTAAAAAATGAATTTGTAAATGTGTCAGAACGTTTTGCGCTTGTTGAGCAGAGCAGTTAAGAACAGCCTTAACGGTCATGAAGATATTTTACCGATCTATTCAACAGATTTAGAATGCAATGATTAGGCCATTTAATCCGAATGAGTTATGAGAGAAACACAAAGAAGATATATAATGGTAAATTAATTGGGAAAAGGAGTGTTGGTAGACCCAGGAAGAGATGGATAGAAAAGGTAGAGAAAGACCTAGCACAAAACCAAATTACAAATTAAAGGCCAGAGATCGGAAGGTCTGGCGAGGTATATTAAGAGAGGTCAAAACCCTTCATGGATTGTAGTACCATTGTTGTGTATGTATGTACCGCGTGTCCCAAAAATGACTGATGATTTTGAAATTCAATAACTTGCAAACGGTGACAGATATTTAAAAAATTCTTGCAGGAGTCTTATGTAAGATGTCAGGAGTTTGTATGCTGCGATTCTCAGCTGTAGCTACAAATAGCATCGATAGATGGCGCTGCAAGCAATAACCGCCAAATTCAGGCTCGATTTTTCGGCCTCGCTCTTCTTCCATGCGAAAAAAGGAGATTAAAATGTATTGAAAGGATCCCGAAGCACCAAAAATCGGTTCTGGACTGAGCACCTATTGCTCACAGCGCCATCTATTGTTTGAAATTCGAACTAAAATAAAGAATCGCAGTAAAAAAAACTCCTGCATCATACATAACCCTCCTGCAAGAATTTTTTTAATATCTGTCACCGTTTGCAAGTTATTGAATTTTACAATCATCGGTCATATTTGGAACACCCGGTATGTATTCAACAGATTTACTTAATTTTGTGTGAGGTGTGATAGATTACAGGAAGTCCACTGTAATTAGGTCAGTGGACGATAAGCTACATTCCAAATTACGAAGTGTCTAGGCCAGTGTTGTTTGAACGCAGATCGTGGCCATTTACAGCAATTCTTAAGATGTTATCACATTTAATAGGAAGTAAAGCATGTCTGTTGAAGATATCGGTAAAATATTTTCATTATTGGCAAAGCTATGAAGAAAAAATCGGGCTCGACTTGCAGCGAGGCACTCTATATTTATGACTGAACTAGCAGAACCACCTGGCTTTGCCCTTGTTAACCACGAGGGCCTTACAGGTAAAAGAAATAAAAATTTAATAATGTGGCGATCACAATAAAGGACTTTTGCACATTCCCGCACATAAATCGTTAAAAGACAATCAGGAAAAAAAAGTTACTTTGACACAATCATGGAAAAAAAGACTCGGCTTTGTGAATGAGAATGTGCATTTTCATTCACATTCAACATGTAACAGAATAATATACAATTTCCCTGACAAAAAAAAAAAAAAAAAAAAAAAAAATCAACCAAACGGCGTAGCATTTGATTAAACTGTAATTCATATGGTATGTATATATATATCTTATGAAATTGAAAAAAAAAACTTTTCTTTGGAAAAATGTCTTATGCAAAATATCTCATAAAAAATCAGCAATTGTTGACTTATTTGTCTAATCGGGTTCATGGCCGATGTTCGCGACAAAATCGCTAAAATAACTCTAAAAACACTAAAATACGTGTTTATTTTTTTTTTTATAGCAGATTGGTTTATCTGTATTTTATGATCCTAGCTAAAAACTGCAGCTGAGATAGGGCGTATTGACTTAAAACTTTCGACCCCCCATTTAACTCCCTAGGGGGTTGAATTTCTAAAATCGCTAAAGTACATGTTATTTTTTAGCATATTTGTTATTCTAAATTTTACGCTCCTATCTAAATCTGCTGCTGAGAAAGGGCGGAATTATCTAAAACTTTCGACCCCTATTTAGCCCCCTTAGAGGGTGAATTCTCAAAAATCTTTTCTTATTGCTTGCCTAGATCATAACAACAATTTACAACAATTTGTTTTTCTATGTGAAGTGTTTTAACTCTGTGAATAATTTTAATCCTTCTGAATAATCTTTTTTGAAAAATTTTGTAACTGCTCACTGTATTTTGCCACTTCTTGGAAATTCTCGATATTGTACGAAACATCTCCAGTTATATCTGATTCATCATCACTAGTAGAGTCAGCTTTTGTCGAAGATTTTGAAGAAATATAATCCCACAACTGAGGGAATCCAAATTATATCACCAAGAGCATTAACTAATTTTAGACAGTTCTCAAATGTATTAATAGAATTTAACTTTGAATGAATGTGGCGTAATAAAAGCTTTTTGTACCAGGCTTTACTTACAGCTCTGGATTATGCCTTGATCAGTGTGCTGGCATACGGAAGTTGTGTTTGGGGGAAAAAACAAAATTTTAACATTGTCCTATTTCAAATATTTTGTATGAGAAGTTGCATTGTCCAAAAACAAGATAATTTTTCTTCGTTGTTTTTTCATTCTATTATCAAAGAAAGTTAACCATTTTATCATTAAAGAACTGGTCATATTGGATGTTCTTTGGTAAACACCTGGGTTTCAGCGATTTCCCAATTATAAAAGGGATTTCAAATTCTCCTAATTTCAAAATAATAAAACAGTGAGTCGCTCATATTTTTTTGCCGATACTGTCATCCTTTTTAAAACGCAAAGTCATTCTAAAAAAGAGTCCGGTTTTATCGGAATTAAAAACGTTTCTCTCCTCATAACCTTCACAAATTGATTGCAGTCATTCATGCCAATTCTTCACTACACTGTAAAAAAAAAATATCTCTCAAATTGACCGAAAAAAAACTGTCAATTTTGGCGTCAGTGGAAAACCGTTTAATTTACAGAAAATATCTGTAATTTTTCCTTAAAACAGTTTTTTCTTGTAAAAAATATAGATTTTTCCTATAAAAATTACAAAATCCACACTTTTTTACAGAAAAATACTATTTTTCTTTAAAACAGTGTTTTTCTGTAAAAAATGCAATTTTTCTCTGTAAAAATTACAGATTTTTTTACAGTATAAGATCTACACATTTTGTTTCTCCACATATTGTTCAAAAAGAAATGTTGTTCCGAGACCGGAACTTTTCAAGCAATCCACTCGAAGCCCTAAAATCATGTAATCCGAGTTGTTTAGCGATTTATAAAGCCTTTTCCTGAGCTCCGCTGAACTGAAACTCCCGATCGCGAAATCCCATGTTAGCCTATGGGGAAACTTTCAAACGCGATGACTCATTACCTAATATAATTATTAAAATACCGTTTTCCCCATCAGAAAGTAGACGTCACGGGCCGATGATGTGCGCTTTTAAAAATTATCTCCGTAAATTTTTAAGTACATAAAAAAATCCCTATAAACTTTGAAATTTCCATTAAATTAAATTTTATCATCTTCTTAAAAATATTTAAAATTTCCGTAGAAAATTTTTAAAAACGCACATCATCGGCATCTGACGTCTACTTTCTGATGATGTAAACGGTGTTTTAATAATTATATTAGGTAATGAGTCATCGCACTTGAAAGTTTTCCCATAGGTTAACATGGGATTTTGAGTTCTGGGAGTTTCAGTGCAGCGGCCCCTTAAAGGCCCACTGACAGGATTGTTTACGGCACGAAATGGAAAAAAACAATTCAGAATTATAGAATCAATTTCAGTAGAATCAGTCTTCCTCAATTTCACATTTTTGGTGTTCTTGTTAGATTTAGTAATCCACAAATTCCTTATTTCTTCTTTATTACCCCCCCCCCCCCCCCAATAGGCTATTTCTTTAAGGCAATAATTAAAGTGTCGTCACTAAAATGTAACGCTTCGTTACATAAGCCAGCCATAAAACGAAGCAGCATTGTACGGTTAAATACTGATAATCCCTACTGCAATTTTTTTTTTACTTCTAAGCGGCGCACATTTTCAATTTTTACGCATTCGTTTGAAAACTGCATCTCAATTTATTTTTGAGATATTAATTTTTTTGTAGTTTTTCATACCATTTCTGTAATGGTAGCAACTGAAGTACTCCCTTTCTGTAGAAAGTAAAAGGAAAATAGTTGGAAAATATTATATTACTATATTTTTTTGCTCTATTTTCTGATAATAACTGAAAAAAAAATTGTAATTAAAATACGTGCTATTTTGGAAAAATATAAATGAATGATTTCTAATAAAACGTGGAGCTATAATACGCTATACTTAATTTTAAGTATTGATATTAATGTTACAAAGAAATGAGAGCATATGAATCATTAGACAGCCAATTTATTTATTTATTTATTAGCCCCCGGTATGATATTGCTTTTTCCCAGCTTATTTTGTGTCGTCTCCAAAAAATAACGTTACGTTATATAAGCCAGCCGTAAAACAAAGCAGATGTATCCATTGTACGATTAAATACTCGATAGCAATTTTTTCAACTTCTACGCATCGCACGTTTTCAATTTTTATACCGTCGTATTGGAAAAAAAAAAGTACTTTTAAATGCAATCTGTTTGAAAACTGTATCTCCATTTATTTTTGAAAAATTAATATTTTTTTGTAGTTTTTAGAGCCATTTGCTTGACATTGGCAATGGAAGTACTCCATTTCTGTAGAAAGTAAGGGAAAAATAGTTTTAAAATAGTAATTATATATTTTTGTTGCCATTTTCTCATAACAACCGAAAGAAAATGTAATTAAAATACGTGCTATTTTGAAAAAATAGAAACGAATGATTTCTGTTAAAACATGGAGCTATTATAAACTATATTTAATTTTAAGTATCTATATTAATGTTCCAAACAAATGAAGGCCTATGAACCATTAGATAGCCTTTTTTCTGTCGAGCTTCTTTAATGAGGGCATCTTTTTGCTGCATTTGTGTATTATTTTGCGATAGTGACGTCCTATGCATGCTTTACTGTACATGTTTCAGAGTGGATCATAAATGTGGAATTGTTACTCGGATGCGAATGACGTCACTTTACATAAAATAAAAGCGTGTGTTTTAAGTCTTAAAACTGAAATATGTTTTGTACTATCTATATTTATATACATATACTTTTTTTCATCGGGCGACACTAAATTCTGAAAAAGCAGAATTCCTGTTTTCTAGTTTTATTTATTTATTTTTGTCAAGTTTACGACATCGCTTTTTGCTGGGTTTGTGTATTATTCCGTGATAGTGACGTCCTACGCATCCTTTTCTATAGATGTTGTTTAAGACTAGATCGTAAATGTAGAATTCTTCAGCGGATGCAAATGACGTCATTTTATATAAAATAAAAACGTCTATTTTAAGTCTTAAAACTGAAATATGCTTTGTCGAAGTGCATCATTTTCACTCCAGCGGCATTGAAATTCCTCACAGGTGGAAATGCTTCACTTTTGAAAATAACGCGATTGAAATCACACACTCATAAACACAAAGTTTTACAAAAATTTAGAGTGGCTTTATAAAAGACTAGTGACCTTTAGATTAAAATAATATTTATTTGAGAGCTGGATTAACCAATATAAGATGAATTTTGTATTGTAACTAATTTTGTAGGTTTATTATAAGTTAATGAAACAGTTCCTTCTTAAACCTTTTCTTTCATCGAAATTCGACTGGTTCCACCTCGTAATAATAATAACAATTTTTTTTTTCTCATCGGGGGCAGCACTAAATTCTGAAAAAGCGGAATTCCTTCTATTCCTACTTATTTCGTAAAATTCCTCCCATCCCACCAGTGTTTTACTTATGTTAAGAGTCTACTTAAGTCAAACGAAAAGACCCATTCGCTAATGCTAATCCTGTGGAAGACATTTATAAAGATATCTAGGTCGCACTTCAATATTTTTAAATGATTTATTTATTTTATTTATTTATTTATTTATTTATTTTTGCATTGAATAGTTGAGATCGATCTGTGCAAAGGTCATTGTTTGCTTTTTCGATTTTGTTTACAGATATTTTTAATGAGGACACCTTCATTTTTGGAACCGGTTTCGAAAGTAAAAACATCCTCATAAAAGAAATCTGCAATCAAAATCGAAAAAGTAAAAAACGGTCTGGATGCAAATTGATCTCAGTTATCCAATGAAAAAAAAAATCATTTAAAAATATTGTAATGCGACCGAGATATCTTTATAAATTTCTTCCTTGGATTAGCATTAGCGAGTGTGTCTTTTCGTTTGACTGAAGTAGCCTCCTAAAACGTCCGGCAAGTATCCGTAAACTCAATTCCTCTTTTTCAAATACACTTACAATTTCAAATTTTTTTAAAAGTTAATCGCTTTCGTTTTGAGGTCATTCTCGAAACCAGGGTTGCCAGATTGACCCCCACTTTTAGTCAGAAAATTCAGAATCACACCAGAAAAAAAAAAAAAAAAAAAAAAAAAAAATTGGGAATTATTTAATGAGAGACTTTTCTTTATTACTTAAAGTAAAAATTCTTCTTAAGAAAGCTCCGGTCGTAAGTCAGAATTTCGAGATACAAATGGAGGCCAAACTAGCAACCCTGCTCTAAACATTAATTCTTTATGTGCTGAATTATGAATTCATGAAAATTTGATCTTCTAAAGCGTGTTTCGTGAATTGATTAAACTACATTAGAAGATTTACATAATCATTTAATAAATTTCAGAAGGATTTTAGAAGAACTGAAGGATTTAGAAGGATTCATTAAATTTGAATTTATAGGGATTTTGTGCAATATTTATAACCCCACTCAAATCTTTTATTTTAAATCTTTTTCTTAGTATTTTGTACATTTAGGAAATGTATAAATACAATGTTCTTACGATAGAAATATTTCTGAATTGAAAAATTCTCCCCCCCACCCCCACCCCAACGCCAAGAAAGCTGAAAAGATGCAAAGGCAAAAGAAATCATCCTTTTAAAAATACTTTTGTTTTGTGTAACCCATAATGCTTTTGGAACAAGATAGAGTAATGTATCTATAATTCATTCTAAACTGTAACTAATCGATGCATTAAATGAATTTTATAACAAGTTATTTTAATGGTACTTTAAAGTACCGTCAGGGTATAAAGAGTTAATGGCCGTCTTTAATTTCACTCCCAAAAAAATCAGTACGCAATTTCACAATAAAAAAATAAAATAGAGTAACTCTTTTATTTGTTTTATAAAAAAAGGAAAAATAAATAAATGAAATAGTACGTTAGGTTTTCAGTAGCTAGTAATTTGTCTTTTATTTAGACCTCTTTTTTTTTCATTTACTTCAACCACATTTCCAATCGCACAGAGTTTAACGAGAAAGACAGGCTACTGCGGTGCATTCCACGTATCTTTTTTACAGACCGCTGAAGTCACGTGATACTCGAATACACCAATGAAGGTGTGCGAAAAGAGCATCACGTCACTCTAGCGGTCTGTAAAAAAAGACACGTGGGATGCACCGCGGTAGCCTGTCTTTTTCGTTAGCCTGGCAATCGCGCCATATGACATCAGCTTTTTCTCTTCTATGTTATGCAATGATGCAATCCAGTTAATTACAGTTTGCATTTAACGGACTACCCTATTAAAATGAAAATATAGTCATTTTTAGTTCACAGGCTATCAAAGCCTGAGAGCTAATGTGCCCGCAGGTTCTGTATACATTTACGATATGTATGTACGTATTGCATGTACGTAACACGATAACTCGTGACAGAAGTATCCGATTTGTTTCAAATTTTGGATATACGTTCATTCTTATAAGGCGCTTCCCTGATTAGTTTTGGGCGTTTATTGGTTAAGTATAAAAGGGGGGGGGGGTAAACGTGGGGCTAATACTCCCATAATTTAGATAAATGGGTCTTTCATGCAAAATTATCCGATTTGCTTCAAATTTGGTACATAGGTTTATTCTAGTAAGGCGCTTCCCTGATTAGATGTGGATGTTCATTGGTTAAGTATAAAGGGGCGAAATGGAGGGGCTAATCCTCCCCCCTTAATTTAGCTATATGGTTTTAGCTCACAGGCTATCAAGGCCTGAGAGCTAATGTGCCCGCCGGTTCTGTATGTATGTATGTACGGTCGTGGAAAAAAAATGTAAACACCCCCTACTAACTCCTCAACAAATTATCGTAGAAGAAAGTTACTGGTACCGAACGATTGGAAATAAAGTCTACTTTTAAATGATGTATATAAAATTTGCTTACGAGGCCATCTACATATTAAAACGAACCAACTTTGTTTTTGTTCAATAGCAGTACACAATTCTGACAGCATCAATGAACTCTACACCCTTCAATTAGTCTAAAAACAATTTTTTACGCAATGCGTACCTTAAGTTTCCGAGAAATTAATTATTTTAAAACGAGCGTATTTTAAGGGCTGGATCCAAACTGAAGTTCGGTACTCGATTGCTAACCGAGAGAGCTCCCTTCTTGATCAAGGCACCTTAAGCAGTCAATTAAGCCTGTTAGATTACAGGATAGCATAAGAAATTCAAAATATTTAGTCCCATCTATCATAGACGGCCCCTTAAACTATCATTTTGCCGTTTTTTAAGCATCATTTGAGAACTACTTGGAAGAAAAATGTGAAATTTTGGAATTCCATAAAGCAGGACTTAATAAATCTGAATCCATAAAAAAAACTGTAGGTTGCAATTCATAATTTTTTTTAATATTAATTTCATAATTCATATCAGAAAATTATAAAAATTGCAAATTCAACGTATTTATGTTTGGGTATATTAATATTATTGCTACACAAAAAATTAGAACATTAGGATCATAATTTCAGAAGTTACAAATAAAAATATGAAAATGTAATTTAACATTAGAAGCACTAAATTTTGAATGTTTATTATTCAAAAACTTATCATTCAAATGACTTGAAATTTGGTATCTAGGCATAGTTTGAATCAAAGATTTGAAATGTCTCGTTAAAATTGGGTAATGCCATTGAAAAAAATGAGTTTGGATTCGTTTTAATATGTAGATGGCTCCCCAAGCAAATTTTATATACGTCATTTAAAAGTAGACTTTATTTCCAATCGTTCGGTACCAGTAACTTTCGTCTACGATAATTTGTTGAGGAGTTAGTAGGGGGTGTTTACTTTTTTTTTTCCACGACTGTACGTACGTACGTACGTATGTATGTACGTCACGCGATAACTCTTGATAGAAACATCCGATTTGCTTCAAATTTTTTTTCTAGGTTCATTCTGATAAGGCGCTTCCCTAATTAGCTTTGGGGTTCATTGATTAAGTATAAAGGATTGAAAGGGGGCTAGTCCCCCCTTTAATTTAGATAAATGGTTTTTTCATCCCGAATTATTGGATTTGCTCTAAATTTGGCATACCGGTTTATTATGTTAAGAAGCTGTTTTGAATAGATTTGGAGGTTAATTAGTTAAGTATAAAGGGGGAAAGGGGGGGGGTAGCCCCCCTTAATTTAGATAAATGGGTTTTTCATGCAGAGTTATTCGATTTGCTCCAAATTTGGTATACCGGTTTATTATGTTAAGGAGCTGTCTTGATTAGATTTGGAGGTTAATTAGTTAAGTATAAAGGGGGAAAGGGGGGGTAGTCCCCCTTAATTTAGATAAATGGGGTTTTCATGCAGAGTTATTCGATTTGCTCCAAATTTGGTATACCGGTTTATTATGTTAAGGAGCTGCGTTGATTAGATTTAGAGGTTCGTTAGTTAAGTATAAAGGGGGGGAAAGGGGGCTAGAATCCCCCTTAATTTAGATAAATGGGTTTTTCATGCAGAGTTATTCCATTCAAATTTGGTATACCGGTTTATTATGTTAAGGAGCTGCCTTGATTAAATTTGCAGGTTTATTGGTTAAGTATAAAGGAGGTCCCCCTCTTAATTTAGATAAAATGCTTTTCATTCAGAATTATTCGATTTGCTTCAATTTTGATATACCGGTTTATTCTGATATGGTGCTTCCTTCATTAGCTTTGGGGGTTCATTGGTTATGTATAAAAGGGGAAGGGGGTAAGCCCCCTCCCCTCAATTTAGATAAATGGGTTTTCATGCAGAATTATCCAATTTACTTTAATTATTTTTCTAGGTTCATTCTAATGAGGAGCTTTCCTGGTTAGATTTGAAGGTTTATTGGTTAAGCATATAGGAGAAATTGGGGAGCTAATAACCCCCCTTCTCTTAATTTAGCGAAATTGTTTTTTCATGCAGAATTATCTGATTTGATTCAAATTTGGTATATCGGTTTATTATGTTAAGGAGCTTCCCTGTTTAGATTTGGAGGTTCATTGGTTAAGTGTAAAGGGGGGAAACGGGGGCTAATCCCGTTCATTATTTTTAGGGGCATTATTCTTTGAAATAAGTGTATAATATATAATTAGTGTGAATAGCCTATGAGTTCAATGCCATGAGTTTAACTGGGCACTTTTCTTTTTATTTTATCGGTTTTTCTATTGTTCGAGGGGCATTATTCTTTGAAATAAGAGTATAATATACAATTAGTGTGAATAGCCTGCGAGCTCAATACAATCAGTTTAACCGGGCACTTTTCTTTTTAGTTGTTTTTTTTTTTTTTTTTTTTTTTTTTTGACACTTTATAAGAATATCCGAAAAATTGTTTGAGTTTGCGTACAGGGAAACAAAAACAGCCAGTATATTATCTAACCTGAGATTTCGAGTGAAATGTAAACGAGGTTATCTTACGCGCATTTAAAACGAAAGCGAAAACGATGTACGGACTATTATGAAATTTTGGGGAATAGGAAATTTAATCTTCTAGTTATGAATCATCAGAAAATTCAAAATCTTCCAAAGAGGGATGCTTTGATTCTGGATTTCCCCCAGAATCACCCGGACATTTATCCGCTATTCAGAGGCTAAACATACACAAATTTACGTTTGGGTGTGGGAATAAGAAAAGTGTCCGTTAAATAGAGGTATCCTCTATCCGAGAATGGAAGTTTTACTGTATTAATATATATAATTAGATTTTCCTATATAATAAATCTTTGTTTAAGGAGTTGTACTACCCCTCAACGTATGTACACGCGGTAGCCAATCATCTTTGTCTGTTCATTGTTCATTGCTTGTCAAGGATAGCCACAACAAACATGATATTTGCTGTTTACTGGAAATATAGGGCAAAGACTTGATGTATTTGTTTAGGACTTATTTCAGATTCAATTAAAAACATTACGAAAAAAATGCTTTTTTCCCTTTTTAGTACTCGAAAATTCATACAATTCGATTTAAGCTTTGATTGTACAGAAATAAAATTTTTACTGTTTTGCTTGTTAGGGCACGGAGATAGACTATAACAAAATATAAGTCCCGGGACCGTATAAAAATTTAAATTTCTCAACTTAGAAAAAAGCAATTATTTTGACATAAATGACATTTTATTTGACATTTGAACAACATTTGAAACATTTTTTCAATTGTAACTATACCACTAAAGCAAACGATTATGGAATTAGCTATTAGAAAACCATAAGAGGAAACACCCTATATGCAATAAGCTGTAAAACGTGATCTGGGAAAGAAATTATCGACCACCCATTTGAATGATTCATTCATTCTTTCAAAAAAGAATAATAACAGTCACAGAAAAAATTTGCCGCTTGAATGAAAATTCAACTGTTCAATAGCTAAAATATAAGAATATTGTAAAGTTACATAGTTTGGTAAATTCTTACAATTCTCGTGATTATAACTTTTGAATGCCTACAGCTATAATGATAAAAATGGCATTTGTGTATATTAAAGTGACTATTCACTGTTCGATGAGACTGCTTACAGCGCCCCTAACGGTACATTTGGAAATTATTGTGCTAATCTCGAAAATTATAATTTACAAAGTTGTAAAGCAACATCAATTTAGAAAAAAAAAATACACATTGCTCACACCACTTTAAAAATAGAACGCGAAAAGTGGTCATTAGTTTGTTCGAGATTTTCAACACTTTAAAGCAACACGAGACATGTTAGGAAACGAAAAGAACATCTAGTTGTCATTAAACACGTTTATTATCGGTATTCAGTCAATTACAATACACATCTGAGTACTTGTTTTAAGGAAATTTATTTTTTCTCAATCAAAAATTGACGAAATCTTACGAGAGAATTCCATTTAATTCTAATGTGTAAAATGTTCCATCTAATTCTAAAATGCCCCGGTCGGGAGTCGAACGTGGGCCCTTTGGCTTCGCGCGTCAACGCTCCACCAACTGAGCCATCACAGACAACTTTAGTAGACATAATTAACTCAAAAAAATCTATTGGCAATAACATCCAGTCTGCGGTATCACGCAGTTCCACAGACGAAACCTGAGAGGTCCCAGATTCAACCCTGGCCTGGACATTTTTCACTTAGTTGAAATTAAATGAAATTCGTGCTTTAATTTCCTGCAGAAAATTTAGAAGAATATCGACTAATGCGACTAAGGTTCCTATTCTTAACATTTATTACCCGACTGAAAAGAAGGGAAAAGCTGCTATCAGATTCACCAACTTTCCGAGCAACCAACTTTTCAGCCGATTTTAACCCCAACTTTTTCCAGTTGAAAGAGAGAAAAAGGTTACAATTGTCGTTGCTAAAGTTGGAGGAAAACCCGGGAAAACCAGTACTACTAGTACCAGCCGTCAATATTTATCGCCTTTTCATATCAATCGCTTATCTCTGATTCGCTGAAATGTTGAAAGGTGAAAGGAAAAGTTGCGGCTAGGACAGACTTTTTTGAGATGCGGATAAAAAGTTGGGGATATTGCTGTTTGCTATATGTATGCGCTGTTTGTATTGCTGTTTGTCGAGACAATATTTCGCGAAAAGTTGGAGGAAATCAAGAGTTGGTTCAAAAATTGCTCGAAAAGTTGGTGAATCTGATAGCAGCTGTGTTTCACGCGTATCTGTGTATGTGGATTTATTTATACCCTCGAAACATCCCAATGGCTAGATGGATTTTAATGAATGAGGTCTCTATCAATTCGTCTTAACGGCCCGATGGTTATAGGCTAGGTTTTGTTTTTATAAATTCAAAATGGCGGCCGTAAAATACAAAAAGGCGGTAGAGACGAAAAAACAATTTACGCACCCTGTTGAGTGGCATATCATTGGATAGGTCTTTCAAAATGAAGACAATGTTTCATTGACTATTTTACAGTCAGAAGCTCCGTTTAAATATTACACAACCTGGATGTCGTGTAGGTAGGATCTCTAGCTTTACTGCAACTCTAACCTTCATAGACATTTATAGGCCTCATCAAAATAGTGTTTATAGATAGGAACTAACCATTAAACACAACTTAATAAGTCATCAATACAAGTAAATAAAAAAAATAGGTAAGTAATATAAAAAATAATTTCACATTGATGAGAAATAATTAATTAGTTCGCTTTTTACGCAGTCGAGTTTTTTGATTTTTTAAATTTAGTTTTTACTTGTTCACTATAGCCGTCAGCGTTCAAAAGTTACGGGCGTGAGGATTTTTTGGCAAAGTTTCTTGAACTAGAACATGTAACTTCACAATATGTTTGTTTTTGTTACAAACAGTTGAATTTTCAATCAAGCGGTAATTTTTTTTCGCTTAAATTTTTAGTGCTCATTTTTTGGGAGATTCAAGGGAGATTTGGAAGACCAGGGTTCATTTATATCAGGCCACAATTCATATTAGCCCTTTGTGTACTGAATTATGAATTCATGAAAATTTTATCTTCTAAAGCATTTTTCGTGAATTGTTTAAACTACATTAGAAGATTTACATAATCATTTAATAAATTTTAGAAGGATTAAAGGATTTAGAAGGATTCATTAAATTTCAATTTATAGGGATTTTGTGCAATATTTATAACCCCACTTAAATCTTTTATTTGAAATAATTTTCTTAGTATTTTGTGTGTTTATTTTAGTGCAATATTTATAACCCCACTCAAATCTTTTATTTGAAATGTTTTTCTTAGTATTTCGTAGAATTAGGAAATGTACAAATAAAATGTTCTTACAATAGAAATATAGAAATATTTCCGGATTGAAAAACTCCGCCCTCTCCCTCCCCAACGCCAAGAAAGCTCAAAAGATGCAAAGGCAAAAGAAATCTTTCTTTTAAAAATATTTTTGTTTTGTGTAACCTATAATGCTTTTGGAATAAGGTAAAATAATGTAACTATAACTCATTCTAAACTGTATTACAACTTATCGATGTATTAAATGAATTTTATAACAAGTTATTTTAATGGTTCTTATTACCGTCAGTAAATAAAGGGTAAAATTGACTACGGATTTTCTCTGCTTTTACTGAACTACTTTTCCACACTGAATCACTTGATCAAGGTTTTTCTTTCAAAAGACAAGTAACATGAGCTGTCAAAATTACCTACTTTCACAGCTGTAGCTATTCGTTCTGAGCAGCAGACGGAAACTTACTATTGAATGTATACATGTTAAAATGAAACACCGATTGTTATTTCGGGGTATTTATTGTTTTTTTTTTTTGTTTTTTTTTTCGTTTTTTTCACATAAAGGATGCAGTTAACTGAATACACCTAAATTTGGAATGCTGACGTTATATAACATAAAATGCATTTCGAAATGACGAGGATGAAACATTAAAACTCGCAACGCGTTGAATGCCAATTTAACCCTTTGTATCACCGTGTTGTCTATCTGCAACATGCCCCAAAATCAATGTTACTTATACAGTGGTATTTGAAAGATGATTTTATGGATTGCTGCTATCTTCCACCACAGCAGTTAATATAAATTGTTCATAGAACCACCGCCCCCTGCACACTAGGCCTGAGCGCTGACACAAAAATGGCGGCTGCCGAAGGCGGGTTTTTTTCAGCGCGCGTACGGCCCCTTAAATATTCGTACCAAAATTTTTTTAAGTTTTTTCCACTTTATTTTTCTGAGGTTAAACAAGCCAGAGAAATCTTTTATAAAATACTGGTCTCTACATTTAAGGGACCGTATCTATGTTTTAAAAAAAATCCGCCTTCGGCAGCCGCCATTTTTGTGTCAGCGCTCAGGCCTTAATATTCAGGGGGCGGTGATAGAACTCACAACAGACGGCGATACCGAGTACATTTTTCATGCCAAAGTTTTAGATATCATTTAACTCTTTAAGGTCCGACGGACTTTTACGTCCCATTAAAGAAAATGCAATATAAAATTTATTTTACTAATAAAAGTATAGTGTACTTTTCATGCAAAATACTTTGCTGGATCCCATTTAGTAAGCACAGCGAAACAGTCGAAGCACAGTATTTTTCAATGTGGTTATTTTCTCAACCCTTTACATGGATTTAGCTTTTCTCCTATTAAAAAATGTTTTACGAAAAATTTGCAACTACAACACACTTCTCAATTGCAGATAGGATCACATTTATTTACATTGTTCTTTAAATAATTGTGAGGTTTCCATAATAGAATTTTTTGTTCATTCATCTAATTATTCTTGTAAATATTTTACAAAAAATACTCTAACTACCGATTTATTAAATCATTTTTATTTAAAAATCTATCTCAAAATCTAATTGTTATTCTATAAGATGTTTTGGATAATCTTCAGACATTAACAAAGATAATTATTGAAGATAAGCAAATTTCTGATTTATAATTCGGAACATAAAGGGTTAAACTGCTTCGCATCATTATTGCTAAAACGAACTTCGTAAATTTTGTAAAATTAAAAAAGCTGGAGAGGAAAAAATAAAGATTTTTTACAAACTTAAGTTTGTATACTTTACAATTTTGTATTAGAAAATTGACACTATATATGATATTTATATAATTTTGTGTTAATTGTCGATGTGAAAAAAGTACCGTTTAGTCATTATTTTTTTATGCTCCATTTTTATTATTATTATTCTTTTTTACAAGCTTAAAATGATGTATTCTAACCAGGGCTGCGGAGTCGAAGTCGGGTTGGGTTGGGTTGATTGTTGACGGCCAATTATCTGCACGAGGGATATAGGCCCTAAGGGGAGTGCCTTCCGTGGAGGTCTTTCTAAGGGAACCTAATCCGTATTAACGCATGGAAATCCACGGTTCGAAGAAAACCACGAAAACTCCGAACGATTAGGCCGACGGGCGCGATTGGGTTCGAACCCAGCACTTCCCGTCTACCAGCTTCGAGAGCAGAACCTCTCAGCCACTGGTGGGGCGAGTCGAAGTCGGAGTCAGGCCCATTTTTGAGCGAAAGAGCCGGAGTCGGATCTGTTGAAATTCCCGGAGCCGGAGTCGTCCGTTTTACAAGCAGGGCTGATGAGTCGGAGCCGTGGATTCGGAGTCGGAGTCAGGAGCATTTTTGAGCAAAAGAGTCGGAATCGGATCTGTTAAAATTCCCGAAGTCGGAGTCGGAGACTTCCATTTTTTTCCACCGACTCCGCAGCCCTGATTCTAACATCTGACAAGGAGAGGGCCAACCTTGTTAATTACAGATTTTGATTATTTTTATATATGTTGTAGGGCAGAGATCCCTTAGTCTCAGGTTCAACGGATTTTATCCAACGCTCCCTAGTTCTTGAGAAACCGGGGGGTCTAGTAGTAGTACACATCTTAAATACTTACTTTGTAACAAAAAGGACAGGTTGGTCGTAGCTCAGTTAGTATACGGCGTCTGCTGGCTGATCTGTGGGTCCGGGTTCGGTATCCGAACGCGCTACATTTGTTTTTCTCATTTTTTGTTTTATAAATATACTTGTAATTGTGACTTAATAATTTAAATTAAAAATTTTAATATCATACATTAATTATAATGTTAACAAACTTAAATTTATCATTTTTTATTTTTAAACTATTATTTCTCATCCAGTAAAGAGGTTTAAAAAGAAATTGGATCTATTATTGAATGATAAAAATTCCAAAATCGTGACAAAACCTGTTGTGGTGCCATCTAGTTATGATAAAATAAAAGAATATTAAAAAATAAAAATAAAAGCACAAAGTAGATAAAGGGGAAAGCAAAATAATTGAAAGTGCAAGCATACGTATTACAAATTTAAAGATCCTTAATATGCAAAAATCGGTTGTAATTTAATTCTGATGCTAATTTTTAATATAATTATGCTGGTTACTTTAAAAACATAATAATAGTATTATCGCATTGACTTCCTTTGTTAAAGCAATGCGTAAATGATGTTTCTTTAAAATCACAAATTGACACAATTGCTCAATATTATTGCATCGATAAAGAATATATGAAATACATTTTAAAAGTGATTTTAAAAAAAATTAACAGTTTTATGATGTTTTATACAACTATTTAGTTAAAAGTAAAAAATTAAATAGGTTAAAATTGTAATTGATATACAATATTATAAATTTATATTGACAATGAGATTATTAAGTTATACTTACAAATATATTTATAAAACAAAAAATGAGAAAAACAAATGTAGCGCGTCCCGGTATCGAACCCGGACCCAGGAGTCAGTCGACAAACGCCATACCAACTCAGCTACGACCAACCTGTCATTGTAGTTACAAAGTAAATATTTAAGTTGTATATTACTATTAGAACCCCCCCCCCCCCGGTTTCTCAAGGACTAAGGAGCGTTGGATAAAATCCGTTGAACCTGAGACTATGGGGTCTTTACCCAACAACATATATTAAAATTATCAAAATCTGTGATTAACAAGGTTGGCCCTCTCCTTGTGAGTCAATATTTTTCAAATCGGAGTTTTAGAGTCACAAAGGGTTAAAGTCTAAATCACTGTTTAGAAATAAATAATTGTGACTTGTTTTTTTTTTTTTTTTTTTTTTTTTTTTTATAGTTTATAAATATTATTAGCGTTAAGTCCTATTTCTTTTACTTGCAGACTTTCTCGTAGTGGTCAAAAATGTGTTGCTTACTTAAGGGTAGATATAATTTTATCGTGTGAAAATTCCTTTTTTTTTTAGACTTTTTGCTTTTTTAAAATGTTTTGAATATGCATCTAAAAGCCATTTTGTACTATTCAAATTATTCAGCAAGTCAAGGCCCTTTAAACTGAACCGTGCGTGGTCTGGGTAATCCTGAATAATCTCCTAGGACGACGTTTCGGGATTTTCATTCCATATCAATTCCATTTTCATTCGCATTTTCATTTCCATATCAATTAAAATCCCCAATATTTTTTATGCAAGTTTTTTTTATACACAAATAAAACTGTGCATAGAATTTTATATATTTGAATGTAAAAGTAAGAAAAAAAAATCTAAATTTTGTGAAATTTTCAGCATTTTTTGCATCCTATTAATTTTGCATAAATAACTAGCTTTAACTTTTCCAATTATATTTAGTTAAAAAAAATTGACAGTTTTATGACATATACAGCTCATATTCAAAATATTAGAATAATTGAGAAAAAGTAATAAGAAAAAATTATTTTTCATTTATTTACTTTTGATACTAAGTAAATTCAATTAAATTTCTTATAAATTAAATCTGGAATATTTAGATAAGATTTTAACCTTTACAAAATATAGGCACAAATATATTAGCACAATAAATTAGGTATACAGCTTTCTGAAACACATCAAAATACTAGAATAAAATTTAGATTGGTTCAAAATATTAGAATATTTTATTTTACGCAACAATATTACCTTATGAATATGAAGTAAATGGTAATTAATATTTTGTAGCATCCCCTTTAGCTTTCATAACAGCGTACAATCGACCTTGCATGCTATATACAAGGTGTTTACGAACATTTTCATCAATATTAGCCCAAATAGACTTTATACATGCTAGTAACTCAGTTTTACTTGAAGGAGGATTTTCTTGGACTTTCTTCTTCATTGTACACCATAAGTGTTCGATGGGATTCAGGTCTGGTGAGTTTGGCAACCAAGGAAGTACCTTAATGTTGCGTTGGCGTAACCAATTCTTAGTTGACACCGAGGTATGCGATGACGCTAAATCTTGTTGAAAGATGAAATCATCCTCAAAAATATGCTTATGATGGAATCATGTTATATTCCAAAATTTCTTGATATATACGAGAGTTAACCTTTTCGTAGACGATACATAACTTTCCAAGTCCTTCTGCACTCATGCAACCCCAAACCATGACACTAGCAGCAAATTTTACGGAATGTTTAAGGCATTCTTTATCAAATGCTTCTTGCTTCATTCTCCTAACTCGAATACCTTGATTACCATATGAAACACAACACATAATTTCATCACTAAATTATATATATTTTCCAATTTTCTTCGCTCCATAAACGTCTTGATTTACACCAATTCAATCTTATACGCTTTTGTTTTGCAATCATGAGAGGTTTTGTTTTCGGTACACGAGATTCAAACTTAAATTTATGGAGACGTCTTAATGTTGTCGATGTAGAAACTTTAACTCCTTCTTCTTTCCATTTTCGGTGCAAGAATCGCACACATTTAAAACGTTTTTTCTTAACTATACGCTTCAAATTCCTGTCATCTCTAGCAGTTGTTTTTGTTTTTGGCTGCCATTTCAGCAATTATTTTGAAATTTTCCATTTTTTTAATATTGTGTTAGTATTTTACTAACGCTTGATTGCGAACAATGTAAATAATTCGCTATATAACATTGATTTTTATCGTGCCGATACAAATCAATCATATGAAGTTTAATAAATTCAAGAATATCACTCACACGACCCATTTTATTAAAAATATTGCTATAAGTATTGTTTTTTTCTTTTTCTCAAAGTCCAACATATTTTTCATTTTTCTTTCATAAATAAATAAATAAAAATGCTTCTTATAATTCTGTTTTGTTGTCTCTTTAAAAAAATATAAAAAGTACCTTCAGTACCATTAAAAGTGCATGACCTGATGAAGGGAAAAATTAAATTTAACTTTTATATCAAAAATATTTAAAAAATATTTATAAAACGGTTTTTCTTAACTATACGCTTCAGTTTCCTGTCATCTCTAGCAGATGTTTTTGGTTTTCGGCCGCCATTTCGGCGATTATCTTGAAATTTTCCATTTTTAGCGTTCCGTACTTAAAAAGTAAAAACGGAACCATTATAAGATCACTCCTGTGTCTGTCCGTCTGTCTTTCTGTCTGTCACAGCCATTTTAATCGTAAACTATGGAACGTGGAAAGTTTAAATTCGGGGAAGTAATAAAGACCATTGACCCACATATTTTCAGATTAATAAACATTCATAAATATATTTAGTAAAAAATTAGAGGGGCTAATTATGCTACTAGAAAAAAAATCTTTTCTTTGTATATCATGTGGGGTATCCTGTGAAAGCTTTTGTAACGCTGAACTCAAAAATACATTCCTTTTAATTTTAGGTATTATATTTTCAAAGATATTGTTGAAAATGTAGCGCAAAAATATGTCCCCCCCCCCCCATCTAATTCCGAATCTACTGAAATTAAAATTATGAAAAAAATTAGAGGTAGTAGACGTTAATATAAACCTTGCCGGAAAATTATAGCGATTACCCTAGGTCACATAGTTTTTGAGTAATTAGCATTTTTCTGTTATACACAAATTCCGATTTACGGGCATTCAGAAAAATTGTTGAGCATCGCTGAATATACCTATCATTGCAGAAGAACAAAAGCATTGTTGATAATGATTTTCGAAAAAAATCATTGGTAATTAGCTGAGATATTAACCCTTAAAGGTACGGTCAGTATGGACATACACAATGACAGGGCGGCGTACTCTATGCCTAGTTAACGGCTTTTAATGATATATATGTGTAATGTAATGTCCAGTAACTGTATAAAAGCAATAAACGTCAAATTGTTAAAAACATACTAATTTAAGGGGTTTCGGGACTCTAAAAAGTGGAAAAAATGAAAAAAAGACCATTTTCAACATTTAATGTCTTAAAATGTGTATGATTTTAAAACACAATTTTAATTGGAATGAAAGATATAAGTATGTTCTTTCGTTTCATGTATTTAAAAAATTGCAAGATACAGAATTAGTATTTACTAATATAGCTCGAAGCTGTTAGCCATTTGTCGAACAAAAAATTGGCATAACAGTTTACGCGCAGGATTACAAAATAAATATTGCAACTAAAATGAAAATTTTCGTGCTTACTTATACTTCAGATTATAATAATTTCCCTGAACTTAAATAAATTTGTATTTAAAGCATTTTTATATTTTTAATGCAATGCTGCATTTAGCTAGTACAAAATTTTGAAAATTTCAACAGTAAAATCACCTAAAAAAATATTTTTTTGAACAATAAAAAGGAAATTTTAGGTTCAGTTTATACAGAATAACACGGAATATATGTTTTGAAAATTTCATGAAAAAATATTCAGAAGTTTTTGAGGTATCCTGCGCGTTATACCCAAAAACGCCATTTGGAAAATAATGACTTTAAAGTTTCGGAAACGCCGCTTCAGCTATTGAGCGGGTATAATTCTAAAAGCCAAAACTTCTGTTCTAATGGGAATTTCAAGGAAACAACTATATCAAAATATTCAGAAAAGAAAGGAGTTTAACATCTAAAAAAAATTAAATTTCTTAAATTTTGAAGCTTTAAGAGTCTTGCGACCACTTAAACCTTTCCGGCAAGGGGTAATTCTATTTATAAACTTATGAAATAATGAACTGACACCAGAATTTATAAACGAATTTACTAGAAAATGCGAACTTGCTTATTTTCACGTACATGATAAAAGGAAAATTTTAATTAAATATTCTTGGTGCCATTTCTCTGTTTTGGAATTAAAATTAGGTGTCCGTTTTTTAAGGGCATCGCCCTCGAAATATTTAATTAGAATGAATCGCATAAATACTGTGAGATTCGCGATAGTTTGCATTGATTGTATCTCTCAATACGCCTCGAGTGGCTTTAAAAGCTAATTAAACACCTATCTGGAAAAACGCGGCACTGACCAAGGCGGCGTTGCAACTTTGAGACCTCAATTCGAAGCGCGCTTAGCACAATGCCAAATTTAAACTTTGAACAAAGGTTTTGTTTTAGATACACTGTAGAAATAAAGGTTATTACTACGCTGAATTTAGTTTCATGAAATGCCAAATGAATTTTAACTATGCACTGCCTTTATTGTCAGTACCGAATTAAGTTCATCATAAACAGATTAGGATAATATTAAAAAAAGAGTTATACGAATAGCTATATTTGATATTGTTCCATATATCTCTTTGAACTTTCATGGTATACCCGATTACACTTTTCTAATATATACAGTTATACCCAACCCTACGTTATATAGTTTTTAAAAAAAGTCTTAGTATTCTTTTAGCAACTTTTTTTTTCTTTTTTTTTTTAATAATACAATTACAAATTCATATATTTATTCTACGGAACCCTCTGTGCGCGAGTAATGCTAGCACTTGACCGTTTATTTAAATATTGTGTTAGTATTTTACTAATGCTTGATTGCGAACAATGTAAATAATTCGTTATATAGCATTGATTTTTACCGTGCCGAAACAAATCAACCATACGAAGTTTAATAGATTCAGGAATATCAATCGCACGACCCATTTTAAGACGAAAAAGCAAACAATCTGCAAAAAGAATGCTGATTTTAAATAAAATCGTCTGAATCTAATCAATGACGCCACCAGTTATGAATTGTTGATAATTAAAGGAGAATTAATGTGAAATATTCTAATATTTTGAACCACTTGAATAAATATTCTAATATTTTGACTTTTCAAAATAATTTTTTTTCAATTAATCTTTTCAAAAATGATATTAATTTTAAGATAATAAATAAGTTTAATCAACAATAAGTTCTTAATAAAAATATCGTTTGCATATTTGCATTAAAAGACATTAAATTACCAAACGATATTTTCAATTTGTAAAAAAAAAAAAAAAGTAATTATTCTAATCTTTTGAATATGAGCTGTAGTGTGCCCTTGAATAGTATTTAACCCTTAAATGCCTGGTTTTTCAAAAATCATTGTAATAATGTTTTTCGGCTTTCATTTGTTAAATAAATCATGGGAAAAATACTTTAAAAAATCGTATTTTGTTTTAAGTATGGTTTACGGCTAAAAAACTGTTACTAATCAGCAATACTGGTCTTTAATTGAAAAAATAATTTTTCTTGATAAAATTCTATGATGTTAAACACACAAGAACTTTAGGAACTATAATAAGAAATAAATTTTATTTGCTCACTGCAGAACAAAATAGGGTATTTCGCAAGCTTCCAAACGAAAAAAAAAAAACAAAAAAAAAACATGTAGCAACAATTTAAATAATAA
Source organism: Maratus speciosus (assembly GCA_963932465.1). Classification (NCBI taxonomy): domain Eukaryota; kingdom Metazoa; phylum Arthropoda; class Arachnida; order Araneae; family Salticidae; genus Maratus; species Maratus speciosus. Next base: position 650,036,309 of record OZ010787.1, on the reverse strand, counting down.
ATATATCTTTATTCTTAAACAGCACAAGTGTTGCCATCTACATGCTGAAAATCGATTTAATAATATTTTCAGAATGTATTTTATTGGCAACATTAGGCATTATAGCTTCAATATTATTCTAATAGTATTTTAGACCCTAATTTGGGTATGTTGCCGAAAAGCAACACCCGGCATTTAAGGGTTAAAGTGAAAAAAATGAGTTTGAAGGTTATTTGTTCCTTTAAATCATAAAATTTTCCTATACTTTCGTATGAATGCAGAAAATGATAAAAACATTCCTGTATCTACAATTCATAAGTGATTAGTTCTCAGCGTTAATTATATATATATATGTGTGTGTGTGTGTGTGTGTACAGTAGACTCCCTTAAATCCGCACAGCTTGGGGCGGTTGTGCGGATTTTAGAATTTTACGGATTTCTGGTCCCTGCTTTGTTTACACCTTTTTAAACAGTAATTTGAATGTAATAATACAACCAAAATTATAAAGAATCCTTGTAATATAGTAAAATATTAAAATAATTAAGTAAAATTATAAACTAAAACTATAAGGGCTGCGCTTTATGTGGCACGGGTCAACTACACAGTAGAATTTTCCCCACCTCCAAACGCTCTGTCAGGACTCCTATGAGGAGGAAATATTTTCTTTTTTGCACTGGCCTGCTATTGATGCATACAAGAATCCATTTTGTTGCCTAAGTGGAAGCATAGCTACAGAATGACTAGATTTATGCACGCAAGAGGAAAGGCGCGTACGTAGCTTGTGTGTTCTTAAAATGCAGTTACATTTTTCTTTTTTCAATTTTAAGCCTTCGTGAATGTTTCAAAATGTATAATATCTATGATTTTTAACCCCTAAAATAGCATTTTTAAATTTAAGAATTTCTTACGATACATATTTATGAATAAGATTATTAAGTTTTAACATCTATCATTGTTTTTCAGTTATACATAAATATTTTTCAACATCAAAGTTAATCAACTCAGTATTTAACTGAGATTTTAATTCCCATCAGCAGTATTTGTTTTCTACTCAAAATAAAAGCTACGTTTTTCTTTATATATATATATATATATATATATAAATGAATACTTTTCATTTTTTAAGGGGGGGGGGGGTGTATCTTTAAAAATATTAATGTCATCTAATCCTCCACTCCCCTGCACAGAGTTTAAAATCATGGATTTTTTTTTCTTTTTTGACCATTGGCTTCTTTGTATTTGTAATGACAATAAGTATACGCGTAAAATTTTCCTTACCCACAAAACTTAAAACATTTAAAATATTTTTCTCTTTTCTTGTTTCTTTCAAATGTTAAGTTGTGCAAAAATAAGTAAATGACTTACCCTTCTCTCAAATAAAAAAATAAATTAATAAATAAAATATAAAAATAATTTTAAAATTTTATAAGTCCCAAAATTTTTAGATTATTATACTGTATTTGTTATTCATTAGAATCGTTGATGTTAATTCTCTCCCATCCCCCCAGCAAATAGAGAATAATTAATAGCTGGTATTAATACAAAAAATTCCTTTTTTCAGCTTTTGTAGTCTTAAACCCTGTAAAAAAAGGGAACACGTTTTTTTATTTCATTGTAAGTTTCACACCTTTGTTTAAAATAAGCTATCTAAATCTGCAAAAATATGTTAAAAATTTTCCTTTATAAATGTGTGAAATTTAAGTAGCAAGATTATTTTCCTTAATAAAAAAAAAAAAAAAAAAAAATACTCCGCATTCATAAGGCTTATTCTTTAGATAATATTTTTTCAGTCATTACTCAGCAAATTTAGATAAAACATTAATTACTTTATCAAAGTGAATATTTTTAATAAATATTTCTTTATTAAGCTGGGCTCAGGAGTAACGACTAATTATTGCCAAATGATAATTTAAAATGCTTTTATTGCTTAAAAGAATGGAAGTTTTACATTTTTTCTTTAATCGTTTAAACAAACAAATCTTAAACCCCTTTTTATGAAATTTTCGTTATACTAATATTTTCATTAAGCAGTATAGTGCAATACAAAAAAAAATAAATAAATAAATAAAATTTTAGTTTATTTAACGTTTTGCACTTCTTTGTGGAGTGTAACTTGCCATTTTTTTAAAAGTCTCTGTTAATGGGTGTGCGAAGTTTTAATGCAATAATAGCTTGCCTTTTTTTTTCACCCATCAGTACCCCCCCCCCCCTCCCACCCCCACCAAAAAAAAAAAAAAAATCTCTGCCGGCCCGACCTACAGGCGGCGGTAGATTCCGAAGTTAACTATACTAATTTCACAGAGAAAAACTAAATCATGATTAGAGATAAACCTACTTTAACAATTTTATCTGGCCGCTTTTGACGAGTTTTTATTTCATTTTTATATAATAGCTGGTTTTATCAGAATCATTTTAAGGCGGTATTCAAAAAAATACCTTTCCATGCTCAACAACTCGAAATTTTTTGGCACATTTTCAAATTTATTTTTAATAGAAAAAATCTGAAACTTGCTGACGTGATTTTTGAAGAGATTTATAAGCGACCTGTGTTTTTGTTTTTCGTTCAATTAATTAAAACTTGATTTATAAACAATTATTTTCTCAGTAGGACAATATTTTTCGTTTCTGACACAATCGCTTCGGGAAATTCTGTTCAAAATGCCCACTTTGACATCATTTTTTGAAATATATAATGCCTCTATCAAAAAATCGATCATTACGGTGCATTATATAGTTTCTGAATAAGAGAATCTACCAATAGGGTGCGTTTGAGAGCAAAAATTAATTTAAAAATGAGTAAGAAAATAAGCAGTTTGGATTTGTATACACCCTTAATAAGATGATTTTTTTCTTCAACCGCTATGTATTTTTAATTTGTTTTTGCTGTAAGAATTGGTACTATCAAAAACTTGTCTATATAAATGTTGCAGACAATATTAAGAAGCTATATGATAAATTCATGGGGATTTTATATCTTGTGAATTGACGGAGTTATGGATTTTTTCCTTCTTCAACCCCCCCCCCCCCTTGTTTTCGTTTTTATTTTTTTTTCTGCAGTACGAATTGGTCCTATCAAAAACTTGTGAATATAAAAGTTGTAGATAATATTAAGGAGATTTACAATAAAATTAATTAGATTTGATTTCTTGAGAACTGACGAAGTTATGAATTTTTTTCTTCCAAAAACCCTATTTTTTGCGCCCTTTGAGCCCGTTTTTTATTTTATTACAAATCTGTGATACATAAATTTTTGGCCCTATTTGTAGAAGTAATAAAAACTTTAAACTGATTTGATATGTACAGAAATTAAGAAGGTATGGTTTTTTTTTTCGGTTTTCACAAAACCCCTCCCTATTTCCATCCCCTTAGTCCGATTTTGCCCATTAACGAATTTGGCCGAGATTTTCTACCCCTTGATTTTATGTATCAATTTGGAAGAGATTTGTGCACAATTGTGGAAGTTATCGTGTCCAGAAGAAAGTGATATATATATATATATATATCCATTTTTATTGTCATTTCATTCACAATATTGCGGTTTTTGATGGTGGTCGGTAATGTTTAATTAATGGTTATATATATATATATATATATATATATAATTTTTTTTACTGAGGGTGGTTTTGGGTTCTGGGGGTCATGATCGGCGTAGATCTGCAAAAATATTTTAGAAATTCCAATATAGGGGAGAATGTAATAAGTAATATTTCATACGAAATCTACCTAAAAAGAGAGAGAGAGAATTTTCAAAAATCAAGACAGTGTTCTTAAAGAAATAGTTATTCTTGTTCTAGGGATTATTCTCCTTTTTTTTTTATATAACATTTTACATGTTTCCTTATCATGTTTTGAATAATTTAATTTGAAGTTTTTTTTTATTATTATTATTTTATGTCAGATTCCTCCCAGATTACACCTCACACAGACTAGATGTTTTTCAAACCCTTGGAGGCTCTACAATAAAACTCACTTGCGGGTTTTTAACATTTTCCAACATGGTTGTAAGCTGATTATCGAATAGGCACGAGAAGCACGCGCTTCCCTTACAAAGTTTTGGAAGGTCAAAAATTGAGAAAACAAGGGGGGGGGGGGGGAATTATTTAAACCCACGATAATTTAAACAAACTTACTTTATTATATATGAACTATGATAACTCGAGAAGTTCTAAAAATTGCTTTTGTTTACATCCAGGCAACTCTGAGCTAGTCACTCCATACTTTGGATTCACTTCCACTGATTTCAATCAGGAGAAAGAAAAAAAAGTAGCTTGACTATTTTATGCATCTTTTAATTATACCTTTTATAGTTTCAATTCAAGAATAACATTTTCAATAATCAATGACAGCCTTTACACTACAGTATATTTCTGAATTCTTCAAGTATATGTAAAAGATTATTCTTCAAGTATATGTAATGGAATATGTGAAAAATTATTCATCAGATATATATTAATACTATACCATATCTTCAGTCATTATTACTATATAGTAGAGAGCTATCACAGTACGGTCCCTTTATATGTTATTCAAGTTATTAAAAACATGACACATTATTTTTTCATTCAAAAGATTCCTTATATTATTTGTATATACATATATATATATATATATATATATATATATATATATATATATATATATATTATTTCAGAGAAATTTCAAAAAAATCTAAGATTTTAGATAGGGAGTATAATTCAAGACAAAAATGATGTAGTTTTGCATCAAAATGGATGCTTTAACAACCCCGCAGTCAAACCTAATTCAGACTATCTTCCTTTAATCTGCCCCTTGCTTCCTTTAAACCACCCATCTTGACCTTTGGGGAGGAAAACGCAGGAAAAAGTAATTAAAGCGAGCCCTGAAAAATTTTGCCAATTAAATCTGCATATCTGCATAATAAAGATAAGATACTTTTTCGGTACCCTATTAATTCCCATCAAAATCATAAAGTATGGGAGTTTTATTTCTGGTTTAGCCAGTCTTAATAACAAAAAAAACCCTCGATTAATACATAAAAATATTTGGTAAAAAGATTGTGATTACCAAAGATATCAGCAATATTTTTTTTTTCCGAAATAGATTGTACTTCCTTCATGAAAAACCACGAGTTCAGTCATATTATAGAGAAGTAATTACATATAAAAATACAAACAGAATGATATAAAACTAAAAAATTCTGTAATTTTGCCCCTACATCTGAACTGAAAGTTTCAGTGTTTACATGTGCAATGATGCGCAGATTTCAGGCGTTTGGCGGATTTGAGGGAGGCTACTATATATATTTATTTATCATTTATTTATTATTTATTCCTTTATTTATTTTAATTTTATTTTTATTTATTTATTTATTTTCCTTGCAATTACAGACATTAAAATGTAACCATTGTAATATTTTCAACTATGTATATATTTTTAAATGTTGAACTTAAAGGTTAACATTTAATCATTGTTCTGAAAGAAACTAGCTCTATAGTAAACATTTGTGTAGCGTTCCATGCCTCGGTAAAGAAGGAAGGCTATCAACGTTTTAAATTTGGCCTTCTTCCAAACAGTGTCACACGTTCGTATTCCTGTTGTTAGATACCTTACGATAAGGGGTTTTTTCATTGATTTTTTTCTTTCAAGCGGCCGAAATTCGCTGAAGATAATATAGGTATGAATAGATAAATGTACTGATATGAATTAAATATTGTTTTCTTAAGCGATAAAGGGGGAAATTTTAGAAAAATAAAGACAGAACAAAATGAAAAAGGTCATAATACAGGATAGCTGGAATACGCTGACAATATTCGAAAATTCATACCGCACAGTTCATATTTATTTTTTATTGACGTTAGATTGAGTATTGACTCATATATTACTATAGCTTAATTGTCTGTTTTGTGTTCTCAAATAATAATAATAATAATAATAATAAATAATAATAAATAATAATTATAATTATAATAATAATGTGTCTTGTTTCTATGTGGTACTTATTTGATTTCATATATTAAGTAAAATATTTGGTTCAAAATATGATTACTTGAGTTTATAAAATGGAAATTTGAAAATTATATAATACTACAAAATAATAATAATAATAATAATAATAATAATAATAATAATAATAATAATAATAATAATAAATAACAATAAATAATAATTAATAATAATAATATTAATAAATAATAATAAATTATAATAATAATAAATAATAATAATAATAATAATAATAATAATGTGTCTTGTTTCTATGTGGAACTTATTTGATTTCATATATTAAGTAAAATATCTGATTCAAAATATGATTACTTGAGTTTATAAAATGGAAATTTGAAAATTATATAATACTACATAATAATAATAGTAATAATAATAATAATAATAATAATAAATAATACCAATAATAATAATAATAATAAATGTGTTTTGTTTCTATGTAGTACTTATTTGATTTCATATATTAAGTAAAATATCTGGTTTAAATATGATTATTTGAGTTTATAAAACGGAAATTTGAAAATTATCTAATACTACAAAGTAACTATTGACTGTTAATTAAAATAGGTCTCTGAAGGTCACATGTTCTCCTTTCTATTTTCGCCCGTTGCTATGACAGCCAAAATCATATCGCTCCAGCGCAAGCAAAGTGATAAACTCCAAAAAGATTTATTTTGTATATTATTCCACTAATAGGTCTGATTTAAGCAGAGCCTGGTTAAATCTATGTTGGACCCGGGGCTCACAGGCCATGTCGGGGCCCCTTTTCTCAAAAAAAAAGAAAAAAAAAGAAAAATCATGCATTATGATTTTGACTAACAGCTTTATGTGCAGTTTATAATCTAACCCTTTATGCACTGAATTATGAATTTGTGAAAATTTCACCTTCTAAAGCATTTTTCGTGAATTGTTTAAACTACATTAGAAGATTTACATAATCATTTAATAAATTTTAGAAGGATTGAAGGATTTAGAAGGATTCATTAAATTTGAATTTATAGGAATTTTGTGCACTATTTATAACCCCATTCAAATCTTTTATTTTAAATATTTTTCTTAGTAATTTGTAGAATTAGGAACTACACAAATATAACGTTCTTACGATAGAAATGTAGAAATATTTCCAAATTGAAAAATCCCCCCCCCCCTCCCCCAACGCCAAGAAAGCTGAAAAGATGCAAAGGCAAAAGAAATCATCCTTTTAAAAAGATTTTTGTTTTGTGTAACCCATAAAGCTTTTGGAGCAAGAAAAAGTAATGTATCTATAACTCATTCTAAACTGTATTACAACTAATCTATGTATTAATTGATTTTTATAACAAGTTATTTTAATGTTACTTATAAGTACCGTCAGTAGATAAAGGGTTAAACAGCAGCTTTGAGAAAAAAAACAATATATTATAGACACATAGAAAAATGCATTAAAAAATATCTTCTGCACTACATGGGCTGTTGAGCGGGGGAAACTTTAAACTTATAAGAACAAATGAAACATGTTAGATGTAATATCCTTTTTTCTCGGAATTTCAAATTTCACAATTCGTTGCCGTTAGTGAAATACTGAGATAGTGAGTTTACATGATTGGGAAAAATACATTTTTTTCTTCTATTAACTACAAATGGAAATTTCTATTTTCAGAGAATGCACAAAATGCATTTTGAGGCCCCCTGAAAATGCGGGCCCGGGGCATGTGCCCCGTGCGCCCCTGTCATAATCAGGCTCTGGATTTGCGTCTTGCTACAGGAAAAGTGTCATATGTGTAATTATCCGGAATACCGCTAAATTGCGCTATGTGTCACTTTGTCACCACAAAAGGGAAGCAAAGGGGAATAGATTTACTCAATTCTCCCTATCTCTTTGACGTCTTGAATCTTACGAGTTTTACGCTTTTATGTACGTTTTTACAGCTGCATATGGAGCTAAGTGCTATAGTTTAATGTGACAGTAAAAAAATCTACAATATAAATCTTCTTTTGCCTCTCCTGTGAAATATAGTATTTTAGGTAGCTTTCATTACAAAAAGCTACCTATTGCAGCCGTTCGGAGGAAAGCGATTTCAAAAAATTTTGGTACATTTTCATCGATCATGACCCCCAGACTCCGAAACCACCCTCCGTTCAAAATTGACATATATATATATATATATATATATATACATATATCTGACCTTTGTCACACTGTAACTCTCGTATTTATGAACCGATTTGGATGTAATTCGGTGTGTACATAGTACATACCAATGTCTCGACCGAGTTCGCTGGCCAGCTTCATCCGTCATTTTGTTTCAAAATGGTGGCCATTTAAAATTTTTTTTATTTAAAATTTGAAATGTGGTACCAAAAAATTGAAAATGGAAAAATATTTTTTCCTTATGTATTTGACCTTTATACAAAGATTCCGGAGCAGTTTTTGTTTCGTCTATATCTTAAAAAATGGCTGAGTTATAGCATTTTGAATTTCTAGCGTGGCTGACATTTTGAAACGTCCTGAATTTTGTCACGCGATAAAAGGCGTATTTATGAACCGATTTGGATGTAATTTCGTTTATACATAGTACATACCAATGTCGCAACCGAGTTCGTTGGCCATCTTCATCTGCCATCTTGTTTAAAAATGGCGGCCACTTAAATTTTTAAGAAAAAATTAAATTTGAAATATGGTACCAAAATATTGAAAATTGAAAAAATATTTTTTCCTTATGTGTTTGAACTTGATAAAAAGATTCGGGAGCAGTTTTAGCAGTTTTTGTTTCATCTATATCTTAAAAAATGGCTGAGTTATAGCATTTTGAATTTCTAGCGTGGCTGACATTTTGAAACGTCCTGATTTTTGTCACGTGATAACGGGCGTATTTATGAACCGATTTGGATGTACCTTGGTGTGTACAAAGTACGTACAAATATCTCGACCGAGTTCGTTGTCCAGCTTCATCTGCCATCTTGTTTCAAAATCGTGGCCATTTAAAAAATTTAAAAAAATTAAATTTAAAAGGAGATACTAAAAAATTGGAAAATGAAAAAGATTTTTTTTTTGTATGTGTTTGACCTTAATACAAAGATTCCGGAACAGTTTTTGTTTCGTCTATATCTAAAAAAATGGCTGAGTTATAGCATTTTGAATTTCTATTGTGGCTGACATTTTAAAACGACTTGATTTTTGTCATGCGATATCAGGCGTATTTATGAACCGATTTGGATGTAACTTGGTCTGTACATAGTACATACCAATGTCTCGACCGAGTTCGTTGGCCAGCTTCATTCGCCATCTTGTTTCAAAAGGTTGCCATTTAAAAAAATTAAATTTAAAATTTAAAATAAGGTATTAAAAAATTGGAAAATGAAAAAGATTTTTTTTATGTGTTTGGCCTTGATACAAAGATTCCGGAGCAGTTTTGTTTCTGAAAATTTGTTCTTTTGTTTACATCTTAAAAAATGATTGAATTATAGCACTTTGAATTTCTAGCATGGCTAACATTTTGAAACGATCTTGTATTTGTCACGCGATAACACACGTATTCGCCTATTTCGATGTAAGAAGGCATGTGGATAGTATACATCAATATCTCGACCAAGTTCGCTGGCCAGCTTCATCAGCCATCTTGTTTCAAAATAGCGGCCATTAAATTAAAAAAATTATATTTAAAGTGAGGTGCAAAAAAAATTAGAAATTGAAAAAGGTTTCTTTCTCAAATATTTCACCTTGATATAAGGATTCAGGAGTATTTTTTGTTTGTCTTTATCTTAAAAAATGGCTCAAATATCGCAGTTTCAATATCTAATGTGGGTGACATTTTGAAAAATTCTTTTTTTTTTTTGCCTGCGAAAGCACTCTTATATATCAATCGATTCCGATGTGAGTGAGCATGTGCACAGCAATTACTAAGGTCTCTACTAAGTTCACTGGTTAGCCTCATCCACCATGTTGTCTTAAAATGGCAGACACTTTAAGAAATCGCCGAATTTGGCAGCCAAATATAAGTTACTTTAAATAAAAGCAGCTTTGATAAAGCTGACTATTTTCGCGAAATTCTCATTCATTATATTGATAAAAAATTAGTATTGAATCTCCTATATTCGGTTTCCACTAAATTGAGCTTCGTGTGTTTGAATAATATAAGTTGGCTTTTTTAAAATAAGGAATATGAAAGCTACCTCTTCCTTCAGGCACTGGCCGGAAGGACTTTTTGAACTGTGACACTTCTCCTGCGGCTGAGCCATACGGGGCATTTCACCGAAACGTATTTTTGCCTCTCTAAATGTGAAATCCCATGTTAACATATGGGAAAATTTAACTAGAAAAAATGCAATTCTCATTACTTATACAGGGTGTCCACTCTCAACGGTGTCCAATGGCTAATTCCTAAACCCTTAGTCATTAGACATATAGTTCCAATTACAAGAATGTTTTAAACAAGGTAAAAAAAATTATTTTAAAAGTCGTTTGGATCAATAAAAACATTTCTTCAAAAGTTACAAAATTTAATATTTTATACGCACCCCCCCCCCCCTCGGTCCTATAAGGATATTTAGTAGAAATTTCCTATTACCCTAACAAGTAAGACAAAAAAATTTCCTAATTCATTCCCATTCATCTAACCCTAAAATTGACGGAGTTGCGAAATTTTGATTTGCATGACTTACACCAATTTTCTGCATCTGAACACTGGTGAGTTGGACCATGCTTCGAAGGATCGTACACAAAGTGCTTAAAGTATTAGAAGAATTTATTTCGCGTGTATCTGCACTTTAACTGAAAGTAGTCACATCGTACAAGTATATTACGATAACGTTAATTTTTATTAATTAAGTTTCAGTTTGGTTAAAATAATTGTTTTTCAACATATGTTTTATTTTGTAAAGAATTGGGACTGTTGCTTTTCATCATTTCATTTTTTTCCACGTATATTTTCAGTACAAGTTGTATACTTTGCTTTAATGGGGCACAGGACCTTTGAGTTTCTCGAAACAATCAAAAACATCGCCTTGTTCAAGGTACCAAAAACACAAATAATCTGCAATTAAGATCCCTTTTTTTCCCTTCCTGCCTGAAAGTATATCCTTAACTACATTATCCGGAAAAATAAATGTTGTATGTACAAAATTAATATTTAAATTTTAAATTTAAAAATTCATTTCACTAATCATTATTAAGTGCTGCGCGCATGATAAAACTCTAAATTACGCATATAGAAAACAATTTTTGAGCAAAATAGAATCATAACACCCCTACTTCTAACTTAAAACCTAAATATACGAAAAAAGTTTTGTTTAAAATTCAATTTTAGCACAAAATAAAAAAAAGTTAAAAAATCTCAAAATGTTTTTCAAGTTTTTCAAATGCAAAAAAATAAATAACCAAAATATGAGAATTTTTTTGGTTTTAGCCTGTAGACTATAAAGAAACTCATATTGGTTAATTTTGTTTAAGCTGTTAGCTTACATGGTTTAAAAGTACCAGTGCGCGCAATCTCCAAATTTACTCCAAAATTTACTCCAATTTTACCAAATTTACTGAGAAAACGCTTTTTAAAGTTTCAATGTCTACGGACCTTCCATTATACTCTATTTCCGTTTTTTTACTTGAATTTTTACCCATAAATTACAGAAAAATTTCCATTTTTAATCAGAAAAACGGAAAATTTTCTGTAATTTATGGGGAAAAATTCCCGTAAAAAAACGGAAATAGTACTGGCGTCTAGATTGCCAGTAGTATTTCCGTTTTTTAGTCCGTTTTTTTTTTTTTTTTTTTTTTTTTTTTTTTTTTTTACAGTGTATCAGTGTCACTGTCAGTATAACTCAAGAAATAATGCAGATTTTTTAATGCGGTTTTTTGTATATTGTCGAGAAATTTTAAGACATTCACTGATTTTTAGATTAAAGGTCCTGTGCCCCCTTAATATGTCAGTATGAAATTAGATATCAAATTTATATTGTTATGTTAATTTTACTCTCAACTATTTTTTTTTTTTTTTAAATCTGACGATTATTTATATTTCTAGTAAATTTGTGAATAACCCCTACTTCGCAGCAAAAAAGATGCTTCAGCTTTAAACTACTATTACACGGTTAGTTTTAATCGTAGAAGAATGAGATTTTTTTTTTTGTTTTACTTCTGAGAGTAATAGGATATTTTTCCTATATATAACTTATAGGACCAGGGAACCGTATAAAAATAAGTCGCGAATTTTAAAAGAATGTTTTATTGACCCAAATCGCTTTAAAAAAACTTCTTTACCTCATGTAGAACCTTTTTGTACTTAGAACTATAGAGTAAAATGCCCATATTTCGTCTCCTCTACTAATTTCGTCCCAATAAACTTCTCCGCTTCTGCGAAAGTGGCACCACTTATGACGCAAGGCACAGGGGACGGAAAGTAAAAGGGGTCAGTGTTGCAAGTTTCGTTCGCCAAGACGCATGCATAAATTAAAGACGTCGAATTTCCTATTTTTAGAAGACCCGAGTTCTTATTACGTCGTTTATAGAACGTTATTTACTGTACTGTAAGTATTTATTTCTTATTCATTGCATGCATTTTACGTTGGTAAGATGCTGACAGTAACATATAGGGAGTTTTAGGACGCTCAGTTCATCTTACGGGAACTGAAGCTCCGTCATATTGGGAAGTAGCGTGGTCCCAATTTCGTCCCCCTTGCAGTTCTTATTTTCGTCCCGGGGACGAAATTAGGAATGCTTTTTCATGACATTTTTTTCAATTTTTCTCCCATGTTTGGATGGCTAATGTTTCGTTATGTTATTCTTCCACTGATAATTAGTACATTTCTTTGAGTCTCACTTTAATGTAAATTAAATTACTTACTCATTTATAAATAAATTTTGATTTAGTTATAAGTTAAGCCTCGGCGTATTGTATTTTTTAGGGGGACGAAATTGGGACCATTTTTTTTCTTTTGCATTTTTTAGATACTTCTTAAAAACAATTTTTCGCATTGTTAAAATTTTTTTGTACGATATTTGCCTATGTTTCTATGTGCGTGGATAGTTAGTCTGTGTAAAATTCAAATTTTGTAGATTTTCACTGAAAATTACAACTTCCAAGGGTCTAAAAATGACTGGGGGACGATAATAGGGTACCTTGCCGTATGTCTATGACTAACGGTTTAGGAATTAACTATTGGACACCGTTGAGAGTGGGACACCCTGTATAATTATCAAATTATGGTTTTCAGTCTGAGGGAGTATACGTCGAATGGCAACGTACTGCGTTTTCTAAAGTTATTTCCTTAAACTTTAAGTATTCAAAAAAAAAAAAAAAAAAAAAAAAAAAAAAAAAAAAAAGAAACTGTAAACTCAGAAATTTCTACTCAAGGAAAACTTTCAAATTTTATCATCGTTTAAAAAATACTTAAAATTTAGAATGGCAGTTTTTAAAAACGCATTACGTTACCTTCGGATGTCTATGTTCTGATGGTGAAAACCGTATTTCGATCATTATATTAGGTAATCAATTAAATTTTTTCACAGATTAATATAAGACTTTGCGATCGACTTTGCCATGAAGCGGCCCCTAACAGTTTCAATCATACATGTACTATCATCATACTATCTGAAATATATACTACTATCTAATCCGCCCGTTGTTGCCCGGGCCCGTGATAATAACTATAAATATACTTTAAATTTTAAATTAGTGTTGAATGATTTTATATTTTTAGAAGAAAATCTATAAAGTTGACAGCCTCACTGCTTTCGCCAGCGATTACCGGGCGTGTTACGCACAGCTAGAGGTCTGAACGGGCAGGCTCGAGCCTATTTTCATTTACGACACTTGGACTGGCCCTAGTCATTAAGGGGATTCTTCACGCACTTGAAAACACACGCTCCGTAATGTTAATCTTATGGGCAGGCAATTTTCGAATTTCTCGTTTCAATTTGAATATTTTTAATCGATTCTTTTTTGCATAGGATAGCTGAACTCAATCTTTAATATGACTCTTTTTTACTTTTTCGATTTTAGTTGCAGATTTTTTTAAAGGTACTATCAGTTTTGAAACTGGTTTCGAAATTGAAAGTACCTTAAATAAAAAAAAAATCTGCAAGCAAAATCAAAAAAGTAAAAAAGAGTCATATTAAAGATTGAGTTCAGCTATCCTATGCAGAAAAAAAAAATCGCTTAAAAATATTCAAATTGAAACGAGAAATTCGAAAATAACCTGCCCATAGGATTAACATTACGGAGCGTGTGTTTTCAAGTGCGTGAAGAATCCCCTTAATCTTTTCATGTCGGGCTGGGCTCGGGCCTTACGTTTTTCTGATAGTTCCGGAGCCGGTGACATCGTGATCGCGGAATCGAAAAATTTTTATGTAAATCGATAGTAAAAAGTCATATGAACAAAATGAGCGAGGTATGACTATAGGTTTCACAAGCCGAAAATAGGTTTAATTAATTTAATTATTATTAAAAACTTATAATGTTTTACCGTTATCGCGGATATTGATCACTCTTCTTAGAGCATTCTATAGAATTTTTTGTGCTCTTTCAGAAAAACTTGGTATGACAAACTTTATTCTGTCGGAAAAGTCTGTCATACCTATTTTAAGGAGGCGGTCGGTGATAAAATTTCACATTTATTTTGCTTTGTATTTTTACCGGTGGCGTCTGCATTTCGCGTCTGTAAGTGTCGGCTTTCCGCGATAACGGTAAACCATTATAGCTTTTTAATAATAATGAATTTAATTAAACATATTTTCGTCTTGTCAAATCTAGTCATACCTAACTTATTTTGTTCATATGACCTTTTTACTATCAACTTACATTTTTTTTTTTTTTCGATTTCGTGAATTTTCGATGTCACCGGCTCGGACCGGGTCGCGCCTAACTTATTTTTTTCATACCGAGCCGGGACTGGCTTCATTCTTTTTAGGTCTGCACGGACCAAAATATTTTTAGTCTCGTACTCGAACCATAAAAATCATTGCCTCGGCGTAGCCTGGGCCGTGTAAAAATCAATAAAATTTGGCCCGGCCCAAAAATGTTTGTAAAAAATTCATATATTTTTAAAATAACCGTTATTCTACAATTAAACTTAAAAATTTATTCTTTTTAAAGAATAGTATATTTCTAGGCCAGGGTCGGCGAACCTATGGCACGCGTGCCACAGGTGGCACGCTGGAGATTATTTTCGGCACGGCATAGACTCATATTCCAAATTAAGATATTGCAGAGCTCCCGTGTAAAGCAAGATAATTAACAAAATGGAACTTTTGATGCAGTCAATTTTCAAATTTTGTGAAGAAAATACACACAAAACTATTAGGTTAACTCTAGGATAGATGGCCATAGTTTTTAAAGATTGAAATAAAAATTCTTAGAAAGCAAATACAAGAAATATTGATGCATATTTAAAATTCCTGTACATATACTCATAATATTTTATGCAAAAAATAATAAAATATTGTAAACAAAAAGTATTAAACGAAATTGAAATTGAAATGGCAGATGGCCATCTCTCGTTTAAAGCCGAGGAGAGATGGCCATCCAATACAAGAAAGAAAATATTAATTTAAATAGCAAAAAAATAACACATTTCATATAGTTAATCATGAAAAACATATAGCAATTTGTAAAGGTGCAGTTATGGAAAATGAATGAAGAAAACTCGAATAAACAAAATTTGAAGTATAATTTCAATACTTCACTTTTCGTAAAATCTTACCACATGCTTGGCAAAGGTCTTGATAATTTGTACACGTTTCATGGAACCACTTCAGGTACCTTCTGCATTGTATCCAGTCATTCTTTTTGGATGTGATATTATATTGTTTTGGACAACCAGCACAGTGATCCTAATCCAATTCTATTTACCCGGAATCTGATTATTTAAATGTATTTCATTTTCGTCGCTACTGGAATTGTCGTGTTTTTTTTTTTTTTTCTCGCGTTAATTGTAGATTTATTACGTTAATTTAGTTTATTTATCAGCTTTATCAGTTTCTGTTATAAAAGTTTGCGACATTTTTTAGTATTTTCTGAAACAAATAAATCGTTAGGTCTTATTATATTATTATTATTAAAATATTTATATTAGTTAAAATTTAAATAACTATATGATTTAATATATTTATAAAAGTAAACGTTATACATTTATTTTATATTTATTTAGTTAAAATCCTCACTAAGTATAGTTTTGAAATATTTATTAAAGGTGGCCATCTCTCCTCGATTTATTGTGGCCATCTCTCCTGAAATTGAAGGACTGATGGTAGCCCAATGTAATGCATCAACAGCCATTGTACGTCTTTGTTTTAGTCTTAGAAGCAAAGATTAGATTATATACTTGCCTTTAAAGTCCATATAGTAAAATATATATATAACGTACGTACTGCAAAACATTCAGATACCTAAGTCAAAAAAAAAAAAAAAAAAAAAAAAAAATCAACCACTTATTTAATTTACATTAAAATTACACTTACTTTTTATAATCGAAAAACGCAACTGCACGTCGCAATAAATAAACTCGTTGAACTATTTCATACCAACAATGTTTATATTGCAATCTATGATGACGTTTTGGAGATATTTAGACTGGCCATCTCTCCTCTATGGCCATCTATCCTAGAGTTATCCTATAATTGTTTCCTGCTAAACAGCTGATTTATTAAGAATAAAACTTCTGTTAACTTATGTGCAATATTTTTCCCTGATAGACTTTATTTTAGGACTTGTGTGCAAATAGTTTCCATTTTGTGAATTCAGACGTGAAAATTATTAAATTAATATATATTGTGTAAAATCTCTGTACTTCTAGAAAGTTGTTACGATACAGTTAAATAATTTTACAAAATAAAAAAATAAAAAAAGAGCATTATTTTGAATTTAGACTTGCTGAGTTTTTCTAGATTATGTTGCTTGTTGTTGTCATACAGATTGAATAAACTAAAATGCAACTTTATAAATCCCAATTCATCTCAATATTGAGTCAAAAAATTATATTGAGAGAATTAGGAGATTATCGGGAAATAACGACCATAAGCGAAAATTCCGATGGTGAAATGGAAAAAGTTGGAATTTTGAATTCAATTCCATAGTCAGAAGTTTTTTCTTTAACCCCTTCGCGACGGGAGCCTTTTACGAAATGTTTATTACTTTGCTACCGGTTTTAAAAAAAACAGAAGTTTGTGCCTATTCAAATCGGGAAAATGCTCGGATTAAATAAGGCAAATTTTACAGTAAAATTTTACTGGTGAGGATAAACGAGGATTCTTAGGCCTATTTCCGGCACGTATACGTGTCGCTCGTCCCCAAGGGGTTAAGAAACCATTTTGATATTTTTATTTTCTGATAGTTATTTTTATTTTTATTATATTTATTTATTTATTTATTTTTGAGGGTGTTGGGTAGGCATGAAAAGTATGGAAAACTCAAGTAGAAACCTGTTGTCATGTGTCTCCAATCCAGCTAGCATTCTCATAAGGAAAAACTGGAATACGAAGCTGATCTGAATTGTTTGACATCTAAGATGTAACAAGAGAAGTAGGATTTTGTAACATACTTAAGTAATCAAAATGTAACTTATATATTTTAAATCCTCAATCAATATTTTAATTAATTTTGCCGCTTCGATCCACTTAATTTGTTGGCACGCCGTGATCATTTAAAATAGTTTTGGGAAAAAATTGGCACGCGGATGCGAAAAGGTTCGCCGACCCTGTTCTAGGCAATACAATTAAATATAGTACAACCTGCGAAAAGGAACCTGCCTATGACGGAATACTGTTTTATACGGAAAAATGTGTTGATCCACGCAAAATGTATATAGTAATGCGTGAGAAAATCTTGTTATTCATTTACAGCTGCTAAGAAGGAAACTTTTCTACAGCGGATTTTGTTTTTCTTTCCTGTGCGATTCTGGCTTAGAAGATTTTAATGTATAGCATTTTTCAGATTCTTAAGTCTCTAATTCATGGAATAACGATTAACTATATTAATGTTAAATGAAACATTTACATACAAATAGAGATACGTTAAAAAATAACGCTACAATAATTAAAAAACAAAATAAAAAATAAAAAATTACGATACAATAATTAACGATATTAACCCTTTATGTACTGAATTATGAATTCATGATAATTTTATCTTCTGAAGCATTTTTCGTGAATTGTTTACACTACATCAGAAG
The DNA here is from genome assembly GCA_963932465.1 of Maratus speciosus. NCBI lineage: Eukaryota > Metazoa > Arthropoda > Arachnida > Araneae > Salticidae > Maratus > Maratus speciosus. The sequence goes on along the minus strand of OZ010787.1, from coordinate 650,018,206 downwards.
ATTTACATAATCATTAAATAAATTTTAGGAGTATTTTAGAAGGATTAGAGGATTTAGAAGGATTCATTAAATTTGAATTGATAGGGATTTTGTGCAATATTTATAACCCCACACAAATCTTTTATTTTAAATCTTGTAGAATTAGGAAATGTACAATACAAATATAATGTTCTTAGAATAGAAATATTTCCGAATTGAAAAATCCCCCTCCCTCCTCCCGCCAAGAAAGCTGAAAAGATGCAAAGGCAAAGAAATCATCCTTTTAAAAATATTTTTGCTTTGTGTAACCCATAATGTTTTTGCAACAAGATAAAGTAATGTATCTCTAACTCATTCTTTAACTCATATTAATACGAATCGATGTATTAAATAAATTTTATAACAAGTTATTTTAATGGTAGTTATACCGTCAGTAGATAAAGAGTTAATCATAAATGCAATATTTACATACAAATAGAGATACGTTAAAAAATAAATATCGCCGCCTAGAAAATGAAACGAAAAAAGCGAAAATAAAGTATTTTTGGTCAGAACTTCTCGTACAAGACAATTTTTAACCATATCGACGTAAAAATCCATGTTTTGTAGATATTCAGTCGGCCGGGTTCGGGTCGAAATTTTAACTTTTTTTACGGGCCGGGCCGGTCTCGAGCCGAACTTTTAGATTTTATACCGGGCCGGGGTTTTTTAACTGCCAATAAACTGTAAGAATAAAGTAATATTGACACTGTGTATGCACAACTTAAAAAAGACATATATAAAAACTTTTAATGTATTGAGTACCATTTATAAAGTGTTATGTTTTACCAAACACAAAATTAGTAACACGTAAGGTATACACTAATCACACAAAGACACTCGCTAACAAATTTTAAACCAATGGTAGCGTTCTTTTTAAATTTCTCGTTTATATTTCACTATTTTAAATTGATTACTATTATTTTATTATTATTATTGTTATTGTTATTTGCATAGGACAGTTGAGGTCGATCGCTAACTGAGTCTTTTTTTTTACTTTTTCAATTTTAATTGTAGATCTTTTTTTTCTTCTTATGAGTTCTCTTTTCATTTCGGAACCGGTTCCAAACGCTGTCGATGGATTAACATTAGCTAGTGAGTTAGCTTTGCAACAATTAGTTCGTTTAAATATCTTTTATAATTGATAGCTTTGCAACGTTTAGCTCGTTTATTTTCCTATTAATATGTAAATATTAACATTCGTACATCTGTACTGTTTACTTGGCCTTAAAAGCCTAACACTGGTCACGGAAAGACACTCACTGGCTAATGTTAATCGAATGACAGCGCTTGGAACCGGTTCAGAAATGAAAAGAGACCTCATACACTTTAAAACCACTTCACCGGCTGCCCCGAGATAACTCGGGGGTAAAAGCACTGTTTCCCCATACCCTTCGCCGGTGAAGTGGTTAAAAAAAAACGGACCAAAAACGGAGATTTTACTGGCAATCGAGACGCCAGTACAATTTCCGTATTTTAACGGAAATTCTCCCCCCCCCCCCATAAATTCCAGGAATCCGTATTTTTCCTGGAATTTTCCCCCCATAAATTCCAGAAAATTTTCCGTTTTTCCGGAATTTATGGGGGGGGGGGATTTCCGTTGAAATATGGAAATAGTACTGGCGTCTCCATTGCCAGTAGAACCTTCGTTTTTTAGTCCCTTTTTTTACAGTGTAAAAAAAAAGAAGAAAGAAAGGAAATATACAATTAAAATTGAATAAGTAAAAAAAAAACTGAGTTAGACATCAACCTCAACTTTTCTATGCAAAAAAAAAAAAAAAAAAAAAAAAAAGAAATAATCAATAATAATAAAAAAAAAGCAGTTTATCAAATTACAACAACCATTTGGAAAATTATTTTTTCGAAGACTAAAATTTAAGACAAAAAATCGCACGGAGTTGATCATACATTACGTATACGCCATGTGTTAATAGTGTTATTACACGTAAAAATTCCAAGCAACAAAAATCGCCTGCGACTCGTACGTATTATCCACCTGAAACTTATGTATTATCCAAGCATTTCATTGGCTGTTCGGGAAAAGGCTTTTCCATCGTCAGATTTCCAAGAAATTTGACGACATATTTTAAATGAAATTTCATTAAACTTCTAAACATCCCACAGTATTACTTTTTATACCGTCGTATAGAGAAAAAAATGTACTTTTCAATGCAATTTGTTTGAAAGCTGTATCTCAATTTGTTTCTGAGTTATTAATTTTTGTTGTAGTTTTTATTACTTTTTTGTCATAGTGGCAACAGAAGGTATCCATCTCTGTTGAAACGGAAATACAGATTACTGTATAGACCAGGGTCGGCGAACCTTTTCGCATCCGCGTGCCAATTTTTTCCCAAAACTATTTTAAATGATCACGGCGTGCCAACAAATTAAGTGGATCGAAGCGGCAAAATTAATTAAAATATTGATTGAGGATTTAAAATATATAAGTTACATTTTGATTACTTAAGTATGTTACAAAATCCTACTTCTCTTGTTACATCTTAGATGTCAAACAATTCAGATCAGCTTCGTATTCCAGTTTTTCCTTATGAGAATGCTAGCTGGATTGGAGACACATGACAACAGGTTTCTACTTGAGTTTTCCATACTTTTCATGCCTACCCAACACCCTCAAAAATAAATAAATAAATAAATATAATAAAAATAAAAATAACTATCAGAAAATAAAAATATCAAAATGGTTTCTTAACCCCTTGGGGACGAGCGACACGTATACGTGCGGAAATAGGCCTAAGGATCCTCGTTTATCCTCACCAGTAAAATTTTACTGTAAAATTTGCCTTATTTAATCCGAGCATTTTCCCGATTTGAATAGGCACAAACTTCTGTTTTTTTTAAACCGGTAGCAAAGTAATAAACATTTCGTAAAAGGCTCCCGTCGCGAAGGGGTTAAAGAAAAAACTTCTGACTATGGAATTGAATTCAAAATTCCAACTTTTTCCATTTCACCATCGGAATTTTCGCTTATGGTCGTTATTTCCCGATAATCTCCTAATTCTCTCAATATAATTTTTTGACTCAATATTGAGATGAATTGGGATTTATAAAGTTGCATTTTAGTTTATTCAATCTGTATGACAAGAACAAGCAACATAATCTAGAAAAACTCAGCAAGTCTAAATTCAAAATAATGCTCTTTTTTTATTTTTATTTTTATTTTGTAAAATTATTTAACTGTATCGTAACAACTTTCTAGAAGTACAGAGATTTTACACAATATATATTAATTTAATAATTTTCACGTCTGAATTCACAAAATGGAAACTATTTGCACACAAGTCCTAAAATAAAGTCTATCAGGGAAAAATATTGCACATAAGTTAACAGAAGTTTTATTCTTAATAAATCAGCTGTTTAGCAGGAAACAATTATAGGATAACTCTAGGATAGATGGCCATAGAGGAGAGATGGCCAGTCTAAATATCTCCAAAACGTCATCATAGATTGCAATATAAACATTGTTGGTATGAAATAGTTCAACGAGTTTATTTATTGCGACGTGCAGTTGCGTTTTTCGATTATAAAAAGTAAGTGTAATTTTAATGTAAATTAAATAAGTGGTTGATTTTTTTTTTTTTTTTTGACTTAGGTATCTGAATGTTTTGCAGTACGTACGTTATATATATATTTTACTATATGGACTTTAAAGGCAAGTATATAATCTAATCTTTGCTTCTAAGACTAAAACAAAGACGTACAATGGCTGTTGATGCATTACATTGGGCTACCATCAGTCCTTCAATTTCAGGAGAGATGGCCACAATAAATCGAGGAGAGATGGCCACCTTTAATAAATATTTCAAAACTATACTTAGTGAGGATTTTAACTAAATAAATATAAAATAAATGTATAACTTATTCTATATTCAAAGCTGGAGTAGCACAGTTGAAGTTTATTCCAACAGAGCGAAAAATGTCCAGACCAGGGATCGAACCTGGATACTTGGCGTGCCGTGCCAATGCCTTACCTGTTAGGCTATATATTCGTTCCCTTCATTATAAATGTATAACGTTTACTTTTATAAATATATTAAATCATATAGTTATTTAAATTTTAACTAATATAAATATTTTAATAATAATAATATAATAAGACCTAACGATTTATTTGTTTCAGAAAATACTAAAAAATGTCGCAAACTTTTATAACAGAAACTGATAAAGCTGATAAATAAACTAAATTAACGTAATAAATCTACAATTAACGCGAGAAAAAAAAAAACACGACAATTCCAGTAGCGACGAAAATGAAATACATTTAAATAATCAGATTCCGGGTAAATAGAATTGGATTAGGATCACTGTGCTGGTTGTCCAAAACAATATAATATCACATCCAAAAAGAATGACTGGATACAATGCAGAAGGTACCTGAAGTGGTTCCATGAAACGTGTACAAATTATCAAGACCTTTGCCAAGCATGTGGTAAGATTTTACGAAAAGTGAAGTATTGAAATTATACTTCAAATTTTGTTTATTCGAGTTTTCTTCATTCATTTTCCATAACTGCACCTTTACAAATTGCTATATGTTTTTCATGATTAACTATATGAAATGTGTTATTTTTTTGCTATTTAAATTAATATTTTCTTTCTTGTATTGGATGGCCATCTCTCCTCGGCTTTAAACGAGAGATGGCCACCTGCCATTTCAATTTCAATTTTGTTTAATACTTTTTGTTTACAATATTTTATTATTTTTTGCATAAAATATTATGAGTATATGTACAGGAATTTTAAATATGCATCAATATTTCTTGTATTTGCTTTCTAAGAATTTTTATTTCAATCTTTAAAAACTATGGCCATCTATCCTAGAGTTAACCTAATAGTTTTGTGTGTATTTTCTTCACAAAATTTGAAAATTGACTGCATCAAAAGTTACATTTTGTTAATTATCTTGCTTTACACGGGAGCTCTGCAATATCTTAATTTGGAATATGAGTCTATGCCGTGCCGAAAATAATCTCCAGCGTGCCACTTGTGGCACGCGTGCCATAGGTTCGCCGACCCTGGTATAGACCAACCAGAAAACGAATAAAATGCGGATTAAACCAATAAAAACCTTCAGATATGCTTTTGATTTCCCATCCTGACGAGAACAATAACCATTTTTCCAAATGGTTAATAATAATAATCAATTTAAAATATTGAAATACAAACGAGAAATTTAAAAAGAACGCTAACCATTGGTTTGACCTTTGTTAGCGAATGCCTTCGCGTGATTGGTGTATTCCTTATGTGTTATTAATTTTATGTTTGGTAAAACATAATACTTTATAAATGGTACTCAATACAATAAAAGTTTTTATATATGTCTTTTTTTTTTAAGTTGCGCTACACAGTGTCAATATTACTTTATTCTAATTGGCATTTTATTAAAAAAAACCCATATGGATTATCAGTACATATGCATACGAGATCAATTTATAACAAGTCGGAAATTGTATGTCAAACGTGGCAAATGTGGTGCATTCGTACTATAACTTTATAAATATTCAGATCTTGGTGCAGTAGCTGTTGCACTCTTATACAAAAATGCATGAATGCAAAATTTATGACGATTTTATATATTAAATTCCGTCATACGGAAATTATAGGACTCCATCTTAAAGAGGACATCATCCCCATGGCAACCTAGAATCATTACTTATCAGGGGATATCATTCAATTAACGACTTAAGATAGGATTTAATAGAATGAAGAAAACTTTTATGAATATTTTTTTACGTTTTGATTCGATTTTCATAAAATTTGAAATGAATCGACCCAATTCTGCAACGATTCTATATATTAAGTTTCAAACTATTCGGTTGGGTAGTTTTTGCGCTGTTATATGCGGACAGACGGACGGAACAGACGACGCCTATAGGTGCTACGTATTTATATAATTAACCAAAAATCACGCACTAAAGCTTATCCATTCTGAAGTGATACTTAAATGTATACGATTTCATTCTCTGAATTAATGCTCATTACATGATTATCACAGTAAATTCTGATAACTACTTATAGTCCAAGAGCCGACAGCACAAAAACCTATGTTATCAAGCTCAAGAAAAAAAACCTTTATTTTAAGGGAGAGTAGAAGTAAAGAAATCTAATGATCCATGTCTGTCGGAAGCGGAGTGGTGCATAAGCCAAAAATGAATACCACCAATGGTTGACTCGTAGGTTTATCATTGTGTTTGTCCTACAACTTTCCTCCATGTTTTCATACTTTTGTTTGTAAGACAAACACAATGATAACAGGGGCGCCATTTCAGAATTTTCTTGGGGGGGGGGGGGGCAAGGCTGTCTTTGAGGACAGTGGCATAGCCAAGGGTGGGGTGGGGTTCGGCGGGGAGGGGGGGGGGGAGCCTGTACTCTCTCCCATCAAAACGAAAACCTATGAAAAATTCCGTTTTAAGGAGGTTTTTTTATCTTAGCAGGTATAATTTCAAGATAGTGACTAACATTTTTTCCGTTTAAGACAGTATTCTATTATAGACAGTTTCACTTTTTACAAGTATTCTTAAAGGGATTTAAAACATCCTTTCTATAGTATACCTCTGAAGAGTATAGGTATATTACATTTATTGTAAAACTTGCGAATACGAAACCTGTCAAAAAAAGAATTGTTTCGTAAACGGAAAAAAAAATTAAGTTTCTATGAAGAAAGCACTATATAATTATTCTTGCTAAGAAGGGTACCTGTCTAAAACGGAGATTTTTTTTTTTTTTTTTTTTGGGCTTTGCAGGCTTTACGGACAGGACAGAAAGCCATTTAATAAGTTTCTTAGAGTGGGGAGAGGAGGCAAGATTTTGTTTGAGGGGAAGGGTTTGAAATAGCATGCCATTCTTAACATTTTCATAAGCACGGGATTCTTCAAGAAATATTTGTAACACTTTCCAACGCAGTTGAAAAGTGAATTGGGTTTGTCTGACCATCTGGTCATGCTCTAACTCACGTAAATAGACTCGGATTAACGCGTAATTGATATATGCTATTAATGTTTACAATGGAATGTTTGGTATTCAAAATGAAGTGTGTATCATTCATAGTTCATTTACAGGACGACTCAAAAGTATTCCGTTAGATTATGGTCTATCGGGTAAAATCATTTGCGGTATATTTAATATTGTTGTATTATAGTATTTAAACATAATAACATTTATATACATTATTGGAGTGTACTAAAAGATGACTACTACATGTAATGTTATGTTTAGCACTTACAGTTCGCGTCCGGGAGAACTCACAAGTATTCCGTTATATTATATGTCTATGAAGAAAGAATATTTGTGACGTATTTTAATTATGTTACTCCGTTAAAAACATAATGAAATTGATAAAAATTTCTGAGATGTACTAATTAGAGATGAGTTCGGGCTCATTTTTCAGAGCCCAGGGCCAACAATTTTAAATCCGAATCCGAAAAAGTTTGTGCCATCAGAGCCCGATTCCGATACCGAAAGTATACACGGAAAAAAAAGGTTTAAGAAAAATTCATACTTAAAAGCTGTTCTAAATGTAATAGATCTCATTTTTTAACAACTGTTAATCTCTAGCACATAATTAATTTTATGAAATTTACATTAAATCTTATCAAAAGAGACGTTTAGTGTCAAATAGAAATATATACTTCCCTAAAAAGATTTTTAAATTTTTCTCCCACAACAAGTAGGTATCTCTGATGGACACAATAACGAAGAGCATTTTATGTATAAATTAATGAAATTTGCAGAAATTATGATTTATATGACGAAGAATCGAACAGCGTTTTCTGTTTCCTATAAAAGGTGTACATCTTTCGCATTTATCATGGCTTTGAAAATAAGTTTAAATTATAAATTTGACACCGTTACCGAAAAGATCCGATGCTTTTATAGAGAAAGAGGAAACGCTGCTTGATTGCTTATAATCGGGAATAACAACACATGCCAATTTTATGTACTTACGTATGAAAGTGATTGTATGAATATGAAGAACAGAGCCACAGAATGAGCAGACTTCAAGAAGAAGCATGAATAAAATCACCAACATTATTTTCATATAAAGAGCGATTACAATCGCAGACAATAGGAGACTAAAAATTTGCAAATCTTAGGCTAATGCTGATTGACGTAAAAGAAAATATTTATTTCGCGTTAGATCTCTGAAAAAAGTAATAATAAATAAACATTCCAATTAAACAGTATCCTAATGGCGCCATATTCTGATTGCCGCCAACATCAATAGGTCATTACTCGCGTTAAACTACAGGCATAAATCATCAAATATCACAAGTTTTCTTTCAAAATAATGTTCGACAAATACTAAAAAAAAAAAAATCTATTTCTCTTTCCTCCTGATCAAAATAGCATTAAAAAGACTTGTAATGGGATAATTAATTTTTAAGGGGTAAAAAAATTATTTTTTGTTTCGACACGAGTACGAGAATAAATAAAATTGCCAATTTGAGAAAGAATGGGCCCGAGCCCAAAGGCTGGTATAAAAATCAAACCCGTGTCAGGTGCGGGTTGAGTTCGTCTCATCTCTAGTGCTAATACATACTTTCTGTAGAATATGGGGTGTGAAACATTCATCACTCATTTACAAGTATATGCAAAAGAGTTCGATTATATGATGTTCTACGGGTAAAAACTGTTCGCAGCGTATTTCAATTATGTTGCACTATTTCAAACATGATGAAACTGATATATATTACTGAAGCTAACAACAAAATGCTTGCAGTAAAATAGGATGGGGATTGCATTTATCATTCATTTACAGGGACGCATAAAAGATTTCAGGAACAAATTCTGTATGCGAAGTTTGGCTATTAGGAATGATTGCTGCAAGTCCGTTTTCACTTTTTAGTTTAACTAAATTTTTGAATGCTACATGGTGTACATAAATTCTATAGAACATATACAGAGCAATTTTTAAATTCGTAAGACACACAGAAAAATTCGTAAGCATTATTGAGAAAGAGCAGGAATTGCTTAAAGATGTTATTTTTAATTTGAATTATGCAGCTTCAAGTTGTCTTTCAAGCTCAACTACATTTAGTATAATATACTAAGGTAAGTTTGCTGCATATAAATACAATCATATACAGGAGTATGCAAAGAACTGGATATATAATCGCCTATGGATTATATATCCAGTCTCTCCAGGACACTCATGGAAGCGTAATTTAAGTAGGTTAAGCATTGCTTGTAAATTTCAGCATTAATATGTGGTGTGTATTAAAATCTGTATGTCATATACAGGGCTGTACAAAAGAATTTAAGTATGTTTCCCCCTATCGGTAGAAACTGCTGAAGGGGAATTTTTTACTATGTTATGCATTTTTTTACTAAACATAATTTAAGCACACTGTGGTTGACATATGTACAAATTTATAGATCATATACAGAGCTTCACAAAAGAACTGGATTACTTTTACGGTTATGGGCGGTAATTATTGAAATATGGTTTTTAAATGTGGTATAAGGACTGTTTCCTAGAAATCTGCACAAACTTTTCTTGACTTGAAAGTCATTAAAAAACGAGATAAAGAACTCAAATGGGCACTGTAAGGTGACTTCAATAACCACATTCCTCTGTAAAACTGTTATCGGATTTCAATTAAACCGTTTCGTTTGACATTATCGATTTTACTTTTGGTAGTACTTGCTAGACATTGTACAGAATTTAAGTTCATAATTTTGAAACAATACTTGATTCGATTGATCAATTTCTGGATGTTACCTGCTTTCTAGCCTTTGGCATACACCTTTGACTTCAGATACTTTCAGAACCGCTCAATTGGTCAAATTTGGGGAACGCTAACCAGGTTGTCAGGCTTCTTTATGAAAGTGAAGTTTTGCTGGCGGAAATGGCTGAGAACGATTTTGCAGAGATGACTGCTATCCAAGTCTGGCCAGATACCGTAATCACCGTCATTGTAGTTGCTACAGATGTAGGGGATAAGAAGACTGCGAATGCCCTTGTTCAAATGTCGTTGCCCATTGAAAGCGAACCCAGACTTTCGGATGAACTGACGACTCAAACCTTTCGGACCCATTGCAATCCATACGAGGATCTTGTCTTGGAATTTTGCTTTAGTAGAAAATTTAATGATATCTTGGGTCGTAGAGACGTCAGATGTATAATAGCCACCGTTATAGTTAAACGTGGAACGCTTGAGTTTAAAATATGAGCCGTCACCGTCATCGAAGATGAATATTCTATCAGAGAATTTTCTGAACAAGTGACCACACTTCGTTTTCACGACAACCATTTGTTTTTCTGTTCATTCTGTTATGACCATTTCTTGTAATATTTGATGTTCAGGTTCTTAGTGATTGTCTTTTGTTGGTGGTTAGGTGAAACACTGTATTTCGAAGGGATGGGATGGATTAATACTCGGTCGTTATCGTCAAACAGTCCTTTCAACTGCTCTAACTCTGGCTTGGAGATTTTTTTTTTTTTTTGCCTTCCTACCCGATCCCAGCTCTTTTTTGGCCGAGAGTCCCTCCTAGTAACATTCTAGAACATCGTATGCAGTTCGTTTGGTGATATTTTCAGAAAATAAATAGTTCACGATGGACTTGCTCCTTGATGAATATTGCTTTCGTAAAACTTGTACACAATAATACATAGACACTCCTCTTGTGGCTCTATTCTCGGAAAACACAGATTATTTAATGATCTCTTGGCTAATGGCCATGCTCTTATATACCATAGCACAACACTTCACGTGCAAGTTTCACCTGATTCGGTTTCCTTTGCTATTTTACATAATTGCAAAGTTTGTGCGGATTTCTAGGAAAAAGTCCTTATGTTTCTAAAATGTTTAATTAGATATATTATTTACCTTATTGAAAGGCTAAGTTTTGCTAAAGCATTCTTGATGTGTTGGAAAGTGTTTCATAATCTATGCTTGATGCATGATTTTTCTCTCTTGTTTAATTTTCAAGGGAAGACCATGCTATTTTATTTATTTATTTGCTTATTTTTCTTGCAGAGCGACGCATAATCAATTCGTCAATTGACCGCAGAAAAAAAAAATGCGAAATTTGCAAATTAGACTTGGAAAAAATAGATAAATTGGCAAATTAGAATTTTTTTTTATATAATTATTAGTTTATATACCTAAAGTGTTTATTTATACGTGTTATCTATTTTTTTTCTTCAAATTTTGAATGTTATACAACCTAGTTTTCGTTTGACTTTGAGAGTTAGACAGTTTGATATTTACTGAACCGGAAGCCCAATACTTAGATTATAACTTACACTTAACATCGTGTTAGTTAATCGCAGAATCTTGTGTGCGATGATTATTCTGTTCCTAAAGTTAAAAGTTGTACGGACCTATATTTATTAATATTTTGATACCGATTTTAACTTATTTTCTAATTATTTGTAAATAAAGTAAATTGTTGATTTTAAAACAAAAGTTGTTCTCTCTGAAATTGCGCTACCCTTTCTCACATAAGAGTGACAATATGTTCCCTAGAAGACTATCTAGAAAGACTATTCTTCTGATATTTTAAATAATTTTATAATTTAAATTTCTGTATTAGTGTATACAAAAAATTTAAAGAGATTTTTTGTTTAACTATCTATAAAACGTTATTTAAGCTGTTACGGCTATTTAAGAAGTTTTGTTTATTTTGTTTACTCGTTTTGTTATTACACATTTTTTTTTTTTAAATATTTATAAATTCGAAAAAATCCCAAGTATCAATTCAAAAAAGCTTTTCTTACATTTATCGAAAGTTGCCCTGAAAATGCTATAAAATTTTTCAATGCCTGTGTTTTAAAGTACACAGTACTATAGAGTTTTTCAGAGTTATACTCGTAACTTTTAAAAACATTATTAGATCCGTTTTATGTTTTTCGAACATTAAATTGGAATTTAAAAAAATGTATAAAATTATAAATTTTAATAGCATATAACTTTATGAGTGTATAATATATATATTTGAAAATATACAACATAATTATAAGTGCATGTTTTCCAAAGTTTTATGAATTGAAGCTAACATTTTCCAAGTTTTCTCAAAGTATTTTGGATTAATGCAAAATTGCAAAAATGCTATGAAAAGACAGTGTCTAAAATATTGAAATACAACAGAGCAGGTAAGAAAGCTTTTTTTTACATATGTGTTTAAATAAAATAATGATAATTGAGGCAAAAGTTAATACTTCCAAATAACCAAATGAAAACAGAAGATTCACGCTTTAAAAAACTCTAAAAAATAAAGACATGTACGTATATTAACTTTGAATTTGAAAAATGTTTAATTAGTAGATGTTCCAAGTGTCACGCATCTCAGTAATATCATACACTGGATATTAAACAAATGTTGAACATCTTTTTATGAAACGGAAAGCTTTATACAATGCGAAAAGTGCGTTACCCAAGACTGGACTTGGGTGCCAGTGACGTCAGAGGGAGAAACGAAACCTGCGCGTGGACCCTACCGAGTGTTCAACTTACCGTGGCTTTTTGTGCTGTCGGCTCTTGGACTATTAATTTAAATTTAGAACAGTGCTATAAAGACACTCTCCTTAACTACATAACGTAATTTTTAAATTTAGACGTGCATCACCATAATAAACATGATATTGTATTAGTCATAATTTATCTAAAATATCAGTGGAAGTTTCGTTTTCAGTTTCTAAAGAAATAATCAGTGTAAAATAAATTATATAATTCTATCAATTTTTAGATATTTGAGAGACTTTTAAATTTAGACTTGTATCACCATAATAAACATGTTATTGTATTAGTCATACTTTATCTAAATTATCAGTGGAAGTTTCGTTTTCAGTTGCTAATGAAATAATCAGTGCCAAATAAATATGATATAGTTCTATCAATTTTCAGATATTTTAAAGACTGGCCACTGGCCCATTTTTTATCAGAAAACAAACACGTTTTTGTGGGCACTAAAATAGGCATAACGGTAATCTGCGATGAAATTATTGCTCGAGATATATTAAGGTTATCGGATTCTTGCAATCATTTTAAGAGCCAATCTATATAAGAATCACCCGGAATCGGGGGTCTGTGATTAAATGGTAAACCGATTCATGTGATTTTTTTTTTCTCAGAGAGATGACTATTAGAAAGAAAGAAATCCAGAATATTAATGCCGTGAGACCATTGGTTTTCATTTGGTGGGGGGTCAAAGGTCAGAGCGCCGCTTGAAAAATTGAATTTGTATGTTTTGTATAGTACTTCTTATAATATGCATTGAAGTTATCCCACAAAACAAATTGCATGGTTGTATTGTGTATGGTTGGCCCTTTGCTGTTCAAGAATACAAATTATGGGATATGTGTAATGTGGTGAGCTAGGAGGCTTCAAAAATTGAATTTTTTTTGAAATTTCACTATAGTTTTGACAGATTTAGCTCTTTGCATTGAAATCATCCCATCATTTTTTACTGCTGAATGCTTCCCTATGATGAAATGAAACACAGAAAAGTAGGCCCCACCATGGGCAGACTTTAATGCATTCCTAAATTTTATGCCAAATTTCCAAAAAAAATATTTTTGCCTATTTTAAGTGAGGTATATTAGACATGCATTAAATTCAGAAGCTTCTACAATAATAATAGAAATGTAGAATAACTATTCACCTTTCAAAATCACCAAACAGAATCATGGGCACTAAAGCAGTTTTCATTGGGTAATGGAAATTGCATTGTAATATAATTAGGAAATACGCTACCACGACCTTAGCCTTCAATCATTGCCAAGAATAAAAACGCTTACAATTATTTCTGAAATGCATATATTTTTTATTCTAACATGAATTTGCACATGTATAACAATAAATATTTTTAATATGTTTTTGTTATAGGCAGTGAAGATGCTTTAATGAAGTGAAAAGAAGCATGTAAACTAGATGATGATATAAGCATAAATCAAACACTTTGTGCGAATTTTAATACAAAAGTTAAAATCTTTAACAACGATTTAACACACAAATACGTAGAAACACGACACATAAAATCCCATACCATCATTTCGAGGGTTCCCGGATCCCCCGTATGGAGGGATACTGCGCAGTGACTCCTTTTTTTCAGTTAGTTCTGGTTCATTATGTCATTTCTTTAGGATATATAAACTCTTGTTTTCACCTTTTCAATCATTCCATAAGCCAGTACAGTAAAACCCCGATAATTCGGATTAATTGGGACCAGACCCAATCCGAATTATCGAAAATCCGGATTATCCGGAGAATGAGAAAAAATGAAATAAAATAAAACATACTTACAGAAAATCACCTTTATATTAAACATATTGAATATTTACAGACAGTAAAAATGTTTACCTTGTAATTATAAAGTTTGTAATCTTCTGCTGTGCCAGTTTTGTATACATTTTACGGGCCGCACGGTCACTCATCCGCTTGAGCATAAGTAGTTCGTTGGGTGTAGTCTCCACCTAACGTTCAAAATAAACCATTAATTGTTCTAAATGAGACGTTGCTTCATTATGGCTAATAACTTTTGGTTGATCATCATTGATAATCGTGTTTTTGTCTGTATCATCTTCATTTGCGTTTTTTTCAATTGTGCACAAAGCGTCATGTATAAGTGAGGCGTAACGGTCATGTATAAGAGAGGCGATATTTTCTGCTTCTAACCAATTGCTAATGTCGCTGATATCAACATCTGAGCAACCATAAATTTTTTTTAACATGCTCACAAAATCTTCAGGTGTAATTTCTCTTTCATTCTCGCTTATTCCTCCTTCTGTTTTAAGCTTATTATTCGAGAAATCACAATTTGCAGGCCATAAATTCTTCCACGACTTTCGGAGAGTACTCTCAGTACCCTGATCCTAAGATTCAGCAATCATATAGATTACTTTCTTGACATTGATTGATTTGAGAATCTCTACCATTCCATGCTCTCCATCATCTTCTAAAAGTTCATTCAGCATTTGTCGTTCATAAACTTTCTTAATGTTCTGAAGAATCCCTTCATCCATTGGCTGTACAGCGCTGTCATATTAGGTGGTAAAATCTTTACCGTTATGTTTCCTTTTGTCAGTTGACTTTCTTCGGGGTGTGTCGGGGCATTATCAATTAGGAGGACAGCTTTGATGGGTAAGTTGCACGATTTTAAATATTTTGTAACACCCCGAACCATTAAATTGCCAAACTTAAAGTTTTACATTGTTATTTCTTTGAAGGATAACATCAAAGAGTTTAAATAAGAATGCTTAAGGTATTCTTCTAAAGATTTCAGAAAATATTTTTTTATTCAGAATACGTGGATGAATTAAATGAATGTTATGGAAATTTGCCGTTCGCGTCTCAAACTTGAAAACAAATTGACCAGACCGATCCGAATTATCCGGAGATACGAATTAACGGGGTCCGAATTAGCGGAGTTCCACTGTACTCGGGGCTATAACCGAGGGGCTCTTCGAACCCATTTTAATTCTCGTTTTTTCCCCTCACTGGGAATCCCGGAATCCTCGAAACGATCGTATGGGATTTTTTGTGTCGTGTTTGCACGTATTTGTGCGCTGCTACAAGATCAAGTGGATTATTTCCAGTTTCAGAACTTATTAGGCCAAACGATTTGGCATGGTACTGGAAAAAAATAAAAACAAATGTACCTCCAGAAAATATTTCTGAAAAAGATCTCATAGAAAATCGAAGTGGAACTACGCTAGAACTTGAGTATATGATTTTTGCAAAGCACAGATACGAATTTGGAACAATTTGGGCATAACCTCGCTATTGCCAACATCCTGCACAATACTCCTCCAATTGCGAACGAACCAAATTCTGAGCACAGTGCTTCATATTTCAAAAATGTATAAGGTCTCAAACCCATGCCCTTTCTTACCCTGCATTTTATGATTAGGATGTTCGCAATAGCGCGGTGGTGTCCAAAATGTTCCAAATTTGTATCTGTGATTTGCACAAATCATATCCTCAAGCTCTAGGGTAGTTCTACTTCAATTTTCTATGAGATCTTTTTCAGAAATATTTTGTGGAGGTACATTTTTTTTTTCATTACCATGTCAAATCGTTAAGCCTGGTGAGTTCAGAAACTGGAAATAATCTACTTGATTTTGTAGCAGCATATGGCCCACAACACATGTGCTTGATAACTTGCATAAGGAATATTCATCCATGTTTAAAATAACTTTTAAAAATAGTCTCACTTTCAAACAGACAGTATGCAGCAAGACTGAAGTAGTTTATAATCATCTGGTTTACATGCTTCTTTTCACTTCATTAAAACTTAAAACATCTTCACTGCCTGTAACAAAAACATATTAAAAATATTTATCGTTATACATGTGGAAATTCATATTAGAATAAAAAATATATGCATTTCAGAAATAATTGTAAGCGTTTTTATTCTTGGCAATGATTGAAGGCTATGATCGTGGGAGCGTATTTCCCAATTATATTACAATGCAATTCCATTACCAAATGAAAACTGCTTTAGTGCCCATGATTCTGTTTGGTGATTTTGAAAGGTGAATAGTTATTCTACATTTCTATTATTATTGTAGAAGCTTCTAATGCATGTAGAAGCTTCTAATGCATGTCTAATATACCTCACTTAAAATAGGCAAAAATATGTTTTTTTGGAAATTTGGCATAAAATTTAGGAATGCCTTAAAGTCTGCCCATGGCGGGGCCTACTTTTCTGTGTGTCATTTCATCATAGGGAAGCATTCAGCAGTTAAAAATGATGGGATGATTTCAATGCAAAGAGCTACATGTGTCAAAACTATAGTGAAATTTCGAAAAAAATTCAATTTTTGAAGCCTCCTATCTCACCACATTACACATATCCCATAATTTGTATTCTTGAATAGCAAAGGGCCAACCTTACACAATACAACCATGCAATTTGTTTTGTGGGATAACTTCAATGCATATTATAAGAAGTACTATGCAAAACATACAAATTCAATTTTTCAAGCGGCGCTCTGACGTTTGACCCCCCACCAAATGAAAACCAATGGCCTCACGGCATTAATATTCTGGATTTATTTATTTCTAATGGTCATCTCTCTGAGAAAAAAAAATCACATGAATCTGTTTACCATTTAATCACAGCCTGGGTGATTCTTATATGGAATGACTCTTAAGGGGAAAGCTGGTGTAAAACCATCAAAAGATTAGATTTTTAGTCTAAAATGAGCCGGTATGAAATCTAAAAATTTTGCCACACCCATATTTCTATAATAAATGACGATATTTCCGAAGCAACGTTGTCCTAGAATTAAAATCCAACAAAAACATAGTAATTTTCACTTAAGATTATATGCCCGCAATTGATGGATTACCGAATAATAATAATATTGATGACCACTCAGACAGTAACGTACATTCCTTAAAAAATGACTTAATATGACGCATTCATTAAAAAATGACTTAGACAATTACATTCAAAAGAAGATTCAGTTAGAATATTAGTGTAATTCAGGATGAAATAAAAAGACGCTTAATGAAAATCATAAATTTATAGCGCTACAGAAAAAAAAAAATGTAGATTTTTAAAATGATTTCTCTGTAATTTATTAAACCAAATTAAGTTTTATAAAAACATGTATAATGATCACTTATAAACAGATTAAGTAAAATAATGCTATAAAAAGTGATAAAATATCTTAATTAAGATTGACGATCGTTTCGTCGCACCAACGGCGACATTTTCAAAATCATTCACGAGAGAAAATATTTTCTATCATATTTTCTACCGTGAATGATTTTGAAAATGTCGCCGTTGGTGCGACGAAACCATCGACAATCTTAATAAAGATATTTTATCACTTTTTAGGGTTCCGTACTTAAAAAGTAAAAACGGAACCATTATAAGATCACTCCTGTGTCTGTCTGTCACAGCCATTTTACTCGTAAACTATGCAACGTGGAAAGTTCAAATTCGGGGAAGTAATAAAGACTATTGACCCACATATTTACAGATTAATAAATATTCATAAATATATTTAGGAAAAATGTAGAAGGGCTAATTAAGTTACTTGAAAAAAAAAATCTTTTCTTTGTATATCGTGTGAAAGCTTTCGTAACTCTGAAATCAAAAATATATTTCAGTTAATTTTAGGTATTATATTTTCAAAGTTATGGTAGAAAATGTAGTGCAAAAATAAGTCCCTGCACCCCCCCCCCCCCCCATCTAACTCCGAATCTATTGAAACTAAAATTATGAAAAAATTAGAGGTAGTAGACATTAATTTAAACCTTGCCGGAAAATTATAGCGATTACCCTAGGTCAAATAGTTTTTGAGAAAATCGCATTTTTTCGTTACACTTAAATTTCGATTTACGGGCTTCAGCAAAAGCGTTGAACAGAGCTGGAGGATTGCTGATCATGAATTTCGGAAAAAATCGTCGGTAATTAGCCGAAATATTAACCCTTAAAGACACGGACGGTTTGGGCATACATAATGACAGGGACGGCGTACTCTATGCTCCATCGGCTTTTAAAGCCTAGATATCAAATTTTAAGGATATATTTATGCAATGCAATGCTCAGTAGCAGTATAAAAGCAATAAACGTCAAATTGTTAAAAACAGACTAATTTAATGAGAATTAATCACATAAATACTATGGGATTCGCGACTAGTTTCCATTGAGTGGCTCTCTCAATACACCTACTTTGTCTTTAAATGTTAACTAAAAACCTATATGGAATAACAAATATACCGAATAGCTATATTTGCTATTATTTAGGTTCCATAATCTTTGAACTTTCATGGTATATCCATTTATACTATTCTAGTACACAGGGGAAAATGAAAGTCCCTTTAACCTGAAAATACTTGTGAATGGAGAAAGCTACAGCTAGAAAAGTGAGGTAACGGTATAGTAAAGCGACTAAGCCCGATTTAATGAAAATGACCGAAGCGCCCCCCAGTGGCGAAATTTTGAAGATAGCCACTGCAAATCGAAAACGAAAAGAGATAGAGCAAAATTTCCAGTTAGAAAGTTTTAGATCATCAATTAATTAATAGGGTGGATCGCTGTTATATGGGGGGAAAAAAGTTCTAATAATCAAAACCTACCTATGCGGAAAAGATGTTCTATTGTATGGGGATTAAGATAAAAATAATAAAAATAATAAATTTTAAATTTTAATACTGCCGCAAGGGGGTTGAAATTTCTAAAAATTTGGAAAAAAGACCTAATTTTCGTTAGGTGATTTTTGACTCAAAATATTTTTTTTACTATTAATCAAAAAGTACCTATGCGGAAATGATATTATATTGTATCGGAATTAAGAGAAAAATAATAAAAAGAATAAATTTCAAAATTTAATACTCCCGCAAATGGGTTGAAATTTCGAAAAAAATGGAAAAATACCAATTTTTGGTTAAACGATTTTTGATTCAAAATAATTGTTTTAATATTTATCAAAACCTACCTATACGGTAAAGATGTTAAGATTAAGCGAATAATAATTTAAAATATTAATTTCAAAATTTATTACTGCCGCAAGGGTTTTGAATTTTGGAAAGAAAATAGAAATTCCATCTTTTTCGTCTCTCTAAAATTTCTGCAACATAGCGATGCTGAGAAAAGACGTGATTTTCCCTATATTTGGGTCTCACTGTGATATGCCAACGAATATGCTTATTACCTACGAAAACCTAATAATAAAGTGCGTATGATAGCATTCAAAAGAAAACCGAAGTAAGTAAACAGTGTATAGATCTACACTTTCCTCTTCATGTGAAGAAGTTGCTAATAAGTTAGAAGAGACCTGGAAACGAGCTTCAATCCCAATAATTGACTACTACAGCATTTTGAGAAAAATTTGATCATACCACGACAAATATCGTGCTCTTCTTAAATGTTACAAAGCAAGAAAAGATATTGAAAGCTACCGCAATCAGATTGACGCTTTCCGAAAAAAAGCAAATGCTTTATTTGATATATCGACATGTACTTGTAAATCGTTTGAAGGTTGACGCTGTAAGAAAGAACGGAAAGTACCGATGAACGAGAGAAAATTTCTATTAGACCAGCGAACTGACAGAAAACTGGAAAGAGGTCACAGGATTGGAAAGTCACATTACAAATAACTAAAGCCAAGAGCGTTATGTGGAGAGAAACAAAACACTGCCTGATGTTTCTTCCAGTTCATTAGATTTGAATATGAATATAATTATTGGGTGTAAATTGAAGCGGCGTATGTGCGAGCATAATGACATTTCTGCATCGTCATCTATCATTGAAAGAGGGGCCTAAAACGCTGACGACATCACTGTCGTACATGTAGTGACGAAATTTCCAGCCGTAGCCAAAACATTGGACCGTTTTCACATTTCCGACCGAGCAGGCGCTGCCATAGTGTCTGCTGAGCTTTAAGATGTGGACATTATCTCAAAATGCGATGTACCGAACGTTGTTGACATAAATAAAATTTGGCGTGAAAGAACAAAGGCAAGAACCACTCTGTCGTCTCAGTCAGGTGTAAAGGATTATGACCATGACCAGTTTGGTTTATACTTCAATGAACGTAAATGCAGGTCTATATCACTAGAAGAAAACAGAAGAAAAGTCATAATAGAAGGACACGTAAGCTTGGTAAAAGAATTTGGTTCCGAGTACATCGGCCACCTATCTGTAAATTCCGGGAGAGGGCAAATCATTGGGAACAAAGTTGGTTGTGATCGATTGCGACCGAACATCTGTTAACACCGCTGTCAAATGAGGTCTTATTCGAAATATGGAACTGAACCTGAAGCGTTCACTACAATGATTTGTGTACCTGTTACACGCCAGTGAGCTTCCACTACGTCATCTTTTCGCGCACGTAGACGGAACCACAACTGGTACCAGAAGCTTCTCTGGTGAAATAAGAAAAATGTTGGATGGATGTGAGAAGCTACCTGGTGTTTCATTCATGTCAGTTGCACACTGTGTGAAGTAACTAACAAGAAAAACTTAAGTACCATTCAACTGAACTTAATGAGAATTTGTCTATCGAAGAGAAACCCTGGAAATATTTGCCACTCAAGGTAGCTTACAATCGTGAACAGAATTCTCATAATCTATTTAGTTTACGAAAATCCATCCGAGACTTTAGTAACATTACTAGCTTTTCACCTTTGTACGATGGATTATATTGATTTGATTACATGGTAAAATGTTACAGAACCTCCACTAACTGAACGATTTATTGACGACATGATTTCAGAAGCAATAGTAAATTCCGGAGGCAATAATACTATTATCAAGGGGTTTTCGTGCCACACTCAAGCTACAGAACGAATCGTAAAAACAGTCGAAGCATCTTCTGCTGTCTGTGAACCATAGAGAAGAGACTATTATATAAGAAATGTTATCGAATCATGAAACCACATGCCAATTAAAACACCAAACGTGATTACCGCTCACTGTAATTTCGACGATTTATTTAGTTTTTCTTCAATTAATACTAAAAAAGCTGTTAAATAAGAAGCTGGAGTTTTTCTTGTAACCAAATAAGTGTCCTCTTATTGCAATAAATATTAAAAATTACTAATATGTATGTTTCGCTGAACAAAAATCACTTTGACTTTTTACCGTAAAAAGACTCAAGCACACAAAATTCAACCAGAATGCGGCAGTATTAAATTTTGAAATTAATTTTTTTAATTGTTTTTCACTTCATCTCCATACAATAGAAAATCTTTTCCGCACAGGTAGGTTTTGATTAATATTAAAACAATTATTTTGAGTCAAAAATAATCTGGCCAAAATTAGGTCTTTCCTCCATTTTTTTCGGAATTTCAAGCCCATTGCGGCAGTATTAAATTTTGAAATTAATTTTTTTAATTATTTTTCTCTTAATCTCCATACAATCGAACATCTTTTCCGTATAGGTAGGTTTTCGAATTGTGAGAAAAAAAATTTCGATCCACCCTATTAATTAATGGAATACGACATTTGGTTTAAGATAAATCTTCGCCTGTTTGCCCAAAAATGTCCGAAATCGATGCACTCCATTTTGTGTAAAAGTTTGAATGGAATAGTTAGAAGTGTGAAGAAATTCGCACAATTTATCCTATAAATACGTACTTATTTCAATACATTTTGATAACATCACACACACAAAAAAAGACAAACTGTCTCACAATGATAAAAAGTTAATATTGAGTATGTTCGAAAAGTTCACCATTTCTTCACGATACACGTTTGTATTCGTGAAAGTAATTCTGCGTGCACATTTCTCAGCATGGAACGTCTATTGCAAGCCTCTTCAATACGACGACATAGATTTAACCCTTTCAAAGGCGGTGGCTAGACTGTCTAGCCACCTAATTTTAATTCCAAAACTGACAAACGGCACCAAGAATATTTTAATAAAATTTTGCTTTTGTAATGAAAGTGCAAATTAGCGGGTTTTAGTTTTCATAGAAATTCGCTTGAATATTCTGGTGTCAGTCAATTATTTCATCAGTTTACGAACAGAATTCTTCTGTCCCTGAAAGGGTTATTCTAAAATTTTAAATGCATTGGAAATTGAATCTTTACAGACATTACAGCACAGTACAACGTCACAATCTGCAATTGTGCACTGCTACATTTCCGGAATGTGAATAGGCAAAGTAGAATCGTCGCTCATCGATTTCGGACATTTTTGGGTATGCAGGAGACGATTTATCTTATCCGTGTGAACCAAATGTCGTTTCGTTCTAATTAGTTGATGCTCTAAAACTTTCTAATTGGAAAATTTGCTCTACCTCTTTTCGTTTTCGATTTGCAATGGCTGTCTTCCGAATTTCGCCACTAGGGGTGCTGCTGTCGTTTGCATTAGGTCGGGCGTAGTCGCTTTACTGTACCGTTACCTCACATGTATAGCTGTAGCTCTCCCCGTTCGCAAGTATTTTCAGGTTAAAAGGACTTTACTTTGCAACCTGTATACTATATAGCTATACCCAACCCTACGTTGTATAGTTTTTACAAAGTCTTAGTATTCTTTTAGCAACGGTATTTTTTTAATAATACACTTCTAATTCATATATTATTGTACGGAACCCTCTGTTCACGAGTAATACTTGCACTTGACCGTTTATTATAGCATTATTTTACTTAAATTAAGTTTCTTAAGATTTGGTTAAACAAATATAAAACATTACTATTCATTTTTACAAAAATAAATAGATAAATGCTAGTCCAATGCGGACTCAGGGGAGAGAATGAAGATCAAACCTTGCCCGGCCCGAGTCTACAGAAATAAAAAAAAAATACCTGCCGGCCCGGCTTACAGGCGGAGGGACACTGTAAAAAAAAATGGTAACGTTCCATGTAAAATCCAGGAACGTTTCGCCTTTTCTCAGGTTTTCAGAATAATTTAGCTCTTTCCTGTGAAATTCTGGTTTTCTTATCTGAAACGTTCCTGAACAAAAGTTAGAAACAGCAAAACGCTGCGGCCGCCATTTATTATTTTTTTTGCTATAATCCGTTGCTCGCGCGCGAGTGTCGAAAACGAATTCCTTAAATGAATGTAAAAAAATCAATATGGAATGCAAATAAATCAATAGACGACATAATCCTTTACGTCTCTATTGTCAAGACAATTCAGATGAAAATACAATACCTCTGTGACATCGCTAAGAGATTATCTCTCGTACTTGTCTGTGGAACGTTTAACGAGCAGACCGTGTAAAAAAAATACACCTATTATTTGGATCTCCATTAACCAGGGGACCATCAAACATGATCCTTACCGATTTTGATTAATTTAAAGTGTGTTTTAGAGTTCTTATCTCTAATTATTCTTGTGAAAGGATTTCTTCAAATGGGCCTTAGATTTTGAGAAATTAGATGCCGAGGTTTAGCATACGTTTTAAATACCGATTAGTTTGCAGCTCTCAACGTGTCTTTCGTGGTGTGAACGCAGAAAGCTGGCACGCCACCCGTACGGCCCGAGTTCGATGCTACCTCTTGACTTTTTTTTTTCTTTTTTAATTAATTTTATATTTTAACACTTTATTACAATTTGATTTAAATTTGATATATATATGACACTTTGAATTGCTGCAAATTTGAATTTTTTTTTCGGAAAAAATATACAATTACGTTTAGGTTTTTTTTTTCATGAAAATTTATATGTATTTTATCTAACTTGTAAACTAACATAATTACTGACGAAAATCCAAAATATTTTATGTCTAGATTTTTTTTCTAATTATTATTTACATTTATATATTTTTATATTTTAAGCAAAGTTCAGAAACAATATATCATATATATATTTACTTTATTGAATTTTAACTCAAAATTTATTTTTTCGTGTAAATTATAAATAATAATTTTGATGTCAATTTCAAAATATTTTTTCATTCTAACAAATAATGATAATAAAGCGAAAATTGCCAACTGGAAATGTAAAAATCGTCTGCGGATCCCGCATGCTGTGAAATGTCAGTAATGTTTTGCTGTCAACAGAAATATTCCTGGTATTTCGCAGGAAACTTACTGGCATTTCTGTAGAAAGTTTTTAACATATACAGTAAAGTTCCAGTCATTTTCAAGAAATGTTTCTTGGAAATAATGGGCAACTCAGCTGACCATTTTTTCCCAGGAACGTTGCGGAATTTTTTTTACAGTGTAGATTTCGAAGTTAAGTATATTAATTGCACCAACAAAAACTAAATCATTATTAGATATAAATCCACTTTAACAGTTTTATCTGGCCGCTATTGACGAGTTTTTATTTCATTTTTATATAATAGCTGGTTTTATCAGAATCATGTTAAGGCGGTATTAAAAAAAATACTTTTCCATGCTCAACAACTCGAAATTTTCTGGCACATTTTCAGATTCATTTTTAATAGAAAAAATACTAAACTTGCTGACGTGATATTTGGAAAGATTTATAAGCGACATGTGTTTTTATTTTTCTTTCAATTAATTGAAACTTGATTAAATTTTTTTTTCCTCAGTAGGGCAATATTTTTCGTTTCTAACACAATCGCTTCGGGAAATCCTGTTCAAAATGTCCACTTTGACATCATTTTTTGAAATATATTCTGCCTCTATCAAAAAATCGATCATTACGGTACATTATACAGTTTCTGAATAAGATAATCTACCAATTGAGTGCGTCTGAGAGCGAAAATGAATTTAAAAATGAGAAAGAAAATAAGCAGTTTGGATTTTAATACACCCTTAATAAGATGATTTTTTTCTTCAATCGCAATGTATTTTTAATTTGTTTTTGCTGTAGGAATTGGTCCTATCAAAACTTGTCTATATAAATGTTGAAGACAATATTAAGAAGATATATGATAAATTCATGGGGATTTTATATCTTCTAAATTGACGGAGTTATGGAAATTTTTCTTCTTCACCCCCGTTTTTTTTTTTTTTGTTTTTTTTTTCGTTTATAATTATTTTTGCGGTACGAATTGGTCCTATCAAAAACTTGTGAATACAAAAGTTGTAGATAATATTAAGGAGATGTATAATAAAATTAATTGGATTTGATATCTTGAGAATTGACGAAGTTAGGAATTTTTTTCTCCCAAAAACCCTATTTTTTGCGCCCCTTGAGTCCATTTTTAATTTGATCAAAAATCTGTGATACATAAATTTTTGGTCCTATTTTTAGAAGTAATAAAAACTTTAAACTTATTTGATATGTACAAAAATTAAGAAGTTATGGGGTTTTTTCGGTTTTCACAAAACCCCTCCCTATTTCCGTCCCCTTGGTCCAATTTTGCCCATTAACGAACTTGACTGAGATTTTATGCCCCTTGATTTTATGTATCAGTTTGGAAGAGATTTGTGCCGAATTGTGGAAGTTATCGTGTCCAGAAGAAAGTGATATATATATATATATATATAGATATAGATATAAAGTTTTTTACTGATGAGGGAGGTTTTGGGTTGTAGGGGTCATGATCGGTGTAGATCTGTAAAACATTTTCAGAAATTCCAACATAGGAACGACGCCAATAGGTAGTATTTCATACGAAATCTACCTAAAAGTAAGCCCGGGCTCGACTTAGCCGAGTCTAATGAAAGAAAATTGATCCGAGATCGAACCGAGTTCAGGATTCGGGCCAAATCCAGGTCCATTCACACCACTATACAATCCTACTTTCAAGTCTTGCGTCTAAAAACAGCAAAAGTCTTTACATTGGCTATTATTTTGTGCTTTCAATTGCTTTTGTTGTTACCTGCATGTAAAAATGATAGTGCAAGTCTTTACATTTAACCACTAATTCCAGCCACGTTTCTCCATTTTATAATTTTAAAAAAATGTTCACTAAAAGCTCCGTACACCTTTGCTCAGACTTTTGTTTCACTCTTCAAAATAAAAAAAATACGTTAAGTTCTTTTAACCCTTAAATGCCTGACTTTTCAAAAATCATGGTAATAATGTTTTTCGGCTTTCATTTTTTAAATAAATCATGGGAAAAATACTTTTAAAAAATGATATTTTGTTTTAAGTATGGTTTACGGCTAAAAAAACAGCTTATTACTAAACGGCAATACTGGTCTTTAATTGAAAAAATAATTTTCCTTGATAAAATTCTATAATATTAAACAAACAAGAATTTTAGGAACTATAATAAGAAATAAATTTTACTTGCTCACTGCAGAACAAAATAGGGTATTTCGCAAGCTTCCAAACAAAACAAAAAGAACAAGTAGCAACAATTGAAAAAATAAATCTATCTTTATTCTTAAACAGCACAAGTGTTGTCATCTACATGTTGAAAATCGATTTAATAATATTTTCAGAATGTATTTTATTGGCAACATTAGGAATTATAGCTTCAATATTATTCTAATAGTATTTTAGAGCCTAAATTGGGTATGTTGCCGAAAGGCAACACCCGGCATTTAAGGGTTAATCTTGTTATAATACAAGTCCCTTTTTTGAATAGCAGTAATTCCGAAGAATAATTTCTGTGATAGTTTTATTTTTACACTATTTGCAATAGGAATAAACTTCGAGATTGATTCCTACAAAAATTGCAATAGAAATCTAAAAAGAAGATTATTGTTCAAAAATAGTGGTGTTTAAAAAATGAATCGAGTGGGGGAACTTGCATTTTTCAAAACGTCTTTAAAAATTCTTCCGTGGCACATTGTCGTATGGACTATACTCAAAATAACTGTGTTCGTTATATTTCAGTAAATGAATTTTCGTTAAATTTCCTAAATATTATTTTTGTCACTTTTAATTTTTTAAACCTAAAATAAATTTTCATCTTCTCCCTCCAAAAAAATCGGACCTGAAAAGTTTAAAGCACTACATATTTTTTTAAGACGGCTTAAATGAATCACGTCGGCTAAGAAAAAAAAAATAGTTGTAGTTTTCGGAAGTTGATTAAGATACAATTATCCTCCGGAAATTGTTGTTCCTGTCATACGCTAATGATAATTGAGTTTTCATCTTTTTAAATCGAATTATGTATACTGTATAAAATTTGAAGACTTGGGGAAAACGTTATTTAAACATTAATATATTTCATAAAAATTCGCACAGAAATGTAATATTTCTGTCATCGTTTCTTAAGATTTATTACGTGGTGACAAAAAATGGATACGATTTTCAGATTCGGGATCTTAAAATTCAATACAATATTTTCGCTTCATTGAGCAGTGAACACAAACTGTATACGCTCATGTTAGTGATTTATACAACAATTAATTTAACTGTAAAGTCGAATAAAATCCAGGAACACATTCTCGGGCTATGACATACCCAAAGGTACAGTTGTGGAAAAAAAAAGTAAACACCCCTACTAACTCCTCAACAAATCATCGTAGAAGAAAGTTACTGGTACCGAACGATTGGAAATAAAGTCTACTTTTAAATGATGTATATAATATTTTCTTAGGGGTCATCTACATATTAAAACGAATCCAAACTTCATTTTTTTCAATGGCAGTACCCAATTTTAACAAGATATTTTAAATCTTCGGTTCAAACTATGCCTAGACACCAAATTTCAAGTCATTTGAATGATAAGTTTTTGAATTATAAACATTCAAAATTTAGTGCTTCTAATGTTAAATTACATTTTCATATTTGTATTTATATCTCCCGAAATTATGCTCCTAATGTGCTAATTTTTTTTTTGTAGTAATAATACTAATATACCCAAACATAAATAAGCTGAATTTGCAATTTTTATAATTTTATGATATGAATTATGAAATTAATATTCGAAAAAATTATGAATTGCAACCTACAATTTTTTTTATTGATATAGATTTATTAAGTCCTGCTTTATGGAAATTCAAAAATTTCACATTTTTCTTCCAAGTAGTTTTCAAATTATGCTTAAAAAATGACAAAATGATGGTTTAAGGGGCCGTCTATGATGGAAGT
Source organism: Maratus speciosus (assembly GCA_963932465.1). NCBI lineage: Eukaryota > Metazoa > Arthropoda > Arachnida > Araneae > Salticidae > Maratus > Maratus speciosus. The sequence continues at coordinate 649,989,855 of OZ010787.1, read as the reverse complement.
GAGTAGATATTTTGAAATTTATTCTCCTGCACTGTAATCTAACACGCTTCATTGACTTTTTGAGTGGCGCTTAAGGTGCCTTGATCAAGGAAGCGGCTCTCTCGGTTAACAATCCAGTACGGAACTTCAATTTGGATACAGCCCTTAAAATACGCTCATTTTAAAATAATTAATTTCTCGGAAACTTATGGTACGAATTGCATAAAAATTAGTTTTTAGGCTAATTGAAGGGTGTAGAGTTCATTTATGCTGTCAGAATTGGGTACTGCTATTGAAAAAAACAAAGTTCTGGTTCGTTTTAATATGTAGATGGCCCCCTAAGCAAATTTTATATACATCATTTAAAAACAGACTTTATTTCCAATCGTTCAGTACCAGTAACTTTCTTCTACGATAATTTGTTGAGGAGTTAGTAGGGGGTGTTTACTTTTTTTTTCCACGACTGTAGTACGTACGCTTTTAATTTTGCCACTAATACTTCTATAACTTAATCGTTGCATTTAATCGTAGATTTATTGTTTCAATTTCTGCTGTAACATAAGTCCAAGATTAATTCTCTTAAACCTATGGCGACAAATGTTAAAACTGTATTCGAGTGTTGCATCAAATCGGGTAAACCGATTTTACCTGAACCCGCGATTCAGGTTACAGCGCCTAGAAGATACAGTGTGGAAAACGGCTATTCCTGTAATGCTTTAAAAAGTGCTAAAAACTTGTATCCCATAAATCTCCAACAATGCTCAGCGGCAATATGCTGATACGAGCGCCATCTCGTAACTATTTTCAATATAAACCCTGTGTTTTCAAAAATTATAGAATGTTAAATATCGGAAACTATAAATATAAGATATTTTAGTCTGTTATAAGCTTATTTAGTTAAGGAATGACGTGAAATTGGTTAAAGAGTCTCTTTTAGAATGACTATCGGTTTTAAATCACTACGATGGCGCTACGATCGACATCTTGTTATTCAGCATCGTTGTACATTTATGGATTCAATTTTTTAGCACTATTTTGTAGCCGTTTTCCACACTGTATCTTCTAGGCGCTGTAATTCAGGTTGGATCGAGTTGACACTATGGGCACGTTCAGCACTGCCACCCCGAGTGGCACTTTCCACTCTGTTTACAGGGTGGTCGTTCAGAGACGAAATCACGTGATAAGGGCCACCCCGGGTTAGCGTTCAGGAAGGAAGAAAGTGTCACACCGAGTAGCTTTTTTCCACCCTCAAAGTTTTCTGGGGTGATTTGATCACGTGAGGGGTTCTTTGGGTTTGTTTATATTAGACTTGAATACATCTTGTATACAACTGATGTTGTTTAATCTTTATTTCCGTTTACCTGGTAGGTAAACGACAGAAAGTTCATGTAAGTTTTAATTCATCATGTCATCATGTTCTCAATGTAAGTTTTAATTCATCATTCATAAGTTTTAATTAACATGGGGAAATAAAAATTACGAAGTGTGCTGAGTAGAGCATTGTGAAAATGCATTTTTTTTTTTTGTGTGTGTGTGTGTGTGTAATGTAATAACCTTTTTATATATATTTCCATCATTTGCATTACAAGATTTCATGATTAATTTTTCTTAACTTTAATTTTAATTAGTGAGAAACATAAAATCTCAAAAATATCCGAAATAATTTGAGAGATTATTTAATAGTCCACAGAATGAAAATTCACCTGACATGAAAATTCCAACTAAGCGATCATCTTTATTGTTATTATTAACAAAAATGTTACTTTTTGAAATAGATATTTATGTAATATATATTATTGTTTCAGCAATATTATATTCTAGTACAAGTATTTTATTTATATTATTTTGAAATTACTATGCTAGTTTATTTTTTAATATATAAATGAAGCAGTGGCGTATCCAAGGGGAGGGCTGATGGGGCTACAGCCCCCCCCCCCGAAATTTTCGAAAGTGATATAGAAAGGTGCTGATTTTTCGTCTTTCTTTTATGGAAATTTTTTTAATTTTTTTCCATTATACAGCGGACAAACCATTCTCATTAGTCCCATATTAGTCCACATTGACAACAAAGAAGAGAAAGGGGGGGCTGACGGGGTTATAGCCCCCCCCCTACTCCTCCCGAAATAGTCAAAAAATTAAATGAAAAAGTGTTTTTTTCTTACTTTTTAAAGATAAATCTGTAATTTTTTCTTCTGCCATACAGCAAAATAGCCATTCTCGTTAACACCATATTAGTCCAGGTTATATTAGTTAGGGGGCTGATGGAATTTCAGCCCCCTCTTCTCGAAATGGTCGAAAATGAAATGAAAAAATAGTGCTGAATTTTTTCTGTCTGTTCAAGATAAATTTGCATTTTTCCCCTATCGTTCAACAGACTATGCGATTCCTTCGCTTTAGTTCCATATTAGTCCATATTGACACCAAAGAAGAGAAAGGGGGTTGATGGGGTTACAGCCCCCCCCCCCAAACCAGAAATCGCGAAAAATTAAATAAAAAAGTTTTTTTTCTTTACTTTTTAAAGATAAATCTGTATTTTTTTCTTCTGTCATACAGTAAAATAGCCATTCTCGTTAACACCATATTAGTCCACATTGACATCACAGCATACCCTAAGATGGGGAGGGGGCTGATGGAATTACAACTTCCTCCTCTGGAAATAGTCGAAAATGAAATGAAAAAGTAGAGCTGATTTTTTTCTGTCTATTTGAGATAAATTTGCATTTTCTCCCCTATCATTTAACAGACTAGCCGCTCCCTTCGCTGTAGTTCCATATTAGTGTACAGTGACATCACATTATACCCAAAAAGATAGAAGTGGGTTAATGGAGTTACAGCCCTCTCCCAAAAATTCGAACATGAAATGAAAAAGTTCTGATATTTTCCTTTTTGTTTGAGATAAATTTGTATTTTTCCTCTATCATTCAACAGACTAGCTGCTCTCTTCTCTTTAGTTCCATACTAGTGCACAGTGATACCACATTATACCCAAAGAGGTGAAAGGGGTTAATGGGGTGTCCCTTTCCTAAATAGTTGAAAATGAAATGAAAAAAAAAGGCTGTTTTTTTTCTTCTTGTTTGAGATAAATTTGTAATTTTTCTTCTGCCATACAGCGAAATAGCCATTCTCGTTAACACCATATTAGTCCACATTGACATCACAGCATACCCAAAGATGGGGAGGGGGCTGATGGAATTACAGCCCCTCCTCCCGAAATAGTCGAAAATGAAAAAAAAAAATATTGTTTATTTTTCTTTCTGTTTGAGATAAATTTGTATTTTTTTTCTCCTATTATTCAACAGACTAGACACTCTCTTCTCTTTAGTTCCATATTAGTGCACAGTGACACCACATTATACCGAAAGAAGTAGGAAGGGGGTGATGGGTTACAGCCCCTTCCCAAAATAGTCGAAAATGAAATGTAAAAAGGCTGATATTTTTCTTTTTGTTAGAGATGAATTTGTAATGCACTTATTTTCTGCAATACAACGAACTACACGTTCTGGCTAGTCTCATATCAACGCACAGTTACACCACAGTATACCCAATGAGGGGAAGGGGCTGATGGGGTTACTTACTCTTCCGAAATAATCAAATATGAAATGAAAAAAAATTCCAGTTTTTTTTCTTTCTTTTGAGATTAATTTTTAATTTTTTTCTGCGACGAAGCTATTCTGGTTAGTCCCATATATTAGTGCACAGTGATGCCCCAGCATACACCAAAGGATTCGATGGGGACGGGGGTTATGACGTTACAGCTCCATTCCACCTCTGAAGAGATCGCAGTGTAATGAAAAAAGGGCTGATATTCCTTCTTTTTCAGATAAATTTGTTTTATTTTCTGGCATGCCACGAATTTGTTTTTCCTGTTAATCCAATATCCTCCTCAGTCCTGCGACCAAATTTACTTGAGACCACAAAATCCATTTCCAAATGACTGAAATCACTGTTTTACTCGATAAATGAAAATATATATACTGAGTTCAAGAGACCTACAAATAAGTTCGACAAATCTAAAAGTAGTTTAATTTAAGGATTTTTTTAATTTTTCCCATAGTCGGCGGGCGCCAAGATTGTCAATGCGGGGGTATGTTAATGCACAGTAACACCACAGCTAATCTCAAGTCGATTTCGTCTAAATCTGAAATCCGGTGCGGAAGAGTTGACTGTAAAAGTAGCTTATTAACTTTCATTTTTCAGTCGCATCTCCATGCCACACCAAAATATGAGGGTGCGGAGGGTTGAAGGGACTAAACCTCTTTTACCTGCCAAAACGGTCAGATTAAATGGCAAAAAAAGTTTACTTCTTACTTTTTAGATCAATTCAATTATATAAGTAGAAGGAAAATGGGGGTTCTATGCCACCAGGAGCCAAGAGCTGAGGAGCGAGGAGCAAGGATGAGTGACATGTGGGCGGAGTCGAGTGATTGACAGGTAGGGGAGATAAGAAAGTGATAGACAGGTGGGCGGAGTCGAGACAGACTGCCGCCCTCACGGCATGCTATAGTAGAGGGGTTAAAACAAAGAAGCGATAATGAAAAGTGTACTGTAAGAGAGGGGTTAGAACAAAGGATAATGAATGAAAGTGTACTGTAAGAGAGGGATTAGAACAAAGGATAATGTTCATGAATCAATGAAAGTGTACTGTAAGAGAGGGATTAAACAAAGGATAATGAATGGAAGTCTACTGTAAGAAGAGTGTTAATGAAGGAAAGTCTGTTGTAAGAGGAAGGTAGAACAAAGGAATGATTAGAAAAGATCGCATGCAATTAAAAAATACTTACCACGGAGCAGCGTCGAGACACGTCCTACCTGTATGACATCCACCGGGCTAATGAACGAATGCTTGCTCGGAAACCGACTTCATCAAGATAAGGAGCTTGCTTCAGATTGGACGAGAGACGAACCTAGGGGGCAGCACCATCGCTTTCACCCGAGGGCATGAACACGAGCGCCCTCTCACGAGAGGATGATTCACTCACCTGTGATGTCGTCATCCTATTTGAACTAACATAAAGAAGTGAATACATTTTATGAGTTTAACGAAATAAGTTTTTGTCATTTGCTAATTTTCGAATCATTATTTTTTTATTTAGGCCTTGCAAATAAAGCTTTAATAATTAATTCATTTTTAATTAGTCATTGCTAATAAAACTTTTTGAGAGAATCACCTGACTTGTGTTAGGAGCAGACGGTGGAGGAGGGTTCCATAATTTTCAAAACATGTTTTTCATTTAGTTATTGTAATAAAGTTTTAAATAAGTTAGTTAATTTTCATTTAGTTATTTGTTAATTTCCGAAACAAGTTTTTTTTTCAGTAAGTTATTTGGTAATAAAACTTTTTAATAAATTAGTTAATTTTTCTTTCAGTCATTTGTTAATTTCCGAAACAAATGATAAAGTTTCGGAATAATAATAAAGTTTTTTCTCAAATAAAGCTTTTAATAAACAACTTTACATTTATTTTCATTTAATTATTATTTAAAAGAATATAAATTATTTTTACTAATCAAAGAACGCGAATTAGTTTTTAACAATAATGTTCTTGTTTAATTATTGTCAAGGATGATTGTTAACTGAAATATATGCTGAATGCGAAAACGGTTTTTCTTTCTTTCTTTTTTTTTTTTTTTTTTTTTTTTAACTAAGAAAAGAACTTTTTTAAATTAATGAACAACTGTTTTTGGAAAAAGGAGAAATATTGTGCTTTGCAACACTGAAAAAGAGTTGAAAATTAATGACTTCACCTAGTTTAAAGCATATTTAACATAAGATGAAGACCTAAGTGCTGTGGAAAGGCTTAAAAATAACATACTTTTGAATCGACCGATTTATGTTGGATTTACAATCTTAGAATTGCCTAAACATCTAATGTATAAATTTCACCATGATTTTATTAAAAAGAGTATAAAGATGATGTAAAGCTAATTTTCAACGACACGAACTCATTGTGTTACCATATACACACTAAGAATGTTTTGGATGATATGGAACATCATGCAAGCTTATTCGATTTCTCTGAGTATCCAAAGAATCATATACACAAATTCCATTACGGTTTTGTAAAGAAAAAATACCTTTAGAATTACAGGTTTTGAACCCATACACTGCAACACACTCCCTTTCAAGAAAATAGATTGTATCAGTACATCCCGGAATTTTTTTTTTCCTGGACAGGTGAAATACTTGATCATTATCAAATCTCGCTCGGAGAGGACACATTATTGCAACCCGTTGTTTCATCATATGAATATGCTTTCTATATTAGTTTTTTTAACTACTTATTTTGAGATATATATATTTTATTTATAAGAATGCAAGTTAGTTTTAATCTTTTAACTAAGACATTTTCAGTGACTAAGGAAGTAAAGTTTTGTTTTTTAGAAAAAGTGATATGATCTTTATGTATTTTTTATTAGTTACTAATGAAAGATAATATATATATATATTCAAGTTAACAGAAATTTAGGTGAAAGCTTTTGAATTTTCTTAAGAGTTTTATCTAAAAGAATGCGAAGTAGTTGTAATCGCTAGTTTTCTCTCACGTCTCCTACGAGACAAGTGGTTTCTATATATATAGTGAAAGGTTATTCTGTGTGTAACCATACGGTTGCGCATCAATGATGTTTCTTGCCGGTATTGTATCAATTAGTATTTTACTGCTTTTAACTAAGATATTTAAATGATAGATAACGCAAAGTTTTATTTTATTTTTAGAAAAAGTGGTTTGTACTTTATTTATTTATTTTATTTTATTATTAGTTACTAATGAAGGAATATATTTTTTCAAGTTAACAGTAAATTGATGTGAAAGCTTTGAATTTTCTTAAGTTTAATCTTATCCACTAATTTGGAGAAATAATTTTAAATGCGCGAGCTACTGAACTCTTTTCAAATAGAACGAACAAGTTCTTTTGATAGTTTGAATCTTATACCAAAAAAGGTTAATGATAATATATTTTAACAAATAACAATGTAGGCAATTAGATAAATGTTTTTAACTAGTAAAATAACTATTTAAAGAAGCTTTTAAGTATTAACTTTTAGTAGTGGATTTTTTTTTTATACAAAATTTTCCAACATGTCAAAACAAAAACTTACTTCTTCAAAATTGAAAATCTTCATTGAATTCCCGGTCTTGAAAACACGCTAGCAAAATATAGAAAATAACAGTCCGCAAATGATTTCCGAATGAAGTTTTACAATGTTGTGATATTATTTTGTTTTCAATGACATCACTTTTAGACCCTTTGATTTGCTGAAACTAGCGAAGCTTTAAACGAATGGGAAGCCAGTCCATAGTTTCACACGTTTGTTGAAATAACAATTGTAGATAATGTTTATTATCAAGCAACTTTTGAAACGTTCACCCCTCTGGCGAGTTTTAGAAGGGGTGTTTTATCTTTTGGCATCTCCTGTGGGATGCAATCTCTCGTAGCATTCAACTATGAAAACTATGTATTGCTTTAGGCAAAAAGAAAAAAAATAGTTTTCAGACATTTCCTATCACCATGTTTCTTATCTCGACAAAGATGTTCAATTAAGAATAGAAGATAAATCTTTTTATTTTTAGTTTAAAATAAAAAGAGTATGTTTCGATTCAAATATAAATCTTTTTTCCTTTTTATACAATACAAATCAAGATTCCAATTAACAGAAATTATTTTTTTAATTTTCTGGAGACTGTATTAAGTTTTTTTTATAATGAGTTTTTACTCAAATTGATGAAATAAACAGATATTTTCTGCTAAAAGAAAAGAATGCTATTATTGCTTTTTGTCAGCTTTTAACCTGTTCAGAACCAGCATTTTTTTTTTTCATGAATTTTATTCGTTTGGCACTACTTTTATTAATTATTTCAATTAACTTTGTAAATCACAAAAATCACGTAATTTAATACAGTCAATTTTACTTCTATTTTTTTTACTGTTATCAAATTCAAACGTTTTAAGTACTTTCGTGGGTGCATATGCGCTCATGGTTCCGAATGGATTAAAGAAAGATCGCTTCAAACATAACAAAGATTTGTTTTAAACGTTCATTAACCGTTTCAGTTGTATGAATAAATGTCTCTCATTAAATTAAACTAATGTTATCATAAATTAAATTGTATTTATTTTTCAAGTTTTTAAAAGAATAACGCTTGATTTTCTTAAAAAGGTTGAAACACAAATAGATATTTTTAAGTTGTTCTTTAATCCAAAGACAACTTTTTAACGAAAGTTTTCATTCATTTGTTTACAAACTAACAGATGTTGTTATTAAAATACTTTGAAATAGAAAGACATTTATTTGCTAACAGAATAAACCTTTTAGATAATACTCTGAAAGTAGATGTCTTTAACTAAATTATCAAACATATGAGTGAGAGAAATCTGATTGCTACGTGACAAAAATAGCTTTTAACAATGAATTTTGAGTCAGTTTTAATTTAGAAAAAATTAAATGGCTAACTTCAATGACATATTTTTAGTTTTGTTGTTAGAAATAATATGTTAAACAAATCACATTGTTTGAAAATATATTTTTCGAGTTTATTTTTTCAACAATTGTTTTTTTTTAATGAAATCACAGATAAAACTAATGAAAGCAAATCTTGTGAAACACAAGTTGAATATCGAGAATGATAGAACATGTTTTGAATTAAGTAATGTAGAATGTGAAATTTTAAGTTCAGTTTAATAAAGCAAATAAATAAATTGAAAGACACATTTTGAAAGGATTGTTATAAGTTTGTTAAAACTTTTTTGTTTTAAGAAACACTACACAAACATTACACTTAAAAGACAAAATAATTATACATACCTTTTGTTGATTGAAGCAAGCAGAGTCATTGAAAATAGCATGAAACTGAAAAGTCGACGGTAACTTTAGTTAATTTTATGCCGTAAAAGGTACGATAAAGTACCGCAGAGCACTAAGCTAAATGTCCGGTAAACGAGAGCTAAAGAACATACGACCTTCATCCACCAGATCCAAGACACAACTGATGTGCGCGGGGTCTAACACCTGCAGATGAAGGTCACTGATTAGAGATCAAGGTCACTGATAACAGATCACGTGACCGCTAACAACCAATCAGAAGCGAGCTTTCAGGTATGACGACATCTTGTGACAATACCTGTATACAATCTGGCGCCAGTTGATTGACAGGGGGCGTCGTGGAATGTTAGGAATGCAGACAGAGTGGCGCCTACCTTCTGCTTCATAGTATTTTAGGGGAAAATATATATTACGTTGATGTAAAAGACATTATTTTTTAAACTAACTGTTAATAATTTTGAAATAACATACTTTTCTCATACAAGCGAAAAAAGAATGTTTCAGAACATGTCTCTAATCATAATTAAACATAACTTTAAGCATAGTTAACCATCTCAGAGTATGATTAAACAAATTCAAACATAACTTTGGGCATGTTTAAACAATCCGAACTATATTTGAACATATCCGAACATGTTCATTCATAACTTTGACAGTTTGTAATCTTTCAGAATTTAAAAAAACATATTTAAAACTATTTTATTTTAAAAAATTTTGTAAAAATTTTAATTTATAATTTTCTTTTTAAGGTTTTAACTTTTTTTTTGTTAAAACTTTTTTTAACGTTTTAACTTTTTTTGTTAAAAAGTTTTTAAACTTTTTTTGTTTAAACTTTAGTAACTTTTTTGTTAAAACTTTTTTTGTCAAAACTTTTTTTAACTTTTTGTTGTTAAACATTTTTTTTAAATTTTGTTAAAACTTTTTTTTTACTTTTGTTAAAAAAAAAAATTTTACAAACTTTTTTTTTCAATTTTGTTAAAACTTTTTTTTACTTTTGTTAAAACTTTTTTTTTATAAAATTATTTTTATAAAACATTTTTTTCTTAAAACTTTTTTTTTTCTTAAAACTTTTTTTTTCTTAAAACTTTTTTTTGTTAAAACTTTTTTTAAACTTTTTTTACTTTTGTTAAAACTTTTTTACTTTGTTAAAACATTTTGTTTTACTTTTGTTAAAAAAAATTTCTGTTAAAACTTTTTTTATATATTTTTTGTAAAGCTTTTTTGTTAATTTTTTTTTAAATTTTGTTAAACTTTTTTTTATATTTGTTAAAACTTTGTAAAACTTTTTATCATCTTTGTAAACTTTCTATAATTTTTAAAACTAATAAATTTTATACATACATATGTGTATATATATGTATATATATATAAATATACATATATATACATATATGCATATACATATACATACATACGTATGTTTTATATATATATATATACATACATCATATATATATATATATTACACAAGAACTCATACATAAACATTTAACTTTCATATATTTAGAGACACGTAGTCGTGGATGTATGCTTTTACTTAAACATTTATATAGATAAATACTACCCTTAAATTTACGTTCATGCAAAAAAAAACATTAATTTTCTTAAACTGTTAATATTTTTGAAATAACATACTTTTCTCATGCAAGTGAAAAAGAATGTTTCAGAGCATGTCTCTGGCCATGGTTAAACATAAATTTAAGCATAGTTAACCATCTCAGAATATGATTAAACATGTTCGAACATAACTTTAGACACGATTAAACATATATCCTGACAATATTTGAACCTATCCAAACATGGTTAAACATGTTTGAACAAACTTTGAGCATATCCGAACATTGTTAAATATATCCCAACTAACTTTGAGCATGATTAAATATACTCGAACTATCTTTGAGCATATCCGAACATGGTTAAACATGATCGAACATAACTTTGGTCATGGTTAAACATATCCTGAAGAAAGTGCGAGCTACCGAACAAAAGTCATTAAGAAAGACAAACTCATGAATTTAGTAATCACAAGACAGTTCCAACTTTTAAAAAGCAACTGATTAACTTAATTTGGAAGAACTGTTATAAGTTTTTTTTAAACACTTTGTTAGAAACTGACGAATGAGTTTAACAAATTTTTGGAAATAATAGAGTATGATAATACTCTTAGAGTACATATACTACTTAGAGTATAATAATACATTTGATGTCAGAACATGTTTTGAATGAAATCGTGAATTCATAGTATGCTGAAAACGCGAACTTTGAAATTTATAGTTAGGTTAAATGAAGAAAAGTAAAGCAAATTACTAAATTGAAAGACACATTTTGAAAGGATCGTTATAAGTTTGTTAAAACTGTTGTTGTATTAAACATTATATTAGACAAAAAAATTTACATACCTTTTGGAAAGAAGTTTCCCTAAGCTTTTGATGATTCGAACAAGCAGACTCATTGAAAAGTAGCAAGAAGCTTAAATTCGACGGTGATTTTACTCAGCAGGATGCCGAAAATAGTAGGGATAGATGCCGCAGAGCTTAAAGCCAAATGTCCGGTAAACGGGAGCTACGAAACAGACGACCTTCACCTACGAAATCCAAGACACGAATGATGTGTGCGGGGTCGACACCCGTAGATGAAGGTTACTGATAAGAGATCACGTGACCGCTATCAACCAATCAGAAGCGAGCTTGTAGGTGTGACGTCATCGACTGTGCTGCCTTCTCCCATCGCAAACGAGGATGATGACATCGTACGGCAATACCTGTAGACAACCTGGCGCCATTTGATTGACAGGAGGCGTGGTGGAATGTCAGGAATGCAGACAGAGTGGCGCCACCATCTGCAAGAAACGATCATGCCGAAGCATGCAGCGACTGACTGGCGCCAGATGATTGACAGGTGGGCGGGGGAATGCAAGGAATGCAGACACAATGGCGCCCTCCTCCACCGCCTACTCCTTTCACATGTCAGGTTATCTTCGCATCCAATCACATACAAGTATTAGATGGTAGAGAGTGCTCGTGTTGTCTTCAAGTACGACGTCATCACTTGTTTTGTGCTTTGTCATCAACCATTTCCCCTTCAGTTGATGTCCTGAGCAGGTGCTTCACAGTAAGTAACACCATTTAAATTTTAAGTTTTTTTGTTAGTAATATTTTTATGTATAAAAAATAACAAAAAAGACATTTTGTTTAAAATAACAAGTGTCTTTCATCACTTTTTCGAATATCAAGTTTAACTTTATCGAATAACACACTACTTAAATTATCACAATTAGAAATATCCACTTAACAAGTTGTTGAACAAGTTTATTGTTCCGACGAATTTAGTCATGTTTTAGCATGATCTAAGCATGATTAGTCATGCTTAAATAATCTTTTTCTGTTTAAAAAAATTAGATTTAAAAATCTAAGTAAAAATTTTTCTCCGATAAATATTTTATCTTAAATATTAATCTTGAATGACAGTTAAATTCAAGATTAATGCTATGATGTTAAATGATGTTAAATGCTTCTTTCGTGGAAACTTGGTCCGATTACAACAAACTCCAAAGGACACTCTCCCCCCCCCCCCCCATGTGAAAATACAAAATAGATAATGGAGGTTCTGTCCCTTCATCTCTTCGACTGTCTCCTATTCCACTGAAATTTTTTAAAAAATGTCGCTTCTAAAATAAACCAGATCATTATTTCAAATTTATGCAATACAATATGTCAGGTTACTTACGATTTTACAAATCCAAATTTATTACTTACTGACACATTCATAAAGCCATTTTTATTATTAAATTAAAAAATGCTATAGATGCTTTTATTAAGAAACGAAGAAACTGAATGCATTGTTTAATGAAACTGTTCTGTACTTTTTCTTAAAAGCAAATCAGTTTCCACAGTGGTAGTCAGAGTTGCCAATATAAAAAATCAAAAAAATCACCGCAAAATGCAAAAGGATGCCAAAAATTGATAAAGATATTTCGAAGTTCATAGCGAGCAAAATTTATTGTATTGTGCTAAAAGATTGAAACCGGGTTTTTTATTTACGAATGTTAAAAAAATTACCAGAAACACAGCTAAAAATTCTCTAAAAATTCAAAAATAGCAAAGAACAAAATTTGGCAAAAAAAAAAAGTTTCAAACTGAATTCCCTTTGCAAATGAACCGCCACAAAAGACCCCCAAATATTGCACATAAATAAAAGAAATATGGAAGCCTTTTCGTATTCTCTGTTTTTTTTTTTTTTCAGTTTGACAATGTCATCCGCATGGCCCAGACAGATTTTTTTAAGCAGAAAATACTCACATTTTTTTTCTGCTTTGAACGGTGCATTTTATTAATATATATATATATATTTAGAGATTTACTAATTCCAAAAAAATACCTTTGGTATGTCGTCTTCGTATTTTTCAGTTTTCTCTAATTTAAAATTGTCACCCAAGTGTTCCAAATAGAAATTGAAAAAGAAAGGCTTCGAATAGACAGTACCTTTCTGTGGGCAACGAAGATGGGTTTCTTACTAGATAATAATAAAGACATTTGCGAGTCTCTCTGTCTATTTCTTTTTCTTTTTTGGTCTGACCAGATGTTTTTCTGTTCACGACAAGATTTGACAGGGAGAATACCTGTATGCCTTAAATTATGCACATCGAAATAGGATTTTTTTAAATTAGATTTTTTAATTTAATTTTTTTAGGCTATTTTTAGTGTTTTTTCGAGTTTCGTGCTTTTTCCCCCACATTCATAAAAGGAATCCATTTTTCAATCTATCTTTCCATTTTAGCCGAATACAGTAAAGTAGTCTTCTGCGATTTTTGAATATTTCACGAAGTCTTTTATGTAATTTTTAACTTTCTTTCGCGTTCCGACGGGATTTTTTTATATTAGTAAAAGGAGTCAGGTTTCGATCTTTTAACCACAAGTACAAAATTTTGTCCTCTGCAATTTTTGAATTTTTTGCAAACTTTTTATGCGATTTTAAACGCTTTTTCCGTTTTTAAGCTCCTGTGATTAGAAGAAATTTTTTTTTTCATATTTGAAGAAATTTTCGTCTTTTGAAAATTTCTAGAAATTTTGATCTTTGATAGGCGACTTTTTCGTGTTATGAAGGAAAAAATATTAATGCTTAAGTTCAGTTTCTAATTATGAAAAGTACAATGCAACACAGTTGACGGAACACTATTGGGATTTGATTTGATGAAACTGCATCTTTATATTGAAGAATGTTGGGTAATTTTTACGCTAGATTGACTTTCTATATTTTTGAGAAAAATGGGCAATTCAAAGCATTTTTTTTTTGTGTGTGTGTGCGCGTGTATTGTTTATTTATTTATTTGAGAATGTAAAAAGAATCCGGTTTCAATCTTTTATCCCAATATAGTAAATTTTGCCCTGTGCGGCGTTTTATTCGCTTTCCGCGGTGGTTTTTTTGTACATTCCTAAAAGGAATCAAGTTTAAGTCCTTTACTTCAATATAGAAAGTTTATCGTTTACAATTAGTGATTTTTTTACAAACCTTTTATGTGATTTTTAGAGTATTTTTTAAAATTCCACATTCAATCTTTTGGCTCGATATAGTCAAATTTTGCTCTCTGCAATTTTTGAATTTTTATCCAATTTTTTATGCGATTTATACCTTTTTTTTCGCGTTTTGCGAAGACCTTTTGGCAAGTTTTTCTGAACCGAAGAATTATCCAGTAGATTTTGCTGCTTTCATGATTAAGATGAAGGTGGGAAAATAACAAATTGGCTCCTGTAGCAAGATGAACGACGATGCTGGAAAATTTAACTTTTACCTAGAGACTATCATTTTTATGGAAAAAAAATTACAATAATTCAAGAATCAGATTGGTATATTCCGAACGGGTTTACGCTGTTGAAGGCAGTGGGGCCCCCAAGGGGGAACCCCTCCCCCAAGAAAAAAAGTTTTTTTTTTTTTTGAAAAACCAACCGGCAAAGCAAGCGAAGCTCAGCTAGCAGATTTAAATAATTACAGATTATAATTTATGCATAATTAACATTAGTAATTTGTCGAGAGAAGGGAGATGAAACGTTAAAAAAGAAACAGGTTGAACGTAAGGGGATATGTTGCAAAGGCATAGCACACAAATGCCTGCTTATTGGGACCCCAACGAATTTGAATAACAATAATGAGGTTTAAAAGTTTTGAATCTTGGGTTTCAACTTTTCCTCCATTTAATAGGGACCCTAAAAAAAGACATTTAAAAAAGTATTTAGAATTTGCGAAATTTCTTTCATCTGGGCACCTTTAAAAAGAATGGTGGCTGTAGAAAGAAGCCCATGTCTGTTTTGGTTGAAAAAAAGTGATAGTATTAAGGAGGTTTTGAACCATATTGGGACCCCCAACGCGATTAAAAAACACATTTTTTTAACATTTGAATAAAAAGTGGCAGCTACAAGTTTTGAATCCTGGGTTCCAACTTTTCCTCCCTTTCATAGCCCCCCCCCCTCCCAAACAAAGACGATAAAAAAAAAATTAGAGCATGCAAAATTTCTTTCACCTGGGCACCTTAAAAAAATGGTGGCTAGAAAGGAAGCACATTACCTGTTTTGGTTGAAGGAAGTAATTGTATTAAGTTTTGAAGCTCATTGGGACCCCATTGAGATTAAAAAGCATATTTTTTAAACATTTGAATAAAAAATATGGGGCCTAAAAGTTTTGAATCTTGAGGTCCAACATTTCTTTATTTTTATAGTGGCCCCCCAAAAACACAATTCAGAAAAAATTTAGAGCCTGCAAAATTTTTTTCATCACCTTTAAAAAGAACGGTGACTATACTAAGAAAGTACAAATTTTTTGAAGGAAGTAATGGCATTAAGAAAGTTTTGAAACTTATTAGGGGCCCCAATGAGATTAAAAAGCATATTTTTTAAACATTTGAATAAAAAATTTGGACTAAATGTTTTGAATCTTGGGTTCCAACTTTTCCTCACTTTTATAGAAGGCACTAAAAAAGACAATTCGAAAAGAATTTAGAGCCAACAAAATTTCTTTCATATGGGCACCTTTAAAAAGAACGGCGGCTGTAGAAAGAAAGTACATATCTGTTTTGGTGGAACGAAGTAATAGTATTGATGAAGTTTTGAACTTTTGGTTTCATCTTTTTCCCCCAGTTATAGGACCCCCCCCCCCAAACACACACACACACAAAAAAAGAAGACTAAAATTCCATTATATTTAAAAAATAGAATTTAAGCTTTCAAAAGCTCTTCCATCTGGGCACCTTTACAAAGAATAGTGTATATAGGGGGGGGGGGGGAGACGGTTCCTACGGCCCTGGTTATGCCAAATATCTTATTTAACTTTAATACATTTTTATTATGTCTCTGAAGAAAATTTAAAAATTTCGTACTAACTTTAAAAATATCTTATATTTTAAATTAAAAAAAGATTCCCTAAAATTGTAATGCATATTTTTGAAGAACTGCGAATAAGACATAGAAAAAAAATGAAGAAATAATCTGCCACCCCTGGAAAAATCTTTGCCCTACCTGGAAGTATGGTCTAGCTACGGGCCTGCCACGACGCCCCCTGTCAATCAACTGGCGCCAGATTGTCTACAGGTATTGCCACAAGATGTCGTCATACCTGAAAGCTCGCTTCTGATTGGTTGTTAGCGGTCACGTGATCTGTTATCAGTGACCATGATCTCTAATCAGTGACCTTCATCTGCAGGTGTTAGACCCCGCGCACATCAGTTGTGTCTTGGATCTGGTGGATGAAGGTCGTATGTTCTTTAGCTCTCGTTTACCGGACATTTAACTTAGTGCTCTGCGGTACTTTATCGTACCTTTTACGGCATAAAATTAACTAAAGTTACCGTCGACTTTTCAGTTTCATGCTATTTTCAATGACTCTGCTTGCTTCAATCAACAAAATGTATGTATAATTATTTTGTCTTTTAAGTGTAATGTTTGTCTAGTGTTTCTTAAAACAAAAAAGTTTTAACAAACTTATAACAATCCTTTCAAAATGTGTCTTTCAATTTATTTATTTGCTTTATTAAACTGAACTTAAAATTTCACATTCTACATTACTTAATTCGAAACATGTTCTATCATTCTCGATATTCAACTTGTGTTTCACAAGTTTTGCTTTCA
Organism: Maratus speciosus; assembly: GCA_963932465.1. Taxonomy (NCBI): domain Eukaryota; kingdom Metazoa; phylum Arthropoda; class Arachnida; order Araneae; family Salticidae; genus Maratus; species Maratus speciosus. Next base: position 649,972,942 of record OZ010787.1, on the reverse strand, counting down.
TTAGTTTTATCTGTGATTTCATTTAAAAAAACAATTGTTGAAAAAATAAACTCGAAAAATATATTTTCAAACAATGTGATTTGTTTAACATATTATTTCTAACAACAAAACTAAAAATATGTCATTGAAGTTAGCCATTTACTTTTTTCTAAATTAAAACTGACTCAAAATTCATTGTTAAAAGCTATTTTTGTCAGGTAGCAATCAGATTTCTCTCACTCATATGTTTGATAATTTAGTTAAAGACATCTACTTTCAGAGTATTATCTAAAAGGTTTATTCTGTTTTCAAATAAATGTCTTTCTATTTCAAAGTATTTTAATAACAACATCTGTTAGTTTGTAAACAAATGAATGAAAACTTTCGTTAAAAAGTTGTCTTTGGATTAAAGAACAACTTAAAAATATCTATTTGTGTTTCAACCTTTTTAAGAAAATCAAGCGTTATTCTTTTGAAAACTTGAAAAATAAATACAATTTAATTTGTGATAACATTAGTTTAATTTAATGAGAGACACTTATTCATACAACTGAAACGGTTAATGAACGTTTAAAACAAATCTTTGTTATGTTTGAAGCGATCTTTCTTTAATCCATTCGGAACCATGAGCGCATATGCACCCACGAAAGTACTTAAAACGTTTGAATTTGATAACAGTAAAAAAAAAAGAAAAGTGCCCAGCTAAACTGATGGCATTGAGCTCACAGACTATTCACACTAATTGTATATTATACTCTTATTTTAAAGAATAATGCCACTCAAAAAAATAAGTAAAGGGAATTAGCCCCCGTTTCCCCTTTATACTTAACCAGTGAACCTCCAAATCTAATCAGGGAAGCTCCTTATCATAATAAACCGGTATACCAAATTTGTAGCAAATCGAATAATCTTGCAAAAAAAAACATTTATCTAAATTAAGGTGGTGGACTAAACCCCCTTTATCCTTAACCAATGAATCGCCAAAACTAATCAGAAAGGTTCCTTAACTTAATAAACCGGTATACCAGATTCGGAGCAAATCGAATCATTCTGCATGAAAAACACATTTATCTGAATTAAGGGGGGTGGACTAACCCCGTTTTTCCCCTTTATCCTTAACCAATGAACTCCCAAAACTAATCAGGGAAGTTCCTTAACATAATAAACCGGTATACCAAATTCGAAGCAAATCGAATCATTCTGCATGAAAAACCCATTTATCTGAATTAAGGGGGAGTGGACTAACCCCGTTTTTCCCCCTTTATCCTTAACTAATGAACTCCCAAAACTAATCAGGGAAGTTCCTTAACATAATAAACCGGTATACCAAATTCGGAGCAAATTGAATGATTCTGCATGAAAAACCCATTTATCTGAATTAAGGGGGTGGACTAACCCCGTTTGTCCCCCTTTACCTTAACCAATGAACCCCCAAAACTAATCAGGGAAGTTCCTTAACCTAATAAACAGCTATACCAAATTCGGAGCAAATCGAATAATTCTGCATGAAAAACACATTTATCTGAATTAAGGGGGGTGGACTAACCCCGTTTTTCCCTCTTTATCCTTAACCAATGAACTCCCAAAACTAATCAGGGAAATTCCTTAACATAATAAACCGGTATACCAAATTCGGAGCAAATCGAATCATTCTGCATGAAAAACCCATTTATCTGAATTAAGGGGGGGGGGTGGACTAACCCCGTTTTTCCCCCTTTATCCTTAACCAATGAACTCCCAAAACTAATCAGGAAAGCGCCTTATCACAGTGAACCTAGGAAAAAATTTTGAAGCAAATCTGATGTTTCTATCAAGAGTTATCGCGTTACGTACATACGTACGTACATACATACATACATACATACAGAACGGGCGGGCACATTAGCTCTCAGGCTTTGATAGCCTGTGAGCTAAAAATAGAAGTAAAATTGATTGTATTAAATTACGTGATTTTTGTGATTTACAAAGTTAATTGAAATAATTAATAAAAGTAGTGCCAAACGAATAAAATTCATGAAAAAAAAATGCTGGTTCTGAACAGGTTAAAAGCTGAGAAAAAGCAATAATAGCATTCTTTTCTTTTAGCAGAAAATATCTGTTTATTTCATCAATTTTAGTAAAAACTCATTATAAAAAAAAAACTTAATACAGTCTCCAGAAAATTAAAAAAATAATTTCTGTTAATTGGAATCTTGATTTTTATTGTATAAAAAGGAAAAAAGATTTATATTTGAATCGAAACATACTCTTTTTATTTTAAACTAAAAGTAAAAAAGATTTATCTTCTATTCTTAATTGAACATCTTTGTTGAGATAAGAAACATGGTGATAGGAAATGTCTGAAAACTATTTTTTTTTCTTTTTGCCTAAAGCAATACATAGTTTTCATAGTTGAACGCTATGAGAGATTGCATCCCACAGGAGACGCCAAAAGATAAAACACCCCTTCTAAAACTCGCCAGAGGGGTGAACGTTTCAAAAGTTGCTTGATAATAAACATTATCTACAATTGTTATTTCAACTAACGTGTGAAACTATGGACTGGCTTCCCATTCGTTTAAAGCTTCGCTAGTTTCAGCAAATCAAAGGGTCTAAAAGTGATGTCATTGAAAACAAAATAATATCACAACATTGTAAAACTTCATTCGGAAATCATTTGCGGACTGTTATTTTCTATATTTTGCTAGCGTGTTTTCAAGACCGGGAATTCAATGAAGATTTTCAATTTTGAAGAAGTAAGTTTTTGTTTTGACATGCTGGAAAATTTTGTTTAAAAAAAAAAATCCACTACTAAAAGTTAATACTTAAAAGCTTCTTTAAATAGTTATTTTACTAGTTAAAAACATTTTTCTAATTGCCTACATTGTTATTTGTTAAAATATATTATCATTAACCTTTTTTGGTATAAGATTCAAACTATCAAAAGAACTTGTTCGTTCTATTTGAAAAGAGTTCAGTAGCTCGCGCATTTAAAATTATTTCTCCAAATTAGTGGATAAGATTAAACTTAAGAAAATTCAAAGCTTTCACATCAATTTACTGTTAACTTGAAAAAATATATTCCTTCATTAGTAACTAATAATAAAATAAAATAAATAAATAAAGTACAAACCACTTTTTCTAAAAATAAAATAAAACTTTGCGTTATCTATCATTTAAATATCTTAGTTAAAAGCAGTAAAATACTAATTGATACAATACCGGCAAGAAACATCATTGATGCGCAACCGTATGGTTACACACAGAATAACCTTTCACTATAGATATAGAAGCCACTTGTCTCGTAGGAGACGTGAGAGAAAACTAGCGATTACAACTACTTCGCATTCTTTTAGATAAAACACTTAAGAAAATTCAAAAGCTTTCACCTAAATTTCTGTTAACTTGAATATATATATATATATTATCTTTCATTAGTAACTAATAAAAAAAATATAAAGATCATACCACTTTTTCTAAAAAACAAAACTTTACTTCCTTAGTCACTGAAAAGGTCTTAGTTAAAAGATTAAAACTAACTTGCATTCTTATAAATAAAATATATATAACTCAAAATAAGTAGTTAAAAAAACTAATATAGAAAGCATATTCATATGATGAAACAACGGGTTGCAATAATGTGTCCTCTCCGAGCGAGATTTGATAATGATCAAGTATTTCACCTGTCCAGGAAAAAAAAAAAATTCCGGGATGTACTGATACAATCTATTTTCTTGAAAGGGAGTGTGTTGCAGTGTATGGGTTCAAAACCTGTAATTCTAAAGGTATGTTTTCTTTACAAAACCGTAATGGAATTTGTGTATATGATTCTTTGGATACTCAGAGAAATCGAATAAGCTTGCATGATGTTCCATATCATCCAAAACATTCTTAGTGTGTATATGGTAACACAATGAGTTCGTGTCGTTGAAAATTAGCTTTACATCATCTTTATACTCTTTTTAATAAAATCATAGTGAAATTTATACATTAGAAGTTTAGGCAATTCTAAGATTGTAAATCCAACATAAATCGGTCGATTCAAAAGTATGTTATTTTTAAGCCTTTCCACAGCACTTAGGTCTTCATCTTATGTTAAATATGCTTTAAACTAGGTGAAGTCATTAATTTTCAACTCTTTTTCAGTGTTGCAAAGCACAATATTTCTCCTTTTTCCAAAAACAGTTGTTCATTAATTTAAAAAAGTTCTTTTCTTAGTTCAAAAAAAAAAAAAAAAAAAAAGAAAGAAAGAAAGAAAAACCGTTTTCGCATTCAGCATATATTTCAGTTAACAATCATCCTTGACAATAATTAAACAAAAACATTATTGTTAAAAACTAATTCGCGTTCTTTGATTAGTAAAAATAATTTATATTCTTTTAAATAATAATTAAATGAAAATAAATGTAAAGTTGTTTATTAAAAGCTTTATTTGAGAAAAAACTTTATTATTATTCCGAAACTTTATCATTTGTTTCGGAAATTAACAAATGACTGAAAGAAAAATTAACTAATTTATTAAAAAGTTTTATTACCAAATAACTTAAAAAAAAAAAAAACTTGTTTCGGAAATTAACAAATAACTAAATGAAAATTAACTAATTTATTTAAAACTTTATTACAATAACTAAATGAAAAACATGTTTTGAAAATTATGGAACCCTCCTCCACCGTCTGCTCCTAACACAAGTCAGGTGATTCTCTCAAAAAGTTTTATTAGCAATGACTAATTAAAAATGAATTAATTATTAAAGCTTTATTTGCAAGGCCTGAATAAAAAAATAATGATTTGAAAATTAGCAAATGACAAAAACTTATTTCGGTAAACTCATAAAATGTATTCAATTCTTTATGTTAGTTCAAATAGGATGACGACATCACAGGTGAGTGAATCATCCTCTCGTGAGAGGGCGCTCGTGTTCATACCCTCGGGTGAAAGCGATGGTGCTGCCCCCTACGTTCGTCTCTCGTCCAATCAGAAGCAAGCTCCTTATCTTGATGAAGCCGGTTTCCGAGCAAGCATTCGTTCATTAGCCCGGTGGATGTCATACAGGTAGGACGTGTCTCGACGCTGCTCCGTGGTAAGTATTTTTTAATTGCATGCGATCTTTTCTAATCATTCCTTTGTTCTACCTTCCTCTTACAACAGACTTTCCTTCATTAACACTCTTCTTACAGTAGGCTTCCATTCATTATCCTTTGTTTAATCCCTCTCTTACAGTACACTTTCATTGATTCATGAACATTTTCCTTTGTTACTTTTTTCGAAATTAGCTTTTTTTCCGCGACCTTTTGATGAAATTCGCGTTTTTTCTGGGGCCTTCTGACGAAATTCGGGTTTTTTCTGTGGTCATTTTGACGAAATTAGCGTTTCCTCTAGAATAATTTGACGAAATTCACGTTTTCTCCGCTATCATTTGACGAAATTTGACTTTTTTTCGCGATCCTTTGGCAAACTTTGCATTTTATCTGCGGCCGTATGACATAATTCCGGTTTTTTCTTTGATCCTTTAAAGAAATTGGAGATTTTTTTTGCGAACGATTGACGAAATTGATTTTTTTTTTTTCGAACGATTGACGAAATTGATTTTTTTCGGCGACCATTTGTCAAAAATCGCGATAATTTTTTAAGTCAAAATTTTCGGATTGATGACCGAATTTTTCAAATTTTCGGAAAATTCGGAACAAAGTCACCCTTGCACCCCCCCCCCCCCGCTACGGCCTTATTGACAAAAATGATTTCTGTTTATAACACAATGCAACGTGTTTCGTAAGATTTAGAACATTATGAAAATTTAAGTCAGACCCCCCCCCCCCCCCTCGAAATAAAATCCTGGGTACGCCACTGAAGTGAAGTAATTTTATGTGTGCATTCTGAATAATCCTATTAAATATATCTTTGTTTATATTAGTAGAAAAAATTTGCTTCCTATTATTTTTGCTTTTCCATATTTACAAACAAAGTTTTTATCTTATGTAAATCTATCTTCTCTTGTAATAAATTTATCACTTCTGAAATATCATAAATTGGGTTGAATAAACAGTTTACTCAGATTGAATTAAAGTTATTTCAATATGTAGCTCAGATTTAAATCAGTAGCACTGACATAATGTTCAAAATGTATTTCTAGGCAAGTAGCTCTCAATGTAATGAAACTAAAAGAGTATTTATTTATATTTTTACAGCAAAATTAAATATATTCATAATGTTATTCATAACTTTTTTTAATAAATGAAATATTATACTACTCATTACAATTACTACTTCATTTTAAATTAGTAGTTATCGATGACTCTCTTTTATTTTGGAATACTTAATGAGTTTATAATAGATGAAACTTTTCAGACACTGGCATAAAATGAAATTATTTACTGAAAAATAAAGGACGCTTTAATATGGTTGTTATCTAAAAATGTACAGTTAATATAACTTTCCTAATCTCAAATGAACTTAATATCAAAATATTAATTTAAAATGTATAACGTACTACAGTTATCACTGAAGATATGAGTTGACTGTTGGAAGAAAATGGACTGAATAATGAAGAATGGAGGAAAGATATAGTATGGAATTTTTATGACAGCTGGCTACACTTGGAGGCAGGAGTTTATTTCGATATTCTGTCTTCGAGTGTAACTTGCTAGTTCTTTAGATAATATGATCTTCCCAACCAACACTATAGTATTTTGAGCTTGCTGTTGGCCAAATGTCATCTACACCACTCTTGCTGTTTCCCTGGTTTCATTTATCCTACAGTTTATATGTAACCAATGGATCTACATTTACAATAAATTAATATTATTAAGTTCATTTGGGATTTGCAAAATTATTTTACTTGTACATTTTTTGAATAATAACTCTATTAAAAAGTTAAAAATTTTCATCAAGTGTATTTTTAGTTTATACCTTTATCCGAAAAGTGTTGTTCATTAGGAATTCTAAAATTAGTAAGAGTTATTTGTAGCAACTAAATTTAAATAAAGTTATTCATAGGAGTTTAATAAAGAAAGTACAGTGTGTGCATATTAAAAGAAAGTATTTTTGTAGTTTTATCTTTTCTAACTCGTTGTATCACTAAATAGCAAATTTTTTGCATAAAACTAGTCTTCCTATACTAAAATCTTTAAGATTTTTTCCACTTTTAAATCTTCAGAGACTGATTTTATATTAAAGAAGTAAATACTTCAATTTTTACTATTCATGTACTTTTTAAAAGTAAAGTTTATTATTTTAAGTAAGTAATCTTTGCTCTAATTTTATGCTGTCTACATAAGTGCTTATTGATTAGGGTACAGATGTCATATTCGCCCCATATTGGCGCGATTTTTTTCTGTCGCCAATATCATATAGGCAACGGGTACTTAACTTGCGCCAAAGTGATTGATGTGGTAACCCGGATTATGTTGTTTATGCTGTTGATGTTTTCGCCAAATTGGCAACCGAGAAAAATCGCGCCAATATGGGGCGAATATGATATCTGTACCTTGATTAGTTATGTTTACATATATATTCAAAGTATAGTTGTATTTATTCAATCTTTCATTACTTCAAGATAAATTCAATGCATTTAAAATATATACTTAAAAAAAAAAGAAGAAGAAAGTTGTTTGACATGTGATGGTGTTCTCATAAGTTATAGAATTTCTAATAAAGAAATCACCTTTTGTTAACATTTATTATTTTTGTTAATCCCATAGTTAAAAGAATTTTTGGTACTTTTCGGTTAGCCGGATGCCAATACATGTATGTGTTGTGAAGGTAATCCGTTCAAACTTATTGAATCGATTATCTTCACAACAGTATGTATATATACAATATACACTATATGGCCAAAGGTGACCGATCACTTGCGATTTTTGACGTTTTATTAAATATCTAGAAAAATACTTGAGGAATCAACCTGAAACTGCAGGTGTGTAAACAGTATAGTACAGGACATATATTTCCGTGAAGATTTTTTCCCCAAAACCCCATTGGGGGAGGGAAGGGGGGGACCGTCAACAAATTGAAAAAGAATGAATATCTTTTGGATAACCCTGTAAAAACTAATGTAGCAAAAGTGTTCAAACTCGAGATTATTAATAAGTGTCTTATTGTAATAAACTGTGTTCATTTTTATGAGGATAGCATTTATACTCGTTGAGAAATTAAGGTTTTTATAAAAACAGTCCCAAATTTCACCAAGTTTTTTGCTTATAATTTGCAGAGTTCTTAATATTAAAAAAAAAGAGTTCTTTTCAGAAAATATGACAAACAGCATTGTACACAATACTCTGCAATCTGAATTATAAAATAATAAAAATTGGATGAAAAATGAGCATGTTTACTAAAAATTGTTTAACAGATAAGGGGTTGTATCAAATATCTGTTGATTAGTGCCAAGATAGCGTACACAATATTGCATGTACTACTATATTTGGATACAACCCCTCATCTTTTTGCTTCTTTTTGGAAACAATGGATTTCGAGCTTATTCTATCCACGATAATTTTCAGAATTTTCAAGCTATGATTTTGAGACTTTCACAAAAGTTGCTCGATATACTTAGCTAATACATTATGCATATTACATTTTGATTGCATTCGCGCATGTGCAGTGAAACATTTTTTAGTAAACCTGCTCATTTTTCATCCAATTTTTATTATTTTTTAATTCTCATTATAGAGTATTGTGTACAATGCTGTTTGTCATATTTTCTGAAAATAACTTTTTTTTTATATTAAGAACTCTGCAAATTATAAGCAAAAAACTTGGCGAAATTTGGGACTGATTTTATAAAAACCTTCATTTCTCTACTACTATACATGCTATCCTCATAAAAATGAACACAGTATATTACAATAAGACACTTATTAATAATCTCGAGTTTGAACGCTTTTGCTACATTAGTTTTTACAGGGTTATCCAAAAGATATTTGTTCTTTTTCAGGAATTATCCTGAAGCTCCAGATGTGTAAACAGAATAGTAAAGGTCATAAATTTCAGTGAGGATTTTTTCCTGAACCCCATAGGGGACCGTCAACAAATTGAAAAAGAACGAATATCTTTTGGATAACTCTGTAAAAACTATTGTAGCAAAAGCGTTCAAACTGGAGATTATGATTAAGTGGCTTATTGTAATAAACTGTATTCATTTTTACTAGGATAGCATGTATTCTCATAGAGATATTAATTTTTTATAAAAACAGTCCCGAATTGCGCAAAGTTTTCTGCTTCTAATTTGCAGAGTTCTTAATATAAAAAAAAGTTCTTTTCAGAAAATGTGACAAACAACATTGTACATAATACCCTGCAATCAGAATTAAAAAATAATAAAAATTGGATGAAAAATGAGCAGGTTTACTAAAAAATGTTTCACTGTGCATGCAATCAAAATATAATATGCATAATGTATTAGCTAAGTATATAGAGCAACTTATGTGAAAGTCTCAAAATCATAGTTTGAAAATTATCGTCGATAGAATAAGCTCGAAATTCGTTGTTCCCAAAAAGATGAGGGGTTGTATCAAATATCTGTTGACTAGTGCCAAGATAGCATACACAATATTGCATGTACTACGTTAACACACAGAAGCTATTTATCTATTTTTATATACAAACAGAAGTAATTTGTATAAAAAAAAATTATATATATATATACTATATGATTATATAGATAAATACATATATATAAAAAGAATAAAAGCTCACCAGGTTTGTTTATATAGCTATTTATGACATTTGGTAACAAATCTCATTTTCTGAAGCTTGAAATGCAGCAAGCATTTCAAAAAAAAAAAAAAAAAAAAAAAAAAAGAGCAAAAGCCAATATAACAGAAAAGGGTATAATCTTACAGTTTGGCAACAGTTTTTTGGTCAACGGGATAATCAAATAGTGCCCAGAAAAGTACCAATTTGAAAATTTAAATGTCAAACTAGAGTTATTAAGAATAGTGCGTCATTTATATTTCTAGTATAACAACTGCAGCAACACTATTTATTGCCTTTTGCAATTTTTTTTTTCATTTTTATCGATCTTCAGAGCTTTGGTAATGATATCCGATATCACAGATTCAGGGTAGTGGGACTACTTACACCTCGCTTTCAGTGGCTCTGTATAAAAGTCTGGTACTTTTATGTTAGCTGGGTACAATTTTTTTTTCTCACTTTTTTTTCTCTCACCAATAGTAGCAGCTTTTAGTTTTCGTGTGTGAAGGTGTTATATTCTCGTTTGTGGTGCTATTTCTTTCTTGTATTTTAAATGAAATAAGTGAAAGCATATATTTTAAAGAAAAGTTGTGTGTTTTAAATAAAATGAGAGAAAGGTTTATATTTTAATTAAAATGAATGCAGTACGAATAATGATGGTGGTAAAAATATTTGACTATTTAAAATTGCATCAATTCCTTTTTCTCGAAAATAATAAAAGGATAATAATATAGTTTAAATAAGATAGTATTTTTTCCATTGGTTTTTTTTTTTTTTTTGTTAAATATAAGAGTGTTCGTAGACAATTTGCATGCAAAGTAGGTATCTTATTTAACATACTAGAGATACCCATTATTAATGTTTCTTTAAAATACATTTATTGGATATTTTGGTACTTTCTTGTTAACGCAGCCCCCACTATTATAATTATGCCAAGGTCACAGTTAAAGTTTCGACAATCTCCTATATATGCCACATCGGTGTTGAATTCAGACACTTTCTCTGGGAGGGATGTCTATGGCTCCGGGTGAGGGGGGGGGCATTATAGAGTTCCAGGTGGCGGGGGCATCTTATTGCTCTTGTGGGAGTGCCTCCCCCAGGCTACCGCCTGAATTCAACATAGTGCCATATATATTTGACGATTCATCCTTAGGAATTGCTATATGAAGGAAGTACCTATATTTTTGTGGTAATAAAAGATGGGTGGAATTATTAATTCTGGATAACTCTGATAATTAAATAAGTAAGAGAAGTCCTGAAATTTTTAGAAAATATGCCTCAGATCAAATTAACATTGATTGAACCAGAAATTTTACTTAATAAATGAAAGCAAATATATAGGGGAAGACAGGGTACAATGAAACATTACTTGTAAAATCAGACAAATTTGTCACAGGGAGTTACAGTTTATATACATGGTATACAACTATATGTTCCAGTTACTGATGTGATTTGGATACATTCACACTTCTACAACATTAGCAATAGAAGATTATTGGTTTTACACTACTGAAAGTAAGTTTCTTTACTAAAAGTAATTTTGTCTCTTTTTCGTTGTTGTTATATGTAATAATTATTTTTTCTATACATTGTTATCTTTGGATTGTTGTCTTCATATTTCCAAAACCAAAATAAATAAAAATAAATGTTAGAAGTTTGTAAATAAAATTTTACTTCGTAACCTCAGTGTGGGGGTACACTGAGGTTGAAACACTTGCAGACGGGGTACAATGAAACATGTTTCGTTATAGTAATAATACAGTAGTAAATAGAATATATTAGAAGTAAGAGTAAGATAACAGAAAAAAAGGAGTTTTGTTCTAACCAAGCCAGTAAAAAATGCTTTTATTAAGCAATTAAAAAGTAAAAAGAGGAAAAAAGCTAAGAAGGAATTGTTTTCAAAACAAACTCTGCCTGCTACAGAGTCTGAAGAAGATTGTGATTCTAGTATGTATGTATCAAATATTTGAAAATTCATTTGATATTAAAAAAGTTTTGAAATGGTGACGACGTGCAAACTGGAGGTCTGCACGGGCCCGGCAGAATGAAGGCAAATTTTCAAACAAGCTAGGCCAGCAGAATTAGGACAATTTTTTCAACGGGCCGGGCCGATAAAAAATTTAAATGGGCCTACCAGCCCGATATAAAAATTTAAACAAAGTTAATAAAATCTGAGCCATTTTCAATGAATATGACTTTCGCAAGAATAAGTATAAATGTATGTCACAAGCCGATGCTAGTTTGACAACATGAATACAGAAATATAATGTCCAGCGTAGAGATCGGCATCTGACAGTTACTAGGTGTCTGAGGCTGGGCTTAATTTTTTCAGCAGACTCGTGCCACACAGATATCAGATTTTTATTTTTTTTTCTACATAGTAGAGCCGGACCGAAACTGGACTTCATTTTTCTCAGGATGTGTAAGGCGGGCACCATGTATTGTAAAAAAAATTGGTACTTACGTATTAAAGCCACCGCAGCTATAATAAATATATATATATACATAAATATACACATATATAGGTACTTTTCAGTTAGCCAGGTGCCAGTATTATATATACACATATATATATATGTATATAAATATATATTTATGTACATATATATGTGTATGCATACATATGTATATATATGTGTGTGTGTATATATATATATATGTGTATGTATAACACTGGTGCCTGGCTAACCAAAAAGTACCCATATATATATATATATATACATAAATATACACATATTTATATATATAAGCTGCAGTGGCGTTAATACGTAAGTACCAAAAAATTACTTGCGATAATGAACTTCTCTTAACGGAATCTTTGGAAATACACCTTAAAGTTTCTCCCAAATTCAATGCTCAACAATGCAAGCTTTCTGACACATTTTTAACTGTAAAGGCATAAAATTGACAGGCCTGATTATTAAAGGGATTTGGAATCGAATAATGTTTTCCATTTTTGATAAATAAAATATGGTACTTCTTAGTCATCCCGTCGACCAAATTACTGTCGCCAAATTGTAAGATTAAATGCCAATAATGGTTCCCCTTAATTAATTAATTGTAAGATTAAATGCCAATAATGGCCAATAAAACCATTAATTCAACGTTTTATTTGCATTTTTTATTAATGTTTTACTAATTTATTTGTTCTTTCGTTATTTAAAATAAAAATTATGTCAATGTGTATAATTTGGCCAGTGGTTTGGCGGTTTATATAATTTGGCGAAATTGGTCGACGGGATAACTAAGAAGTACCTAAAATACTTATTGAGATATAAGAGATTCTTGTCACGTGACTGCAGGTTTTTCCCCTTTCCCATGCTATCGCTTCTGGAAAATTTGATTCAAAGCACTTACTTTGCCAGTACTTTCTCAAAGATGTATTGCTTTTATCAAAAAATGGATAACGCCCTTCTATTACATAGTTTCTGAATAAGAACACCTGCCAATCTTATGTGTTTCTGAAAAGAAGTGAATTCAGAAAGTAGCTCTTTTAGATTTGAGGAAAGCCTTAATAAATGACAGAGAAATATTTTCACAACACTAATTTTTATTATACTACAGCTTCAAAAGTTATGATGTTTTTAACCCTCCTTTTCTTCTTTTATTCTAAGCCACATTAATTTTTTAATGAATACTTATTTGAATGTTGAAATGTCTAAGAATCGAAGTAATTGTTTATGTTGCTATTGTGCATTTTCTGTCTTGCGAACACATAATAATTTTAAAATTTACTGTAAAATTATTTCATAAATATGTACCAAAAATAGGAACCAAGATATTATATATATTCAAGCTAATTTGCTTCTCAATTAAGATATTTGCTCAGTTAAGATTTCCAATTAAAAACATGATTTACTTTCAATATTTATTATCCTGATATCCTTCAAGGACTGAAACTGAATATGATATTATAGATATAATGACAAATTGAAACTGAAATAAGCAAACATTTTTTTTTTTTTAATTGAGGTTTCAATATATTTTAAATGTTACAACTAATAGATAAGAATATTTAAATCTTTATTTAAATATATTATTACAGACTTGTCCTTTAATATACACAATGAATAACAGATATAATGAAATGAATTAAAAAAATGCATATAAACAAATATTATTTATTGCAGCAATACATGCATGATGCATTTACTAAAAGTTGTTGAATTCCAGTTGAAAAAAGAAATCCTTATTTCAAATGTCACGTTATGGCTAAGAAAGCATTCCAGATATAGATTTAGTTTCAAATTAAAAGAAAACATCTATTAAATCATACTGCAGGGGACAAGTTTATCTGCGGTATGTTATACCACAGATAAACTTGTCCCCTGCAGTATGATTTAAAATCTAAATAATTTAAAATCTTGACTGTACTAGATGAAAATCAAAAGTGCAAAACCAACAAAATTTTCATTTTTGAAATTCGATAATAACGCCACACTCAAATGTGCAAAATAAAAACAATGAATCACAAAACTCCTCAACGGAACGGCATGGATCATAATTTCATGCAATTTGCAATCATATCTTGATAAATTTGGCAATCCACTTTCCTTTAATTATTTCATTTTAAAAAGCACTATACTAACTAAATCGTGAGAATCTTAATAATAAATTTCGCCACATAACATTAAATCCGATGTGTAAATTGTAAATAAAACGCTATGTTTATTTCAGAAAATCAACGAACGTCTCAGTCATATTTGTTTACTGTTTTGCTGTCTTGTCAAATAACCCTACGCCATGCCGTACAGCAACGAACCACCCCGAAGAACCCTGGCTTTCACTCGGTGTAAAACAGCTGTAGCACCTCACGTGACAGGTTAGCCCTCTAGGGTGAAAAGGGTGGCGTCGCTGAACGCAGCCTATTTGTTTCGTTGCGGCTCGGGTCGTGGCCAACGACATTCAAGGCCTGTTCATGACGTTTAAAACGTCACACGGAATGGATCTGAGGCTAACGAGAAAGACAGGCTACCGCGGTGTGTCCGATTCTTTTTTTTTTTTACAGACCGCTGGAGTCACGTGATGCTCTTTTCGCACACCTTCATTGGTGCATTCGAGCATCACGTGACTCCAGCGGTCTGTAAAAAAGAAGAATCGGACCCACCGCGGTAGCCTGTCTTTTTCGTTAGCCTCCGGTAAAGTCCATTTAAGTAAAATGTGTTTAATTTACATAATTTATCAGCAAACCTCAATTTAAACACTTGAAGTATCACTCATTTATACAGACAATGGCTATAATTTAATTTATTTTAAAGTTATATTTCTAATAAATTTAACACACGTCTTTACACAGTGATTGGTACAAAGCATCGTTTGTGCTAATCGCCGTGTAAAGATGGTCCACTCCGTGACGTCTTAAAAGTCATGAAATGGCCTTGCATGTCGTTGGTCGCGATCGGGTTCGAGTAGGGTTGAGTTGAATTGTTTCGGTTTCAAGACGGGAAATGATTCTTGCAAGTTTTTTTTCGGGTTAACTCGATTTTCCAAAATAGTTTATAAGATTTTTTCGGAGGAGAAAAATATTTGTGAACTATTTTTTTCATAATTGCATTAAAATGTGTATTAATTTTCTTTCATTTCGGGATCGGTGCGGGTTCGTGTCGAAGTGCATTGGATTTCGAGTTCACTTCAAATAGAATTTTCGGGTTCGGATCGAGTATGTTCGAGTATGTAATCTCGAAAATTCGGACGATTAGAAGAATTTTAAATATCAATATTTTTGCACGAAAATTATATGTAGGCTTCAGAAACATTATATTTATCTATACTAATAAAAGAAACGAGTTTGTCTGTCTGCGTGTGTGTGTGCGCGATAGCTAGGAAAATCCGCCGCAAGTAGAGGTCTGAAAATTTGGATGAGGATAGGCCAAGGCAGGTAGGTCCTAATGCACCTGAGTGTCAGATTTTTCATTTTTGATATTAGCCGAGATATTAACACGTCGAATGCCAAGTCTATTTTGTCTGTCATTCCGTTTGGACACCGAAATAAGATTTCCGTTACACAATCTGTAAGTGTCAGTCACCGATGACTGAAACTTACACAACGGAAAGTTTAGTGTCAGCCACTGATGACTGACGTGGCATTCAACGTGTTAATTAACCCCCTCTCTCAAATTAAAAATGTCGACCAAAAAACCTCTAGCCGGCACGGGCCATAAAACCCGTTCCGAAGCCTGGAAGACAGAAGACCCGGAAGTGCGAAAGCGTCTGTTTTCCCCCCGTCTTTCTATATCCGTATTTGCTGAACCGTTCGAAATACTTATAAACGAAAGACACATCTACGCTCTTTAAGCTTTTTAAAGCTTCTTTCTTACTGCTTACATTAACCGCCGCGGCGAGCGGCCTCTTCTCGTCCGCAGTCCTTTATTCTTCCACTTATTCCGACTCTTTTGCGAAAGCAAAGTTCATAGGTCCCCAGCCACGTCCCGAGTAAAAGACACTCTAGCGAAAGCCACGCTGAAAAAAAAATCAAAAATTGAAACCGGACAAATTTAAAAGGGAAATTACACAAATTAAAGACACCGAAAAGCGGGAAGGGAGGGTTCGGGGCGATGAAGCTACCGACCAACCACTGCTACGTCGAGCTTATTATTAGTCTCGGTCGGTGGTTGGGGGCCGTTTCGAAAAGTAATAAAGTTAACCTTTACAAAAAATTAATTAAGAAACCTCGAATTCATGGAGTTTTCCCCGTATTTCGAAACCCGCATCGGCGAACCTACGGTTCGGGAGGGGTCAGTTTCGAGTACAATCGGATTACCGGAGTCGATGCGGGACAATAATATAGATTATGACACACTATATGGAAAAAAAGTTCTTTTTTTAGAATTGTAGCTATTAGGTCAACCGGAAAGTTATCTCCGATAATGTTATTCCACGCCTACTTTTTTTAAAATTCAGAATTTTTCATTATCACCACTTTCTTGAAAGGGCAAAATTCCCACTATTTTCCCATTTCACATCAAGGTGAAAACAATGCGAATTTTACCATTTCTAAAAGGTGGTGCCAATGGAAGAAATCTGAATTTAGAAACAGTAGGCGTCAAATAACATTAGCAGACAGAACTTTCCGGTAGACCTAATATTTTTATTTACCTTTTTTCAAATACCTGAGGCACTTGGAATGACATCACGCTAAGAGTCTCACGGACGACTATCAACAAAGGAGTGTGTTGTGAAACTTTCGGGCTGCTAATACAAAGGTTTGCTGCCCAATCCTGGAATAAAGTATAAATAACAGGTAAATAACAAGACAAACATAAAACAAAAACACAATATAATAAATCACAATTATCAGTGTGCAACATTTTATAACATTAAATTTTACACAACTTTGCGAAAGGAAGAGTTAAGAAAAGTATAAAGTTCTATAAAAACTCAATCTAAAATAAATACATAACAAAATCGTCTTTAAAAGATCAAGCAAAATTTATTCTTTTGAGACATTGAGGGATCAACAACATTTGCAAAATCCCATGGAAAACAGCTGATATTGAAGTACTATCTTTTTTCCAAATGAAGCGAAATCAGTTTTACTTTCCGAACACATAGGGGAAAGAAAGTATAAGGAAAGGTCATGTTTACAAACAAACACTTCCGTCAACCAATCAACGTACTACATTTCTGCTTTTAGTGATCATTGCAGGAACCGTCATGGCGATGTTGACCAATCGTATCACAGAGCTGTTGATCGCAGACCAATCAGATCGCCTGGATTCTTGTTTACAGTATGCGGCATAAAGACATTTCAAAAATATATATTCTAAAAACACACTCAAAATATATATTAAACATTTAATTGCTAAAAAGGACGTCAAACGTTAATAAAATACATTAAAAGATCTTAATAATTTGACATGTTTCGATTGAATTTACTCAATCATCATCAGAAAAACAAAAAACACAAAGATGGAAAATGACAATAAACTATTACAAATGAAATTTAAAAATAAATAAATAAAAATCACGCGCGTAATATTTTAACATGTTTCACGTTGCCCTATTTTTTTTTTTTTTTTTTTTCAAATTATCTAACAATTTAATCCAAATATTTGGGATTTGAAATGACAAGGAATCATTGCAGACCATTGAGTTTCTGACGTAAATTTCAATAGATTCTCTAATAAAAAGTTGCAAATAAAAATCTGACCTATAAATTAATCTACTTTCATTAAACAAAATATTTATGTTTTCTATTTTATTTAGCCTAGATAATGTGGTTTTACCTCTATTAAATTTTATGTCTGCAATGTGCTCTTTACATCTCACTTGGAATTTTCTCTGAGTCATGCCAATATAATAATTTCTATAACCACCTTCTTTAAGAAAAGGAATGATATAAACACCGGAAAGGTCAAATTTATCAATAGGGTCAATTCTAGTGGTTAAAATTGATTTTAATTTAGGAGGGGGTCTAGCAATTAAATTTACATCAAACTTTTTAAGTTGAGTTTTAGCGGATTCAAAGAAATTTGGATAATAATTTATAACCACCCTTTTCATGTTATTTTCTCTGTCGGTTTTATTCTCAAAAACTGCATCGCTCCTTTTGTTAATAAACTTTTTAATTAATTTATTAACTATTTTAACATGATATCCGTTGTTAATAGCTATTGTTTTAATTTTATCTAATTCATCATTTAAATATTCAGGGGAACAAATTCTAAAAGCTCTGTTAATTAGGAATCTAAAGGTAGATAATTTATAAGAATATGGAGTGCAAGCATCAAAAGGTATAACATTTAAGTTAGTTATTGGCTTACGATATATTGAACGAATTAGTTTATTATTTTCTCTTTTTAATTCAACATCTAAAAAAGGTAATTTCTTATCGGTTTCAAGTTCAAAAGTAAATTTAATCTTATTATCTAAATCATTTAACTGTTGAATAAAAACTAACAATTTATCAACTTCTCCCTGCCAAACAATAAAAATATCATCTACATAACGTAGCCATACTAAAGGTAATACTAATTTTTGATTCAAGGGGGCGTAATTTGAATTCTGCTAGGAGGCCTGAAATTGGAGATCCCCATTGGGGCACCGTCTGATTGTTGATAAATTATATTGTTAAAAATAAAATAATTACTATTAATTATTAGGTTTAGGCCACTTTTTAAAGTGTTTTTCATTGGTATGTCAAAATCTTCTCTATTGTCAATGAACTGTTCGATGGTTTGAGCTACTTCTGAAGTATCTATCGATGGATATAATGACACAATGTCTAAGCTTGCTAAAATGCAATCATCTGTAATGTCGATTTTCTCTAATCTTCCGATGAAGTCAATACTGGAATCAACCATGAAAGTGGAGGGAGGCAATAACTGTTTCAGTAATGGAACGAATGCACGCTCTAAGTAATATGTTGGGCCTTGACATTTAGTGACAATCGGGCGAAGAGGATAATCTTGTTTATGGTCCTTCAATCTGCCAACTAATCTTGGAATAACTGCAACTTTATTTAACTTGAGGTTAACTTTCATAAAATCTGGCCATTTACCTTTCTCTATTATTTCTTTCGTTTTCGCACATATTTTATTTAGTGGATTATGTTTTACTGCTATACATTCCATCTTATCAGTACAATCCTGCATTTTACTAATATAGTCTTCTCTATTGAGGACAGCAAGGCGATTAGATTTATCAGTCAAAATAATAGCAATATCATTATATGATCACCTCCCCTTATAGGAGTCTTAATAAGAACAGCAAAGATTTTCATACAAATCGGCTAAAGGATTAGGCATTGAATATTGAATCCACTTTTAAATCCTTTTCAAATCTTTTCACGACTGATTCTATAGAAAAAATCACTAAGGAAATGTATCAGAATATAAGTGACCCATATTGCGTCGATATAATTAAGCATGAGTAGCGTAGAGAAAACGTCCCCTGTTCAAAATGGGGGTCAAAACGCTTGAATCCAACTAATTATATTGTGTCAGAAATTTATATCTATAATTTTCACCAAATCTCTAATTTAACGGGACACAAGACCTTTAAACTTTCAAAAAATCAGTTTTCGGTTTTTGTTTTATTTTGAATTTTTTTTTAATTTTTGAACATTATGCAAAAAAAAAACTCATTCAAAAATCTGCATTATTTCTTGAGTTATAATCATTTATGGACAGTGAGTATAATTGGAGGTCCGTAGATATTGAAACTTTAAAACGAGTTTTTTTTTTTCATTTTAGTAAATTAGTAGTTTGTGAGCATTGTTACTTTCAAACTATTTAAGCTACAGGTTTAAAAATTTAACCAAATATGCGCTTCTTTATGTCTACATGCAAAAAAAAAAAAAAAAAAAAAAAAAAAAAAATTATTGAATTTATTTTTATTTTGTGCTAAAATTAAGTTTTAAACAAAACTTTCTGTGTATGTGTTGGTTTTAATTTAGAAGTAGGTGTGTTATGATTCTATTTTGTTCAAAAATTGCTTTCTATATGCATAATTTAGAGTTTTATTATTCGCACAGCACTTAATGATTTTAATTAACTCGTTAGTGAGATGAATTTTTAAATTTAAAATTTAAATATTAATTTTGTCTACACAATATTTATTTTTCTGGATAGTACAGTTAAGGATATATACTTTAGGCAGAAATGGAAAACAAAAATCTTAATTGTATATTATTTGTGTTTTGGCACTTCAAAAAAGGCGATGCTTTTGATCGTTTCGACAAAATCAAAGGTCCTGTGATCCCTTAAAGATGACATGTAATTTTATTATATATGTAATACCTTTAAAATAAAAAAATAGCCAACAAGTTTCGAATACAAAATGACCGAATCTCTAATTTAAAAAATGGTACGCAAATAATATTTAACATAATTGAAGAGCTAAGTGGAAGAACATGTTAAGTAACAAAAATCACATTTGAAGTGAAAGTTTTTGCTGTCAATTTTAATGATTTATTTTCTGTTTGATACCATGTGCTTAAAATATTAACAGGTATGGTACTAAACTCTCTCAGAAAAACTTATTCATATTTAATTTTCAAATATTAAATATTATTAATATTATTGACATTATTAAATATTAAAATGTTAAATATTAATTAATAATATCTTAAATCTTCAAAGCTAAATAGAATCTTAGTATTTTAGCTTCACCGTGTGATAGGACACCTGATAACGCTTTCATCCAAAAGATAATTTTTTTTTTTTTTTTTTTTTTTTTTTCAGAAAATGTAGCATAACATGTTCATCCACCCAGCTCTTCAATTGTTATAGTAAAATAGAAAAATATAGAAAACATCTTAGTAAATAATATATATATTACTTTCTGAAGACTTTTTTTAAAAGTAGTTTTACTAGTAGTAGTTAAAATATAAATTGATCGTTCGTCAAGAAAAGAAAAGCAATAGTTGCATCATTAATACTGTTTTTTTTTTTTTTTTTTTTTTTTTTTTTTTTAATTTATGTTACAAAAAAGGAATTATTTTTTCAGGGGAGAAAAAACGATCGAAATATAGCTAATTATGATACAAAAATAAAATAAAAAATATATATGCTGAAAAAATTTATTATTTTAAAAACAGGCATTATTTGAAAATAATATTTGAAAAATATACAAATTGTAAGCTAGGAATTTTTTAACAGAAATCTATTTCTAAAAGCTTCAAATAGACGAACCATTCCGCCAAGCATTTTTTGAGTTATGCTGACTAAACTATACCCACATTGTCATCTGTTTTGCAACAATAAAAAATCAATTTAACATGAGGGCTTGAAAACTTTAAGTGTGTATAATTCCTAAACTATACCTGACCGAATGACTTCCCGTTTGTTATCCGAAGATAAAATTTACCGAAGTGTCCAATATCTCGATTTTTTTTCAAACTATGTGTCCCTTCAGTGCCCCGGGTGTGTCGCCAAAATATTAAATTCTCATTACAATTTTAATAGGTTAAATCTAACTTTCATTCCTTTTATTTAGTTATTTATTTTTGTTGTTGTTTTTCTTTTGTTCTAGCCACTGATCAGTGAAAGTCATAAATATTTGTTCTCAAATTCAAAAGAGCTACTTTCTGAATATTAATTTTAATTAATTTTTGTTCGGAAACGCATAGAATGGTCATGTCTTGTTATTATGAAACTATGTAATCGAAAGACGTCTTCCATTTTATTTATTTATTTATTTATTTTTTGGTAAACACAGAGATCTTTCAGAAAATACTGACGTTTTGAACCGAATTCTCGACACGACAGCTCGAGAAAGACGAAAAACGTGTCGTCACGTGATTAGAATCGCTTATAACTCAATAAGTAATTTATTTATCAAAAAATGGAAAATACTTTCGATTCCAAATCGTTTTAATAGTCAAGCCAACCAATTTTATGACTTTACGTTTAAAAATGATTCCGAAAATGTGTCAGAAAGTTTCATGTTGTTGAGCAACGGACACTTCAGAACCGCTTTAAAGGAAAGTATAGCTCAAAATATCTTTCCCTATGCTTTGAAATCTCAGCGCATATTAATATTATTAAAAGATGCCGATTGAAAAAAGGTACAATGAAATGGAATTTAGAATATATATTTTTTAAATATAAGTATCAATAAAAATAATGGATAGGCATCTTGTATAAAAGTGTCGTTTAAATTTCCCAATGTTTTATGTTGTATCATAAAAATCTTTTAGCGCTGTTCTATATTTATTCACATTAAGTTGCAGTAACACATAAGAGAAATTAACAGTAAGAAAACTGAAAATTTATTCTCCATGAATAAGACATTAAAGATTCTTATCTATTATTTGCTTAAACGTTCACTGTAAAATAAATAAATAAATAAAAATAAACGGACTAAAAAACGGAGATTCTACTGGCAATCGAGACGCCAGTACTATTTCCGCATTTTAACGGAAAATTTCCTCCATAAATTCCAGAAATACGGAAAAGTTTCTGTAATTTATGGGGGGAAAATTTCCGTAAAAATACGGATTTCTGGAATTTATGAGGGGGAAATTTCCGTTAAAATACGGAAATAATACTGGCGTCTCGATTGTCAGTAAAATCTCCGTTTTTTAGTCCGTTTTTTTTTTTTTTTTTTTTTTTTTTTTTCAGTGTTGCTGGATTGTTTGTGAATTTCAAAAATACATTTTATAATTTAATTATAATGATTTATTGCGCTATTTTTATTTTAAACTATTTCTTGTTAAAAATGCGAAAATGCACCATTTCCTTGAACGATTTTTTCTCATGAAAATAAATGTTTCGACCAACAGCAATATTTTTTACTGAAAACTAGAATATTTGTTTTAACTGATTACATTTTTTTAGTTTCCACTCACAAGTTTTTAATGGGTTAAAAGCTTATGAAATTGCAGTTTTTAACACTTTACAAAACAGAAAAAAATGGAAAGTGACTGCACATGCTAAGTGGCTTGAAATATTTCATAAATAATTAAAATTTGAATTTCCATGATTTCATTTTCTATTTTAGAAATAATTCATGTAACTCATTGTGTTATTCTGTTTTATCATTATCTGATTACGCATAACTTTTCGATAATTCCTGCTGATAGTGTGATTTGCACTGTTTTATAATTCTTTTAATTTATAAGGTCATTCTTTTCTGATTTGTCAATAGTATGACCTATTTATCATAAACATTAGTATGGAGAAAAAAGTTTGATAAAAAGTTATTGCTGTAGGGAATTCTGTTAGTGAACATTAACAAATCACAATCATGAATCGCAGTCATTTTACCCTATAAAATTATGGTTTGTCGCAGAAATCTTATTAAATTTTAAATGTATCGTTGACACAAAAATAAGGGGAACACTGATTTACTAGAATATCGTGTGAAAGTAATGACTAGTCTTTGAAAAAACTCACAATTAGTGCCGTTTTATTGGAGTGATGATAAATTAGATATGCCTTTGAATAAATTACGCAAAACAAAGCACGAGGCTTGATTTTCTCGGCAAAGCAGACACTTATTAACCCCTTCACGGTCGCTTAATATTTGGAAAAACCATCAAAAAAGTACCTATTTCTTTTATTACACAAATTGAATAATTATAAGGTTTCTAAATAAAATACACAATTAGTTTTTTTTTTTTTTTTTAAAGGCGAAAAATAAAGATGTTAAAGAACAAATTCACATTTGTAAAAAAGCCACCATGCGAGAATTCTGTGTCTTAATGTTTGTTTTACACCCTACAAATTAATGCGAATAAGACCTTTATTTTTCACTTCTTAGATCTTTATTTATCATCATCACACATATTTTTACAAATAATATTTGAAATAATATATATACATTAAATTTTGATTATTAATAATTTTTTTTTGAGTGTTATATATTTCGAAACATGCAACACAAATCCCAGCATTACAATCAGCGCCAAAAGCCAAACTCAAGCGGAAATTACACTAGATTAATATTAACACAATTAGTCTAATTGGTAAACAAATCATATTAGATATAAATTTCCAACTGGGCGAAAAATGTCCGGACCAGGATTCGAACCCGGGACCTCCTGGCTGAAGCCGCCAGTGCTCTGCCATCTGAGCTATCCCGGACGAATCTGGTCGAACTTTTTCACCCAGCTAACCTTGATGATTACAGCATTTCGTATCCAGCGATTTCTGGAGTTCCATTACCTGAGATTTATTCTGTTGAGCTGAACCAGGTTTCAGACCAGATGCTGTAATCATCAAGGTTAGCTGTGTGAAAAAAGTTCGACCAGAATCGTCCGGGATAGCTCAGATGGCAGAGCACTGGCGGCTTCAGCCAGGAGGTCCCGGGTTCGAATCCTGGTCCGGGCATTTTTCGCCCAGTTGGAAATTTACATCTAATATCAAGCGGAAATATTCAAAGACTTCACACGGAAATGCCAGTTATATTTTTCTGGTTTCAGAAGTTTTTTACAGCAATTAAATCTCCAGCCCGGAAATAGGACGGGCACGAGAAATAACGAACGACACCTCAGCCCGTGATATTGACGGGAGCGAGAATTATGGGGACGAGGGACCTTTAAAAATCAATTTTATATTTTTTGTAAATTTCACTTTAAATATTATTCAAGGGTACATTAAATGCTTTATGGTATGCATTTATCACAATAATTTTTTAATTTTTTTTTTTTTTTTTTTTTTTTTTTTAGAAAAAAAGGGCATTTTACGTAATATTTTAGAACTTTTCAAAATTTCGCATGCGCATTCCATATCAATGATTTTTTATACAAGTTTGTTTTATATATAAAATAAAACGGTGCATCGAATTTTATATATTTGAATATAAAGGTAAGAAAAAAAAATATTTTGTAAATTTTTTGAAATTTTGAGCATTTTTGCTGTTCAAAATGTAAAAAATATTCTTTTTTTTTTTACCTTTATATTTAAATATATAAAATTCGATGCACAGTTTTATATATATATATATAAACCAAACTTGTGTAAGAAATATTGGAGATTTTCATTGATATGAAATGCGTATGGGTCATTTTGAAAAATTCTAAAATATTACAGAAAATTTCTTTTTTTTTCCTCAAAAAAAAAAAAAAAAGGTTATAAATGTATGCCATATAATGTACCCTTGAATAATATTTAAAGTGAAATTTACAAAAA
This sequence comes from Maratus speciosus, assembly GCA_963932465.1. Lineage (NCBI taxonomy): Eukaryota > Metazoa > Arthropoda > Arachnida > Araneae > Salticidae > Maratus > Maratus speciosus. The sequence goes on along the minus strand of OZ010787.1, from coordinate 649,947,721 downwards.
ATAAAAAATTGATTTTAAAGGTCCTTCGTCCCCTTAAGGGTGTTCTCAAATCCAAAAATCCCTGCCGGCCCGGCCTACAGGCAGAGGTAGATTTCGAAGTTAAGTATACTAATTTCACCAACAAAAACTAAATCATTATTAGATACAAATCCACTTTAACTGTTTCATCTGTCTGCTTTTGACGAGTTTTTATTTACTTTTTATAAAATAGCTGGTTTTATCAGAATCATGTTAAGGCGATATTTAAAAAAAATATTTTTCCATACTCAACAACTCGAAATTTTCTGGCACATTTTCAGATTCATTTTTAATTAAAAAAAAAAAAAATATGAAGCATGCTGACGTGATTATTGAAAAGATTTATAAGCGACCTGTGTTTTTATTTTTCGTTCAATTAATAAAACTTGATTAATAAACAGTTATTTTCTCAGTAGGGCAATATTTTTCGTTTCTAACACAATCGCTTCGGGAAATTCTGTTCAAAATGCCCACTTTGACATCATTTTTTGAAATATATTCTGCCTCTATCAAAAAATCGATCATTACTGTACATTATATAGTTTCTGAATAAGAGAATCTAGCAATTGGATGCGTTTGAGAGCAAAAATGAATTTAAAAATGAGTAAGAAAATAGACAGTTTGGATTAGAATGCACCCTTAATAAGATGATTTTTTTCTTCAACCGCTATGTATTTTTAATTTATTTTTGCTGTAAGAATTGGCCCTATCAAAAACTTGTCTATATAAATGTTGAAGACAATATTAAGAAGATATATGATAAATTCATGGAGATTTTATATCTTGTGAATTGACGGAGTTATGAAAATTTTTCTTCTTCAACCCCCCTTTTTTGTTTTTGTTTTCGTTTTTAATTTTTTTTTTGTATGAATTGATCCTATCAAAAACTTGGGAATATAAAAGTTGTAGATAATATTAAGGAGATGTATAATAAAATTATTGGATTTGATATCTTGAGAATTGACGAAGTAAGGAATTTTTTTTTCCCAAAACCCCTATTTTTTGCGCCCCTTGAGCCTATTTTAAATTTTATCAAAAATCTGTGATGCATGAATTTTTGGCGCTATTTTTAGAAGTAATAAAAACTTTAAACTGATTTGATATGTACAAAAATTAAGAAGTTATGGGGTTTTTTCGGTTTTCACGAAACTCCTCCCTATTGCCATCCCCTTGGTCCGATTTTGCCCATTAACGAACTAGACCGAGATTTTATGTCCCTTGATTTTATGTATCAGTTTGGAAGAGATTTGTGCAGAATTGCGGAAGTTATCGTGTCCAGAAGAAAGTGATAACACAATTGCTTCGGGAAATTCCGTTCAAAATGCCCACTTTGACATCTTTTTTTTTTTAAATATATTCTGTGTCTATCAAAAAATCGATCATTGCGGTACATTATATAGTTTCTGAATAAGCGAATCTACCAATTAAATGAGTTTGAGGGCAAAAATGAATTTAAAAATGAGTCAGAAAATAAGCAGTTTGGATTTGAGTGCATCCTTTATGCAATGATTTTTCCAACACAATCCGCTTCGGGAAATGCGGTTCAAAATGCCCACTTTAACAGCATTTTATAAAATATATTCTGCCTCTATCAAAAAATCGACCATTCCGGTACATTATATAGTTTCTGAGTAAGAAAACGTACCAATTGGAAGCCTTTGAGAGCAAAAATGAATTGTAAAATGAGTCAGAAAATACGCAGTTTGGATTTGAATACACCCTTACTTAGATGATTTTTTTTCTTCAACCGCCAGCGATGCCGCGGACGCGCCATAGCGCGTAAATTACACGAAAAATCGGAGCCGGGACGCAAAAAAGTAACTCTTAGGCGTACCGCGGGACGCGTAATTTCGTCAAAAAATCGCGGAAAAAAGTCGATTATCGTCAAAGGATCGCAAAAAATAGCACAAATTTCATCAAAATATCGCGAAAAAAACGCGATTTTCGTAAAAAGGCCGCGAAAAAATAGCGTATTTCGTCAAATGATCGCGAAAAAATAGCGAAATTCGTCAAAAAATCGCGAAAAAAAGCCGATTTTTGTCAAAGGATCGCGAAAAAGCGCAAATTTCATCAAAATATCGCTGGAAAAAACGCAATTTTCGTAAAAAGGTCGCGAAAAAATAGCGTATTTCGTCAAAGGATCACGAAAAAATAGTGAATTTCGTCAAAAAATCGCGGAAAAAGGATTTTTGTCAAAGGATCGCGACAAAAAGCGCAAATTTCATCAAAATATCGCGGAAAAAACGCAATTTTCGTAAAAAGGCCGCGAAAAATAGCGTATTTCGTCGAAAGATCGCGAAAATATAGCGAATTTCGTCTCAAAAATCGCGGAATAAAGCCGAATTTCGTCAAAGGATCTCGAAAAAAAGATCACATTTCGTCAAAAAACACGATTTTCGTAACATGTTCGTGAAAAAATAGCGAATTTCGTGAAAGGATCCAGGAAAAAACGCGAATTTAGTCAAAGCATCGAAAGCACCAAAAAAGATGTGCAAACCAAACTTATAGGTAGAACATTCATAAAATGGGATTTAATTTCTTTTTTTATGAGATTCTTAAAAATACAGCATGATTTCAGTGTACTTTGATAATGTTTTCTGGGGGTGGACCAGAGAACCCCCCCCCCCCCCCCTTCTTACTGCATTGAAATGTCTCTCACCTTTTGAAGATTTATGATTTGATGCTTATTTATGATTTAGATGTGAAATTCCCTTCCAAGGAAAATGTCTGATTCCAACACGGATCTATGCTGATAAATAATTCAATGGGAAGTGCAATGAAAGCACCCATTATTCAACAAAAAGTACCCCTTTACTTAACATAAGTATTCTTTTCTTCAGAAAAAATATCTTTTTCAATAAATCCGTCTTGTTCCTTTTTTAAAAGAAATGCGAACATTAGTGATACTTGTTAGTGGAACTTGATATCTTTTACTCTCAAATAAGCATTATTTTACAATTAAAATTGTATCTTGCATTTATACTTTTAAAAAAGTAAAGAAAATTTCTCTTAATATTTTTTATAAATATCTTATTTGAGTGCAAATAATACTGGTTTTAATTCATTATTTAACTATTATTAAAACAATAATTAATGCATTTATTTTATCTTTTCCAAATAAACACGTTTCATTTATTCCTTTAAAATATGAATTATTATTGATGGGGACCCGCTTTTGTAAAAAAAGGACCCAGATTTTTGGAAATCCTGGGTCCGCAGGACCCAGGATTTTTCAAGTACAGCGACATCACTGACCGCTATGTATTTTTAATTTGTTTTTGCTGTAAGAATTGGTCCTATCCAAACCTTGTCTATATAGATGTTGTAGACAATATTAAGAAGATATATGATAAATTCATGGGGATTTTATATCTTTTGAATTGACGGAGTTATGAATTTTTTACTTCTTCAAACCCCCTTTTTGTTTTCGTTTTAATTTTTTTTTTTTTTTTTTTGGTACGAATTGGTCCTATCAAAAACTTGTGAATATAAAAGTTGTAGATAATATTAAGGAGATTTATAATAAAATTAATTGGAATTGATATCTTGAGAATTGACCAAGTTATGAATTTTTTTCTCCCAAAAACCCTATTTTTTGCGCCCCTTGAGCCCATTTTTAACTTTATCAAAAATCCGTGATACAGAAAATTTTGGCCCTATTTTTAGAAGTAATAAAAACTTTAAACTGATTTGATATGTTCAAACATTAAGAAGTTAGGGGGGTTTTCGGTTTTCACAAAACCCCTCCCTATTTCCATCCCCTTGGTCCGATTTTGCCCATTAACGAACTTGACCGAGATTTATGCCCTTTGATTTTATGTATCAGTTTGGAAGAGATTGGTGCACAATTACGAAAGTTATCGTGTCCAGACGAAAGTGATATATATATATAGATAGATAGATAGATAGACAGATAGATAGATAGATAAATAGATAGATAAAGTTTTTTACTGAGGGTGGTTTTGGGTTCTAGGGGTCATGATCGGTGTAGATCTGCAAAATTTTTTCAGAAATTCCAACATAGGAACGATCCCAATACACTGTTAAAAATTTGCAGCATTCTGGCAGGTCATTTGACCGTTTTTTTTCGAAAACGGTTACAGAACCGTAATTTTTACACTATTCTGACCATATTATTGGCCATTTTATGGTCAGAATATAGTTAAATTATGGTTATGAAACCGTTTTTTTAAAAAACGGTTGAATGACCTGCCAGAATGCTGCAAAATTTTTAACAGTGTAGGTAGTATTTCATACGAAATCTACCTAAAAAGGGCAACTTTCTGACAAAAGTTTGAATTTATTTTTGTTCGAAAATACATGAAACTACCTGGTGTTGTTGTTCAGAAACTATGTCATCAAACTGTTTTTTCCATTTTTTTTTTTTTTTTTTTTTTTTTTTTGCAAATGCAATAGATTTTTCAGAAAAGAGTGTCAAAGGGGACGTCTTGAACTGAATTTCGCGCGAACGGAGAATAAGCACTCAAGAGCGGGCGAAAAACGTGTTTGCCACGTGGTCAAAAACGCTTCTAACTCAATAGGTAATGGATTGATCAAAAAATGGAAAAAACAGTTCAATTCCAAATCACTTCCATGGCCAGGCTTTCCAATTTTACATCTTTCCGTTGTCAGAAAGTTTTGCGCTTGTTGAGCAGAGCAGTCAAGAACAGCTTTAAGTGATATTTCAAGACCAACAGGAGCACGAGTCAAAATAACATCATAGTTCCTAAAAGTTAATTTTTTCTACATCGCTTTCACAATAGGATTCGATTCCATTGTTTCAAGGGTTGTAGAAATTGTGTTTTATGTTTAGATTTTATAATAATAAAGTAGATGAAATCACATCAGATAGGACAAGTGGAAACTGGAAAATATATTGAAATAAAAGTTCAACCATATACCATATTATAATAAGTACAGAACTTGTGTGAAAATATAAATTATTTGAAAACAACGTTAAATCTGCTTGTTTTATTGTGTGTTTAAACGTTGTTTTCAAATAATTCATATACCATATTAACATAAGAAAACTGAGATGTGTATATTTTCTAAAATTTTGATTTTTTGACTTAGAAAAAAAATAAATAAAAAGTTCAGAAGGTTTAAAGGTACTTCTTAAGTTTTATAGGAATGAAAAACATTTTAGTATGAAGCAAAATCCATATGTAAATTATCTCGAAACAGTTTTGTTGGAAAAGAACGACTTTAAAAATTTTAAATCTGAAAACAGCATATGCTTGAGCGTCGTTTGAGCAACAAAAAGTTTTGTTTGCATGACAATATTTTCAGCGTTAAAAGATTATTCCTTTATTTTTTTTTTATTTATTTATTTTTTTTTTTTTTTTGAGGTGGTAAATTCACAGTTTGTATACGTTAAATGAGTTGTTTTGAAATCCTGATTATATCATACGTTTGAGCGTCTAAAGTAGTCGTTTGCGCAATAAAATGTTTGTTTAGGTGGATTTTTTTTTTAACAGAGTTAGGAAATATACATTTATTTGGAAGTGAAAAATTCACAATTTGTATACAACCCCTTAAATTAATTATTTTGAAATTCTGATTGTACCACCATGCGTTTATGCGTCCGATATAGGACCGTATGAGCGATAAAAATTTTTGTTTCAGTTGTATTTTTACAGTTATATAGCATTTTTTCCACTGTAGGAGGGATTACTTCTCAGTTTGGAAGGAGCTGTATTCCCATTCATACGTTTCTCTTTCTACCCCTTCACTAGAGGTAGTGTGCTTTCCCGCTTCACACCTTTAATTTTCTCGAAAGGACTTACATGTAAGAGAAAAGAAAGAATTAACAACTAATAACTATAAAAATTAATGAAGCTATTTTTATCTTTTTTACACGAAGATAAATATATATATATATATATATATAATTTTTTTTTTCTTTTACATTTCTCCAAAGTTTTATGTATCATTTAAATATTTTAAAAAATAATATTTTTTAGCATTCTATTTATCTTTAGCAATAAAATGATTAAATAATGCATTTTAGTTAAAAATGTTAGGAAAGATTATAAATATTTATAAATACAGTCGACCCTCGTTATAACGACCGCCCATTATAGCGACCATTCCATTATAACGACCGATGCAAAATGTCCTGAAATATATCCCGTTTATGATACTTCTTTTTTTTTTTTTCATCCAATATAACGTCCGGCCAGCAGCTTATTTCCCAATACGGCGACCGAATTTATCTTTCCTCCAGACCTTCCAAAAAAAGATTACCATTTTCTTTGCCCACTGCGCGTTGATGCCTATTGTAAAATGTCTTAAAATGACACTTTAACAGCTTGAAGGGTGGTGGTTCATTTTTGGACCACCTAATGTTAATCCTTAAATGCCACATTGGCACCAGAATTTTAAAAAGAAAATTTTCTTTTTTTAACTTATTTGCAGAAAAGAGTTTACTTATATTCAACAAAATTTGTTTCTAAATTCTGGTGTTATTCAATGCTTTCAGCATTTTACTAATAGAAGTACCTTGCTCCTGAAAGGGTTAAAATATTTTTTACTTATCATTTCTAACTGAGATTGAAAATTTTGTTTAAAGAAAATATCAAATGCACAAAAAATAAACAACTATTTCGAATTATTTTTGTAGAAAATAAATGTTAATACGTAAGTAACTATTATTTTTGTGTGGGATTTAACATTTAATTTAAATTTTATTTTAGAAATACGTAATCATTCTCTTAAATTGATTTTTATAATTATTTGATACGAAAGTAAACAGAATTTAATAATGATGTTGTTATATAAAATTTTCTTTGAAACCTTAATTTTCATGCACATGATATTAGAGTTTTTTTAGAGTTTTTTTTTCATTTTCATTATATCGACCTTCCATTATAACGACCCTCATCTTTGGCACACCAGGGGTCGTTATAAAGAGCGTCCACTGTATATGAATTAAAATAGCGTCATAGGACGCTTTTGACTTTCAATTATTCACGACAGAAAATTTATTTTCATTGCGTCTAACTATCAGTAAACAAGAAAGAAAATCGCGTGTCCCACATAAATTATCAGACACTTTCCAATACTCTCATGGCATTCCTAGAAACTTCGCATTTAGAAACTATGAAAGAAGATATTTAAATAACCATTTAGAAAACGCAAAAGAAAGTTAAAACTGACTTTCAGCAATCACTACCCATAGTCGGAAAAGTATTCGAATTGTTTTGTACAGCCCTGTACCTCTATATCTGTATGATCTATATGTTTTTATACACACCGTCTGGTGGGCTAAAATTTTATTAAAACAAAAATAAACAAAAGAAAAACAAAACAACAACAACAAAAAAAAAAAACGCATCAGTAGCAACCCGTCATGTTAAGTACGTGAAGTGCCTCTTCACCTAATATTGTATAAAAAAAATGTATTGCTTAAAAATTCGAACCAAGTCTATACTAATAAAAGGAAGTTTCGCTCTGTGTGCCTGTGATAGCTAGCAAAATCTACGGCATTTACGAGGCTGAAAACTTTTGTGAGGGTAGCCCAAAGTCTCTTCTGATGCACCTGAGACTCAAAATTTTTAAATTCTAATAATTAGTCGAGTTATTAATTAAATATCGCAACTCACTCTCATAAAAAATTCCTTTCCGTACTTGGGTAAAGGGAAAAAGTGCTGGTGCACGTGCAGAAGCCTTATTTACGCATCCCCAGAAAATGAAGATCGAAAAGAAGGAATTTCGGGGAGTATTTTGTCATTATTTATTAACTTAATCGGCCAAACCGCTTAGTAAAGTTAAAAATGAAAGCCATATTCTAAAAGATCATACTCTTGCGTCTGAAATTCCGCAATCAATTCAAAAAAATATCGTATTTAACCTTTTGAAAAAAATAAATTCAAAATGGGTCGTTTTTTCGAAAAATGTTTTTCTCCCTTACGGCAACGCCCCTCCAAGGCGCAATTTTAAAGGTGCCGACAAACCAAAAATATGTTATTAAATCTGAAACCTTCTTCTAATCGATGGTGCTATCGGTTTTAAAAAATGTGAATTATAACCCTTTCAAATATACCGGCGAACCCAGGTCACTTCGCGCCTCACGGAGACAAATATATTTTTCTATGCTAAAAGTAACTAAACGTCCATATTTCAACACAATATTTTTATAGCATCTTAACAGACCAGATTTACATCACCCACAAAAAATTTTAAACGTTCGGACGGGTAGAAATATTTTTTACAAAATATAATGCGTGAAAATTTCGACGAAATCATTAAAAACCAGAGTGTTTCGTTGAGGTTTCGCTCGCTTTCGGTACGCATAGACTCCAAAAATAAAATTAAGCAGAAAATAAAATACTAAATATCATATACTAAAGTATATTTTTAAATCCTTAAAACATTTTTACAACTGTTAAAAATAGTGAAAGTTAAAAATATTTAGTGATTGTTAAAAATATTTAGTTAGTTTAACAAATTAATGAAAAGGATTATAATTTTAAATTACCACGTAGTTTTACCCGACTGCCAAGAAGGGTTATGTGTTTCACGCGTATCTGGGCACGTGGATTTCTTTATACCCTCGAAACATCGCAACGACTGGATGGATTTTAATGAAGGAGGTCTCTATCGATTCGTCTTAACCGTCCGATGATTATAGGCTAGGTTTTGTTTTTATAAATTCAAAATGGCGGTCGTAAAATACAAAAAAAAATTTACGCACCTTATTGAGTTACATATCATTGGATATGGATAGGTCTTTCAAAATGAAGACGATGTTTCATTTACTATTTTATAGTCAGAAGTTCCGTTTCAATAGTATACAATTTGGAAGTTGTATAGGTAGAATCTCTAGCTTTACTGCAACTCTAACCTTCATAGACATCTATAGGCTTCATCAAAACAGTGTTTATAGATAGGAACTAACCATTAAACACAATTTAAAAGTCATCAATACAAATAAATAAAAAAATAGGTAAGTAATATAAAAAATTGTTTCATACTGATGAAAAATAATTAATCAGTTCGCTTTTTACGTAGTCGGGTTTTTTAATTTTTTTAATTTTATTTTTATTTAAATGCTTACAGAGTAATTAAATGATGCCCCTACTTTGGCTTTTAAATGCTTGCGCAGACATAGGGGACGGGGGGCATGAATCCCTTCTGGACTTTAACTAAATTTTCGTCATCTTTGGTAATTAAGGTGCCAAAAATGTAAATATACCGTGGCCAAAATGAACTCTTGTTGTTGTTATTAACAGAAGGGGGAAGTTACGTCACATCCAAGTCATTTTATGACCAGTTGCAACGCAAGTGACAAAAAAATCGGTCTTCGCCACTTCACATTCGAGTCACTAAATGATGGTCGTTTGAGAGTCATTAAGTGGCATATTCAAGAAGTTACAATTCGTTCACTGTTGTGACGGCAACACTTTTAAGAGGAGTATTCAATTTTAAACCTTCAAAAAATCGACCTTTTTTGTTTCTTTTTTTATAATTTTTTAAAATTTATACATTTTTGATTCGAACAAAACAAGCCGCCTTAAAATAGTCCATTTAGAACAGGATCAATTTGAAAATGATGATGTGTACTTTAACGCAGACTCCAATTGACTTTTAAACCTTGCATCCGATTTTCGAAAAATTGTTTTTGCTACTTACGCCCATTGTAATAAAAAAATCGTTTACAGAAAGAGATTATTTCTTTTACACATATATAGTAAAGCGAGGAAAGTTCGCGCAGTAGGAGAGATTGCGCACAAAGAGATTCGACGGGAAGGACTAGAGTGCGCGCGCAGCGACTCCAGGTAGTTGTACAGCAGCATTAGTGCAGTGTCTACATGAATGTGCATATTGATTGTTCCAAGCGTCTTGCATAAAGCAGTGCTATTTTGTTTTGTTTTTCCAAAGTAAGTGCTTGAATTTTCATAACTGTTCGTTAGAATTTTTATAGAACGTCAGTAATACAAAATATTTTGAACTTAAACGATTTCTTATAAACTACTAACCTGGACTAAGTATGCGAACACCAACAATTCATTTTAGAAGTGGTCATATTTAAATAAAAGGCCGCGCAATCTCTCCTACCAAAATAGGAGAGTTTACGCATTTGCTACTTAGGAGAGATGGCGCATTTCCCCATAAGTTTAAGTGCTAGGAGAGATTACACAGCTTATTGATAGATATGTATGAATTGCAAATTACGTGTAAAACGTATGAATGAATCAATTTTGAAATAATTTCGGAAAAACACATAATTATCAAAACTAAATTTGGCAACAAATTAATTTGCAAAAATATACTTTTGCAGATAAAATTTTTATTAATAAATTAATAATACAGTTGTTATTAAATTAATTTTATGTCATTATTTTTGCTAATAAATTAATAATATATTTGTTAATAATTTAATTAAATATTTATATATATTTTTTAATTTATAGACAATTAATTTGCTAATAAATTAATTTTGTTAACTAAAATAAATTTTTTAATACAATGTTTTGGAAAAACTTTCACCCATCCCAAGTAGTGTCATGCCATCGAAATCAAAAGGAAACAGAGTTCAACTAAAGTTACTGATCTACAAAATATACATGAAAAAAGACTTAAGAAGGATGCCGCTACAAAAAAAAAAACTGCTGAAGATAAGGTGTTTCCACAAAAAGTGGGATAAAAAAACTAAAGGGAAAAAAACGAAGGTCAGTGAGGATGAGTGCACTGAATGTCTGGAACTGTACCAGGACACAACTTCGACAACTGACTGGATTCAATGTATTGCTTGTTGCAGGTGATTGCACGAAAGATGCACGATTTACCACAATAAGTGCATCGATTGTGAACGACGACAACTTCGTTTAGCAAACAAATTAGCAAACAAAATACAATGAAACTGTGGATATGGAAATTAAGTAATTTTCAAGTTAAACATGTTATCAACTAGATTAATGTTATTTGGTAATCTTAGTAGGGCTTGATTTTTCGGATATTTTTATCTTCTTAAATTAAATTTTTTAACTGTTGTTAAAATTCTTCCTTTTATTTATTATTTAAACATTTGGTTGAAATATTCACTCCTTACTCACAAAACCCTTTCAACAATGTCGATTAAGTGTAATTATTATTGTTAACAATTTAATTGTAGTTATTATTAATAACAATCTCTTCCACCTATGTGCGCAATCTCTCCTACCCATGTGCGCATTCTCTCCTACCCTGTAAGGAGAGATTGCACAAAATAGTTTTCTTGGTTTTATTACTGCTGTTCTATTAAATTACAGTATAACAACAAAATAACAATGGAAATGCATAAAAAACAAATGAAGTCAAAATTATTCATGCATAGTTTAGCAAAATATTAATATTTAGATTTTTTATTATTATTCTTTTGAAACATGCGCAGACTCTCCTCGCTTTACCTTATGTATAAAATGATCCTAGCTACAATCTCTACCTACTGTTTTGTCAGTTAAGAGAGTTTTGGGGTCAAAATTTTATTTTTTTTACTTATAGGCATTTTTTTCTGAAATGTGTCTTTGTATAACTGTTACTTTCCAGATAAAAGTTTTTGAATATTCTGAAATTTTTTAACAGAAATTTAAATTTTAAACTTATTTCATTTTTAGCTCACAGGCTATCAAAGCCTGAGAGCTAATGTGCCCGCAGGTTCTGTTTGTTTGCATGTTACGTAACGATAACTCTTGATAGAAATATCCGATTTGCTTAAATTTTTTTTTTCTTGGTTCATTCTGATAAGTCGCTTCCCTGATTACTTTTGGGGGTGTATTGGTTAAGTATAAAGGGGAGAACGGGGGCTAACCCTCCCTTAACTTACATAAATGGGTTTTTCATGCAGAATTATCAGATTTACTTCAAATTTGGTATACCGGTTAATTCTGATAAGGCGCTTCCCTGATTAGATTTGGTGGTCCATTTTTTAAGTATAAAGGGGGAGAACGGGGATAATAACCCCCTTTAATTTAGATAATTGGGTTTTTCTATCCGATTTGCTTTAAATTTGGTATACCGTTTTATTTTGATAAGGCGCTTCCCTGGTGAGATGTAGAGGCTCATAGGTTAAGTATAAAGAGGGGAAAGGGGGGGGATAATCCCCCTTAATTTATTTTTGGAGGGGTATTATTCTTTTAAATATGAGTATAATATACAATTAGTGTGAATAGCCTGTGAGCTCAATGCCATCAGTTTAACTGGGCACTTTTCTTTTTACTTATACAATTCGCTTGCAGGATTTCCTTACTTTTTTCAACTATTGTATACAGAAAAAGATTCTTGTTAATTTTCTCCGGTACTTATTAAAATATTATTTACAAAATTTATAATAAACTTAAAAATAAAAAAAGAGGATTTTTGAGAGTGATTTTTACTTCGAGCCATACATTTTCCAATTTTCCTCGTGAAATGAAAAATCCTGAAGTCAGTTTATCCAAAACATAACATAAAATCTCTATACAAAATTTCATGCGCATATCTTGAAAGAAAGTTTAGATATATAATTTTAAACATGAAAATTATGAAGAAATATATATATAATAATATAAAGAGGAGAAAGGGGAGGATAATCCCCCTTAATTTATATTTGGAGGGGCATTATTCTTTGAAGTAAGAGCATCATATACAATTAGTGTGAAAAACCTATGAGCTTAATGCCATCAGTTTAACTGGGCACTTTTCTTTTTATTTATACAATTCACTTACAGGATTTTCTTACTTTTTCAACTATTGTGTGCAGAAAAGGATTCTTGTTAATTTTCTTCGGTATTTATAAAAATATTATTTACAAAATTATATAATACATTTTGATTATTATATTAATAAATAATATAAAATAATAATTTATATTATTTATTATTTTCTGATAATGCGCGCATTGTTTTCTGATAATAAAGAAAATAATATATAATAAATTTATATTAATAAATAATATAAATGATAAATAACATGACATGATAAATACATTTTGAGATTAACTCTTTATATCCTGGCGGTACTTTTAAATACCATTGAAGAAAATCAATGTAAAATTTATTTAATTCGTCTACTAATACTAATAAAAGTAGATTGCACTTTTCGTACAAAATAATTTGCTCAATCCTTATTAGAAAGCACAGTGAAACAGTCGTAGTTAAATATTTTTAATGGGGTGATTTTCTCAACCATTTACTTAGGTGTGGCTTTTATTTTATTAAAAAATGTTATACGAAACATTTGTAACTGCAAAACACTTCCCTGTTACACATAGGATCACAATACATTTATAGACACTGCTCGTATAAGAATTGTGACATTTCCACAACAATATTTTTGGTTAACGAATCTAATTATTCTCGTAAATACTTTGCAAAAAAGAGTTCTCACTACCGATTTATTAAATCAGTTTTAATTTAAAAAAATTATCTAAAAATCAAATTATTATTATACAGTGTAACCTCTGAATAACGATTACCCGTGAGACAGGTGAAAAATTACCGCTCTTCAGAGGTGGGTGTTGTTCAAAGGTTTCATTAAAAAAAAATAAATAAATAAATAAAAATTACATAAATTTAAATAGAAATATACACATTCATTTTAATTAATTATCATTGTTTTAATATAATAAGAAAATCAGTGATTTGCAGTTGCTTTGTTTTTGTTTTTTGCTGCAAATGTCTTTCTCCAAAGAAAAAAAAAATATGACTTGATTTGCTATACAACTCTCATCATTATTATGATTTAATGACAAATTTTGGATTTCAAGAAGGTTCTTCAAATCTTCGGTATATGTATTAATACTAGAAATTTTACGTGATTCTATTATCTATTTCCCCTACCTCTCTTCTATCTTCCACCATTTGCTGTATGAAATCAAATTTGGCAGTAACTGCCAAATTTTTTACCAGAGATACAAACAAGCTGGCCTTTATGTTAGTTATGCTTGCCGTTCTAAGAATATTATATAAAATTTCCCCATTACACTGGGGAACACACATTTTGTTGACTTAGATCTGGCACTTGTTTTTGGGTAATTATTGGCATCTAAATCCAAAAATGACACCAGTTTTTTCTATCACGTCAGCTTTTTAAGCTACAGGATACCTCAAAAATCATACTTCATGTACATACAAAGGAAAATAAAGAGAAAATTTCCAAATGTATTATTCATACAACGGTTGTATATACTTACCATACACTATATTGTGTTCATACAAGTAGTAAAATCCTTTTACAAAACGAAAAAGGTATATATTAAGGTAAAAATTTTCGCTTGTAGCTTTTCCTGGAGTGTTCAATTTGTGGACAATCTCGCTTGATGCTCCAACAATAGATCATCCAGCCATCATATGTTCATCCCATTTATCTTGATACCTTTCTTCCATCCTGGTGGAATCGCTCACCCTGCTCATCACTGACTGCACCAAGATTTTCCTGGAAGTCATTAAAATGGCTACACAGAAAATGAAGTTTGATGCTCATGTTGCAACCAAGCCTTTTGAAGCTCTCTATAAGTTGCTGGACAATTTCGGTGTAATTTCCTACTCGCATATTTCCAAGAAAATCTTTGACAAGGTTTTTGAAGACCAACTAAGCATTCTTTTGGAGTTCTGTCGTTGTTCCGATGAAATGTTCATCGCTAATGAGCTGCCAAATCTGCGGACCGTCAAAGACACCTACCTTTATTTTTTCAAAAGACAGGTTTGGAAATTTCGAAATCAGATACTTGAAACAATCTCCTTCAATTGACAAAGCTTTCAGTATCTGCTTCATTAGATCCAGTTTTATGTGCAGAGGTGGAAATATGATGTTCTTTCTGTCGGAAAATGGCTGATGCAAAATGTTTGGATTACCAGGTTTGATGTCGGATCTTGGAGGCCGATTCGACTGGAACAAATGCTTCTCACGAGCTCTGCTGTCCCACATGCGCAAAAAACAGGGATACTTGGTATATCCCACGTTGCTAGTCAAGAAGGAAGCCCACCATTTTAAGGCCAACACAGATGGTCTATTCGTGAATGTGATATTGCAATAAATCAATGGCTCTCTTTATGTCCTCATATTCTTCGCTCAAATAAACTGAATGACTTATTAGGACGGCTCCAAATAAATTTCCATTGTGAAGGAGCATGCACTTCAAGCTCCTCTTCGAGCTATCGATGAATAGTCGCCATTCAGTTACGGTAGAGGATGGAATTCCCAACTTCTCCATTAAACGATGTACGTTACGGTAAAAAACAAATCCACCGTTACTTCGATAGTATTGAAGAAATTCACTTTCTCTTGATCGAAAGTAGGATAGATATCTCCCTTTTCAAACAAAATTTCCTCGTGTGGTCTTGATGCTAATAACTCTGATGCTGTTTTCTTCCTATGACTCACGCCCGATTCAGCGTAGAGTGGTCACATTAATGTAAGCTATAGAGAAAAAACTTGACGTGATAGAAGAATACTAATTGCAGTTTTGAAATCAGCACGCTTTTTTGACATAAAAACAGCTGAAAAATCGAAGTCAACAGAAATTGAGTTAAAAATTGTTCCCCAGTGTTATTATTAATGTCTTCATTTTCTGTTTGTTCACATATCAAGTAAATTTTGTTTGATCTGCTTCACATTTTGGTTTGCAAATAAATATAAATATATATGAAATTGAACCAGGAGCTGTAAAAAAAATTTTTCGTGACTTTTGAGTGGCCGTTGTTCAGAATTCCTTATTTAGAGGTTCGTACTAATGTTAATGCTATGGAACGTGTTTGGTTCCATCAACATGTGGCCGGTGTTTAGAGGTTTTCGTTGTTTAGAGGTGGCCGTTCAAGGAGGTTTCACTGTATATGTGGAGCAAACATGCAAACCATGCTTTCTCCTTTAGATACAAATTTTCAAAAAACACAAAAAACTGATAAATAAGAAAATAACTTGTATTTAATTCTCATTTTTATTGTGTATTTTTATTACTGTTTATTAGAAAGAATTGCAAGCATACCTAAGATATTAAACATAAAACAAATTAATAAAATGCATTTAATATTTGGAGAAATCACGTTTTGACCGAATTCAGAGGAGGAAACATGTTTTAATTGTTTGACAAGTGGATAAAACGCTTTTTGAATGAAATAAGTTCTAACTCACAAATAATACAAAAGCATTATTTTATTTGAATAAATACCGAATTTCAGTTGATTATTGTTAAAATAAAATGACAGATTATGGTACCTAGTAGTATTCATTAAATATTTATTAAATAAATACTCGTTTGCCAGAAATCAACTTCAAATTTTAAAACCAATATCTTCATCTAGACAGTTACACACAGCCCCCCTCTTCTTTATTGCAGGCTTATCAATCATGGATAATGTGGTTGTATCATTTGAAGATATCATCAGGTTGATTTTGCCACTGTTCACTATACATTACCTTCAAAAGTTTTTTAACATCTTTGTTCTTTTCAACTGATATGGCGTGGCTAAGAGGAAGATATTCTAAAACAACCCTTTGAACAAGGCAACAGTAACTCCCTTTTTAAGAAGATTTACATCACATTCTTCCTTTAGATCTTGAAATCTATAATTCTGGAAGCCTTTAACTTTAACAGTTCTCTTATTTTTCTCTAAAACAATCCGTTTCAATTGTGATATGTATGGTAGGTTTCGAAAGTACACATTAATGGACAACTGTGATTGGCAGACTGGAGAAATCACTCCTTGATTGAATGCAGGCTTTGGAGGAAGCACTCTTTGATTGAAACGTCAACTTTTAAAATTGATTTATAATCGGAAAAAAAATTTTTTTAGTAAAAAATATTATTTATTTCTGTGCAATTTAACACAGAGTTCATAAAAATAACAATAACTCATTTTTTATTTTTTTGTGAGAAAACACGGTTTGAATGTTTGCTCCACATATGTGTTTCTAGATATCTTACACATTAACGTAAATTATTATTCAGGTGAAGCATTTTTTTAAATTGAAAATTCCGGATGTAAAAGTTTAAATGAACTTAAAGCTCTTGTTATCGGCAGGGAAGAACTGATAGCAGCACACAAAAATTGTCATATCTGCTGGTTTGATCATTGTAGAAATTCGCTGTTTGCTTTTTTAAAATTTAACTTTGTGGTATTTTATTAGCAAGAAAAATATAAAATGCCTTTTTTGAAATTTTTGACCCCCGGACTTCCTTAACACGTTGAATGCCATGTCAGTCACCGGTGACTGACACTGATCTTTCCGTTTAGGCCGCGTCAGTCATCGGTGACTGATACTTATAGATTCTGTAACGGGTGTCTTATTTCGTGGCCTAAACGGAAAGATAGACAAAATAGACTTGGCATTCAACGTGTTAAATTACGAAAAATTTATTTCTTACGATTAGAATGTGTTTTATATCCTGATACACCTTAAAAAACACATTCAAATCGCAAAAATAAAATTTGCGTCATTTATTTGACAAAACAGCAGATGGAGACTGTAACTTACATTTCTACTTTCCAGTTTTCCAGTTCCTACTTTCCAGTGTTTTTTACATACACAAAAGAAATAATCTGCCTGCAAACGATATTTTTCCCCTTTCTTTTACCGTGCGCGGAAGTAGCGCAGTTTTCAGAAAAGCGGATGCTAAGTTTAAAAATCAATTGGATTCTGTGTACACACTATTAATTTCGAATTGATCCGGTTGTAATTGGAATATTTTCATGCCGCTTGTATAAGTATTTTATTTCAAAATTGTATAAGAATTTTAAAAATATCAAAAGCAAAAAATCGCTATTTGAATCTCTCTATATCATTGTGATGTTATAGTGACGCAGCGACTCGTTGTGCTGTTACACTGGCAAAAAAGTCTTCTTTTAAATACAGGGTGGTCATACTTAAAGCGAACGTGTTTGAAGGGCTCTACGTTAAATTTTTTGAAATATTTTTAAAAGCTTTGGTATTTATACTTTTTAGAGTATGCGGAAACGAGGTATGCAATAAAAATGATTAGTTTTAAATTTTACCGCTAGATGGTGCGTAAATGTTAGAGTTGTTTTATTAGCAAATATTAACAAAAATAACTCATTTTAAACCAATATCTTTTGAGATGACGCTATTCTTTCATAGCAGTGCTATAATGACTATCATTTTGATAAAAACACTTTATCATGAGAAATTTTTCATAAAAATGTTTCAAAATTTAGCCAGTACGAAATTCTCCATTTTTCTATTATTTATAGCGCCATCTGTTTTAAGTTTTTTTAATTATTTTTTTTAATTACCGAACTTATTTCCGTATGCTCTAAACAATAAATACCTAATCTTTTTTAAATATTTCAAATAGTTTAACTTGTAAAGCCCTTCAAACAAGTTCACTTTAATTATGGCCATCTGATACATTCCGTTGACATTTCTGGTATTTTTAACCATTTGGAAAAATGGTTATTGTCCTCTGTCAGGGTAGGAAATCAAAAACATATCTGAAGCGTTTTATTGGTTGAATCCGCATTTTATTCGTTTTCTGATGGGTCTATACAGTAATCTGTATTTTCTCTTTACTTTCAACAGAGATGGATACTTCTGTTGCCACTATGACAAAAAAGTAATAAAAACTACAAAAAAAAAATTAATAACTCAGAAACAAATTGAGATACAGCTTTCAAACAAATTGCATTTAAAAGTACATTTTTTTTCTCTATACGACGGTGTAAAAAGTAATATTGTGGGATGTTTAGAAGTTTAAGAATGAAATTTCATTTAAAATGGGTTCAGGAATATTAATGTTTAATCCATGGCGTACGTAATGAATGACCAGCTCCGTAGAAGTTTAAAAATTTACAGTACCGAAAAATGTAATCCATGGCGTACGTAATGTATGATCAACTCCGTGCGATTTTTTATGTCTTAAATTTTAGTCTTTGAAAAAATCATTTTCCAAATGGTCGTTGTAATTTGTTAAATTGCATTTTATTATTATTATTATTATTATTATTATTATTATTATCCTAAATAACACATTCTTACCACAGAAGCAAAGACAGATTCAATACTTAGCTTACAGGGGTGTCCAATGTTTATTTGTCGCGTATATTGATTTCACCTTTAATTAAACACTATAAAGAAAGATTTTTTTTCTCTAATTTCGTTTCTCCAATGAATCCCACAATTGGGACATCATTAAGAACGTTGCTGAAGAAAAAAAGTCCTTCCGGCCAGTGCCGGGAGGAAGAGGTAGCTTTCAAATACCTTATTTTAAAAAAGCCAACTTATATTATTCAAACACACGAAACTCAATTTAGTGGAAACCGAATATAGGAGATTCAATACTAATTTTTATCAATACTAAATCATTATGAATGAGAATTTCACGAAATTAGTCAGCTTTATCCAAGCCGCTTTTATTTAAAGTAACTTATATTTGGCTGAGATGTTGATGTATACTATCCACATGCTTTCTCACATGGAAATATGCGAATACCTGTGTTATCGCGTGACAAATACAAGATCGTTTCAAAATGTTAGCCATACTAGAAATTCAAAGTGCTATAATTCAACCATTTTTTAAGATATAAACAAAAGAACAAATTTTCAGAAACAAAATCTGCTCCGGAATCATTGTATCAAGCACACACATCAAGTAACACATAAAAAAATCTTTTTCATTTTCCAATTTTTTAATACCTCATTTTAAATTTTAAATTTATTTTTTTTTAAATGGCAACCCTTTTGAAACAAGATGGCGAATGAAGCTGGCCAACGAACTCGGTCGAGACATTGGTATGTGCTATGTACAGACCAAGTAACATCCAAATCGGTTCATATATACGCTTGTTATCGCGTGACAAAAATCAGGTCGTTTTAAAATGTCAGCCACAATAGAAATTCAAAATGCTATAACTCAGCCATTTTTTTTAGATATAGACGAAACAAAAATTGTTCCGGTATCTTTGTATTAAGGTCAAACACATACAAAAAAAATCTTTTTCATTTACCAATATTTTGGTATCTCATTTTAAATTTTAAATTTTTAAAATTTTTTTAAATGGCCGCCATTTTGAAACAAGAGGGCGGATGAAGCTGGCCAACGAACTCGGTCGAGACATTGGTATGTACTATGTACAAACGAAGTTACATCCAAATCGGTCCATAAATATGCCTGTTATCACGTGACAAAATTCAGGACGTTTCAAAATGTCAGCCACGCTAGAAATTCAAAATGCTATAACTCAGCCATTTTTTAAGATATAGACGAAACAAAAACTGCTCTGGAATCTTTGTATCAAGGTCAAATACATAAGAAAAAAATATTTTTCCATTTTCAATTCTTTGGTACCACATTTCAAATTTAAAATTAAAAAAAAAATTTAAATGGCCGCCATTTTGAAACAAAATGGCGGATGAAGCTGGCCAACGAACTCGGCCGAAACATTGGTATGTACTATTTACAAACCGAATTACATCCAAATCGGTTCATAAATTCGAGAGTTACAGTATGACAAAGGTCAGATATATATATATATATATATATATGGATATATATATATATATATATATATATCAACTTTTGAACGGAGGGTGGTTTCGGGGTCTGGGGGTCATGATCGATGAAAATATACCAAAATTTTTTGAAATCGCTTTCCTCCGAACGGCTGCAATAGGTAGCTTTTTGTAATGAAAGCTACCTAAAATTTAGAGTAGAAATGATTATTTAAAATCTCTAAGTGCGGGGCGGGGGGGGGGGGGACAAACAAAATTGGGATTTTTACATGAAAATTGTTTATTTTTTCTTCCATACTGTAAAGTAAAACTGTCTTACAGCACTTTGCGCAGTAGTATGTGTGTTTTTATCTGAGCCATTGTACTCTCAGGTGCACAATGAAATGAGAAATGGCTGAACATCTTTGCACCTTTCGTTACTATCTTACTTTTTTTGTTAAGAACTCTCACCTGTTCAAATTTATTTGTCCATGATGAAATCAAATACACAGATGAGCTGATAAAAAGGGTGAGAGGGGAAGTCAACTGGCTTTTAAATCTCTTTAGAGATAGAATAAATAAATATTTTAGAAGAATTTTTCTTCGTTGGTTTGATTTTGTCGATTTAATCCTGTGAAGTTGTATAGGATTTTGGTGGCTTTAGAAAAAAAATCCACAAACAGAATGTAAAAATATGCAAGAAAAGGAAAACATATTGCGAAACACGTTATCAAGGGCAATATGCCACAATATAAGTAAATCGCAATTGATTTCTGTGTCAGCAAAGCATGCCAAGTAGCATAAATTACTCTACTCAAATTACCCGATGTAAAATGTAAGCCAAATGTAAAAGAAAATTATTTATGAATAGAAAAAGGTCATTAAATCAAAACATTACAGACGCAATAACAGTTACAATGGAACCTTATAATATCACAAAATATTTTATATACTGTTTACTGAATCATACTGCCGCCTAAAAGTTGTAACGAAGTGCTAATATTTTAATTTTGTTTTTGATCATTGTAAAAGAGCATTTATTTACAACAATTTATATATTTCTACAATAAAATCATGCAATATAATGTAATTTGAAATTATTTAATTGGATATTCTTCCAAATAGTTAAAAGAGTCATGAAGCAAATCAGATATAAGTGTACTAAAAAAAATTTAATATAAAAATAACTGTTACTCTAGTCAATGATTTTCAGCAAAAAATATAAAATACTCAACTGTGTGTATCTAACAATGGTTTCATTGAATTCAGAATGAAAAAACATTCAAAAATTTACTTTTTACAACATAATTAGATGGCTTTAGTGCACAAATGGTAGGGGGTTTTTTTTCTTTTGCCCAGCTACCCTTTTCGCACCACTGTGTACAACTCAGATTCAAAATATTACAATAATTACTTTTTTTTCACAAACTGGAAATATCCTTTGGTAATTTAACATCTTTTAATGCAAATATGCAAACGATATTTTTATTAAGATCTTATTGTTGATTAAACTTATTTATTATCTTAAAATTAATATCATTTCTGAAAAGAATAATTGAAAAAATAAATTATTTTGAAAAGTCAAAATATTAGAATATTTATTCAAGCGGTTCAAAATATTAGAATATTTCGCATTAATTCTCCTTTAGTTATCACCAATTCATAACTGGTGGCATCATTGATTAAATTCAGACGATTTTATTTAAAATCGGTGTTCTTTTTACAGTTTGTTTGTTTTTCGTCTTAAAATGGGTCGTGTGGGTGATATTCCTGAATCTATTAAACTTTGTATGTTACATAGGGAATTATTTATATTGTTCGCAATCAAGCGTTAGTAAAATACTAACACAATATTCAAAAAATGGAAAATTTCAGAATAATCGCCGAAATGGCGGCCGAAAACCAAACGCCTCTGCTAGAGCTGACAGGAAACGGAAGCGTATAGTTAAGAAAAACCGATTTAAAAGCGTGCAATTCTTGCACCGAAAATGGAAAGAAGAAGGAGTTGAAGTTTCTACATCGAGAACATTAAGACGTCTCCATAAATTTAAGTTTGAATCTCGTATACCGAAAACAAAATCTCTCATGACTGTAAAACAGAAACGTATAAGATTCAATTGGTGTAAATCAAGACGTTTATGGAGCGAAGAAGATTGGGAAAATATATTATTTAGCGATGAAAGTATGTTTTGTATCTATACAAGATAATTTCATCCCTAACTAATATGTTTTTCCAATCATCTTTGCTCCATAAACGTCTTGATTTACACCAATTGAATCTTATACGTTTTTGTTTTACAGCCATGAGAGATTTTGTTTTCGGTATACGAGATTCAAACTTAAATTTATGGAGACGTCTTAATGTTCTCGATGTAGAAACTTCAACTCCTTCTTCTTTCCATTTTCGGTGCAAGAATTGCACGCTTTTAAATCGGTTTTTCTTAACTATACGCTTCAGTTTCCTGTCAGCTCTAGCAGATGCGTTTGGTTTTCGGTAGCCATTTCGGCGATTATTCTGAAATTTTCCATTTTTTTAATATTGTGTTAGTATTTTACTAACGCTTGATTGCGAACAATGTAAATAATTCTCTATATAACATTGATTTTTACCGTGCCGATACAAATCAAACATGCGAAGTTTAATAGATTCAGGAATATCAACCACACGACCCATTTTAAGACGAAAAAGCAAACAAACTATAAAAAGAACACCGATTTTAAATAAAATCGTCTGAATTTAATCAATGATGCCACCAGTTATGAATTGGTGATAATTAAAGGAGAATTAATGCGAAATATTCTAATATTTTGAACCACTTGAATAAATATTCTAATATTTTGACTTTTCAAAATAATTTTTTTTTTCAATTATTCTTTTCAGAAATGATATTAATTTTAAGATAATAAATAAGTTTAATCAACAATAAGTTCTTAATAAAAATATCGTTTGCATATTTGCATTAAAAGATGTTAAATTACCAAAGGATATTTCCAGTTTGTGAAAAAAAGTAATTATTCTAATATTTTGAATTTTTGAAAAAAAAAGTAATTATTCTAATAATTTAAAACTATGCTTAGCTCATAATTATTTTACATTTACAATTATATAATTTTTTCTTAATAGTTAGATTAAAATCAAGGGATTTTTTAAACAAAAACTATTTGTAATTAGTCTTTTGAATTAGTACAATAAGTTTTAATCTTCTCAAATATATATTTAGCATGAAGACTTTTTTGTTTTGTTTTAATGTGAGTACACTTTATTAAACTAACCTTTTTAATACAAGCTTTTTTTTTTTTTTTTACAAGTTTAATAGAAGCAACAAGTTTCAAGAAGCATAATTTTTCAATTATTTCACTAATATAGCTTGCAAAAAAAAAAAACTTGTATTAAAAAAGTTAGTTTAATAAAGTGTACTCACATAAAAAAAAAAAGACTTCATGATAAATATATATTTGAGATGATTAAAACTTATTGTAAGAGTAATTGCAAATAGTTTTTGTTTAATAATCCCTTGATTTTAATCTGAATATTAATTATAATATATAATTATAAATTATAATTGTACTTGTAAAATTCTGCTCAAATGCGTTCTTTAAGTTCTGACACTGTCAAAGACATTGTTTATGTACCATCAATGCCGAAAACAAAATGTTCAGAACTTAAAGAACGCATTTGTGAAGCTTTCAGAACCATTGACAGAGTGATGCTACAAAAGGTTTGGAACAAACTCGATTACAGATTGGACGTATACCGTGTAACAAAAGGGTCGCACATCGAACATTTGTAATTGAAAAAAACTTAGTATATTTCTCTTTAAATTCATGTATTGCTTATTGTAATATATGCAGTAGTTTCGAAAATATGATTTTTTTAAATCGGGTCCATCATTTTTAATAGCCCTGTAGAATCAACGATTATTCATAATCATCTCACATAGTAAATTTGGTGAAATTCCATCCCAAACATGCCGAGATCTGGCTATTACAGAAATCGTTAGAAATGTGTCCCGGTAGCACAACCTGTTGGACAAAATATACCAAAATTTAATCAGCATCAATTATGTCAAGGGTTAAGTGAATGCGAAGTTTGATGAAATTTTATCTCAGAAATGCTGAGATATAGTTATCATGTAAACTGAGAAAAAAATACAGCGTCGCAGCACCACCTGTTATGCAATATACGCCAAAACCTAATCGAGGAAACCCGCTGTTTAGTGGAAACTCCTGAAGAAGAAAAAAAGGCTAAAGTCTAATTAAATATGGTGTTTGATGAAATTCCACGTTTTTTGTTTTTGAGAAAGAGAAGCTACAAAATTTGTATCACATGCAGAGAGATTTTCAAAAATTTGCCATATCTTATTCATGTTAACCTAAAACGTATAAATCTATCAAAAATGAAAATCATTTTCATAATTCCATTACATTCTTCTGATCGCTATATATTAAAGAAAGTATATATAAAAAAGCCAAGAAGAAATTCTAATTAAGTTTCCTTTAATAGCTGGGATATACTTCTCCATCAAAATCAAAACTAAATCTATAATAATTATACATAGAATGACACAAAATGTATAACGCTTCCGGGGTTGAACTCATCCGTTTCCTGATAATCCAAACGCGGCCACGTTAGGCTTAAGTATTCCGATGCCGTATTTGCCGACTGCCTTATTTAATCTGTCTATCTATTTGTTGTGTAACACATTCTTCTTCAATTTTTCTCAAACCTTCAAAAAGTATACAATTATAACGCTTTAAGATCTAATTTAAAAAAAGTCCTTCCGGCCAGTGCCGGGAGGAAGAGGTAGCTTTCATAATCCTTATTTAAAAAAAGCCAACTTATATCATGCAAACACACGAAGCTCAATTTAGTGGAAACCGAATATAAGAGATTCAATACTAATTTTAATCAATATAATGAATGAGAATTTCACGAAATTAGTCAGCTTTATCCAAGCTGCTTTTCTTTAAAGTAACTTATATTTGGCTGCCAAATTCGGCAATTTCTTAAAGTGCCTGTCATTTTAAGACAACATGGTGGATGAGGCTAACCAGTGAACTTGGTCGAGATCTTAGTAATCGCTGTGCACATGCTCACTCACATCGGAATCGGTTAATATATAGGAGTGCTGTCGCATGCAAAAAATCAGATTTTTCAAAATGTCACCCACAATAGAAATTGAAACTGCTATATCTGAGCCATTTTTTAAGGTAAAGACAAACAAAAAATGCTCCTGAATCCTTATATCAAGATCAAATACTTAAGAAAGAAACCTTTTTCAATTTCTAATTTTTTTGCACCTCACTTTAAATATATATATATTTTTTAATTTAATGGCCGCCATTTTGAAACAAGATGGCAGATGAATCTGGCCAGCGAACTTGGTCGAGATGTTGATGTATACTATCCACATGCCTTCTTACATCGAAATAGGCGAATACGTGTGTTATCGCGTGACAAATACAAGATCGTTTCAAAATGTTAGCCATGCTAGAAATTCAAAGTGCTATAAATCAACCATTTTTTTAAATATCAACAAAAGAACAAATTTTCAGAAACAAAAACTGCCCCGGAATCTTTGTATCAAGGCCAAACACATAAAAAAAACTTTTTCATTTTCCAATTTTTTAATACCTCATTTTGAATTTTAAATTTAATTTTTTTAAATGGCAACCCTTTTGAAACAAGATGGCGAATGAAGCTGGCCAACGAACTCGATCGAGACATTGGTATGTACTATGTACAGACCAAGTTACATCCAAATAGGTTCATAAATACGCCTGTTATCGCGTGACAAAAATCAGGTCGTTTTAAAATGTCAGCCACAAGAGAAATTCAAAATGCTATTACTCAGCCATTTTTTTTTTAGATATAGACGAAAGAAAAACTGTTCCGGAATCTTTGTATTAAGGTCAAACACATACAAAAAAAATCTTTTTCATTTTCCAATTTTTTGGTATCTCATTTAAAATTTTTTATTTTTTAATTTTTTTAAATGGCCGCCATTTTGAAACAAGATGGCGGATGAAGCTGGCCAACGAACTCTGTCGAGATATTTGTATGTACTATGTACACACCAAGGTACATCCAAGTCGGTTCATAAATACGCCTGTTATTACGTGAGAAAAATCAGGACGTTTCAAAATGTCAGCCACGCTAGAAATTCAAAATGCTATAACTCAGCCATTTCTTAAGATATAGACGAAACAAAAACTGCTCCCGAATCTTTTTATCAAGGTCAAACACATAAGAAGAAAATATTTTTTCAATTTTCAATTTTTGGTACCACATTTCAAATTTAAATTTTTCTTAAAAATTTAAATGGCCGCCATTTTTAAACAAGATGGCGGGTGAAGCTGGCCAACGAACCCAGTCGAGACATTGGTATGTACTATGTATAAACGAAGTTACATCCAAATCGGTTCATAAATACGCCTTTTATCGCGTGACAAAATTCAGGATGTTTCAAAATGTCAGCCACGCTAGAAATTCAAAATGCTATAACTCAACCATTTTTTAAGATATAGACGAAACAAAAACTGCTCCGAAATCTTTGTATAAAGGTCAAATACATAAGAAAAAAATATTTTTCCATTTTCAATTTTTTGGTACCACATTTTAATTTTAAATTTTTAAAAATTTTTTAAATGGCCGCCATTTTGAAACAAAATGGCGAATGAAGCTGGCCAACGAACTCGGTCGAGAGATTGGTATGTACTATGTACACACCGAATAACATCCAAATCAGTTCATAAATACGCCTTTTATCGCGTGACAAAATTCAGGACGTTTCAAAATGTCAGCCACGCTAGAAATTCAAAATGCTATAACTCTGCCATTTTTTAAGATATAGACGAAACAAAAACTGCTCCGGAATCTTTGTATAAAGGTCAAATACATAAGAAAAAAATATTTTTCCATTTTTAATTTTTTGGTACCACATTTCAAGTTTTAAATTTTTTTAAAAATTTTAAATGGCCGCCATTTTGAAACAAAACGGCGGATGAAGCTGGCCAACGAACTCGGTCGAGACATTGGTATGTACTATGTACACACCGAATTACATCGAAATCGGTTCATAATTACGGGAGTTACAGTGTGACATATGTCAGATATATATATATATATATATATATATATATATATATATATCAATTTTGAACGGAGGGTGGTTTCGGGGTCTGGGGGTCATGATCGATGAAAATATACCAAAATTTTTTGAAATCGCTTTCCTCCGAACGGCTGCAATAGGTAGCTTTTTTGTAAAGAAAGCTACCTAATAACCAGATACCAACAACAGGGTTCCGATGTATACAAGCGATTACCGTTGCCATTCATAAGCACAAATTACAAATCCAAAAACAAATGAATGACTCTTTCAGCTATTCATTAAATGCTCTTAAAATATTTTGCAAAAGCATATTAATATTTTGAAATACGTTTTTCACTTTTGTTTACATTTATTTACAGTTTGAATTCAGTATACACGGTTAAAAATATCGCGAAAAATTACCTCTGTTTTTCAAGGCTGTCTATTTTCTGACCAATGAGAACACTTTATGGTGTTCAGTGAATATAGCTATATTCGGTGATTCATTCCCGTGAATTATTTTGTACCGGATTAACGTTTCCTTTCTAAAAACAAACGTATTTCAAATTATTTAAAAGCTTTATTATGGTTTTACAAATATTTTAAGAGCAAAATCGGATGTCGACCGTATTTTTTAATGATTCGCTCAAAGAGTCATTCAACTGCTTCTGGATTTGGAATTTGTGTTGTACATGTGGCATCACGACACACGAGTGAATGTTGATTTGATTTTCAATCTTAAAACGTTGAGTAAAACGTGCTTTCTTTTCCACTATTCGCAAAAGTTACATTTTTAGACAGATTATTCAGAATAAATTAATATTTATAAGAGATTACATTCAATTATCTAATATTCAGCTGCGATAACTTGAGTTAAAATTAGATTGGTAGCTTTATCTATCCCTATATGAAAGTAAACAAACAATTGATTCATTCGTCTTGAACTTTTAAAATATTAAAACAAACGTTTATATGCTCTGTTGCGCCATCTGTCGGCAGTTAAAAAAAAGAAATTCTCTTTTTAAAATGTTTTTTGAATTCTGAAGACATTGGGGGGGGGGGGGGGGGGAAATGAATATTTCTTATAAAATGAAATTAGAATATCAGAAATATGTAATGCCGTGTATTACATATATATATATATATGTATATATATCAATGCATTATTATAATAAATAAAATTTTGTATTTTTTAGGAAAAATAAATTTGTAATTTAATAACAGAATTTGGGAAAATAAATTGTTAAAGTAATTAACAGTTGCGATTTACTTATGTGATAAAAGATGATTTTTAATTATCAAAATTTATTACAGGTTTCTTTTATGCATGTTTAAAAAAAATCGGGATTTTCTCTGTTCAACTTTTTAAAATTTAAGTTATATAATTATTATTTTGGCAATTAATAAAAACAAATAAACCTTCTGTTGGAATTGTCTTTTATTTTACCACACACCATCAGATAAAATAGTTAATTGACAATATGTTTTAAAATAACATTATTAGTACTAATTTGAATGTTTTTGTGAAATATTTCTTCAATTTTGTGAGTGAAGTTCATTTGCATACTTTATATCAGTATTTTACCAATTCAATTAATAATTTTCTTGCCAATTAAATTTCAATGAAAAGTGGGCTGTTTTTACTTTACCCCACCTGACCCTATTAATCAGACGCAAGACAAAATTTATTACTTCACAATTCTTTTTATAATGCAATGCTATATAATTTTTTTGAAAATGCATACACGTCATTCTGACGGGCTATATTCTAGTAAAGATATAAGCTTGTCTGTGTGTCTTTGCGTTGAAGAGATTGCTGCGCATAGAGCTATAAAGAATTGGAAGGAAAGTACCTATATAGCTAAAATTATGCACCTCAGAGCCAGTTTTTCGAATTTCACATTTTTTGATTGAATTTTTTAAATGTAATTTTTGATGTGATTTTTAGCATTTTTTCACGTTTTACAGCAGTTTTTCCATATTAGTAAAATGAATCCAGTTTATTTTTTTTTTTAGCTTAATGTAACAAATTTTGTCCCATTTTCAATAAAGTTTATTTGGAATTTGTACAGCAATGTTTTCATTTTTCGCAAATTTCCGTATTTTTTTTTTTTTTTTTTT
This sequence comes from Maratus speciosus, assembly GCA_963932465.1. Lineage (NCBI taxonomy): Eukaryota > Metazoa > Arthropoda > Arachnida > Araneae > Salticidae > Maratus > Maratus speciosus. The sequence continues at coordinate 649,918,088 of OZ010787.1, read as the reverse complement.
TTTTTTTTTTTTTTCTATCTGCAGAGATATTTTGATATTCGTAAAAGGAATTCTGTTCCAAACTTTTAGCCTTAAATAGTAAATTTTGTTCTTTTGTGATTGTGCCCACTGATTTGAATTGTTATTATTAATTTTTTTTTTTTTTTAATTTTGTGTCCCATGACGATTTTTCACATTTGTGAAAGAATTCCAGTTACAATATTTAGCCTAATATAGCCCATTTAGTCTTGACCAAAATTTAAAAAAGGGAATTAAAGGGGGCCTTTTTTTAAAAAGTGAACTTTAGGGGGAAAGGGGGACCACTTGGGAGCCCTGATTAACTCAATTACCCCCCCCCCCCAAAAAAAAAAAAAGATAAATAAAATAAAACTTATATTTGAATATGAATGGGTATAACTTATTGCTCAAAATAAAAGATAAAATTAATATTACTACTGTGATAAAAAAGTACCCGGAATTGTATAAAACAAAAGGTATTAACTCTTTATCTACTGACGGTACTTATAAGTACCATTGAAATAACTTGTTATAAAATTCATTTAATACATCGATGATCGATTAGTAGTAATACAGTTTAGAATGAGTTATAGATGCATTACTTTATCTTGTTCCAAAAGCATTATTGACTACACAAAACAAAAATACTTTAAAAGGATGATTTCTTTGGCCTTTGGATCTTTTTAGCGTTCTTGGTGTTGGGGAGGGGGGGGGGGGTTGATTGTTCAATTCGGAAATATTTATATATTTCTACTGTAAGAACATTACATTTGTATATTTCCTAATTCTACAAAATACTAATAAAAATATTTAAAATAAAAGATTTCAGTGGGGTTATAAATATAGCACAAAATCCCCTATAAATTCAGATTTAATTAATCCTTCTAAATTCTTCGATCCTTCTAAAAATTTATTAAATGATTATGTAAATCTTCTAATGTAGTTTAAACAATTCACGAGAAATGCTTTAGAAGATAAAATTTTCATGAAGTCATAATTCAGTAGATAAAGGGTTAATTTATTGGTCAAAATTTATTGCATCTCCTTCAAAATCCTCCGACTGCAATGCACTTCTGCAAACTTATTTTCAGTCATTAAAGTCTTAAAGTCTTTTTTGAGAAACCTCTTCAAAATTCGTAAAAAAAAATTTTTAATCAAATAATCGGACTTAAAACGGTAACCACGAAGAGGCAATTTCAATCATAGAAATATCGTGGTACAAAACCCATGACATTTCTGGCCACATTTCAGGCCGTTTTTGACGAATTGCTTCATTCAAACGATGCAAATCATTCGAATAATATTTTTTATCGACGATCTGACCAGTTGGTAGAAATTCATAATGCACAACACCACGACAATCAAAGAAAACAGTCAATATTACCTTGATTTTTGAGCGACTTCGACATAATCTTCGATAAATTCTCTAGCATCTTTAAACTTTTTATACCAATCAAATATTGTTGTTTTTGATTTTTAAAAAAAAATCGTCTTTAAAAGCTTCTTGCAGCATTACAAATGCTTTTTTAGCAGAAATTTCTTTGCGACAACTAAATTTAATGCATGTTCTTTACTCAATAACATTCGCCATTTCGGAAAATCAACAGAATGAAATTTCTTATATCATTAAAAACAAATTTATTTTCAGACGATAAAATTAAATAAATTCATGACTATTGCCAGATGTTTATAGAAGTCGTAAAAATGTTTGATAAAAATTTGCAGACGATAGCTACTATAGATGTATTTTAAATGGGACATTATGGATAGAGGTGAAAATATAAAATGATTTTTCCATAACTGTGTTAAAAAAGGATCAACTTTGTTTCATTTAGGGTTTCGGGTTGAATTGTGCCGGGTTTGGGGGTGTCAAAAATTACTTTGTCAGATTACGGGGTCAAAGAAATTTCTTTCTGCTTCGGATAGGGTTTCGAGTTGACTTCGTTTTCTAGTCAGGTTCATGCAGGATTTTAGTACGGTATTTAGCAGGTTTATGTGTGCACCCATGGAGGAAAGAGATAGATGGAGATGCAGTATGCCGTAAAAAAAAGTTTGAAATATGAAACCATTTATCGCTCAAATTTAAACGTCCACAGAAAGCCCAAACAAAACAAGCACCTGGAACAAGGACCGAATTCTTTGACATCACCCGTGCATTTTTTTCTCTAAATGAAATGCACTCTATGCTTATTTTTAAGCATTCTAAAGCAGCATTCCATTGTTTTATGAATTAAAACTGTATTATTAAAAGTTTTCTTCTTTTTTTTCGTGAAAGAACGTGCTTGTGTTTGGGCCTACTGTAGCGGATTTTAGGGTTACTTTTTTGGCGTCACCCCCAGCTACCTTACTGCATCTCCATCTATCTCTTTCCTCCATGATGTGTACCCGTTACCGTTCGGGAATTACCAAACAAATAGATATAGTAAGCCAACTATAGCACCTGAACATCTCAATATATTCAGTTATCAGGAAAATCTTGAGAATGCTCGAAGCGACCAATTAACTGTTAATAGATCATAAGTTGTAGGTTTTATTCCCAAAACCTATAGGGTACTTCCGATTGACCTAGACCCTTGAAATTTCTCACAAAGGGAGTTCTTCTATGTAAAGGAAAAAATTCGAAAATCGTTAATTTATATATATATATATATATATATTTATACATATGATCCGGATTATGGGAATTCACAAGTTTGTTGCATAAAAAAAGATATACATTTATAAATTAATGATTTTCATATTTTTCCCCTCTCATGGGCTATAAGACCTTCCTTCGTGCCAAATCTCAAGGATCTAGGTCAACCTGAAATACCCTATGGATTTTACTCTCAAAATCTATGGAGTATTTCTAATTGATCTAGAATCTTGAAATTTGGTACGTAGAAAAAAAAATCCGAAAACCTTTAACCCTTTTCGGCGCAGTGGTCCCACGTCGGGACCACCTAATTTTAATTCCAAACTTACAACGGCACCAAGAATATTTTAATAAAATTTTGCTTTTACAATGAAAGTTTAAAGTAACGAGTTTTTAATTTCTAAAAAAGTCGTTTGTAAATTCCAGTGTCAGTCAATCATTTTACGAACAGAATTTTTTTTGTGCCGGAAAAGGTTAATTTGTAATTTTATGTCGATTTATTACATGATTTTTCCTAATCGGGATTTCCAAAGCGAGACTGTAAGGTTTCCGTTATTTTTCCTTTTGAGCTACGGAACCCTAAAAATGTAGTTTCTTTCGAATTTCCCTATGACCAGTGGCGTGGCCAGGGTGGGGGTCCAAATGCTCTGGATACCACTAATTTCAAAAAGTTCTGTTCGCCTAATATAATCGAAGAATTTTATATTATTAATCAAGGCGAGAAAACTTTACAATATTACTGGTATCCAGAGCATGTCCAAAAACGTCTGGTGAATTTTCAGCTAACCGAAATTTATCTGGGACCCAACAGTGCTGAACCAATCTACTAGCATAAATACTTATAGTAACCCATAAAATAAGCAAAAGTTGCATTTTACAAAGCAAATGTAATAAGAAACAATAACTCTAAAAATAAAACAAATTTTTAGTGACTATTTTAAGACCAGAATTTATTTTTAAGCTGGTAAATTAATCTGCAAGGTCTAAAATAATCTGCAGCGCTGCTGCCGTGCTGCATAGTTTCTGCTACGGGGCCTATGACCAAGTATGTAGGTTACTTTAGGAATGACAATAGAGGACCATTTGAAGAATGTACATTTTTGAAAAGAAGTTTTGAAAATTTTACCAAAATCAACGAACCGTATAAAGTTCCGTGCGAAAAGAGTTACGATAGAACAAAAAATATATTTAAGATGCACGCACATACAGATACACACACGTCAATGAATTATTTCCGCATATTATTTTGTTACTTTTAATTTGCAACATGACGAATAAAATGATAGCTCCAAGATAAAAGAAAAAAAACGATTTTGAAGGTTGCATTTTTACTTAAATCAAAGTTTATACTCAACAACCTGGATTCAAGGTACAACAAAAGTTTTATTTGAGATCCTGTATTTGATTAGGTATGAAGTCTATTTTTAGATAGCACTGTGAAGTTCGACCCTACAGATAAATGATCAAGGAAGGGAAATCGCAGAAATTGTCAACCTGTCAATCAATTGTTATTTCTTTACTTAGCATTTTAGCAGACTACCAGGCAAGCATTTTCCTCTGCTTAAAAGGGTTTTCCACACTTAACTCAAATAAATCTGTTTTTTCAAAGCGATTTTCACTTAAGACAATGAGTTAGTTTTCATTTGATAACAGGTGTTCGGATTTATATATTGAGTGGAGCCTTAAGGGGACTGTCTAGTAAAACAGGTTTTCATTTCACGAAATCTCATATTAAGAGGCTACTTCAGTCAAATGGAAAGACGCATTCGCTAATGCTAATCCTATGGAAGAAATTTATAAAGATATCTCGGCCGCATTTCAATATTTTTAAATGATTTCTTTTGCATTGTATGGCTGAGATTGATCTGTACAAAGGCCGTTGTTTACTTTTTCGATTTTGTTTACAGGTATTTCTTATAAGGACACTTTCATTTTCGGAACCGGTTTCGAAAGTGAAAGCATCCTCATAAAAAATATCTATAATCAAAATCGAAAAAGTAAAAAACGGCCTGCATACAGATCAATCTCAGCTATACAATGCAAAAGAAATTATTTAAAAATATTGAAATGCGACCGAGATATCTTTATAAATTTCTTCCATAGGATTAGCATTAGCGAATGCGTCTTTCCATTTGACTGAAGTAGCCTCTTAAGGGGGCTGGTTACTCAGCTTCCGATTTCCCCTCACTAATGTAAAATCTATGGGCATTGGATGCATTCGTATATTTAAAATATCTCCTCGGGAAATTGATATTTTTAACTTCTATTTTTTGTGTACACTACCTAAAAGATGTCTTTTTTTTTCTTAGTTCTCAAAATATTTCTAAAGTATATAGACTTATTTTTATAGGACGTGTTAAAATCTGACGCACAGTTCTCCCGCTTTTAACACATAAAATATTAAATTCAGCATAGATTTTAGAAATATTTTGAAAACTAAGAAAAAAAGAGATATCCTTTAACCCCTTAACGCTCGAATTAAATTACGGTTGAATAGTTCAAATTGCTTATTGGCACCACTTTTATGGAAAAGAAATATTCACCTTATTTAATGACAGTGAAAACGATACTAAAATATAGCCAATTTCACTATTTTATAAAACTGGTGGGAATCAAACAATTTGAGTAAAAGACACAGCCCGTGAATATGACGGGAGCGAGAATTAAGGGGTTAAGAAGAGTACTCAGAAAAAATATATTAAAAATATGAATTTCCCGAGAAGATATTTTAAATATACGAATACATCAAAAGTCCATAGACCTAACATTACGGAGGAGAATTCCGAAGCTGTGTGACCAGCCTCCTTAACCTATGGGAAAACCTAATATATAAAAATATTTATCAAAACACATCAATACCTATTACAATTAACATACATCTAATTAGTATAAAAATAATTTTCAATTTAATAATTAATTAAATAATAATCAAAATTTAATTTTCCTCACTAGAAAATTGACACTTCATATCGACTTACCCCATTTTCAAAAGTTATTTTCCTAAAATTTTTCCTACAAGTTATTTTTCTATTTTTTGAATAGGCATAACCTTTGAGATTTTACTTGAGGTAAAACATTTAAAAATTATCGACTACTTAAGGCTGTTCTCAAATCCAAAGGTTCAACTTTCTGACATAAGTTTTAACTCATTTTTGTTCGGAAACGCATGAAACTAGAAGGTGTTGTTATTCAGAAACTATGTCATCGAACTCTTTTTTCCGTTTTCTTGTAAACGCAATGGATCTTTCAGAAAATACTGTCAAAGTTGGCATTTTGAACTGAACGAAAGAAGAAAATCTTGTCAGTAAGGGGAGAAAAATGCCGTGTCACGTGATCAAAATCTCCTATAACTCAATAGGTAATTGATTGATCAAAAAATGGAAAAAACAGTTCGATTCCATATTGCTTCCATGGTCAGGTTTTCCAATTTTATATCTTTCCGTTAAAAAATGAACTTGTAAATGGGTCAAAACGTTTTGCGCTTGTTGAGCAGAGCAGTTGAGAACAATCTTAAGGAGATTCTTTACGCACTTGAAAACACCCGCTCAGAAATGTTAATCCTATGGGCAGGTTAATTTCGAATTTCTCGTTTCAGTTAAAATATTTTTAAACATTTTTTTTTTTTTTTTTTTTTTTTTTTTCGCTTAGGAAAGCTGAGCTCAACCTTTAATATGACTCTTTTTTACTTTTTCGATTTTGGTTGCAGATTTTTTTTAAAAAGGTACTTTCAGTTTCGAAACCGGTTTGGAAACTGAAAGTACCTTTTTAATAAAAATCTTCAACCAAAATCAAAAAAAGTATAAAAGAGTCATTAAAGATCAACGTCATCTAGCCTATGCAAAAAAAATCGTTTAAAAATATTCAAATTGAAACGAGAAATTCGAAAATAACCTGCTCATAGGATTAACATTACGGAGCGGGTGTTTTCAAGTGCGCGAATAATCCCCTTAAACAGGTTTAAAACTTAAGGAACTAGTCTTTAAAAACAGAGTACGTCGTCATCAAACACTTACCTTCTGATGAAAACTGAACTTTGATAACTGTATTGCATAAATAATAATCCTGTGTTTAAATGTCCTTATAGGTTTAACATGAGATTTTGCGATCGGCGAGGATCGTTAAAGCGATCCATACACTCACCAGCGTACCACATACTCAGGCCCTGATGACTGAATAGGTACGAGAATCACGCGCTTCCCTTAGAAAATTTTAAAGGAGCCCGAAATTGAGAAAAAAGGGGTCCCCAAATTTTATGTTGAATTAATTCCAATCCAAAATTCTATCTAATTTATTTTGAAATTATTATCTTATATATGTATATTTATTTATTTATTTATTTTAAAAAGTGTTTCATAACAGATAAATTTTTTCATGTGATAGATCAGTTTCAGCACCATGATCACAATTCTTCAGTTTGTCCAAAATTTTAGATGTATATTTATTTTACATATTGAATTTCAATATTGAATTTTGCTTGTATGCACAATTTAAAATATTAATAATTGAAGCTTTTACCAAAATTGAAAGAAGTAATTAAAATACATGAATACATCAAACGATTCATAGGTTTATTACTAAAATAGGTGTAAAAAAACAATTAAAAGGTTTTAAGCATTAAAACCAATTTACAGATGTGAAATATAAAAGAATTCGCCGGAATACCGAGCGCTTTCGACCAAACCCTGGTCATCATCAACGGGTGAAGTGTGAAGAAATCAGCTGACTCTTCTCACTTCACCCCTTGATGATGACCAGGGTTTGGTCGAAAGCGCTCGTGACTCCGGAGAATTCTTTTATATTTAACATCTGTAAATTGGTTTTAATTCTTATAACCTTTTAATTGTTTTTTACACCTATTGGTTTCCGAAGTTTTTTCCAGCAATAAATCTCCAGCCCGTAAATAGGACGGGCCCGAGAAATAAACGAACGACACCTCAGCCCGTGATACCCCGATGTCACTACATTGATTGACATTGTTCTTTTAAGAATGGTGAAGTTTCCATAACAGTATTTTTTTGTTCATTAAGCTAATTATTCTAGTCAATAGTTTACATTAAAAAAAAATTCTAACTACATTATTAAATCAGTTTTATTTAAAAATCTATCTCAAAATCCAATTGTTATTCTGTAAGTTGTTTTGGATATCTTCACACATGAACGAAGATAATCAAATAATCATGAAATAATCATTAACGAAGATAGCAAATTTAAATAAATTATTATCTTTTCTTTGTACGTTGAAATTCCATTATAAGAAGAAAAAAAATCATGTCGATAAAAATGTCATGTAATTATTATGAATATTTTCTTAAAATCCTGCATATATTTTTTCTTTGTTCAATAAAAATGAACAAATTTTTATAAGATTTTTTGTATGAAAACCCTGATTAATATTGCAAAGAACTAAGTCCAAAATTTAAAAGGAACATACACATATTCTAAATATGTCGTCGAATGTTTTTAACAATTTCTAACATTGTTGAAAAGTGTTTATGAATTCGGTTTGTCTGTCTGTCTGTTCGTGCTCTAACTCGCATCCATAGAGTCCGATTGCCATGGAATGGATATATGTTATTGGGGTTTACTACGGCATGTTCGGTATTGAAAAGGAAGTGTGCCTTTTCGGTTCATGAACAGGGCCACTCAAAAGAATTCCGTTACAGGACGGTCTATGGGGGAAATCGTTTGCCGTGTATTTTAATGATATGACACTATTTAAAACATATTGAAATGGATATACATCACTGAGGTGTACTACAAGGAACTTACTAATGAATAGGGTGTGCCTAGAACTTTTGGTTTATTGACAAGGACACACAAAAGAATTTGGCTAGAGAAGAAAGTGAGCCATCCTTGAACTGTTGAAGCCTACGAACCATAATGGCTGGATGTGCGTTTTCAGTGGTGGTATGCAATTTTAAATGGAACTATTAGGTAGCTTTCATTACAAAAAGCTACCTATTGCAGCCGTTCGGAGGAAAGCGATTTCAAAAAATTTTGGTATATTTTCATCGATCATGACCCCCAGACTCCGAAACCACCCTCCGTTCAAAATTGATATATATATATATATATATCTGACCTATGTCGCACTGTAACTCTCGTAATTATGAACCGATTTCGATGTAATTCGGTGTGTACATAGTACTTACCAATGTCTCGACCGAGCTCGTTGGCCAGCTTCATCCGCCGTTTTGTTTCAAAATGGCGGCCATTTAAAATTTTTAAAAAAATTTAAAATTTGAAATGGGGTACCAAAAATTTGAAAATGGAAAAATATTTTTTTTTTATGTATTTGACCTTTATACAAAGATTCCGGAGCAGTTTTTGTTTCGTCTATAACTTAAAAAATGGCTGAGTTATAGCATTTTGAATTTCTAGCGTGGCTGACATTTTGAAACGTCCTGAATTTTGTCACGCGATAAAAGGCGTATTTATGAACCGATTTCGATGTAATTCGGTGTGTACTTAGTACATACCAATGTCTCGACCGAGTTCGTTGGCCAGCTTCATCCGCCATTTTGTTTCAAAATGGCGGCCATTTAAAATTTTTAAAAAAAATTTACGTTTGAAATGTGGTAACAAAAGATTGAAAATGGAAAAATATTTTTTACTTATGTATTTGACCTTTATACAAAGATTTCGGAGCAGTTTTTGTTTCGTCTATATCTTAAAAAATGGCTGAGTTGCAGCATTTTGAATTTCTAGCGTGGCTGACATTTTGAGACGTCCTGAATTTTGTCACACGATAAAAGGCGTATTTATGAACCGATTTGGATGTAACTTCGTTTATACATAGTACATACCAATGTCTCGACCGGGTTCGTTGGCCAGCTTCATCCGCCATCTTCTTTCAAAATGGCGGCCATTTAAATTTTTAAGAAAAATTTTAATTTAAAATGCGGTACCAAAAAATTGAAAATTGAAAAAATATTTTCTTCTTATGTGTTTGACCTTGATAAAAAGATTCGGGAGAAATTTTTGTTTCGTCTATATCTTAAGAAATGGCTGAGTTATAGCATTTTGAATTTCTAGCGTGCTGACATTTTGAATCGTCCTGATTTTTGTCACGCGATAACAGGCGTATTTATGAACAGATTTGGATGTAACTTGGTCTGTACATAGTACATACCAATGTCTCGACCGAGTTCGATGGCCAGCTTCATTCGCCATCTTGTTTCAAAAGAGTTGCCATTTAAAAAAAATTAAATTTAAAATTTAAAATGAGGTATTAAAAAATTGGAAAATGAAAAAGATTTTTTTTTTTATGTGTTTAGCCTTTATACAAAGATTCCGGAGCAGTTTTTGTTTCTGAAAATTTGTTCTTTTGTTTATATCTTAAAAAATGGTTGAATTATAGCACTTTGAATTTCTAGCATGGCTAACATTTTGAAACGATCTTGTATTTGTCACGCGATAACACACGTATTCACCTATTTCGATGTAAGAAGGCATGTGGATAGTGTACATCAATACCTCGACCAAATTCGCTGGCCAGATTCACCAGCCATCTTGTTTCAAAATGGCGGCCATTAAATTAAAATATATATATATATATATTTAAAGTGAGGTGCAAAAAAATTTGAAATTGAAAAAGGTTTTTTACTTAAGTATTTGACCTTGATATAAGGATTCAAGAGCATTTTTTGTTTGTCTTTACCTTAAAAAATGGCTCAGATATAGCAGTTTCAATTTCTATTGTGGGTGACATTTTGAAAAATCTGATTTTTTGCATGCGACAGCACTCGTATATATCAACCGATGTGAGTGAGCATGTGCACAGCAATTACTAAGGTCTGGACCAAGTTCACTGGTTAGCCTCATCCACCATGTTGTCTTAAAATGGCAGGCACTTTAAGAAATCGCCGAATATGGCAGCCAAATATAAGTTACTTTAAAGAAAAGCAGCTTGGATAAAGCTGACTAATTTCGCGAAATTCTCATTCATTATATTGATAAAAATTAGTATTGAATCTCCTATATTCGGTTTCCACTAAATTGAGCTTCGTATGTTTGAATGATATAAGTTGGCTTTTTTAAAATAAGGAATATGAAAGCTACCTCTTCCTCCCGGCACTGGCCGGAAGGACTTTTTTTTTAAATATGACTGGATGCGTATAAATTCTATAGATCGTATACAGGGTCGCACAAAAGTTCCCAACAACATCCGTTTATGGGCGGAAATGGCTGAGTGGAAATTTTCAACTGTGCTATGCTGTGCTGCTGGCGTTTAATTGAACTAACTTTTAGCAATGTAGTATACAGTGGCACCAACTTATAAGGGCCCATGGAGCGCGAGCCCACTCAATAATTTGATCTCTCCGCCCAACTAATTTCACAATTTCAATTAATTTAATTCATAATTTATTTTTTTAGTTATTTAATTTCTGAAAAGAAATTTGGTTTTATTAACGTTCTCAAAATAGTGTTGTTTGAAAAATAGTAAGGACATAAATTAGACTTGCAGGACCCCTTAAAACCCCTTCAGCGGACGTATAGTTAAATGTTAAATTTTTCACGGAAACATATTTCCTGCCTATTTTGCCATGTGTTGATGTCTTGAATTGTGAAATGTAGGGTTTTCTTGACATCAATTTTTTGCACTTTCAATAGTTAGCAATTCCAATGTTATTTAAAATAAATATTCCATAATGTATTTATCAAAAGAACTTATAAGAATATAATTTAATAAAATTGTTTATAAAATTATAATAGTTTAAAAAATTGCTTAGAAAAAACAATTTAATTTCGATTGTCATCCTTAATCATTCGCTCCTCCCCTCTTTCTCTTCACACACATATACACTAAGGAAAAATAATTATGCGTTATTTTACTCAAAATTTTTGAAAAGTTGGCGCTACTGGTAGTATGCATACATATCTACAGATCCTATACAGGGCTGACAAAAAAAAAAAAAAAAAAAATCATATATTTTAATGACTATTCATGGTAGTAGCAGAAATCGAGTTTTTAAATGCGTTATACGTTTTCCAAATTGTTCATTGAGACATCATCTTTCACGGTGAAGTTTTGTTATAGTACTCTGAATATGTTGAAAAGTGTTTCATAATCTATGCTGTACGCGTGATTTTTCGTTCTTGTTTAATTTAAAAAAGAGCTGAAAACACGCAGTAAAGTAATAAAATAGACATAATTGTAAATTATTAATATCATTATTTGACAGTCTTTTCCTTTTTTTCTCGCCAAAAATTTTAAAATAGGGCTTAGGTCCTTTCAACGGTCGCTGATTCACACACTGTATTATATACACTGTATAATATACTCCGATGCATAATGTGCACCTAAAATTTCACACAAGATGTCTTAAAAACCTTTACGACACATGCAGAAAAATGTAAAATGAAGAACATTAGAAAGCACAAAACCCGTACTTTTCATGTAATCTTATAGTAAACATTATATTTTTTCAAATAGAAACAACACCAAATTTCTACATATTAAAGCATGTTCTTAATATACAAATCTCACTTCTTATGATTACCTTTTTATTTTTCGAAGATATTAGTGTAAGGAAAGTACACTAAAAAAAAAAAAAAAAAAAAAAAAACACTCTCAAATTGACAGAAAAATCTGTCAATTGCCAGTGGAAAACGGTTTAATTTACAGAAAATAATCTGTAATTTATTCATTAAACAGTTTTTTCTGTAAAAAAATGTAGATTTTTTCTGTAAAAATTCCAAAATCCATATTTTTTACAGAAAAACTGTTTTTTCCTTAAAACAGTTTTTTCTGTAAGAATGGACTTTTTTCTGTAAAAATTACAGGTTTTTTTATCAGTGTATTGCAATCATGTGTTATTTGTGTGTGTTTGTGTGAACAGGATAGCACCCAAACGGTACTTCCGATCGAGCTCCTATTTTGCGAATAGGTTACCTATTCACTATAGAATAACTGTCGCAAGAATATAGATTTTCGTACAAATCGGCCGATGGATTAAATATTTAATCTGTTTTTAAACCATTTCGCAACCGGTTGTATACAGAAAAATCACCTAGGAAATGGAACCCAGTACAATTGATAAATATTTCGGCGATATCATCAAGCATGGCTAACTCAGGGCTAACGTCTCTAATTCCAAAACGGGAGGTCCAGCGTTCGAATCCAACCGATTCCATTGGCTTAAAAATTTACAATTTCTTGTTGGACACGTACACCAGTTTTCAGTTGCGATCGTAATTATATAAATACGCAACACCTAGAGCCATCGTCTGGTCGGTCCGTCTGTCTGTCCGTATACAGCAATGCAAAAACTACCCAACCGAATGGTTTGAAACTTAATACAGTCGTTCCCGTTTAAACAAATATTGACGGTTCCAGAAAAAATATTCGATTAAGCGGGGTATTTGATTAAACGGGGAATCATAAATGAAATATTTAATGCATAATAAAAAGGCAAAATAACCATCTACAGTGTATTTAATTAACAGCATAATAAATCATTAAGAGAACAACGTAAAGTAAAATAAATACAAATGCTAATATAAAGTAAATAACGTATTAATTTAATGTCAGTACCTACATTTATATGTTTTACGTCACACTTAATGCAGCTCGTTTGAATTTGGTCAAAACTTTACTACTTGTAATTTACGTTACTTATACTGCCTTAAAAAAATCGTTTAAAGGTGTTTGTTTAAATGGAATTTCAAAGGAGTAAATATCGAGTTATTTTTGGAATGAGTGCAAAATATCATAACTACCATCTCGAGTCTCGAAGTAACGGCGCATTGCCATTAAAGCCTGGTTAACAGCAAGAAGTGATGGTGAGGAGCTCAAGGTGGGGAAATCATTTGACCCGTCCAGTATACACCTGCCGGCCGAAATCATTGCAGGAAGAACTGAAAATTTGTTTTCAGCGTAAAGGAGCCGAAAAAGACAAAAGGTGGAAGGAAATTCCAGCTGAAACGTGCTTTTCCGCCTATTTTCAAGCATAGGTCACACAATTCTTATTCGATTAAGCTGGGACGTTCGTAAAAGGTATTTGGTTTAAGCGGGGGAAAATAACATGGAACCAATAGGAATAAATTCAGTTCTGGAGAATTCTATTCGAATAAGCGGGATATTCGATTTTCCGTGACCCGATTAAGTGGGGAGGACTGTATATAGAATCGCTGCAGAATTGTGTCGAGTGATTTGAAATTTTATGAAAATCGAATCAAAGCTTAAAAAGATATACATAAAAGTTTTCTTCATTCTATTAAATCCTATCATACATAATTAATTCAATGATATTTTATGATAGGTCATGATTCTAGGTTGCCATGGTGATGACGTCCTATTATTCCTGTATGACTGAATTGAATCTATATAATTGTAATAAATTGTGTATTCATGCATTTTTGCCTAAGAGCAGGGCTTAATTTGCGCCGGAGCCCACCGGAGCTCGGCTCCGGTACTTCTCTGTTTTAAGTAAATATTTAAATATTGGTCGGAATTCACCGGAGCTCATAAATACCAGGGCTCCGGAGCCCAGTGCAATAGCGATTCCGAAAATCCGAGGCCTAAATTACTCTTTCCTTTCCCTCCGATCTCCAAGTTTTTGCATTCTTTTCTATCAAAACGCTTACGCAGTGTATCGCTCACGTAGGCGATGGAGAGGAAACGGCGCGTAAGATTTTCTGAACATATTTCTTATAAATGTTTTTATTTGTCGTTCATTCATTATTTACATATATGCATAGCTGCGAACAATTTTCTTTTTGTGTGTGTGTGTGTGTGTTAACACTATTTCCTAATCATATTCCTTACCTTATTAAATTGCAGGATTCTGCGATTAACTAACATTGAAATTAGGCAAAGGTTTCTATTCAAAGGAGTGATGAGCTAAAAAGTGGAATAGTTGACAGTTAAGTATATGCAGGCAGATATATTTAAAATTGTTATTTTGCTAAAGAAAAAAAAGATTCTTTAAATTTTGCAACTAAGGCATGAAATATAAATATGCGGATCGGAATGATGGCGTGGCGTGTGTGTGTGTGTGTGTGGGGGGGGGGGGGGGGTACAGTTTTAGTACTGCAGAATATTAGGGCTCCGGTACTTCTTTTCTTAGAAATTAAGCCCTGCCTAAGAGTGCAACAGCTATTGCACCAATAATAAAACTAGTTATAGTACGAACGCACCTCATTTGCCATGTTTGACACAATTTCCGACTTGTTCGAAATTCGAGTGGAGCCACTCCAGATTTGTTTTCTTAATTTTTATACTGACATTTTTATCATTGGAGTATAGTGCGCATCTTTAAATTTCGATTTTTTTTTTTTTTTTTTTTTTTTTTTTACGCAAAAATGCGCCGGAATATAGAATACATGTATCATCAAAAAACATGAAAGAAGACGGAAACTAAATTTTATAAAATAATTACCTTATATTAACTAGTTAGTCAGATATCTCTATTTAAACAGCTGATGTTGAATGATAAAACGATGAGGTGAAAGATAAACTTTTTTCTGAAACTTCGAGGCGAGAAATGATTTAAAATGAAACATATTTTTTCAGATAAATTTCTTTCCTTTTTATTTTTATTTATTGAAAATGCAGAAATGGGTCATTATTATTATTATTATTATTATTATGCATATTTAGTCAAAATATCAAAACAACAAATGCATAAAATTTGCTCTGTTATTATTATTATTGCAAGTATTTTAAATTAAAAGAACTTTTTTTCTATGGAAAAATATATTTCTCCGACAAATTTAAATTCCGGCGGCAGAAGAAAAGATAAACATGTTCCCAAAATCATTTAAAATAAAGTATACTGGGCGCTTGGCACCTCAGCCAGTTTATAATTATGACACTGCATAATTACATTCTCTCGTTTGCAATATTAAAAATGTCTAGCAATGACACATAATTAATTAATAATAATTACTTAATAAATAATAATTTAATAATCAATAATTATTGTTATTGTTAAATATAAATATATGATTTTGGGTGTATATTATTTCTTATGCTGATTTTTAATTAAAAATTAAAAAATATTTTTAAGTTTTTAATTAAAAAGCGGCATAAGAAATAAGAAATATACTCTCAAAGTAATATATTTCAGAATAAATATTCCATTTGCTTACAGGACTGACATTATGTGAATGGGGCAAAAGTGCATAAGGTGAAATATAGAGGTTTGGGGGTACCTTGAATCTACGGACTCGGGGCATTTGCCACCTTAGCTACTCTATAATGATACCATTGCACTGCACAGTTACATACTCTCTTTTTTGCAAAATCAAAATTTCTAATAATAAAAAATAATTAATAATAATATATTATAATAATATATTATTGATATATAATTAATATATAATATTATTATAATATTATATTAATAATAATATTTATAATAATATATTATTATTAATAACTGTTGTTGTTATTATTAATAATATATTTTTAATAAAAAAATAATTATAAACGTTATTTTACCCTTACCTGTGGTAAACTAAAAGTATATGAAAACACATAGCAATTTCTGTAGTCTTTCTTTGCAAGATCTCTAACTGTCTCATTAAAATTTGTGGGAGTGCATGATGAAGGGGGTGCGAAACCCCCGTTCAGAAGGTGAGCTTTTGCGGTGAAAACAACAATAGAAAATAAAGCCGCTGCAATGTGCACTTTTTTCAGTTCTCCAGTTAATGCCATCTGCAAATTTAGATACTAGCCACCTCTCCGTTTCACGCCAGTATGAGAAGTTGGTTAGAAACCATGTGCTGATAATAATTTGATACGAGATTTGAAAAATGTTTTTAATAACAATCTGCTACTCCAGTTGACATCACGTACCTGACATAGAAAATTATCGTCGCTTTTCAGATATGCAGATATCACTCTGATTGGCCGAACACGACAAAGATCTGAAAAATAGTCATAGTTTTCGACAGAAATCATATAAAAACTTTTCTGGTGTTTCATGGGACCAACGATATTTACATTTCAATCGAACAAATTTTGATGATTTAGAAAAGCGCCTAATTGCATGCTATTTACTAGCTCAACATCAGCTGGTCTCATCGGCTATTTCTATTTTAAGCTTTCAAGTGTGGTGCCATCTATCGATCATAAAATAAAACAGAAGTTTCTTCTGGATATAGTAATTAATATCCTACATGTCCAATGATATCTTACGGATCATGGGACAGATAGTGTTTGACAGCATTGAACGTTTATACAGCTGATCCTTTTTTTTTCAGTTTTTCTTCCAAAATTTATTCTTTTTTTATTATTGTGTTCAAGCGCAACATGGGTAAATTAAAAAAAAATTAATAATTAAATTTAAGAAATTAACAATAATAAATAATAATGAGTATTATTATTATTATTATTAAATTTGTAATAACAAACAATAATTATGTTGCAGTACTTATTTCAAATGTATATATATTTCTAATATATACGTTATCTACACTAATTCCGAACAGTAATTTTCTGCCTGTAAATAAGGCGAGAATAATTATTCGGAGATAATGATATCTTGGGCCCACTTGCACAAATCTTAAAACGTCACTGTTTATTAACACAAAGTGAATGATAAAAATTACCTTCCGTAAAGTTTACCTTTGGTAAACTTTAAAAACGGGCAGTCATTTGGTCAGTGTTGAATTCAGACACTTTTCTCCGTTAGGGATTTCTGTGGCTCCGGGGGGGGGGGGGGGGACATCTCATTGCTCCGGGGAAATTGCCACCCCCTGAAATCAACACTGCTTTGATACTGTGGTTTCAGAATTATGAAGGTAAGTTTGGAACTCCTTCTCTCTCAACAAGTCAGATTTGAAAAATATTGACTTAGATTTTAGAAATTAAGGATCGACCGAAACAGATTTTTAAGACCAGAACCGAAACAGAAACCGAATTTCGGTAATCTTCCTATTTTCGGCCGAAAACGAAAATGACCATATTTTTTTAAAAGTAATTAATACATGCGTAAATTTACATATTTATTAATTAATTATACGTGTAATTGTACAAGTCGTGGAAAAAAATAAATAAAATAAACACCCTCTGCTAACTCTGCAACAAATTATCGCAGAAGAAAGTTACAGGTATCAAACGATTGGAAATAAAGTCTACTTTTAAATGATGTCTATAAAATTTGCTTAGGGGGCCATCTACATATCAAAACGAACCCAAACTTTGTTTTTTTTTTTTTTTTTCAATAGCAATACCCAAGTTTGACACCATAAATGAATTATAAACCATTCAATTAGCCTAAATCCAAATTTGTATGAAATTCGTACGATTAGTTTCCGTGAAATTAATTATTTTAAAATGAGTAAATTTTAGGAGCTGTATCCAAATTGAAGTTCGGTACTCGATTGTTGAAATGCTACAGAATGACAATGCCACTTCTATTAATGTATTACTTCTTGCCAATATGACCATATCACTCGCTTAATATGTTTTGACTATTGCCAGCCCAAATATTTCAATAAAATAAGCAAAGTATATTCTTTCAAATTATGCTTTTCTGTACATCATTAACGCGGTCCCTTAAACCATCATTTTGATGTTTTCTAATGATAATTCGAAAACTAGTTGAAAGAAAAATTTGAAATTAAAAATTTGTATAAAGTAGGACATCTATTATATATATATAATCCAAACGGAAATTTCGTTCCGAACGCCTAGATTTCGAGTCCTACTGCATGGATTTTTACGGAACTTATACCGTTAGATAGGTATCGTTTCAGGGAAGGTTTTAAGTTATAACACGTCATTCTAACTAGATTAGTTATAGAATTATGACGGAAAGTTCTGTTATTTTGGTCGATAAGGTTTACCATTTTATTTCTTGGTGAAATTTATCGTTGATAAAAAAAAAAAAATTGAAACAGCTATTACATCTCGAAACATAAAAAAAAAAACTGTTACTAATTTTACTAAAAAAAAAAAAAAAAAAAAAAAAAAAAAGAAGGAAGAAAAAAAGAAGAAAAAAATCTTTTAATGAGTGATAATATTAAAAAACGAAAATATTTAATTTAAACATGAAAGGGAATGTTGGTAATGCTTAAAAAATCACTCAGTTAAAATATTGCATTTGAAATAAGATTTGGCTCTTTATCTTTTGCGTCAGGTTAAGAAAAATGCATCTGAAAAATTGACAGGATGATATCAAGGAAGTTTCGATAAGTGCATGCTCAGAAATATTTGAAAAAAGATATATAATATTCTTCTCATGAGGAATATATATAATATTCTTCTCGTGACATATAATATGTTTATAAAAAAAACCCCGCAGAACCTCGATTTAGCGTTTGTAAAAAAATAATGAAAATTTAATTTTTTGGCGATTTAATGTTGGTTGGCGGCACAATAAAATTTTGAATGATACTTTTTTTTATGATAAATAATTTTTAAGTAAAACCTTTTTCTACTCTTCATACGAAGATAGTTAGATTAAGTTTAACGCAATAAATACATTTTTATTACTACAGTTTTGTCATATACCTTTATATGTGTATATACAGGGTGATTATAATTAAAGTCCGACTTTCAAAATGCTGTAAAAAAAGAACCACTGGTCAGAATGACTTCAAATTTGAAATGAATATACTGGGAGAAGGGGGAAACGGTATGGCATAAGAAAAAAAAGTTCCAAAGTGTCTCAATAGATGGCGCTGTAAGCGGCATAACGAAAGCGGATTCGGCGTCAACTGACATTTTTAATCGAAATACGACGGTTTTGTCATGAGTTGCACAGTAAACCAACCGTACAATGTGCATGTTCAATGTGCATGAGTGTTTCGGTTGTTTCACGGAAAAAATGGCTTCCAAATAAATCAACAGTTGTGGTACTGTTAGTGGAAAGTCCATTCATCACGACAAGGTCGTACCACATTGGATATGAAAAATCAGTTTTTAATTGTCCTTGGGCCAAAAACCGCATAAAAAGTGAATAATGATTCTGTTTTTAATCATTGGTAGATATGCGGCAGACAGGTTCCATATGCTGTCCACCATTGTCCGCCACAAGTTGAAACCGATAATCGTTATCGGTTGTCTCATCGCATGTCTAGCAATAATTAAAAACAGAATCAATATTCGCTCTTTATGCGGTTTATGTCCCAAGGACAATTAAAAACCGAATCATTAAGTGATTTTTATGCGTTTTTTGGCACAAGGACAACTAAAAACCGAATCATTATGTGCTTTTTATGCGGTTTTTGGCGAAAGGACAATTAAAAAAGGAATAATTATTATCTTTTTATGCGGTTTTTGGCCCAAGGACAATTAAAAACGGATTTTTCCCATCGAATGTGGTACGACCTTGCCGTGGTGGATGGACTTTCCACTAACAGTACCACAACTGTTGACTGATTTGGAAGTCATTTTTTCCGTAAAACAACCGAAACACTCATGCACATTGAACAGTAAGGTTGGTTTACTGAGCAACTCATGACAAAACCGTCGTATTTCGATTAAAAATGTCAGTTGACACCGAATCCCCTTTCGTTATGCCGCTTACAGCGCCATCTATTCAGACACTTTGGAACTTTTTTTTTCTTATGCCATACCGTTTCCCCCTTCTTCCAGTATATTCATTTCAAATTTGAAGTCATTCTGGCCAGTGGTTCTTTTTTTACAGCATTTTGAAAGTCGGACTTTAATTATAATCACCCTGTATTAAAATTTTATTATCGTAATTATACGGTTTAAAACAAAATTTCAGTTTATTAAATTTTTTCCAAATTCAAAATTAATGTCCGATTCGGAACATTGGCAATTTGACTTCGATATTGTTAGTGTCAGAAACAAGAAATGAAGGTTACTGTTGCCATGGAAACAAGTACATAAAACAAATTTAAAACGGTACTACTTGATTATCCCGTTGACAAAATAACTATTGCCAAACTATAAGATAAATGCCAATAATAGCTGATCGTAAATTCCACATTCACTTGATATTAAACACGGTACACGTGTTTGTTGCATCATCAAGTGATTTTTAATTTCACTTCTATTTGTAATTTTACTAATGTTTACAAATTTATTTATTCTTTCGTTGTTTAAAATAAAAAAATTGTCAATTTGTATAATTTGGCGAGCAGTTTGGCAATTTATATAATTTGGCGAAGCGTTTGGCAATTTATATAAGCCAGAGAGCATTTTTAATTTGCAGAAAATTAGCAGCAGTCTTGCTTTGGAAACCTGCAAAGTTGCAGTAAGCTCAGCATGACAAGGCTGAAAATTCATAACAAGACTGCAGCAAGATAACGCAAACATCGAAGTCACCACACTTTGAACTTGCAGCTAGCTGATCGTGCAAGTTAAATTCATGCTGTGTCAAATTTATTGCAAATTAACGGCAATCAAGTAATCCAAAATATCGCGAACTTGCTGCTAGTAATCTTTCCACGCCCCACTATCTGTTTACAACTATTACACTACAAGTTTAACCCCTTCGGAGGGGTCCATAGACCTGATCAGGTATATTAAGAGGGTACTTCAGTCAAACGAAAAGACGCGTTCGCTAATGCTAATCCTATGGAAGAAATTTATAAAGATATCTCGGTCGCATTTCAATATTTTTAAATGATTTTTTTTTTTTTTTTTTTGTATTGGATAACTGAGATCGATCTGTATCCAGGCCGTTTTTTACTTTTTCAATTTTGATTGCAGATTTTTTTATGGGGATGCTTTTACTTTCGAAACCGGTTCCGAAAATGAAAGTGTCCTCATTAAAAATACCTGTAAACAAAATCGGAAAAAGAAAACAACGGCCTTTGTACAAATCAATCTCAACTATGCAATGCAAAAAAAATCATTTAAAAATATTGAAATGCGACCGAGATATCTTTATAAGTTTCTTCCATAGGATTAGCATTAGCGAACGCGTCTTTCCGTTTGACTGAAGTAGCCTCTTAATGCGAACACGCCGTCAGAAGGCGGATACATCGTTTTCATCACCATAAAGAAGTTAA
The DNA here is from genome assembly GCA_963932465.1 of Maratus speciosus. Lineage (NCBI taxonomy): Eukaryota > Metazoa > Arthropoda > Arachnida > Araneae > Salticidae > Maratus > Maratus speciosus. Next base: position 649,896,517 of record OZ010787.1, on the reverse strand, counting down.
GGTACTATTTGTACTTTTCAATATGAGCTTTTTTGGTATTTGATAAGTATAGCGTTTAGAAAAAGCGGTACCAACCGAATAAAATTTCTGCAATTACTGCGTATGTGCTGATTGTCTATTCTCTCAACAGAGAGATTTTTTGCTTTCGTCACTTTTGTGAATTAATGACAGCCTTACCATCAGTTTCACAACAAACTACTCATGCAAGTGGGAGATTTGCTGCGAATTTCTCAATTCAAATTTGTCACGGCAAGATAATGCCGGAAAAAATCAAACCTGCTGCTAATGTTCATGCTATTTGTATTATTGCCACCATGAAATTTCTAAAGCAATTTTAAAATGTGCGTTCAAAAGTCGAAATTGGAATCAAAGGTAATGTTGAATTTGGACATTTTTCTCCAGGAGGAATTTATAGACCTCTGTAAGGGACACTTTGGAGTTCGGGGAGGGGTTAGCACTTTTAGACCATTAATAAGCATAAAATCTCGAATCTTCCGGGGGGACATTTCGATGCTTAGGGGCTGGGGAAGCTCCTCCTGAATTCAATGCAGTGTAGTTAATGTAAAAACCGTTTCAGATGTTTGGCGTATAATTTTGAGTTCGTACAAAAAATATGAACTTTCACATAGCTCTGTAACTGCCATAAATATCTCGTACAATGGCAAAGAACAAAATTATAATACTAAATAAGTAGATAAAAATCTGCCCTTCAAATAGTAATAAACAGCAATGTAATATTCCATTAGCATTTTTTTAGCTCGGGTTGAAATGTTCAATAGCAAAAATCGCCATTACGTGGGCGGTTCAATAATTATTGTCTCTAATGTATATAAAATATTTGTACTGCAATTGTTGATGTGGAATATAGAAACCTAATCTCTTAAATGCCTATATGCTCAATTTCAGAACCGTAGCTGCTATATTAACATAGTTTTGGAGGGAGGGGTGAAGCTTTAAAGACCTATTTTTGGGAAAGTTTTTAAGAAAGGGGGGCGTGAGGGTGAAATGCTGGTTCGGAGCTTATGAGGCTACATTTGGACAGTGGATGAGATGTGGCTATATGACTATGATCCTGAGTCCAAACGACAGTAGTTACGTCTCATCCACTATCACAAATCTAGCCCCATAAGCTAAAAATCAGCCTTTCAACCCCACTTTCACTCCTCCCTCCAAAACTATGTGAATATAGCAGCTACGGTTCTGAAATTGAGCATATCGGCATCTAAGACATTAGGCTTCGATATTCCACAACAACTATCGCAGCACAAATATTTTATATACACTAGGGACAATAATTATTGAACCACCCTCGTATTTTGTAAAAACTCAGAAGAACATCAGAACCTTTCAATATCCCTCTGCTCTTTCTCTGTTGATCTCCTGAAATATTCTTCAGATTTTTCATGTGATGTATCATCCCTCTTCATCGGATGGCCAACTAGGCAGGAATTTCTATGGCTAAAGAAAATTGTATCTAAGTTTACATTAGCGAAAGATTCTGCTCTCTTGAACAGGTCAGCAAACATTTGAACACCAGTCTCCTGTTTCTTGCTTACTGATTGACGCAAGCTCTTTTAGAGCTGAAACGACATCATTAGCATGTTTTACAACAGAAAAGAAATCATATTCAGATTTCCGAAAGTATTTTGAAAGTGACAATAAAAGTTCTCAAGTAACCAGTCCAAGAAGAAAGTTACTTTTATTAATTTCAGCAAGCAAATTTAAAGTTATTGATAGAATTTTCCGATATAAAATCATAAAATGAACAAAGATAAGGGTCTCGAAATTCAATCAGTACGCCGTTATTGTGTTCGTGTAAACTCGCCTTTTCTCGTAAGTGTCGGCAACAGTTGGTACCATCAAAGTCAAAAATGAAGAAGTTTTATGTTTAATTTAGTTACAGTAAAATCTGTGTAAACGGAATTGCTGAGGATCGTTAACAAATTCGTTGTATAGACCAATTTCCATATTGGCAAGTATAGTTGTATATTTATCCTTCTGCCATCGGGACCATGAAATGTTTCCGTGTACGAGAGGATTCCATGTTCACAGAAAACCTGCCAAGAAGGAATCACGCTGGAAAAGTTCCAATTTAGATAGGTTTCAAATCTTAGCAAGTATAAATATATAGTGTTGTTTTCGTCGAATCTTGAATTTTTTTCCTTTATATAGGTCATCTTGACAGATTTTACTATAATACATTTATGCTCTTCAGAGGTGTACTATAGAGTGAATTCGTTTTAACAGTTTCAGAGGATACTGTGAAAACGGAACATGTTTATAACGAAAACCTGTCTAAAACGAAAAAGTTCATAGCTCTGACGAAAGACATACCTTTGAACTACACCAATCTAAAGCGGATTTTTCATAAATTCTTTGTGATTCCGTCTTAGTAGGTTTGACTGTTGTTATATTCATGATTCAGTAAATCAGCTCTTCGTTCGGGGGGGGGGGGGGGGGCGAACCCCCTTGGCTGTGCCACCGGAATCAGAACGATATTTACTATAATTTCGCGAACCGGAACAATATTGGTCATAATTTCACGAACCGGAACAATACTGGTCGTAATTTCACGAACCGGTGCATCGTTCCAGTTTGCTCCGGTATATTTCGAGCCCTGTACGAATTTCATCTAATTAAAAAATGTTTTAGGTATACATACTTCGATTTATCTTTTATAATAATTTTTGTAATTGAGCATCGGTTATACTAGAACTTCCTCAAAGAGTATTCGAAACACTTCTGCGATTTCAAACTAAAAATTCCTATTACTGTTGAGTCTGCGGCTTTTACTGAGCACATGAAAAGCGTCTTCAAAGTTGAGTCCTATAGGCATTGCTTGCTTTATAATTTGCACTCACGTCTTGAGTCGGTGATTGACTGATAATTGATAACTGGCAGCGAAGTTCACGGCAATAAATAAAGAGTGTCTCATTTGAGCCGATACATCGCAAATCAAAGGGTAATGCAGAAAATTATCGACGGAAGAAAAGAGATTTTTTTAATACAGTTAGTTTTGATAGAACTGAATTTTCGACAGCATTTTCGCCGAAAATTCGTTTTCGGTGAAACTGAATTTTGGGCCGAAAACGAAAATGAAACCGAATTTTCGGTCCATATCTAATGGAAATAAGAAATTATTGTTTAAAAGGAACTTTTGAACATCTGCAATAAACAGAAAATACTTCTCCTAATTAGTGTCCATTTTCTAATACAAAATTTTAAAGTACACGAACTTATCTTTGTAAAAAATTAATTTTTCTACGTCTTCAGCCTTTTATATATGACAAAATTTACGAAGTTCATTTTAGCAATAACGATGTGAAACTGCTAAATTGATAAATCAAGCTTTGGTAGGAAAAATGAACTCAGTATCGCCGTTTATTCAGAATTCTATGGCCGACTAATACATACATTAACTACTGTGTTGCACGATAGCAGCAATAAAGAAAATCGCCTTTTAAAGCCACTGTATACGTAACATTGACTTTCTGGTATGTTTCAGATGTATATGCAACGCGGTGATACAAAGGGTTAAATTATTTTTTAATCGTTTCAAAAAACAGATTGCAATTGGGGCAGTTTTCTAAGCATAAACGGCTCAGGGCCGAAACTAAGGAGGGGCAGAGGGGGCATGTGCCCCGGGCGCCAGAACGTAGGGGCGCCAAATGAAGGATTATACCTTTGGAATGGATCATTTTCTTCTGATGGACTGATGGCTTCTATTATTATGAAATAGCCATTATAAATGAAGTGTTAGGTGAAGATGAAAGAGCAGCCGTAAAAAATTAGAACTCTGATTTTCTGGTCAGAATGAGAAGAAAAAAAATGGCCACAATTTTTTTTGAGCGGAAACTCGGTTAAGCAGGACTCGGATAATCGGGACTCTAACTGTATATTTCATTTTTAAAAATGATCTTTAGAATATTTTTGTTGGTGTTCAGAGGGGAGTCATGACCCCCATGACCTCCCCCTTGGATCCGCCATTGTAGATTACGTAGTTCAGTATCACATATTTTAAATTTTAAAATAAGTCGGCTATTAGAAAATTAGTAAAATTCTCTTTGTAAATATACTTTGCGAAAGAAGGCGGGGGGGGGGGGGGGGGGGGGGCGCCAAAATCCATATTTACCCCGGGTGCAAAAAAAGCTAGTTTCGGCCCTGAGACGGCTTGCACATGACGCCACATGTTCAGAAGAACCTTGCATCGCTTCATATGGCGCCCAAATATAAGGCGAATGCAGTGTTGAATTCAGACACTTTTCTCCGGGAGGGATTTTTGTGTCTCCGGGGGGGGGGGGATTATAGAGTTCCGGGGGGAATTGCACTTTTTGACCATTGAAAACACAAAATCTCAAATCTTCCGGGGGGGGGCATCTCATTGCTTCGGGGGGGGGAATCTCCCCCCCCCGGGCCACCCCTGAAATCAACACTGGGTGAATGTGGTGCTCTCCATTTCACTTATTAGACTTATTAGCACTATAATAATAATAATAAATAATAATCTAAATTAAACAGAAAGACAGCGCGTGCTTTTAACGGCAAACGGGAGTTCTGACGTTTCGCGGGGGCTCCAGATGCAATAGCACCAGTCGTTGCTAATAGCAACGTGACGTCAACGCAAGCCGTCTTATAACTGAAAAATAACTTGGCGGAGTTTGAGCTGACATTTTGGATCCAACTATTTGAAGCTTCTAGAAATCGATTTCTGTTGTGTTAAGCCCCCTGTCCCTACCGGCGAAGGCACTCACGAGCTAATGCTAATCCTATGGGGAGGGATTTTTCTAATATCTCGTTTGCATTTCGACATTTTTAAATAATTTTTTTTTTTTTTTGCATTGGATAGCCGAGATCCGTCTCTACAGCGCACCTTTTTTACTTTTTCGATTTTGGTTGCAGATATTTTTTAGAATGAAACTTTCATTTCCAGAAACGGTTTTGAAAGTGAAAGTAACTTTATAAAAAATATCTGCGACCAAAATCGAAAAATAAAAACTGTACGATGTAGAAACGGACCTCGGCTATCCAATGCAAAAAAAAAAGAAAAAAAAAAGTTTAAAAATGTCGAAATACAAACGAGATATTAGATAAATCCCTCCCCATAGGATTAGCATTAGCTCGTGAGTGTCTTCGTCGGCAGGGACAGGAGACTTAAGAAGCTACACCACTCACGCGAAAACACCCGCTTGCTAATGTTAATCCTATGGGAGAATTATCTTTTAATATCTCGTTTGCATTTCAATAGTTTTAAATAAATTTTTTGCATTGCGTAACTGAGGTCGATCTCTACAAAGACCGTTTTTTACTGTTTCGATTTTGCTTACAGGTTTTTTTTTTCTTTCTAGCAAGATACTTCTACTTTAGGGACTGGTTACGAAAGTGAAAGTATCCTCATAAAAAGAAACCTGCAAACAAAAGTGAGGGAAAAAAACGGGCTTTGTAGAGAACCTTTGTAGAGAACTTACATTTATCCAATGAAAAAAAATCATTTAAAAATATGGAAATGCAAACGAGATATTTTTAAAAAGTTCTCCCATAGGATTAACATTAGCGAGCGGGTGTTTTTGCGAGAGGGAAATAGTTCCTTAAAAAATTCATACGTTACATTTCATTTTTTTTTTCGAAAATTAATCATAAAATTATAAGTGTTTCGAATAAAATATGCATTGAAACTTAATAATTTTTTCAACACATAGGCGAAAATTACAGCCTTGAATGTTTTTCAATAATAAAAGTATGTATGTAAAAATAAGTAAAAATAAGGCGTTTTCAAGCAGAAACAAAATGTAGAGTGACTACACTTGACTTTCCGAGAAACATGTATGTATATATAAATTTCCTGGGATCAGTTGGATTCGTACGTTGCTCCTGTTTTGAAACCAGAGACGTTAACGAATGCTTGATTACATCACGGCAATATTTAACCCTCTCATTCATACGGGCCTCATATGAGGACAGATAAATATTGCCCTATAAAGTATTAGCGTTACAAAAATTTTTCAGCATTGATTCACGGAGACCTCATTTGTGGATATATGATATCTAGCAGTCAGCATAATAGTTGGCAGAACCATAACTATAGTCATAATTCACACCAATGTTGAACTAAAATCAAAGTATTGAAGCATTGTGATATTTGGCAGGATTTGCTACAAACAGACCAGGAAATAGTCATACTACCATCAAGGTATTTTTTTATATATACAATCTATAATCATATAGTATGTAAAGAAAGAAATTTTTGTAATATTTCTACTAAGTTTTTATTTATAGCATGAAACATATATGTCCTCATATGTGGACAGTTTGCACCAAAGTAAACAGAATTCCATTTTTTTTAACCAGCTTGATTTCTTTTTTTGCAGGTTGTTAAAAAAGCAAACATGAATTTTTTATCACTTTTTAAAGGCAACCTTTGTTAACACCTGGATTTTATGGAAATTACTTAGCTTTGTTAACACCAAAAGCTTAGACCTGGTAAAATTGAAAATTTCAATTGCATCCAGTTTGATATATAAGGGTACAGCTGAACTAAATAAAAATAAAACAGGTTGGCTCTCTGCAGGAGAAACTTTGATAAAACGTTGAAATACACACAATGTGTACCGAACTTTGCGTTTAGATGAAGGAAAGCATTATCCAAAGACAATCAAAACAAAGTTTGTCAATCGCTGTAGAGTTAAAGCTTGCAAAAGCAAAACCCAATATATTTGTGGAGTCTGTACTGTACTAGTGTGTCCAGAGTGCATGGAATCATTTCATTCCCTATAAAATAGATAAAACGTATGCAGATGTGTGGCAATATGTGAACATTGAACAATATTGTTCTCATATGAAGACACTGTGAATGTACCCCTTGTTGCATAACGTCCCGAAATGAGGACGTATCAATATACTAATTAATAGTGTATCAAAAAGTCTGATAACATTATTTCATGATAATGGGATCTCATTTATCACAAAAAACAATTGTTTGATTTTTTTTACTGCGTAAAAAATAATTCATGCATGTGTGTCCAGAGTGCATGGAATCATTTATCATTCCCTATAAAATAGATAAAACGTAGATGTGTGGCAATATGTGAACATTAAACAATAGTGTTCTCATATGAAGACACTGTGAATGTACCCCTTGTTGCATAACGTCCCCAAATGAGGCATAACGTCCCCCCTTTTTGGGACACCCGGTAAGTAATTAACCCTCTGGTTAATTACTTACCGGGTGTCCCAAAAATGACTGATGGATTTTAAAATTCAATAACTTACAAACGGTGACAGATATTAAAAAAAATTCTTGCAGGAGTGTTATGTAAGATGTCAGGAGTTTTTATGCTGCGATTCTCAGTTTTAGTTACAAATAGCATCGGTAGATGGCACTGCAAGAAATAGTCGCTAGATCCAGGCTCGATTTTTCGGCCTCTCTCTTCTTCAATGCAAAAAAAAGGAGCTTAAAATGTATTGAATGGATCCCGAAGTACCAAAAATCGGGTCTGGATTGAACACCTAACGCTCTCAGCGCCATCTATTGTTTACAGTTCGAACTAAGATCAAGAATCACAGTAAAAAAAACTCCTGACATCATACATAACCCTCCTGCAAGATTTTTTTAAATATCTGTCACCGTTTGCAAGTTATTGAATTTTTAAATCCATCCGTCATTTTTGGGACACCCGGTATATTGTGTCCTGTTTTTTTGCTGATTTCCAAGATGAGTCAAAATTATTTTTTCAAAAGATAGAAAACATATGTTCTTATTTCAGGGAACTCCCTATAAGTGCGGGGTCCGGATGCATTGCAACTTTTGTGGCCGTCCCGTTGTTGTATCACAGAATATGTAAAAACATGGGTATTGGAGAGTGCGTTTAAGAAAATAGAGCTAATAACATTTAAAAAAAAATTTGGTGTAGTCATTAAGAATAATTGCCAACTTTTCAAATTCTAGACTTCAGATATACACTTTTGGAAAAAAGTAATTAGCACATTGCCTTCAAAATTTTTATGCCTATCTAATATTCATCATAAAATAATAATAAACGTTTTACAGATTAAAAAATAACAATAAATAAATCAAAAATATATTTTCGAAATTTCAAAATAAAATATATATTTGCGTTAAATTTTGAAAATCATTAAAATAATTTTATAATTTTTCTTTGCAATTTTTATGCGGCTATTCTGGGTTTAAAAAAATCGCTTCTTACTTATATAGCAAGTCACTCAATCATAAAAAATTTCAGCCAAAAGACAAAAAAATAATAATAATAATAATAATAAAAGATTACAAAATCCACACGACGACGTAGTGTTTGCATACTTAATCTTTAACCCATTGGTTCCGAATGTATTTTCTGAAATATAATTTCAGAATTCATACCGCTGCGTTCAGATAACACTTGCTAGAAAAAGTAACAAATTATTTCCCAGGGCTTTCTTTTCCAGAGGCTATGGGGTCATCAACAAAAGAAAGGAGCGATGATAAACATGTCAGGGATTTTCTTCCGGGGATATGCTACCGAAGCCATCACATCAAAACGAGCGACAAAGGGGCTGCTGTAACGGGTTGTAGTCTGTTCGAAGCTTGATAATAAGAGTTGGTTTAGCTTTAATATGTTTATTGTAAAAGAAGTTAAATTTTTGAATGGAAATTTGGGTGATTTATATTTAATAATATATATATATATATATATATATATATATATATATATATATATATATATATATTCTTACCGATTTAAATTTTGTTTGATACTATTTTTCATTACAATATTATAAACTTCCTTGAAATGTTTCCTTTTGTACAACGAGAAAACTCTTTAGAAAATTCAAGTATTCGATGCCAATTCTATCAAATGAAAATATTTAAAATAGTAATTTTTTTTTTAATAGTAGTATGCTGTTTTGAATATGTTTGTGAAAAGATATCTTAATAATAAGTACGACCTGGTATTTGAATAAGGCACACAGTTTTTCCGAGAAGGAACTTTACAGCACCGCGGGGGAGGGGGCGTACAGTTTGGTGTTTAGGAGGGGGGAGGGTTAAACTTTTAGACCATTATTAACATGGAGTCTCAAAGTTTTCGGGGGAATTTTTTTTATGCTCCGGGAGGGAAAGCCCCCCCCCCCCCACACACACACGGGCTACCCCCTAAATTAATCACAGAAGACACAATAGGTTACTGTTGCCATAATTAAATGGATTTTGGAATATTGCGTATATATATATACTGGACTTTGCTTTACTAAATAAAATAAAGATTACTGTTCGAAAATTTTGGCATTAAAAAAATCCATTTAATTGGCAAAACTAGCATTCTGGTTATAAGTTGATATTTATGGAACACGAAAGGAATTCAAAAAGTATATAAAAGGAAACATTTTCGTCTATCGAAGTATTTGCAGTTAGGAATTGTCAGACACTTTAATTATTTCTCGCAGATGGTGAAACATGTGAGATCAAAACACAGCGGATTACTAATTGGCTTTTTCTTCCTTCTTTTCACTTAGAGTGAGAGGAAGAAGGCGATTTGCTGTGCTTGAAAAGAATACAGTGAAACCTCTCTGTAAGGGCCACCTGCCGTTCCATTGAAAATTGGCCCTTATGAGGGGTGGCCCTTGAATAGGGGTGACCAAATTTTTCATTGTTTTTTTTTTTCTTTTTATCCCGCAATTTTTAAAATCTGCACATTCTTTCAGTAAGTTCTTTTTGTTTTTAACAATATTGTTTATTTGATTCTTACTGCAATTAAACTGTGAAACCAATTTTCTTGCAGATGTTCCTTGATCATGACAACTAAGAACTTTGATTTTGACATTCAAATAAAAATGTACGCTTTGGCTTGATTTATGTGCCAAAATTTTAAATTTTACATAAACATGAGTATAAGATTTCTAGTGTAAAAATTGTGCTTCAATATGCATTCATAGTTTTAGTAAATGTGGAATCAGATTTTCTAGATAACCTGTTATCCTTTGTGTGCCCACAACAAAGGGTCAAGTTTCACCTCCAACCCAATCCCTACAGGTTGAAAGGTCAAACAATGTGTGACGAACATCTGCTTGCCTCACTTGTGGAACAGTTTGTGGTCCTTCATTGTGTTACTAAATCCTCCCATCTCTCCCTTCCTTCTTTGTTTCAAGTGCAATTGTTTGCTGAACTCTTATCTTTTGGTTCAGGAATGCAATACACCTATTCAGGATTTAAGGCACATGTAAAAAAAAAAAAAAAAAAAAATGGCCTTTATGAGGGTAGGTGCGGCCCCTAATAGGAGTAAATTTAACATTATATCTTTGGGAAAAATTTTTGTTCCTAAAAATATTGGCCCTTAATGGAGGTGACCCTTGAATAGGGGTGGCCTTTAAAAGAAGTTTCACTGTATATGGAATGTAATAGAATGTATGGAATGTATAGAATTAAAAAACATAGCCCGAGTTTACCCCCTTCGGGACGAGCGTCACGTATATACGTGACACATAAGGTGCTCAGAATCCGTGATTATTCCCACCAGTTATTTTTTATTGTAAATTTTGCCTTATTTAATTCGAAAATTTTCCCGATTCAATTAGGCAGAAATTTCTCTTTCTAAAAACTGGTGATGAAAGATTAAAAATTTTGTAAAAGACGCTGGTCGCGAAGGGGTTAATATCACATTAGACTCCCGATGATTTGACGCTTGATTATACGACACACAGGGTTCGGTGGTTATACCAATGGACATATATCGTGATATATATTATGATATAAATTGATATTTATTTTCAAAATATCATAAAGTTTGATTTCGATATTTTCATATATTTGATATACTGCGTTCAAAATATCATTGTGAGTAATAATTTTGATATTTTCAGTCAAAATAAGTGTAAATGAATTTTTAAAATGTTATTGAATATATTGTTCAGTAGACAAATAATTTTTGGCTCTGGCAGTGACTTTTTTAACGAAAGATGAAGAAAAAAAATCCTTTCCAAGCTTTACATTTGAAGCTAAGTTTTCTATTCTCCCTTTCGGTTCGAGGCTAAACCGCCATTTTACCAATTTTGACGTCACAGGAATACTGTTCATTGTACTTACCGCATTCAGACGATTACAGGAAATTTCGTTTACACTTAAAATAATATAAATAGTTTAGCATTTGTTTCCAGCTAATAATCCGTAAAGAAATTGATCCTATTTTTCCTTTTGGTTCGAGGCTGTAAAAGTCACCGTTATACTAATTAAAAAGCTGGGGGGAAGAACATGTTATGCTACATTTTCTTAAAAATTATTTTATCTTTTGGACGAAGCCATTATCGGGTATTCTATCACATGGTAAAGCTAAAATACCAAAATTCTATTTAGCCTTGAATATTTAAGACATTATTCATTGATATTTAATATTTTAATATTTAATAATGTAAATAATATTAATATTTTTTAATATTTAAAAATCAAATAGGAATAAGTTTTTTTGATAGAGTTCAGTACCACACCTGTTAATATTTGAAACACATGGTATCAAACAGAAAATGAATCATTAAAATTGATAACAAAAACTTTCACATAATTTTTCTTCAAATGTAATTTTTGTTCCTTAACATGTTCTTCCACTTAGCTCTTCAATTGTGACGTCACAGGAACACTGTCCATTTTGTAGGATAATATTAACTTAGAACAGGCATTGAAAGATATATTGTCTAATTTATATAATCATTTATTTACAGCTTCATTAGAAAAGCATCTTTTCAGGTTTTGGTTTAGCTCAGTTTATCTTGCATGGACAGGTTACAGAAAAAAAAAAAAAGCTGACAAGCTTGCATTTATGTTCAAATTTTTCAATTCAAACAAATTATTTCGCATTTATATATATATTTTTTTTTAATTTAAGTAGAATGTAAAAGTTTCTTGATACTGGATTCTAAAGTTTTTGATCAGTATATAAAAAACAAATTCTTTAGCTTTTCAGAAAATTGTTTTTGTTTACAATTAGTTGATCGCCAATTTTGTTGTAAGGAAAAAAATAAAGAAAAAGACATTTAGAATATTGCTTTATTAAGTTTTCATAGTAAGTACAATATGTTTTAGTTTCTAATTTATATTAAGTTTGAAAATATTTAAAATCAGAAGTAAGTTGACAATTTTCAAAATATCCGATACTGTTACTTCAATATAATACAGCTTAAAATACTTTTACTTCAATACATTGTAAATTTTATGAAATAATACAAAAATTTTGTTACTATAATCATTTAAATCCCCCAAATTTCTCCAAAATTAGGAGGTATTCTTACCAACAAACCCACCTGTATATTTTAATTTCCTTGTCTACAGTGGTGTAGTCGTAACCCCCCACCCCCAGCCCCAGAGGGTATATGATATAGACGAGGGATACGCCAGAGAGTATACTTCATAGTTACGAAAGGCGTAGGAATTATACAGAACTCCACAATAGAGGTCTGCACGGGCCGAAATTTCCAGGCCCGGGCCTGGCTCGACTCATACAAAAAAAATTCGGCCCGATCCCGGCCCGGCCCGGGAAAAATTTAAAATCTAGTCCCAAGACCGGCCCGGTCCGAGTGAATTTCTACAAAACATTGAATTTTACGTCGATTTGGTTAAAAATTTATCTCGTACGAGGAGTTCTGACCAAAAATATTTATTTTAACTTTTTTTCATGTTTATAATCTTCATTTTTATAGAAGTGCCGCAGCTGCGATATTTATTTTTTAAATGAATCTCTATTTCTTGTATGTAAATGTTTCAGTTATTATGAATATTATTAATTCATATTCCATGTATTGAAGTGTTAAAAATCTGAAAAGTGCTATACAGTAAAATCTAAGACTGAATTGCATAGAAAAGAAAAAAAAATGCGTTATAGACAAGTTCCCTTCTTAGCAAGTGTAAATGTATTATATATACTTTTCTTACGTATTAGTATATTAATTTTGCATGGATCAACACGTTTTTCAGTTTAAAACAGAGTTCCGGCATAGGCAGGGTCCTTTTCACACGTTTTACTATATTTCAATTTAGCTATATTTTAATAAGCGGAGAAATCTACTATTCTTTAAAAAGAACAAATTTTAATGTTTAGGTATAGAATAATGGCGATTTAAAAATGTATTCATTTTTTGCAAAATTTTTTTAGCCAGGCCTAATTTAACTGATCTTTGAATGGATCAGGCCACACTTACACAATGATTTTTATACGGTCTGCGTCAAAACTAGGATTGAAAATTATGGGCCATGAAGTCTAGGAATGAAACCCGTCCCGGCTCTGTACAGAAAAAATAAGTCAGGCCCGGACCGAGTGCCGTGAATGAAAATCGGCCATAGCCCGGGCAACGGGCCAGCCCATGCAGATCTCTACCTTACAACATACCTGCTTGTCTAGAAAAATGGTTCGAAAGTCAAGAGAAAGCAGGTGATGGGATGTTATTACGTAGAATCCGAAATCTTCTCAATAAAACAGAAGTTACAAATGTTTCAAATTTTTATTGTAATCATAATTTGTGTGTGTGTGAGTGAATGAACATAATAATTCCCACCCACTGGGTGAATATAGTAGGTTAGAAAACACTGTATCGATTTTTGCATAAATCTGCCGATGGATTAGATGTTGAATTCATTATTAAACCCTTTTCAAACCATTTTACAACCGATTCTATAGGGGAAATCACCGTGACAGAATATAAGTGATCAATAGTACGACTATGTCATCAAGCATTAATAGCGCAGAGACAATGTCTCCAGTTTCAAGATTGTGTCTTAAATTTATTTATTTTTCATAAAATTGCAATATTCTCCTTATACAGGGTAAGTCTAAAATCATGGGACAAACTTTAAGGGGAGGTAGGGGACATCACAAGGATTCAGATTTGCATACCAACCCATGGTCGGAAACGCTTTCCTGGTGCGATAGTGACGACACAAAACACAAGAAAGATCGGACCCGAATAAGAGGAGAAAACAGGTTTTTTATCCTTAGTACAGCAAAAAACTAAGAAAAAAGAACATGAAAGATACAACGGCAGTCATCAAATTAGGTGTTCGAAATGACGACTGCGGGACGTGATGCATGGAAGCGCATCTCCGGCGCATGGAAAATCTAATGTTCTTGACATGAACATGTTCTTGAAAATAACGGGAGAGTCCCGCACTTCTCCAGCAGCTGCCACGAGCCGTGAAACAAGTTCCTCAGCACTTTCCAGCATTGTCTAGGCATTTTTGAAGCACTAAGAATAATAAACATGCTTTCTCTCCCTGTTCGTGCCCTTTCTTTCTTGTGTTTTGTGTCGTCACTACCGCGCCAGGAAAGCATTTCCGACCATTGGTTGCTATGCAAATCTGAATCCTTGTGATGTCCCCTACCTCCCCTGAAAGTTTGTCCCGGGATTTTTGACTCACACTGTATAATAGCACATTTCAGCCATTAGGTAATATGACAAATTCATATACACTGGTCTCCAAAAGTTAAGGTACAGGACTGGATGCTTCTTTCTATTGTACACGTTTTGTCGAATATCTACCAACATTATTGGCGAATTGTTCTTGAACTTCTGGGATGTAAAGAACATGTTTGATTTTATATTTCTCGGTGACTATTTATCGGGGGGGGGGGGGGTACAATTAGGGGGTTAATAATAAATTTAATAATAAAATAATATTTGCGATCACCTATGTAACAGAAAAGGCTGGAATGGTTTGTCACTGTGGTAAATGACTATTTGGGTCCTGTTCAACGTTTGTATGCATTTGTGTAAGCATAGCACTCAATTGCAGTATACTGTTGCTACTATTCTTTGGCAAGTTTTCGGAAAGTTGTGTTAAATTTGGTTGAAAACTCTGTATGGTCCAGGGGAAATGTACCAAAAAAGGGGTTACCTTGCAAAATGTCGGGTAAAAGTTTTTTTTTCTGAATTATTTATAATGATGCCAACATGGAAAAAACAAGTTTTCTAACAAAATTTCTTAAGGCTAAATTTTCTGTGGCCAAAAAACAAGAAAATTTTGGGACTTTTTTTGTTTTTTTTTTTAAATATCTCGAGACCCGTTGCCGTAGCATGTTATTTGTCAATTACAATATTAAAGAAGATAAAATTCACTACAACTTTCATATTTACAACTTTTTTATGCACAATCAATATCAAGCGCAGTACGCCATTTCAAAAATAGGACAGTTTCTTCAATTTTCTTAAAAACCGTGAAAAACGCAGTTCTGCCCCGATTATTCAAATGTTTCCCACGGATTTAATCATGTATGTCAACTTCTATATATTAGTAGCAGTAAAGTATGTGTTTCAGGGCTAAAACTAGCCTTTTTTACACCCGTGCCAAACGTGGATTTTGGCGCCCCCTCCACCCCCCCCCCCCTCTTTTAAAAAAGAAAATTTACCACGGGGAATTTTAATAAATCTCTAATAGCATGATTTTGAAAATTTTAAGTGTGTAAGCATTAAATACGTAATGCTGAACTACGTAATCAGCTTTGCCAGATATTGGTTCATTAAAACCTTGAAAACCGTACCGAAAGGAACCGAAATATATTCCGCTTTAAACAGGTTTCTATCTTAGCAGGTATAATTGTTCATATTCCTTCTCTTGAAAAAATATATACTTTTCTTAAAAGAACGAATTCCGTATATACAGATTTCTTTTTCAAAGATTTTACGATAGTTGACGTATTGAGACGTTTAAAGTCGCAGTTATATGAATTATAGGACTAAATTAGTCACACGAAGACATTCGCAAGGTAACATTAAACCTATGGGAGCGTTCTTGACAAATATCTCGCTCGCATTTTGTTACTTTTAAATTTTTTTTTTTTTTTCATGGGATACGTGAGATCAATATCTAATGTTGTGCTTTTGTACTTTTTCGAGTTTGGTTGCTTTTTTTTTAATATATTCGGACACTTTCATTTTTGGAAAACTGTTTGGAACCCGTTCTGAAATTTAAAGTATCCTGTTTGAGCTTTAAAGCAATTAATAGATAATCTTAAAGTTTTACATATTTTTGCATGCTAAAATGATATAATCTCTTGTCATATTTATTAAGTAATTTTATAAGTGGAAAAAAATTGAAAATATATTTTAAAACTAATATCTTAAATATTTTTTATAAAACTATTGATCTCAAATATTTTATTAACAGAATTTATAAATTTTACGAGATATAAATGCATAGCATTAGTTAGTGAAATATTCTGGTGTCATTTTTATTGTAGCTATTTTATAAGGTAAAAGTATTTCTTTCATAAAATATATTTATCTTTTGAGCCCCCCCCCCCCCTTTTATATGGAATTACAATTCAAAGTTGGCTATCTTTAAAACAGTAAAACATTAAAACATATGTTATCAATAATTGGTAAACAAAATATACCATTGTAGTGGGGAATAAAATATGTTTTTCGCAAATTTTCATACCTGGGTGATTTTCAAAAAAGTCTCATGTTTTACTGTCCTTTCACATTTGCACAGAAAAATAGTTAAATATCATAATTTTAATTATTGCATTTTAACTATCGTGTTTTTAATGATAATTTACAGCTATATTATTATTTATAAAAAAATTAGAAATAAGAAATATGTAGTCAAAATATCATTACCGTAGGTTGTCCCAACATTCACTTTATTAGGTAAAGATTTGACAAAGTTCTATTTAAAACAGATGGTTATAATTTTTTAATACATTTTTATTTATTAAGATGCTACTAATAAAAAAAATATTTATTTTCATTAATTAAACTTATCTATAATTCTTAATATTTTTTTTTTAAACCGTGTCCCAAGAAAGAGTGTCATTGCCATGCGTCTGACAAAAAGTTCCTCCGGATTTTTTAGAGGACAGCACATGCCTTTTTATCAAAGCAAAAGTACTCCTTAAAAATCAACTTGTTATCAGGTTTAGATGAATAGAATAAATAGTTTTATAGTTTCAATAAAACAAGCAAAGACTTTGAAAGTTTTGGTGAGTATTCTTTAGTAAGTCGTTACCGTACCCAATTCTAATTGATAATTAAATGAACTTTTATTTCTTAATCTGCTTTCATTATATGAGAAATAGAAAATCATTGTATGGGCCAGAAGATATAATGGCTGCGATTTATGCCTGGGAGAAAATAAAAATATTTTGCTTAATTTGTCATTACCGTGCTCACTTATGTCATTATATGCATTAAAATTTAAAAATTAGTTTTAAAATGTTAAATTAGTAATTTGGTCTCTGCTGATGCTTATATATTAATGTTTATGAGATAAGGTATTTACAAACAATTAAAATTTTCTGATTATTTCTAAAAATTTGATTTTGTTATTCCAAAACATGGACAGATTTTGAAAATGACTCACCTATTGATACCCGGAAAATATGTATGCATTATAAAAATTATTAAAACTATAAAATTTATTAAAATTAAGCAAGAAATCTTTTTTAATTGAAACTACCGTGCCAATAAGTTACTATAGATTGAAAAATTCTTTTAAACAATGCTTTGAAGTTAATATTGTATACACTTAAAGTTACTGTCTAAATGTGAAAATTGTCTCATTCATCTACACTCTGCCCTACTTTTAAAATTATATAAATTTATTGAATGTAAAATATCTGTTGAGATGAAAATAAAGACGTGAGTGTACAAATAATAGAAAATTTACTGTTATCAATTGTTAGAAGTCAACATACACGATTAAATCCGCGGGGAACATTTGAATAATCGCGGCAAAACTTCGTTTTTCACGGTTTTTAAGAAAATTGAAAAAATTGTCCCATTTTTGAAATAGCGTACTGCGCTTGCTATTGAGTGTATAAAAAAGTTGTAAATATGAAAGTTATAGAGAATTTTACCCTCTTTAATATTGTATTTGACAAATAATATGTTACGGCAGCAAGTCTCGAGATATTTCCAAAAAATCAAAAAATGTCCCAAAATTTTGTTGTTTTTTGGCCACAGAAAATTTAGCCTTAAGAAATTTTGTTAGAAAACTTGGTTTTTCGATGTTGGCATCATTATAAACAATTTAGAAAAAAAAAATCTTTTACCCGAACTTTTGCAAGGTTAAATGTACATTTCCCCTGGACTAGTAGGCTATAAACAAAAAACTTTTGAATTTTTCACAAAAACGTTAACATCTTCACGAATATGAGTGCTATGTTTACACAAATGCATACAAACGTTGAACAGGACCCAAATAGTCATTTACCACTCTGTTACATAGGTGACCGCAAATATTATTTTATTATTAAATTTATTATTAGCCCCCTAATTGTACCCCCCCCCCCCCCCGATAAATCTTCACCGAGAAATATAAAATCAAACATGTTCTTTACATCCTAGAAGTTCAAGAACAATTCGCCAATAATGTTGGTAGATATTCGACAAAACGTGTGCAATCGAAAGCATCCAGTCCCTGTACCTTAACTTTTGGAGGCCAGTGTATATAGTTAACATAAATAAGTTTACTTTTTTTCAAGGTCATACAGTTACAAGCTTTTTTATATGTTCCAATGGAAAAAAAAAAAAAAAAACAAGGAAAGAGAAAACTGAATAAAAATCCTAAAAACTTTTTTTGTAAACTCCTTTTGTTTACAAGCATCGATCAGCTATTTTGATCCTATTTTAACACTAGAACGCCCGGGAATGTTAACTCAAGTTTCACAAAAATATTTGACACCAGAATTTTTATTTAAAATTATTTGACTGATTTATTTTACGTAAATCTGCGTTGTTTAACTTATTTTATGAAAGAATTTGTGGTCCCAGTTGATATTTAATCATATGGTCGGAGTCGGATCGACTTCTTCCGAGCGTTCTAGTGTTAATACTTTATGATTTACAAAATTATTAAGTAGTATGCACTTTTGAATAGTTTTAATACTGAGAATTTTTTACGATAAAATAATGTATTTCAATTTTTAAAAACATTTTATGTTTTTACTCCCCCAAACATAAATTGCAGACATTTATAGGGGGGTGGAAAAAATATTTCGCCCGGGGCCATCTTTTGAGATTGTAGAATCCGGGGAAGCACCGATTAGATCCTCTTTACACATTACTTTCATTTAGTTCCTTAACCCGTTCGGGACCATGGGTGCATAATGAGTGCATATTGGGTGCATATTGGGACCCTTGAAAAGAGCATACAGAATTTGTTTTAGGCACCAGTAAAAAAGAAAAGTAATATTTAGTCTCTTTAATTAGAGTATTTTCGTAATTGTTTAAGGCTGTTCTCAAATCCAAAGGGTCAACTTTCTGACATAAGTTTTAATTCATTTTTGTTCGGAAACGCCTGAAACTAGAAGGTGTTGTTATTCAAAAACCATGTCATCGAACTGTTTTTTTTTTTTTTTTCGTTTTCTTGTAAACGCAATAGATCTTTCAGAAAATACTGTCAAAGTGGGCATTTTGAACCGAACTTCTGAACGAAAGAAGAAAATCCAGTCAGTAAGGGGAGAAAAATGCCGTGTCACGTGATCAAAATCACTTATAACTCAATAGGTAACTTATTGATCAAAAAATGGAAAAAACAGCTCGATTCCAAATCGCTTCCATGGTCAGGCTTTCCAATTTTATATCTTTCCGTTAAAAAATGAATTTGTAAATGTGTCAAAACGTTTTGCGCTTGTTGAGCAGAGCAGTTGAGAACAGCCTTAAGTAAAGGTAACTTAAAAAAAAAAATAGCGGTGCCAACCGAATAAAATTTGGGTACAAGCCGCAGGTCCCGAAGGGGTTAATAAAAGAAAGAAAAAAAAGAAGTACAATGGTACAGTCGTGGAAAAATAATAAACACCCCTGCTAACTCTGCAACAGCTTATTGTAGAAGAAAACTACAGGTACCAAACGATTGGAAATAAAGTCTACTTTTAAATGAGGTATATAAAATTTGCTTAGGGGGCCATCTACATATCAAAACGATCCCGAACTTTGTTTTTTTTTCAATAGCAATACCCAAGTTTGACACCATAAATAGATTCTATACCCTCCAATTACCCTAACTCCAAATTTTCATGAAATTCGTATGATTGATTTTCGAGAAATTAATTATTTTAAAATGAGTAAATTTTAGGGGCTGTATCCAAATTGAAGTTCGGTACTCGAATGGTTGAAATGCTTCAGAATGACTATGTCACTTCTATTAATGTATTATTTCTTGCCAAAATAAACATATCACTCGATTAATATGTTTCGACTATTGCTAGCCCAAAAGTTTTATTAAAATGAGTAAAGTAAATTTTCTTCAAGTTATGCTTTTCTGGACATAATAGACGGCCCCTTAAACCGTCATTTTGACATTTTTTACTCATAATTCGAAAACTATTTGGAAGGAAAAATTGAAATTAAGGATTTGTATAAAGCAGAACATAATAAAAAAAATCTATCAAAAAAGTTGTAGGTTGCAATTCATATTTTTTCGGATATTAATTTCATTATTCATATTATAAAATTTTTAAAATTACAAATTCAACGTATTTATGTTTGGGTTTTTTAATATTATAATTAAACAAAAAAATATTACATTAGGATTATAATTTCAGGAGATATTAATAAAAATATGAAAATATAATTTAACATTAGAAGCTCTAAATTTTGAATGTTTCTAATTCAAAAAATTATCATTCACATGACTTGAAATTTCATTTCTAGGCATAGTTTGAACCGAAGATTTAAAATATAGTGTCAAAATTGCGTGTTGCAATTGAAAAAACAAAGTTTAGTCTGTTTTTGATTTGTAGCTGGCCCCCTAAGCAAATTTTATATACATAATTTAAAAATAGACTTTATTTCCAATCGTTTGGTACCTGTAATTTTTTTCTATTTTAATTAGTTGCAGAGTTAGTAGAAAGTGTTTACTTTTTAGGGTTTCGTTCATCTGACGAAACCCTATTCGTCTCACTCCTATGTCTGTCTGTCACAGATCCCGTGCTCAGAAACTATATATGTTGGAGACTTGAAATGTTTTGTACTTATAGCTGAACACCTCACATCAAACGATAAATCATAAAATTTTGAAAAAGTCTTATATTTACCCCTCTGGGCTCTAACATGTGTATTTTAAGCTTTTTTTTCTAACTGAGCCCCTAATTAAGTTGAAGATTTGAAATTTTGCATACTTATAACTGAACACTTTCAATCACACAA
This sequence comes from Maratus speciosus, assembly GCA_963932465.1. Taxonomy (NCBI): domain Eukaryota; kingdom Metazoa; phylum Arthropoda; class Arachnida; order Araneae; family Salticidae; genus Maratus; species Maratus speciosus. The sequence continues at coordinate 649,875,400 of OZ010787.1, read as the reverse complement.
CAAATCATAAAAATTTCAAAAAGTCTTACGTTACCATAAGCAAGTTTTCTAACTCAGCCCCTAATTGAGTTGGGGAAATGAAATTTTGCATACTTATAGCAGAACACTTGCGATCACATGAAAAATCATAAAATTTTCAAAAATTCTAATATATTATTTACCCCTCCGTGCTCTAACTTGTGTATTTTAAGCAATTTTTCTAACTCAGCCCCTAATTAAGTTGGAGACTTGAAAATTTTCATACTTATAGCAGAACACTTGCGATCACACGAAAAATCATAAAATTTTCAAAATGTTTTATGTTATTTACTCCTCCGGACTGTAACTTGGGAATTTCAAGCAATTTTTCTAACATCCCGCCTTTTCACCTGGGGTGCACCAGGGGTGCCGACACTCCTTTGACCACTCTTTCATATTATGAACCATAGCCTTACATATTTTAGTTCCACTTTTTACCGCCAGCGGGCGCCTACCTATCTCGGGGCCTGTGGGTCCGATCCCCTCCACTAATATATCGACGGATAGGTTGTAAAACGGAGTTTCGTTCGGATAGAGGTTTGTTTAGAATAGAGTGCGCCCTCTGGTTGCGAAATGTGAAACTAACAGATTTTTCAAAAGGATAAAGTGTTTTGAAAGGAATATTAAACGAAACCCTCTGTGCGATCTGTGATCACACTTACCCACTTGTTTTTTTCCACGGTTGTACCTCGGTTCTCGATAGAAAGAAAAGAAATAAGAAAAATTGGTCCCCATTTCTGTCAAAAAAGACAAATGTTTCTTAATCTACGAAAATATAATAGAACCATAGGCGGAAAAATATTATAACTTCTTCTGTGTTACCCTCGATTCCAAAAAGCGTTCCTTTATCTTTAAAAACCCTAGAAACCAATGGATTTTCGAAATTTAAAGAAGCATTTATTATGCCTTTATGCCCCGATTGAGCTTTAACCCTTTATCTACTGACGATACTTATAAGTACCATTAAAATAACTTGTTATGAAATTAATTTAATACATCGATTAGTTGTAATACAGTTTAGAATGAGATATAGATACATTACTTTATCTTGTTCCAAAAGCATTATGTGTTACACAAAACAAAAATATTTTTAAAAGGATGATTTCTTTTGCCTTTGCATCTTTTCAGCTTTCTTGGCGTTGAGGGGGGTGGAATTTTTCAATTCCGAAATATTTATATATTTCTGTTGTATGAACATTACATTTGTACAGTCGTGGAAAAAAAAAGTAAACACCCCCCTACTAACTCCTCAACAAATTATCGTAGACGAAAGTTACTTGTACCGAACGATTGAAAATAAAGTCTACTTTTAAATGATGTATATAAAATTTTCTTAGGGGTCATCTACATATTAAAACGAATACAAACTTCATTTTTTTTCTATGGTAATACCCAATTTTAACCAGATATTTCAAATCTTCGGTTAAAACTATACCTAGACACCAAATTTCAAGACATTTGAATGATAAGTTTTTGAATTATAAACATTCAAAATTTAGTGCTCCTAATGTTAAATTACATTTTCATATTTTTATTTATATCTCCTTAAATTATTCTCCTAATGTGCTATTTTTTTTGTGTAGAAATAATACTAATATACCTAAACATAAATACGTTGGATTTGCAATTTTTATAATTTTATGATATGAATTATGAAATTAATATTCGAAAAAATTATGAATTGCAACCTACAGTTTTTTTGATGGATTAGTTTTATTAAGTCCTGCTTTATGGAAATCCAAAATTTCACAATTTTCTTCCAAGTAGTTTTCAAATTATGCTTAAAAAGCGGCAAAAGGATGTTTTAAGGAGCCGTCTGTGATAGAAGTGACTAGATATTTTGAAATTTCTTCTGCTGTCGTGTAATCTAGCAGGCTTTATTGACTGCTTCAGTGGTGCTTAAGGTGCCTTGATCTAGAAGGGGGCTCTCTCGGTTAACAATCGAGTACGGAACTTCAATTTGGATACAGCCCTTAAAATACGCTCATTTTAAAATAATTAATTTCTCGGAAACTTATGGTACGAATTGCATAAACATTTGTTTTTAGGCTCATTGAAGGGTGTAGTGTTCGTTTATGCTGTCAGAATTGTGTACTGCTATCGAAAAAAACTAAATTATGATTCGTTTAAATAAGTAGATGGCCCCCTGAGAAAATTTTATACACATCATTTAAAAGTAGACTTTATTTCCAATCGTTCGGTACCAGTCACTTTCTTCTACGATAATTTGTTGAGGAGTTCGTAGGGGGTGTTTACTTTTTTTTCCACGACTGTACATTTCCTAATTCTACAAAATACTAAGAAAAATATTTAAAATAAAAGATTTGAGTGGGGTTATAAATGTTGCAAAAATCCCTATAAACTAAAATTTAATTAATCCTTCTAAATCCTTCAATCCTTCTAAAATCCTTCTAAAATTTATTAAATGATTGTGTAAATCTTGTAATGTAGTTTAAACAATTCACGAAAAAGGCTTTTGAAGATAAAATTTCCATGAATTCATAATTCAGTACATAAAGGGTTAAAGTGCCACAGTTTTCTATCCCGCAATTAAAACACATTCATTGTATGTATTCGCAATGGTAATTTTAGGAAACAATAGTAAATACTTCCATTGATCATCACTAGATAGCAAAAGCAGTTCCACTAAGCTGAAAATTGTTCACTAATGCCAGTGGCATATCTAGGGGGTGGGCTGTTGGGGCTTCAGCCCCCTCCGAAATTTGTAGAAAATATCAGGTTTAATTACGAAAGTTTAGCAAAATGTAATGAAACTTGCTAAGATAAAATTCAAAATGAATCAGAAAAATACAGTGAAACTTCTTTTAAAGGCCACCCCTATTCAAGGGCCACCTCCATTAAAAGCCAATATTTTTAGGAACAAAAATTTTTCCCACAGACATAATTTTAAATTTACTCCTTTAGGGGCCGCACCTACCCTCATAAAGGTCATTTTTTCACATGTGCCTTAAATCCTAAACAGGTGTATTGCATTCCTGAACCAAAAGATAAGAGTTCAGCAAACAGTTGCACTTGAAACAAAGAAGGAAGAGGTAGGATTTAGTAACACAATGAAGGACTACAAACTGTTCCACAAGTGAGGCAAACAGATGTTCGTCACAATTTGTTTGACCTTTCAACCTGTAGGGGTTGGGTTGCAGGTGAAACTTGACCCTTTGTTGTGGGCACACAAAGGATAACGAGTTATCTGGAAAAACTGATTCCACATTTACTAAAACTGTGAATGCATATTGAAGCACAATTTTTACACTAGAAATCTTATACTCATGTTTATGTAAAATTTAAAATTTTGGCACCTAAATCAAGCCAAAGTGTATATTTTTATTTGAATGTCAAAATCAAAGTTCTTAGTTGTCATGATCAAGGAACACCTGCAAGAAAATTGGCTTCACAGTTTAATTGCAGTAAGAATCAAATAAACAATATTTTTAAAATCAAAAAGAACTTACTGAAAGAATATGCAGGTTTTTAAAATCGCTGGATAAAAAGAAAAAAAATTAAAAATTTGGTCATCCCTATTCAAGGGCCACCCCTCCTCATAAGGCCCAATTTTCAATGGAACGGCAGGTGGCCCTTACAAACAAGTTTTACTGTATTCCGTTTTAGACAAGTTTTCTTCTTAGAAAGTGTGTTATTTCACAAATGCCGTGCAAGTATATGCTCCAAAATGTGTAGAGGGAGGTGGGGTAGACTGAGAATGCTCTTATATACTTTTAAATTTGCTGTTTATTTCAGTTTTATTTACTATTTATTAACCCCTTGAGGGGCGGTGGGATATATTTTGTCCCTCCTACGATTAATGAAGATTTGCACCAGAAAAAATTTATGAAATTTTACTTTTCTGACTTTGGTGGGAAAAAGTCGTAAAATTGCTTTTCCTTATTTTGAAATAATTTTTTCTAATTTTCCGGTGGGAATTCAGCATTACTCAAACGCAATTGCTTGCCCCTCAAGGGGTTAAGTAGATAATTTTCAGTATTCCGTTTAAACAAATGCTGTATAACGATGTAATTATACGCGTGAAGACAAAAACCTGCTTAAAACGACATTCCCCCCCTGTCCCATGCGATTTCATCTTAGTAGATTTGATTGTACAATAGATGCGGCGTTATCTACTACTAAGATAAAATCCCGTTTAAAGCGGAATTTTCCCTGTTTCTTGCGATTCCTTCTGAGAAACGTTTTCTATATCTCAGCCCACTCCGAAATGATAAGTCTAGATACGCCGCTGCACGAAGCTATTTTGACGCGTGTGAGTGTCCATTTTGCTTCCATTTTCTTGTCTGACGTGACATCCCTAACTTTTGCTTGGAAACATCTTAAATTTTAAAGGTAGGGCTATCATATTTTTTCATGTTTTAAATAGATCACTTGACACTATATTATGCTAAAAAAAATAATTAATTTTCAGTTTGTTTACTTTACGAAGCACTTTTCAAAGCGGTACTTTTGAGTACCGTCGGAACTACGTTGAACAGGATTTTTAATTAGATTTTTATCGTTTGAATACATAGGGTGCAAAAAAAGTATATCTTTACTAGCGATGCGTGGGTGCTAGACAGGTAGATTTTGATACAATGTAGGGGAAGACTTTAAATGATTTATGTATGACTATAATGAATTATAAGGCAAAAATGTGCTATTTTTATTTTTAGAAAAAATATTTTATTTTTATAAAACAAAATAGACAAAAATTACAAATTAGAAAAAAAACACTAAAAATATGTTTTACCATTTTTATGAATCCTTTTGAGTTTTCTACAACTAAAAGTTTGGAAATTTCTTTCAGGTATGCTTTTCATCGGACGATAGTTTTACTACTATAGAATATTCGTCTGATGGCGAAATGCTCACTGATGATACACCAACAGCATCATCATTCAGTCATATATACATCATAGACATATACAGTAGCGCTCAAAAATATTTTGACAAAGATAATAATTCACTTAATTGAAAAGAATAATAAAATACAAAAATCAATCATTTATTTTATTTAACCATATTCAATGTTTTAATTTTAATAAATTAACAATAAATATTAATAATATTAATAAAATTATATATATACTATATATTCATATCTGAATTTTGTCATGCTGTAACTCTCGAATTTTTGAACCGATTTGGATGAAATTTTTCATATGCATAGTACATACTAATGTCTCGACCAAGTTCGTTGGTCAGCTTCATCCGCCATCTTTTTTCAAAATGGCGGCCATTGGAATTTTTTAATTTTTATTATGTTTTCTAGCATTGTATACTTATAGAAAATGTTACGTTTCACAAAATGCAAACTCTTATGTAACGTTTTAAACAGAATGTTAGAAACATTAAAAGATATTTTAAAGAGTCACACAGTGTAAGTTAACAACATAGGTCATTTTAAAGAGAAATTTAGGAAACCTAAAAATTTCCAAACGTGTTCACAAAATTCAAATGGCCGCCATTTTGACACAAGATGGCGGATGAAGCTGGCCAACGTATATATAGTATATATATAATTATTTATATATAGTATATATATAATTTTATATGTAGTATATGTATAATTATATATACTATATATATATAGTATATATATAATATAGTATACATATAGTATATAATATAGCCATAGTATATGTATAATTTTATTAAAATTATTAATATTTATCGTTAATTTATTAAAATAAAATCATTGAATATGGTTAAATAAAATGATTTTTGTATTTTATTATTCTTTTCAATTAAGTGAATTATTATCTTTGTCAAAATAGTTTTGAGCGCTACTGTATATACTAGACATATGCTTCCTAAGTCGCATTAAAATAATAAGAAAAAGTTGGGTATAGTTTTTTTTTCCTAAGTCTCGATTTTTGTCCAAGCGTTGTGACCCAACAGTAGTTTGAAGTAACACATAAAGTGATTAGCCGAAATTAACAAAAATAAATAAATCTTTTATTTTTAGAGCATATATCTTCTAATGTATCACTGTAATATATGGGGGAAAAGTTTCGAGGAGATAGTTTTTTTAATTCATAATTTGGGATTTAAAGGGTTAAAACAAAGCTTCCTTTGCTGCCCGTTATTTTCGGAATCGTTTCCGAGTAGCTTTTACTGTGTATTAATCACTTTTCTGAACACAAAATATCGGTTTCTCGAGTCAACATTTTAAGCTGCGTGGTTGAATTTATACATGCAAATGTAGCAAAAAAACATCAATTTTAATTTTAATGTTAATGCTGTTCATTTAACATGTTTATCTGTTAACCCATTAAAGACTGACGTTGTGTTTTCGAAACATTATGCTTGTGAGTTTTTTATTTTATTGTGAATATTTTTTCCAACAAATTTACTATCACATATTGTGTGTATGACTTTTATTTTTAAGGAGAAAAATATTGTTAATGGATTCCAGTTGTAAAAAATTAGAAATATGAATGAAATAGTATTGAATGTTTCAAAATTTTTATTGATCAATTTTGGATAATGTTCATAGATGCACAAGTGGATAAAGCTGGGACAGATGCCGCGGTTGGACAGATGCTGCAGAGATTGTGTAGGCGACACTAGCGCTCCCTAAACCAATTTAAGAGGTTCGTAGTGTTCCTCTGTGCTGTGTGCTGTGTTGTATGCGTTTCCACCGCTTAATTGATGGTATTTACATATTTATGCCAGTTTTTATGGTTCGAACCTGCATGGTAAGTTACTAAAATTATTCTAATAAATTTTATTACATATTTTTACGCCAAATAAACAGAGATTTCATCTCAAAACCGATTGCAACTGTAGACTAGATACTCTTAGAATACAGACATGTGGTTGCCTTTCTCTCGCGTCGCTCACATGACACAAAATGGCGTCGCGATATCTTACCTGCCACTATGGACAGATGCTGCACCGAGGTTGAGAGACAGATGCCGCAAAATATATTTTTGTTTTTCGGTTCAATAAATTCATCACTGCGATTTAAATAGAACTTGCATTTAAATGAACGTATATTAGCGCATTCTGCCATTTATTAAAGTATTTTCAGCGACAATGTTGGTTTACCATGTGTGAATAAGGAAAACGTAGGCCGCTTACAATTCTCACTATCTAAACTGTTAAACAAAATATCTCTTATCCCAATTGTCAAAAGAACTATACAGCCAAGTAAGAGAAAGCAAAAGGATTCAAATATTACAAGCACAGAGTTTATAAACAAGAAAAAAGAAGAAGGAAACAAAAAGGAAAAGAAACTAGAAAGCGTCAAAGAACGACAGCTTGACGGAAGTAAAATGTGTAAAAAAAGGACAAGAAATATCAACTTGAAAACACCTTACTTGAGGAAGAAACTAAGATATGAGTCATCTTCAGACAATGAGTAAATTGTTCCTCTTATAGATTCTGATGGCAATATTAGATTGGAATTTGATGACTGAATGTGCTGAGTGTCTGGAGTTTTATCAAGAAACAAAGTCTAAACCGGAAAGGATTCTGTGCATCAAATTAAATCGATAGCTGCATGAAAAAGGCTCACTTTACTTTTGCAACGGGAAGTGTGGTGTGATTGTGGGCAAATGGAAATACAAAATCAAAGAAGAAGAAAGGCCAAAAATAAACAGATTACAGCCTAAATAGAATAGAACTAATACTTACATTAAGAGCAAACTTCAATGTTCGTCTGGATGTAAACCAGTGATTTATATCTTTTTTGTAATTATGCTGTCTATTGTTTCCAGTAATTATGTTATCCACTCATATAAGTTCAACTGTTTTTATTTTCATTTTCGTTTTTTGTCTTAAGTTTTATTTATAGAGCTTACACTTTTGCATTTTCGTTAAACTTTTCACAATTTAGTGATATATACAATTTTTGGAAGTTTACTGTTATTTATTTTCATTTTAAGTAGTTTGAGAAAATAAAAATGTGATTTGCTTGAAAAAAAAATTAACAGCCTAGTTTTTTTCTCCATGCGGCATCTTACCCAGCACATTAAAAATGATGTTAAAAAATGACGTTTGGTAAAATAATTATGCCTACTTTATTAAGAGAGTTTTAACTCGTTTAACACAAAAATTAGATTCTAAAGGGTTTGATTAATGATTTCTGGTACTTAGTTTGTTGTTTTTTGCTTTATTGTACATTTTACAAGAAGAAAAGTAAAACTGTGGCATCTGTCCCCACTTAACATATAAAGAATGAAATAAAATTCAGCAATTCGAGATACAGATATTGTAGCAACCAAACTATAACTATGTGTAATAAATGTAATGTATCGCTGCATAATGAAATGCTTCAAAGATTTTGATATGGCAAAAAATGTAGTTTATTTGTACTGACGTTGCGTTTTCGAAACATATCATATCTCACATAAAATTTTAAAAATAATTGTAATATGGGTTTTTTTTCTCTTGATTAGTCATTAATCTGTATAAAATAAAATTTTATTTCATTTTTGTCAAGCATAAGAAGGTGCGGTCAGTAATGGGTTAAACATACTTGTTGAACATAAAAATTGTTATAGCCATAAAGTTATAGTTACCGGATAGTTACAAAAATTGTTTCTTGAAAATGAGCAACATCCGAAAAACCTATATTTCGGGTTGAGGAAACTAATTAATACACTTTAAAGATTACTCCGAAACGTTTCCGAAAATGACGGGCAGCAAAAAAAACTTTGTTTGTAATAACTGCTTCTTTCAGTCTCAAAAATGTATTGGTTTCTGGGTTTCTAAAAATAAAGGAACGTTTTTCCGAATCGTGAGTACCCCGGAATAGGTTCTATTTTCTTTTCTTTTGGGACTCAATTATATTTTCCCGTATTAAGAAACATTTGTCCTTTTTACGGTGTATTTACTTTAAGAAAATCTTGGACTTACGCTGTCAAATTTAATGATTAAAAACTCTTACGATGCTCATCAGCGTACAACATAAATAAAAAAAAAAACTATATTAAAAACACATTAAAATTAAACCCAAGGTATCATGCTCTTCCTAGATGATGGCTCGTTAGAAAGACCATGAAACGTTGGGTTCAATTTTAATGTGTTTTTAATATAGTTTTTATTTATGTTGTACGCTGATGAGTATCGTAAGTTTTTAATCAGTATTTACTTTATTTCAAACAGCACAGTGCAATACAGTAAAATATAAAAACCCATTACAGTATTATACAATGTATGAGTCAATGACAATTTTGACATGTCTAAGATCTCATTGTTTTGACATTGCCTTTTTGACATTTTTAGTTGCAGTTTAACAAAAACTGTACCCATAAACTGTAAACCCGTTTTCTCTAAAAGCCTGCATGACTCGAAATTGAGCAGATAGCGAGAGTTTTCCATTCTTGATTTTTTTTTTTCCTTTTCTTTTTTTTTTTTTTTTAGGGTTTCGTTCATCTGACGAAACCTTATTTGTCTCATTCCTCTGTCTGTCTGTCTGTCACAGAGCCCGTTCTCAGAAACTATATATGTTGGAGACTTGAAATTTGAGCATACTTATAGTTGAACACCTCACATCAAACGACAAATCATAAATTTTGAAAAAGTCTTACATTTACCCTTCTGGGCTCTAACTTGTGTATTTTAAACATTTTTTTCTAACTGAGCCCCTAATTATGTTGGAGGCTTGAAATTTTGCATACTTATACACTTGCACGATAAATCATAAAAATTTCAAAAAGTCTTACATTTACCACTCCGGTCTCTAACTTGTGTATTTTAGGCAATTTTTCTAACTCAGCCCCTAATTAAGTTGGAGACTTGAAATTTTACATACTTATAGCAGAACACTTGCGATCACGCGAAAAATTATAACATTTTCAAAAAGTCTTATATTATTTAATCCTCCGGGCTCTAACTTGTGTATTTTAAGCAATTTTTCTAACCTCCTCCCTTTTCAGCCGGGGGCCACATTTCTAACTTTTGTCGACACCCCCAAGTGATGCATCATTGCACAATGCACAACCCTTTGACCACTCTTTCATATTATGCACCACATCCTTATATATTTTAGCTCCATTTTTTACTCCAGGGGTCACCTACCTATCTCGGGTGCTATGGTCCCGATTCCTTCGACTAATATATCTACGGATAGGGTGTAAAACAGAGTTTCGTTCAGATTAAAGTTTGTTTATAATAGAGTGCGCCGCCAGGTTGCGAAATGTGGAACTAACAGATGTTGTAAAAAGATAATGTGTTTTGAAAGGAATATTAAACGAAACCCTCTGTGCGATGTGTGATCATACTTACCCACTTGATTTTTAATCATTAGCACCATTAATTAATTAGCTGTTTTTGAATTTGATCGTTCATGAAACAAATATGATACCACTGGTATCACCACTCTATATCGCATGCACATGTGTTTCGCGCTTACGAAAGCCAAAAAAAAGGAGAACATTTTTTCCTTTGTGTCTTCGGTTGATTTGGGATGTTCGAAAACCGAATAAAATTTTGCTGGCGTTTCTTTCTCGAGAACCGAATCGACAACGAGAGCTTCAAAAGAACCGACTGTTCAACAGTAGAAATGCAAAGGATTGGATTTGAGAATGGAATCTCATGACACATTTACAAGTTGGATCTTAGGTCTGTTTTCAAGTTTCCTGCTCAAGAACATGAAACTTTCTGATACATTTTTGTATTCATTTTTAGACGTAAAGGCATAAAACTCGCAGGGCTGACCATTGAAGCGATTAGGAATCGAGATGATTTTTCAATTCTTTGATAAATAAATGAGTTATTGAGTAAATGAGATAAATAAGTGATTTTGGTCACGTGACAACGCGTTTTTCTCTCGATATTACAATTGGAAGTTCGGTTCTAAAGGCCGACTTTGACAGTATTTTCTGAACGATCTTTTGCGTTTACAAAAAATTGGAAAACGTCTTTCGATTCCATAGTTTCTGAATAACAATGCCTGCCCATTCCATGCGTTTCCAAACCAAAATGAATTAAAAAAACGTGTCAGAAATGTGTCCTCTTGGATTTGAGAACAGCCCTAACCCTTTATGCTCCCCACGGTATTTTAAAGTACTATTAAAATAACTTGTTATAAAATTCATTTAATACATCGATTAGTAGTAATACAATTTAGAATGAGTTATAGATACTTTATCTTGTTCCAAAAGCATTATCCTCTTCGTTCCCAAAGCTAAAATAATACTACAAATACTCTTTCATTGGTTTTAAACAAACAAAATGACATCATAGATGACAGAAAAAAGAACTTTTCGGAAATTGATACTTTAGGGGACTAGTAATTTTGGTTTACAAATAGGGATCTAAAATTACAAATTCCGTTAAAACATCGATTTAATTATCACTAACCCAAATTCACACAATCACACATTTAAGGTCTTTAATCAAGTGAATGATATACAAATCCTCAAAACATTTTATTGTAAAGGATTTAAGTATGAAAATTTCTCAATTTCTTGGCCACACCCTCTTGAAGGCGTTTTGCAAACTCAGATGAAAATAACATCTATTTTATGAGGAAATCAGCATAGATTTTGCCATTTATTGGTTTTCTTTTAAAGCAAAAAGCATTCTGCTATTAAGAAATGAAGTCAAAATGTAAAAAAGTCAAAATGTAAAAAAGTCAAACAGTTTATTTTTTATGGGGAAAAGAATAGAGGTCCACATATGTGGACCCAGGTAGCGAAGAGGTTATTGATTGCGCAAAACAAAAGTATTTTTAAAAGGATGATTTCTTTTTCCTTTGCATCTCTTCAGCTTTCTTGACATTGAAAGATTGCGGGTGAAAAGTTTCAGTTCGAAAATATTTCTATCTTTCTGTTGTAAGAGCATTATATTTGATATATTTTCTATATACATATAAACTCGGTTTATGGCGTCAGATGCCGCCATCCGAAGAATCTACAAAAGTCTTTTTCCATTTCTTTCCGGTCAAGGGTCCATTCCTCTTCCAGACCTCTATCCCTCATTGTCTTTGAAATATCATCCATCCAGTTCTTTCGTGGTCTTCCCCGTTTGCTTTTTTTTTTTGTTTGTTTCATAATTGAATGTGATTTTGGGTAGTCTTTCATCATTCATTCTTTTGACATGACCATACCAGATTAATTGCTTTTTTTGATATCATCTAATATGGTTCCCTTTATTTTCATCATTTCCTTGATTCTGTCATTTCTTATCTTTTCTATTCTTGATATCCTGCATGATCTTCTTAGTTCGTCCATTTCTACTACCGCTAATTTCTTTCTTTCTGTCTCCATAATTCTCCATCCTTCTGCTCCATATAACAATATGCTCTTTACAATAGAGCTGTATATATTATACTTTCTTTTCCTGGAGATCTCCTTACTCCACCAAATAGAATTTAATAGTTTTACAGCCTTTCTCCCCTGACAAATTCGGTATTTAATTTCTTGTGAGTCTCTTCCTTCTCTGTCTACACCTAAATATCTATAATGCTTACAGCTTTCTATTTTTATGTTATTAGTTAGATTTAGGTCTGTCTCAATAATGCTATAAAATAACAAAAAAGATATTTTAAATAAAAGATTTGAGGGGACTTATAAATATCGCACAAGATCCCAATAAATTGAAATTTAATTACTTTTAATTGGCAAAATCCTTCTAAAATTTATTAAATGATTGTATTAATCTTCTAACGTATAGTTTAAAAATTTGCGAAAAATGCTTTAGAAAATGAAAATTCCATGAATTTGTAATTTGGGACATTATGAATTAAAAAAATGTTTTGGTTAAAAGAAAAGGATTAAACTTTTATTCCTTTTATAAGAAAATCCAAATAAATGTCACCTATTAGGGCTGTTTTAGAAAGCTGAAATTATTATTTAAAAAAAAATGTTAATCAACTTTTATATCCAAGAAAACTTTACGGAAATTACAGGAGAATTAATATATTCGATATATGATTACAGATTAATGAAGGGGAGTCTCCAAGAAAAGAAACGCAACTTAAAAATACTATATTTCACAGAAGAGGCAAAAGCAGGTACGTATTTTTAGGGTTTCGTTCATATGGCGAAACCCTATTCGTCTCACTCCTCTGTCTGTCTGTCACAGAGCCCGTTCTCAGAATCCATATATGTTGCAGACTTGAAATTTTGGATTCTTATAGCTGAACACCTCAGCTTTAGCTCAGCTCAGCTTGCATGAGTAGTTTGTTGTGAAACTGATGGCAAGACTGTCTTTAATTCACGAAAGTGACGAAAGCTAAAAATCCCTCTGTTGAGAGAATAGACAATCAGCAGATACGCAGAAATTGCATTCGGTTGGCACCGCTTTTTTTAAACGCTATACTTCTCAAATACCAAAAGAGGTTCGAACTAAAAAGTACAAATATTACCCTAACTTATTTATGGTGGTAAAAAAGAATCATGCACCTTAACGGTGCGTATGCATCTATAGACCTGATCAGGTCTATGGACCCCTTCGAAGAAGTTAAACTTATAGTGTAACAGTTGTAAACATTTAATGTGGCATGGAAAGATTAATACTTTGCAGTAAGTTTGCAGTATTTTTGATTACTTGTTTGCCGTTAATTTGCAATAAATTTGATACAGCATGAATTTAACTTGCACGGCAAGTTAGCTGCAAGTTCAAAGTGTGGTGACTTCGGCGTTTGCGTTTTCTTGCTGCAGTCTTGTTATGACCTTTCAGTCTTGTCATGCTCAGCTTGCTGCAACTTTGCAGGTTTTCAAAGCAATACTTCTGCAAATTTTCTGCAAACTAAAAATGCTATGCGGGGTGTATCCGCCTCCTGGTCTATAACGACAAACATTTTAGAATTACTTGTTAAAATTTTCAGAATTACGGTATGAATGCGGAATTTCTGAATTAAAAAAAGGAGACCAAACTGACAACCCTACTCTATAGTGAGATAATATTGTTCTATATTTACAGATATGTGAATAATGCCGTCCTTGACTGTTTGACACAAGATGAGGTGTGACCGTGATTTCTGAAACGTTGGACGGGTTGGACAGCCCTGCTCTATGCTTTTGAAATACATTTTGCGAATGGTGCTGCAATCTAGAGCTTCTTTTTTTCATTGTTATGTTTAATTAATTGCGTTTTGTTTTACTACAAATTCCTTCATCTCAGATGCTGATTACCCATTGGCTGAGTAGGCTGAAGCCTACCCAGATAGCATGAACATTAGCAGCAAGTTTGTTTTTTTTTCTGATATTATCTTGCAGTGACATACTTGAATTGAGAAATTCGCAGCAAATCTCCCGCAAGGTATACCATCACCCACTTGCATGAGTAGTTTGTGAAACTGATGGCAAGACTGTCTATAATTCACGAAATTGACGAAAGCAAAAAATCCCTCTGTTGAGAGAATAGACAATCAGCGCATACGCAGAAATTGCAGAAATTTTATTCGATTGGCACCGCTTTTTTTAAACGCTATACTTATCAAATACCAAAAAAGGCTCAAATTGAAAAGTACAAATATTTTACCCTATATTGTTTATGGTGGTAAAAACGATTCATGCCCCTCCTCATGGTGTGTTCGCATCAATAGACCTGATCAGGTCTATGGACCACTCCGAAGGGGTTAAACTTATAATGTAACAGTTGCAAACATACAGTGGGGCGTGGAAAGATTACTACTTTGCAGCATTTTTGATTACTTGTTTGCCGTTAATTTGCAATAAATTTGATACAGCATGAATTTAACTTGCACGACAAGATAGCTGCAAGTTCAAAGTGTGGTGACTTCGGCGTTTGCGTTATCTTGCTGCTGTCTTGTTATGAACTTTCAGTCTTGTCATGCTGAGCTTGCTGCAACTTTGCAGGTTTTCAAAGCAAGACTTCTGCAAATTTTCTGCAAACTAAAATGCTATGTGGGTAATGTATATACATGGTATTCCAAATGGAATATGCTACCCCCTTTTAATATTTTCGATATTTATAAGACTAACATATTGGATTCTTACAATTTTTCGGCTTCCAGTTTGTGATGGATTTAAACAGCGGCGGTTTTTTTATCCATAGGATCCTGGGCGAGATTCTCTCATCATCTCTACAAATAATATCATTTAAAGCAGGTCCCTAACCAGATGGGGGCTGGGTGGGCTGTGCCCTCCCCCAGCTTCCTCTAGAGCCCCCTCTAATCATTTCACTATTTTGTTTTTCTTTAGCAAAATATATATTTTAACTAATCTTAAAAAAAATCTATACTTGCAAGAAAACTATTTTAGATGTTTCAACTGCCTTGAATCCTTGAATGCAATGGAGTGGTCCAAAAATATTTCTATTCAGAAATATATTAGTTGTGTTATATTGCGTTGTGGTACAATTATCGAAATACAACATAAATAGGAAATTTTCTTTCTTCTGAAAAAATTACGTCCAGATGCATAAACTGGTCAGAGCCGAAACAAAGGGGGGGGGCTGAGGGGGGCATGTGCCCCGGGCGCCAAATGAAGGATTATACCTTTGGAATGGATCATTTTCTTCTCAGGCTTCTTTATTAGGAAACAGCCATTATAAATGAAGTGTTAGGTGAAGGTAAAAGATCCGTCATAAAAAGTTAGCACTCTGATTTTCTGGTCAGAATGAGAAAAAAAATAGCCATTTTTTTTTTTTTTTTGTCTGTCAAAAAAAAAAAAAATATGGCCATCCCCCCCCCCCCCCATTCTGACCAGAAAATCAGAGTTCTAACTTTTTACGACTGATCTTTCATCTTCGCCTAACACTTCATTTATAATGGCTGTTTCATAATAATAGAAGCCATCAGTCCATTAGAAGAAAATAACTCGGTTAAAGCGGAAACTCGGTTAAGCAGGACTCGGACAATCGGGATTCTACTGTATATTTCATTTTAAAAATGATCTTTATAATATTTTTGTTGGTGCTCAGAGGGGAATCATGAACCCAGTGACCTCCCCCATATATCCGCCATTGTAGATTACGTGTTCAGTATTACATATTTTATGATTACATATTTTAAATTTTAAAATAAGTCGTCTATTAGAAAATTAATAAAATTCTCTTTGTAAATATACTTTGTAAAAGAGGGAGGGGGAGGTGCGCCAAAATCCATGTTTGCCCCGGGTGCAAAAATGGCTAGTTTCGGCCCTGAAACTGTCACGACATGTTTTCGCACATCTTTTTAATCTTATTTAGATACTTTTAAAAGCGACGATCCCTGAATGAACGAAAATAGGCATATGTTTCTCAAATTGCTCAGTAATTTTTGAAGCAATGGGCAAACCATCTTCAAACTATTCACTAAAAATATGTTTTTCTAAATTTTAATAGTTTGTCTGTTGACAACATGTGTTTAGCTGACAGTCGACCTAGTTAATACTTGATATTTCACCGTCAGAAAGAAATTACGAAAGAAAAAGTTTATCAATTTATACAAAGGGAATAGGAGCAAGTTGGAAATTGCACACCAAACGTGGCAAATGAGGTGCGTTCGTACTATAACTAGTTTTATAAAAAATTTCTGCACTGCATATTGTACTGAATGTATATTTTAGGGCGCTTCATAAGTGCATATCCATTTCATTCTGTTCGAAAGGCTGTAACATCTTTAAAATGCACTTGAAATATTTTTTTCCCATTGGCCGTCATGTAACGGAAAACTTTTGACTGTCCCTGTCATTAAACTATACATCCGATTTTCATAAAATTTAAAATGACACGACAAAATTTTGCAACAATTATATGTTTAAAATTTCAGACCACTCGGTTTGGTAATTTTTGCTCTGTTATGTGTGGACTGACAGACATACAGACCGAACGACGACTACCCAGATAGCAATTTTAATTTGCAGAAAATTTGCAGCAATCTTGCTTGTAAAACCTGAAAAGTTGCAGCAAGCTGAGCATGACAAAACTGAAAGTTCATAACAAGACTGCAGCGGGATAACGCAAACGCCGAAGTCACCACACTTTGAACTTGCAGCTGACTTGTCGTGCAAGTTAAATTCATGCTGTATCAAATTTATTGCAAATTAACGCAAACAAGTAATCAAAATACTGCAAAGTAGTAACCTTTCCACGCCCCACTATCTGTTTACAACTGTTACACTATAAGTTTAAGCCCTTCGGAGAGGTCCATAGACCTGATCAGATCTATTGATGCGAACACACCGTCAGAAAGGGAAGCAGGACGTTTCGGTCCCGCCATTTCGGTCCCGCCGTTTCGGTCCCAAGACATTTCGGTCCCGAGACAATTCGGTCCCAAGACATTTCGGTCCCGAGACATTTCGGTCCCGAGACATTTCGGTCCCAAGACATTTCGGTCCCGAGACAATTCGGTCCCAAGACATTTCGGTCCCGAGACATTTCGGTCCCGAGACATTTCGGTCCCGAGACAATTTGGTCCCAAGACATTTCGGTCCCGAGACATTTCGGTCCCGAGACAATTCAGTCCCAAGACATTTCGGTCCCGAGATATTTCGGTCCCTTCTCCAGCAAGCTGAAATTTTGTGCACTTGAAATAGGTGACAATTTTATAGGGGACATTGTAGAGTTTTTTAAATAAAGGCCTCAAAATTTTAGTAAACACACACAAATTTCGTATGGTAATCATTTTAAAAAACAACGGGGGGGGGGGGGGGGGGGATTGACATTTTCTATATTTTAGTGTATGATAAGTATAAGGGTCTGATAAATTAAGACATTTATAACTCGATCTATAATTATCGCAAAACACTCATATTCTGTATGGTAAACGTAATCTTTATAAAAGGAGGGACATTATCAAATTTTTTAACTGAACTCCCTAAATTTTAGTATAACTCGAATATAAGGACTCGAAAACGCAAACACTTATAACACAGATCAAAATTGTCGCAGCCCACACTAATTTCCTATGATAATCATAATCGTTTTATAAGGCAAGGGGGGGGGGGGGGCTCTGTTGACTTTTTATATATTTTAGTGTATCTTAAGTATAAGGTCCTGATAAATTAAAACATTTATAACTCTCTCTGTAATTATCGCAATCACACTCATATTTTGTACGGTAAACGTAATCTTTAAAAAAGGAGGTACATTATAAGATTTTTTAACTGAACAATTGAAATTTTAGTATAACCGAATATAAGGGCCCGAAAACCGCAAACACTTATAACTCGCAATCAAATTGTAGCACCCCATGCAAATTTTATATGGTATAAGTAATCGTTTTCAGGAGTGGAGGAAAGGAGAGTTCTGTGGATTCTTTATAGAAGCTCCTCATATTTTAGTCTATCATAAATATAAAGTCCAGACAATTTAAAAATATTTATAAGTCGAGCTTTAATTTTCATATGCAAATGACCATGCCAAAATGCACATATTCAATTGTATATAATTTGCACACTATGTGATTAATAATGAAAAAATCTGCAAATATTTTTACAAATCTTTATTTTATCCTATTATTTAACGGCGCATCAATTTTAAATGTATTGCATTTTACATATTTTTTTAAAAAGTGGGTTCTTAACATGGAATTGTGATAAAGACACATTATTTTTTAAATTCTGCACCGGAACAGACTAGAACTTTCTATTTTATTTTAATAATTATTTTAATTTACTATTTTTTGAAAAACTATTTAAAAGTTTGCATTAATCTTTTTACATGTAACAATAATATTACCGCTATTTCTACCGGTGTTGAATGACAAGTTTAAAAATATTTTTAATTTTGAACCACTTCACCGTTTGCCCCGAGATAACTCGGGGATAAAAGCACTTTTCCCCATACCTGTCGACGGTGAAGTGGTTTGCAACAATTACAAATCCTTTTTAATATATTTAAGACTTTTATATGCTTATTACATTAAAAAACTACGAGCACAATAAACATAAATCAAAATTTTAAAATTTCTATTGTCATAAAATATTCTTTTCGTATTTAAAATTAATTCTGTATTTCAAATATTTATTTGTTATTTATTTGACCTATATACTTAGAATTAAAGCAGACTACATGTTTTAATATGACAAATAAGAAATAAAAATGAAAATACAAAAAAATAACATAAAAACTCAAAACAATATTGTATAGTGAATCACTTTTACGTAAAATTTGATTTTAAATTAAGAAATTTTATAAATATATCACAATGAAGAAATTTGGAAATTTAGAAAACATATTTGGCTTTTCTTGATATCTACATGTTATTCATTCAAAAGAATATTATACATGTATATATATATGTCAAGTGTAGATGTCCTGGCTTCCCCCATTTGATTATGCTAAATAAAGATCCAGATAGAAGAATTATTCTACTCGCGCTCTCTTTGTTCCAGTCAGCCGGCGCTTTTTTGTGGCCACACGGCATTTTTTATCTTTAATGGCTTAAAAAAACCGGGACGACATGCAGTGGCGTAGCCAGGATTTCGTTTCGGGGGGGTAGGGTCCAGAATTTTCCCTTCATGTTATATATATAGTAAAACCTGTCAAGATGAAATTGTAAATATTGGTGAAAATTCCGTTTTACACAGGTTTCCGTGTTATTTGGTGTATTTGTATAGTATTCTTTTCCGTAGCACTATGTAACATTTATGTTTAAGACAGAACTCCGTTATAGGCAGGTTCCATTTTTAAAAGTTTTGTGTATTTATATAAATATACTTATTTATATCATATGAATAGAATAAAACTTGTCAAAATAGTAATTGTCTATAACAGAATCCTGTCTTTAACGTAAGCGTTACATGGTCTTAATATGAATTGCGATACAATTAAATTTGCTGAAAACCTGTCTGAAAAGGGGATTTTCACCCTTCTTTAGTGAAGCATAGTGAAACCTGTGAAAGCGGAATCTTTCTATAACGGAATCCTGTCTCAAACGGAAGAGTTTCAGAATCCCTGCGAAACGAACAATAGATCTTATTGAGGTAGTGTATCTTAGAAGTATAATTAATTACATTTCTTTACATGGAAGCCTGTCTAAAATGGAGCTTTTTACCAGTCCTTGGAATCTTGTCTTGACTGTGTATATATGATAGAAGTATTTCGAGTAACTTTAAGAATTTAGGTATATCCTTATTTAATTTCTTAATTTAAAAAAAAAAGCATGGATAAAAAATATAAGGCCAATCTCTATAACTGCAACTAATAATACATTCAAGTTACATTAATATTTACCAGTGAAAAAGATTCACTTATGATGTAAAAAGCTGATCGCATACTGAAGAGTTAAATTTAATTAACCCATTCGCTGTCATTCACGAGTATACTCATTGCTTTAATTTATTGATTACTTTGTCACCACTATTTTAGAAGTAAAAAAAATGCCTTATTTATTGGCAGAAATTTCGCTGTATTAGTAAAGCGAAATTTATCTTTCTGAATTTGTGCTGGCAAACGACCTTCAACAAAAAATTTGAAAATTCTTAGTTTTGGCAGCGAATGGGTTAAATCAAGTTTCATATTACATAACATTTGCCTACAATAAAGTTAGGGCCAAGTGGTTAAGTGTAAAACAGCAATTTTCATGTTTAATTTATTGCCATTGAATTAAGAATTTGTGCTGTAATAGATATTGGATAATGATTTCACATAAGTGTCAACCGCATGAGCCGTTCATGCGATCCGCCGCGCTCCCCATGGAAATTTTTGAGGTAACCCAGATAGCATGAACATTAGCAGAAAGTTTGATTTTTTCTGATATTATCTTGCCGTGACAAATTTGAATTGAGAAATTCGCAGCAAATCTCCCGCAAGGTATACCATCACCCACTTGCATGAGTAGTTTGTTGTGAAACTGATGGCAAGACTGTCTTTAATTCACGAAAGTGACGAAAGCAAAAGATCCCTCTGTTGAGAGACTCAACAACAATGCGAATCAGCATATACGCAGAAATTGCAGAAATTTTATTCGGTAGGCACCGTTTTTTCTAAACGCTATACTTATTAAATACCAAAAAATGCTCGAAATGAAAAGTACAAATATTACCTAAACTTGTTTATGGTGATAAAACCTATGCATGCGCCTTCTGGCGGCGCTTTCGCATCAATAGACCTGATCAGGTCTATTGACCCCTTCGAAGGGGTTAAACTTATAGTGTGATATGGAAAGATTACTACTTTGCAGTAAGTTTGCAGTATTTTTGATTATTTGTTTGCCGTTAGTTTGCAATAAATTTGATACAGCATGAATTCAACTTGCACGACAAGTTGAAAA
Organism: Maratus speciosus; assembly: GCA_963932465.1. NCBI lineage: Eukaryota > Metazoa > Arthropoda > Arachnida > Araneae > Salticidae > Maratus > Maratus speciosus. The sequence goes on along the minus strand of OZ010787.1, from coordinate 649,854,261 downwards.
CACTCATAGTTATATTGTTAAGTAAAAAAAAATTCAAAAATTAAATTGTTTTTATTAAACGTATTTATCAATTCAAAATTATTTTAATTATTAATTGTTTAGATAACTAATTTATCAATTGCTTGTTTAAAAACTATTACATGAACTATATAATAGTTTTTATAGGGTAAATGCAACTATATATTTTTTTAATTTTCGGTTATTATAACGTTATTAACTTCATTAGGATGTATAAAAGTGATAAGGGTTCTGAAGATAAACCTGTTGTTTATTCATTTATTAGTTAGCTTATAATATTATTTTTGCTCTTTAATTATAATTAATTAATAATTTCTTACTTTTTGCGAATTGTAAATTATAACTGTACTTAAAAAATTAAAATCTGCATAATATCACCTAACACTGTTAAAAGGTATTTTTACGTATTTGTACAATGTTGCATTATTATTATTATTATTATTATTATTATCATTATTATGTTTAATTAATGAATTAATTATTACTTAGACTTTATGTTTTTGACTGTTTTTTCAAAAAAATCCTATATTATTTTTTATTTAATGTATCCTTAATTTATTAAATTAATAACATTATTAATATACATTACATTTTTTTACTTTAAAATAAACTCAATACATAATACATTTTATATTCAATTTATCATATAGTAGTTATAAACTGAAATTTATCTTTTACATGTTTATTTATTTTATATTTAAAGTCACCGAAATTTAAAACTATTAATATAATTAATAATAAAACTAAAATAAAAAATTATTAATTTTTTTTTCTGGGAAAGTGGGAGGAAAAGGGTAATATTAAAAATCAATAAATAAACGACAAATACAAACAAGTTGGAAATTGCTCGTCAAACGTGGCAAATGAGGTGCGTTCGTACTATAACTAGTTTTATAATTATTTTTTGCACCCCATATTGTACTGAATATATATACTTTTTTGCACTTCATGAGTGCATTGCCTGTGACATCATTAAAATGCACTTGCAATAATTTTTTCCCATTCCCCGTAATGTAACGCAAAACTTTTGACTGTCTCTGTAATTAAACTATAGACCGATTTTCATAAAATTTCAAATGGCTCGACAAAATTTTGTAACAATTATATATTTAAAATTTCAGACCACTCGGAAGGCTGTAACATCATTAAAATGCACTTGCAATAATTTTTTCCCATTGGCCGTAATGTAACGGAAATTTTTTGACTGTCCCTGTAATTAAATTATGCATCCGATTTTCATAAAATTTGAAATGGCTCGACAAAATTTTGCAACAATTATATATTTAAAACTTCAGACCATTCGGAAGGCTGTAACATCATTAAAATGCACTTGCAATCAATTTTTCCCATTGGCCGCATTGTAAAGAAAAACTTTTGACAATCCCTGTAATTAAACTATGCATCCGATATCCATAAAATTTGAAATGGCTCGACAAAATTATGCAACAATCATATATTTAAAATTTCAGACCATTCGGTTGGGTTGTTTTTGCTCTGTTATATGCGGACAGACAGACGGGCAGACAGACGGACTGAACGACGACTATAGGTGCTACGTATTTATATAATTCCGAACGCACCTAAAAACCTTAGTTTTGTCAGTTAAAAATTGAAAATAAAATTAATTAAAATAATACTTACACTATTACATAAAATAAAAAATAATCATCTTATTACAAAGAAATAGGCCCAGTTTCAATAAAATTAGTTCACAAAAATCGTCTGCAATGGGTAAGAAGACTGTTAAAAATGCAACCAATAATTATTTTTTTAAAAATGAAGCGGTGGGTGGAGTTTTCTGACAACAAAATATTTTTCCTGGCACACCTAATTACCAAATCACTATTGTTTTCCCAATGTTTATAATGGTAAAGTAACTTATGAAAACAAAATTATAACTTTGTATTATAAAAGTAATAAGAAAAATTAAATATTTTTGCTTCAATAAATATATCTCATTTCTGAATTATTAAAGGAGAGGATGTAGAAGAATGATTTGAGGAAATATTTACCTACAATAGCTTATAAGTGCCCAATTGAATTATTGAAGACATTTATTATTAATCTAATTGTAAGAAGGAGAAAAAATAAGAACAGTTTTTTAAATTATTTAATTAATGATGATAATTTAAAGGTTCTAAAAAACGTATGAAAACAACCAAAAAATCATCTATGGCAGTTTATAGTATATATAAAATACCTAATATTAATAACAAATAATACAGCTTAAAAAATCCATTTTGTTAAATAATAATAATAATAAAAAGACTACGTCCCCTGTAAAATTATATCACATTGTTCAATCAAACAAATTTTCAGCTCGCTGTGATTTCATTATCACGAGTTATAAAAGTTTAAATTTATCGGACTGTTATATTCAGCTTTTTTTTAATTTGGGGGGTGTGGGGGTGTTAAAAAAATTAAAAAAGGTCCCAAATAATGTTTAAATTACAGCGTTTTTGGCGGCCCACGACAATTAGAATACGAGTTATAAGGTGGTGGGCACCGAAATGACAAGGGACCGAAATGGCTAAGGACCGAAATGGCCAGGGACCGAAATGGCTGGGGACCGAAATGGCCAGGGACCGAAATGTCTCGGGACCGAAATGTCTCGGGACCGAAATGGCCAGGGACCGAAATGTCTCGGGACCGAAATGGCCAGGGACCGAAATGTCTCGGGACCGAAATGGCCAAGGACCGAAATGTCTCCGGACCGAAATGGCCAGGGACCGAAATGTCTCGGGACCGAAATGGCCAGGGGCCGAAATGTCTCGGGACCGAAATGGCCAGGGACCGAAATGTCTCAGGACCGAAATGGCCAAGGACCGAAATGTCTCCGGACCGAAATGGCCAGGGACCGAAATGTCTCGGGACCGAAATGGCCAGAGGCCGAAATGCCTCGGGACCGAAATGGCCAGGGACCGAAATGTCTCAGGACCGAAATGGCCAGGGACCGAAATGTCTCGGGACCGAAACGGCGGAACCGAAATGGCGGGACCGAAATGTCGTGTACCCGTCAGAAAGTGCATGCATCGTTTTCATCACCATAAACAAGTTAAGTTAAAATTTGTACTATTCAATACCAGCCTTTTTGGTTATTCGATAAGTATAGCGTTAAGAAAAAGCGGTACCAACCGAATAAAACTTCTGCAATTTCTGCGTGTGTGCTGTTTGTCTATTCTCTCAACAGAGGGATTTTTTGCTTTCGTCACTTTCGTGAATTAAAGACAGTCTTGTCATCAGTCTCACAACAAACTACTCATGCAAGTGGGGGATGGTATACCTTGCGGGAAATTTGATTCGAATTTCTCAATTCAAATTTGTCACAGTAAGATAATGTCAGAAAAAGTCAAATTTGCTGCTAATGTTCATGCTATCTGAGTATAGGTGCTATGTATTTATATATCCAGATAGCATTTTTAATTTGCAGGAAATTTGCAGCAGTCTTGCTTTGAAAACCTGAAAGTTGCAGCAAGCTTAGCATGACAAGACTGAAAGTTCATAACAAAACTGCAGCAAAATAACGCAAACGCCAAAGTCACCACACTTTGAACTTGCAGCTAACATGTCGTGCGAGTTAAATTCATGCTGTATCAATTTTATTGCAAATTAACGGCAAACAAGTAATCAAAAATACTACAAACTTTCTGCAAAGTAGTAATCTTTCCACGCCCCACTATATGTTTACAACTGTTACACTATAAGTTTGAGGGGCCCATAGACCTGATCAGGTCTTTTGATGCGAAAACACCGTCAGAAGGGGAATGCATCGTTTTCATCACCATAAACAAGTTAAGATAATATTTGTACTTTTCAATATGAGCCTTTTTTAGTATTTGATAAGTATAGTGTTTAGATAAAGTGGTGCCAACCGAATAAAATTTCTGCAATTTCTGCGTATGTGCTGATTGCCTATTCTCTCAACAGAGCGATTTTTTGCTTTCGTCATTTTCGTGAATTAAAGACAGTCTTGCCATCAGTTTCACAACAAACTACTCATGCAAATGGGGGAATGGTATACCTTGCGGGAAATTTGCTGCGAATTTCTCAATTCAAATTTGTCACGGCAAGATAATGGCAGAAAAAATCAAACTTGCTGTAATTGTTCATTCTATCTGGGTAGTTACGAATGCACCTAAAAATAAAAACATTGTTTGAATGCCATTTTTTGTTTCTACAGCCATGGCTGTCGACAGGTGTATATTAGAAAAGCGGGGAGGGTCATGTTCCTTTTTCTCTTTTGAAACCTTTTATCATATTTTTTCTTTACATTTCGTGATTTAAAAAACAATTTTTTTTTTCAATTTATCTTATAATAAGTAAACATTAAACGAAAAAGTATTATTGTTAAGTTTAAGGTTACATTTATTATAAGGTTTATGACAAAAACCACTTCATGTAAACAATGGATATTGTACATTTAATTTTTTTTCTTTCATGTTTAAATCCGCTAATTTCTAACACATTTGCGAAATAATTTTTATTGTTAAAGGTATAAAATTTGGAGGTTTATTCAGGCTCAAAGAATTTTACTGCGTTTTTCGTTTTATAAAGCTGTTTTTAAATCTAAACAAGCTACGAAAACTTTTTATTGATAAAGGCATACAAATTGCAGATAATCCGGCTTTTTCAGGCAAGGAAATGTTAAATTCACCAACTTTATGTACCTTTTTCTCAGAAATGGTGAAAGATAGAGGTCCAGATTTTTTAGAGTAGTTAAAATAACATGATTTACGTATTTTAACTGACCATTTTCTTTCTAAGTGAAACTCAAAGTTAATTATTAATTATTTATTGAAAGTCATTTTTAAATTAGCATTTTTGGTAAGATTTCACTGCCTAAAATAAATAATTCTCAATAAATCATTAAATCCATGTGTTAAAGTATACAATATATCATTATATAAGTATTAAATAAAAATATGAGCTCTTAAGTTTAATAGATATTGAAAAAAAAGGAACATAAACATGAAAAATCTAAGTTTTCAGAAAAAGACAAAGATTTAAATGGCCATTAAGCTGTGAAGTACTCTTAAAAAGAAGGATTAATTTCAACACATATTTATATATATATACATAAACATGTGTGACACATCGTTGGAAAGATAAAAGTTTAAACTATTTAATGATATAAAAAAGTAAAAATCGATTTTTTAGTTGAATTTTGATTTCCGGGTTCTCTTAAGGAATGGAATAGCGTTTATGTTTTCCTATAACAGCAAAAAATCTATCAGAACATGATGGCAAATTTGAAGTTGTAGACTGATATTTTCGCCTCATAACCACCGAGAAATGATAGTCATTGTGTAAAAATTGGTTATAACTCAAGATATATGAAATTTATTGGTAAACGGTTGGTTGGTTGGTTGTGTTTATGACGGCCAATTATCAACACAAAAGATATAGGCCCAAAGGGGGTGGAGTGCCCTCCGTGGGGGTCTTTCTAATGGAACTTAATCCGTATTTACGCTTAGAAAACCAAGGCTCGAAGAAAACCACGAAAACTCCGAACGATTAGGCCGACGGGCGCGATTGGGATCGAACCCAGCACCTCCCGTCTACCAGCTTCGAGAGCAGAACCTCTCGGCCACTGGTGGGACTATTGGAAAACGGAGAACGTTATTCGATTCTTAGGCGCATGGATGTGAGAACCTCAAAATTTTAGACAACTAGGAAAGAAAATTAGTTCTTGAATGTGTCAGGAATATTCACGTTGTTGAGGGAGAGAATATTTTTTGAGACCCGTACAAATGGAGGAAACATGCTGTAATAAACAGTCACACACATTTATTGAAAACTGTTAATTTGTTACGAAAATGTGCGGTGTTCAGATTATCGAAAATTAGCCACTCTGCTCTTTTTCCGAAATGAGGTCGGACCATCGAATTTCAGGAAACACATACAAAACGTACGCTGTAGCCTTCTCAGACGTAATCCCCACCCCGTAATAAAAGTATTGAAGAATATGGAAATTATAATTATAATATCCCCCCCCCCCAAAAAAAAAGTTAAATCCAGGTGTGTCTTGAAAATATGTAATTAATATATATATTTATAATAGTTGATTCATATTTGAAAGGATATGACAATACGCAGAATTTTAAATTAATTCTTGCGAAATGTTACTTTTTGTTACGAACAGTAAGCTCAGAATAAAATATTAATAAAATTAAAGAAATTAAAAATGCACAGAGTGTTTACACATTTTTATAACGGTTGTGGCTTTTTCTATGATATAAAATTAAATGAAAAAAAAAACAAAACGTATGACATCAATTCGGAATAGGGTTTAATTAGCTTTTGCATCATTATTTTTTGCATTAAAATGTCGCTGGAAAATAAACAATGGGTCGTAGACTATGTACAGAGAGTGTTCACACATTTTTGTAACGATATCGGAAAAAGAAATATGTAAACAAAGATAAGAACTTTATTTTCTAATGTATTCAATCTGATAGTCCTTTCATTGAACAGCATATTACATCTTGCTTATTAAGATAAAAGAGCTTTTCTTAAAATGTCAAGGTTGATTTTGCTCCACTCCTCGACCACAATCTTCCGGAGTTCACCTAAAATTTTGGAATGCGGCTTATTATAAAGAGCTTGTTGTAAAAGTCCAAATGTGTACTCATCCATAAAAGATATGTTGGGGACTTGGGCGGGATGCATTTAAATGGAATAGCCTCAATTTCTATATCATTTTTCATATTTTTTCTAAAATAATAGCAATACATTTAGAGGTATGGCTGGTAGCTTTATCCTGATGGAACTTAACACAATGAAGAGTGTTTGGATAAAGTGATGGTATGTCTTCTTTGAACACATGTGTTAAAAAATAATTCTGATTGTAATTCCAGTAATTTTTGTCTTTTTTACCACTTTCCTTATTTTAAGCTCTCCGTTATAAGAGAATTCAGCAATAACCGTAAAAAGTTTCCCAAAACTTCCCTTGTTTTCTTTGAACCAAACTGTTAGGTCTTTTTTCTCCTTTTTTTCGGTAGTAAATTGATCTTTTTCTATTGTTATCAAATAACTATATCCGAGCGTCACCAATTGCAACTACATATTTCCATTATTCACATGCCAAATAATTTTCATAGAACAATCTTACGCTGAGTTACGGAGTGGTTGTTTTCACATTAGGCGGTGAACATAATTTTTTTGTTTTGTTTTGATTAGCTTTAAATTTATAACTTTGTTTACAGTTCCTATAGAGATGCTTAAATATTTTGCGCTAGTTCTTTGGGGGGAGGGGGGGTGTTTTAAAACATGATATGCGACTTTAAACATAAAAAGCGTTGAAAGTACCTTTGTTGGGTATGCATTTTTTACCGTTTTCCAGTCAAATGTAAACTTTGGTATTTCTTTTTTATTATTATTATTAATTATATCACTCATTATACGTGTAGAAATCTCAAAACCAAGCTTTTCACAGCTTTTTTTAATAATCAAATAAGAGTATTTCTCTTCATAAAGTGCAAACACATAGCCTTCGACTTTTCAGTGACATTTTAAAGCAAAGAATACATGTTTAATGATGCAGACTATAATTAAAGACTATTCTGAATGGATGCCATATAGTATTTTTTATTACTTTCTTCTATCTTTACAAGAAGAAAGTACTGGATTCATGAAAATTTTCGAATTCCGGTTTTTGACGGATTTACACGTTTTAGGGGTCAGAGAACTCGAAAAACATGTTTTTACAAAATGTCTGTCTGTGAGCCTGTCTGTCTGCCTGTGTGTGTGTGACACAAATTTTGTGGGCGCTCCATCTCAAGAACTAATGAACGGAATTTAATAAAACTTTAGATCCAGTTACTCCGTGATATAAACTGGTGCTGATTACTTTTTGGTGTAAATTGCCCAACAGGTGGCACTGCTATGCTCCATTTTTCCGATTTCTGCAATAGCTATATCTCAAGAACTAATGCGCGGATTTCCATCAAACTTCAAATTCAGTTAGTCCCTGATATAAATTGGCGCTGAATACTTTTTAGTGTAAATCGACCAACAGATGGCGCTGCTATGCGGCATTATTAATGATTATCGCAATAGCTCTATCTCAAGAACTAATGCACGAATTTTCTTCAAACTTCAGATTCAGTTAGTCCCTAATATAAATTTGTTCTGTTTAGTTTTTAGTGTAAATCGCCCAACAGGTGGCGCTTCTAGGCTGCATTATTACGATTTCCGTAATAACCGTATCTCAAGTTCTAATGCATGAATTTTCATCAAACTTCAGATTCAATTAGTCCCTAATATAAATTGGTCTTGATTAGTTTTTGAAGTAAATCGACCCACATGTGGCGCTACTATGTAGATTTTTTTACGATTTCCGCAATAGTTCTACCTCAAAAACTAATGCACGGATTTTCATCAAACTTCAGATTCAGCTACAACTTGACCTAGATTTAACTGATTTGTAAATCCCCTAACCGGTGGCACTGATATGCTTCGTTTTTCAGGAAATATTAACATGCATGAGATAAAAGAAAGTTTAGGGCTTGCCACATCCAACTAGTTTAAATTTAAATCACACATAAAGTCAAAATTGTTACAAAAATGTGTGAACACCCTCAAGCATTTTAATGCCAATTTAAACATGATTTAGAAAGTTACTATTTATATTTTACAGAAATATTATGTAATCGAAATGACATTTGTTCGCTACTTTTATAATATTTCTGAAAGGACTGAATTAAGTGAGATCAATAGCAGGCAATCTAATATAATAAATTGTGTACAACCTAAATTGGTGCTCAGTGCATGAATTTTCTTCTTTTTTTCTTCTTTTTTTTTAAGTAATCAATTTCTTAAAATTTGTCTTAAGACCAATTAATAATTTTTACTTTTTATACCAATTGTGAATTTAATCCGATTGGAAAATACCAGGCTAACCAATGTACAGTCGTGGAAAAAAAAAAGTAAACACCCCCTACTAACTTCTCAACAAATTATCGTAAAAGAAAGTTACTGGTACCGAACGATTGGAAAAAAAGTCTACTTTTAAATGATATATATAAAATTTGTTTAAGGGGCCATCTACATATTAAAACGAACCATAACTTTGTTTTTTTTTCAATAGCAGTACACAATTCTGGCAGCATAAATGAACTCTACACCTTTCAATTAGCCTATAAACAATTTTTTATGCAATTCGTGCCATACGTTTCCGAGAAATTAATTACACTGCTCAAAACAATTAAAGGATATTTGAAGTTTTATATAAAATAAAGATATAAACGAAATTTTTTTTTGCCGAAAATAGAAGAAGAGAATCACAAAGTCAAATTTTTCTGGTTTTCAAACTGTGGAGTATGCAAATTTTGAGTTCGACGTCAAAAACGTCGCTTCAGCGGCAGCGAATGAAATTTGACTTTCAACTGGATAAAAGAGAATGAAGACAAGGATGATCGGCATTCAGTGATTGCTTTGTTTCGATGAGTACGATGTCTCAGCGAAGTCATTTGACAGATTCAGAAGCTTTGAGAATTGTTGGTAGGTTAGAAGGGAGCCAAACTCAAGCCGAAGTAGCGCAAGCCATTGGAGTGTCACAAAGTGTCATTTCCAGGATCTGGAACCGTTTTTTGGAGAGTGGATGTGCAGGCCGAAGACCAGGGCAAGGTCGTAGACGGGCAACAACGCCCAATGAAGATCGGTATTTAGCGTTAACAGCTCGGAGACACCGAACCATGAACGCTACTCTTCTCCAACAACACCTTCGCTCGGCTACAGGCACCACGATTTCAACTCAGACTGTCCGAAACCGGCTCCATGCTGTAGGTCTGTATGCTCGCCGGCCGATGGTATGTGTTAGATTAACATCAAGGCATCGTCGCGACCGCAGGGAGTGGGCAACCGAGCATGTCAACTGGAGGAGAAATGAATGGAGCAATATTCTGTTTTCTGACGAGTCCCGTTTTTCTGTGCATCCGGATAATAGGCGTATTTTCATCTGGAGGGACCGTGGCAGTAGGAATAATCCTGCGTTCGTGCACGAAAGTGTCAGATTTGGCAGTGGAGGAGTGTTGGTGTATGGTGGCATCTCCATTGACGGGCGCACTGACCTCTACATCATTCGAGATGGAGCTCTGACTGGTCGGCGATATAGGGATGAGATCCTCAGACCTATTGTAGTCCCTTACGCTGCAGCAATCAGAGATAACTTCATTTTAATGGACGATAACTGCAGGCCACATAGTGCAAACCTGGTGGAGGATTTCCTTTTCGAGGAAGGAATCGTTCGAATGGAATGGCCAGCGTGTTCTCCAGACATGAATCCAATCGAGCACGTTTGGGACGCTCTAGGAAGACGAGTTTCTGGCCGCCAACAACCCCTACAAACTCTCCAAGAACTGGAAAGAGCTCTTCTGGAAGTGTGGGGCAGAATACCCCAACTCGTCATTAATAGCCTCATTGAGTCCATGCCTCAAAGGTGTTCAACGTTGCTGGCCGCCCGTGGAAACCATACCCCCTACTGAAAATGATTTTCTTTGAAGAAAACACCTTTTCTTATTCTTTTTTTCTCATATGCACAAATTGTGTTTTTTTCCTTTAGTACACAAATGCGCAATAAAATGCATTTTTTTCTGCCAAACATGTGTAATTTATTCTCATATAACCTACTATGTCTGTCGACCATGTATCAATCAGCTAAACAGTTTACCAGATACAAAATCCACCTAAAACTGCAATATCCTTTAATTGTTTTGAGCAGTGTATTTTAAAACTAGCGTATTTTAAGGACTGTATCCAAATTGAAGTTCCGAACTCGAATGTTAACCGAGGGAGCCGCCTTCTTGATCAAGGCACGTTTAAGCGTCAATGAAACCTGTTTGATTACAGGATAGCAGAATAAATTTCAAAAATTTACTCACTTCTATCATAGACGGCCCCTTAAACCATCATTTTGCCGTTTTTTAAGCATAATTTGAAAACTACTTGGAAGAAAAATAGGAAGAAATTTTGTATTTCCATAAAGCAGGACTTAATAAATCTAAATCCATCAAAAAAATTGTAGGTTGCAATTCATAATTTTTTCGAATATTAATTTCATAATTCATAATTCACATCATAAAATTATAAAAATTGCAAATTCAGTATATTTATATTTGGGTATATTAGTAATTTTGCTACACAAAAAATTAGCACATTAGGAGCATAATTTCAGGAGATATAAATAAAAATATGAAAATGTAATTTAACATTAGAATTACTGAATTTTGAATGTCTATAATTCAAAAACTTATCATTCGAATGACTTGAAATTTGGTTTCTATGCATATTTTGAACCGAAGATTTGAAATATCTCGTTAAATTTGGGTGCTGCTATTGAAAAAAATGAAGTTTGGATTCGTTTTAATATGTATATGGCTCCCTAAGCAAATTTTATACACACCATTTAAAAGTAGACTTTATCTCCAATCGTCCGGTACCAGTAACTTTCGTCTACGATAATTTGTTGAGGAGTTAGTAGGGGGTGTTTACTTTTTTTTTTTTCCACGACTGTACAATGCCTGATTTTTCTTTATGAAAATTTGAATGAAGTTACTTTTTTATCAGATGGCGGATGCAATCTGTGTTTTGCATTAAATACAGTAAGACCTACTTAGACAAAATCCCACAGGATGAGAGAAAGTTCTGTTATAGATAGGTTGCCGTCTTAGCAGGTACAACGCCCCTAATTTGGTATTCTTTGGTATTCTTTTCTATTTTATGTTCTTATCCCGGATTATACAATTTTTTCCGTTTAATAATTTTATTACATATAGGTTATGTTATGGACAGGTTTCGTTTTAGCCAGGTTACGTTATAGGCGTCTTCCTTTATAAACAGGCCCGTTTTCACAGGTTTTACTGTATTTAATTTGCATAAGAGATATAGAATGTTAAAAGATGTTAGCCCTCCCAGACTTTTTCAGAGGCCACCTGACATGGCTCGCTGGTTACGGCCCTAATTTAAAGAAGCTATTAACCCTTTAGTGCGCAGCTTTGCATGTATGCAAACAACAGTGTTTTGAATTTAATAGATTTTTTTTATTCGTATATACCTAATTTACACCAGAAAATTAAAATAGCAATATCTGCTTTAATTAATAACGCATACTATTCCGTATTTAAATAAAGCGAAATTAATCATTGCAACTTTCTGGTGTAAAGTCAGATTCTCTGAACTACGTAATTTCTAGAACATCTATCATGGGAATTAAAGGGTTAAAAGTTAAGTTTTATAAAATAAATAATTATGTAAAATAAGGTATTTAATGACATATTTCTTAAAATATTTACTAATTTGCAATATTTTAGCGTAAAACAACCACACGACAGTAGTTTTTACTTGTATTGCAGATGTGCAACAGAAGAAAAGTTTGACTTATATGAAAAATGTATCTCGATTTTTTTCATTATTTTTCCTGTGTAATAAATCTTTCAGAGAATCATACATAATTTTTTCGAAACAAAATATAAAATCGCGCATTTAAGGGTAAGTTTTAATCAAGCCTTTTGTCTATTTTTCACCCTTTAATTTTTAGCGAGCTGTGTGATCACTTGCTTTTGTCAATACTGCTGAAAGTTCTTTTGAGGTTAGAGATTCTATATAAATGTTTATGTGAAAACACATTAATTTTTAACTTTACTGACCGTAAATCCATTCTGCGAAAAAATGTATGAAAAAGATTCTGAAATTGCCTCATACTGGGTGATTAAAAAATTAAAGGCTATGGCTATTATCGTTTAAGGGCTATTTCAATGACGCGAAAGCACCCGCTTGCTAATAAGAATTCTATGGTAGAAACTTTTTAAAAATGTCTCGTTTGCATTTCTATATTTTTAAATGTTTTTTTTTTTTTCATTGGATAGCTGAGATCGACCTTTACAAAGCATTTTTTAATTTTTTCTCCCCAGTTTTTTTGCAGGTTTTTTATTGAAGATACTTTCACTTTCAAAACCGGTTCCGAGATCGACTTCAGCTATCCAATACAAATAATAATAATAATAATAATAATAATAATAATAATAATAATAATAATAAATAATAATAATAAAATAATATAAATAATAAATAAATAAATAAATAGATAAAAATATTGAAATGCAAACGAAAAAATAAATTATCCCATAGTTTTGTTACGAGGGTGTATCAACAAGATTTTGCCCTCACATAGAAATAATTGAGTGAAATTTATGAAATGGCTACATGGTATTAGTCCTTTTCTAAATAGTCACCGTGCAAAGTAACACATTTCTGCAAACGGTATTTCAAAGAGAGGAGGGAGGATGTATTCCAGGAGGCGCGATAGTAGACCCAAAGGGGGTCATTTTTCTAACTTTTGCCGTCTCCTACACATGTGACATATTTTTGGAAAGGTCTGTGGACACTTATTCGTGTTATGTACCTCCCGAGCTCCTTCCCCCAAATTTCTCAACGGGGGCATGCATGATGTCCAAAAAATTTAGAAAAGTGCCCTACGGATGGCAAATTTGGGGAGAGGGGCTCGGGAGGTGCATAGCATGAATAAATGGTCACAGGCCTTTCCAACACTATGTCACATGTGGGGGTCCGCAAAAGTTAGAAAAATGCTCCCTTTGGGTCTACAATCACTCCTCCTGGAATACATCCTCCTCCCTCTCTTTGAAATACCGGTTGCACAAACGTGTTACTGCGCACACTGACTATATATAGAAAAGGACTCATAAAATGTAGCAATATCATAAATTTCACTCAATTATAATGAAGGGAACGAATATTTTTTCCAACTGGACTAAATCATATTCGAGGATGGAGTAGCATAGTTGACGTTTTTTCTCTCTGTTGGAATAAACGTCAACTGTACTACTCCATCCTCGAATTTTCACTCAATTATTTCTATGTGAGGGCAAAACATTATTGATACACCCTCGTATTAAAGAGCGGGTGATTTCGCGTGAATGAAGTAGCCTCTTAAACAGCTGATGATCGAAACTTTCTAATTGCAAAAAAGCGTACAAATTAAGTACAGCTTTTGTTTTATAAAGTGCTGTATATGTATTAAAATGTGAAGTTATATTTTTTATATGGCTCCTGTGTCCTAGTTACTTATATTTAGAAAAATATGGCTCAACGTCTTAGAAGGAAATATAAAAGTTCCCATATTTTTATGAGCAAAACTTACCGAATTATGAAAATTTTAATTTTATGAAATTTCAGTGTTTTCTTGCCTTTCTCTCCGTTTTCAGTGCCTGAAAACGCTGAAATATATTGTAGACAGGGAGGCGGCAGCACAGACAATCACCTCATCGAGCTCACGGCTGAAATTCGAGAATTAGTTAAAACTCGATTCGCATATTAAAACGCAATCGGTCTGCCAAGTCCTATCTTGGTGGAAAACCCCTGAAAATCCGATTTTAGAGATTGACTCGTAGGTTTACCATTGTGTTTTCCTGCACCCAAAGGTATGAAAATGGACTTTACCCACGAATGGCAACAGCCAAGCCACTGCGGGAAAAACCCTCCCGAAAAAGACTGTTTATTGGACGAAGGGTGAGCAGTGTTCAAATGTTCTTCACGCCTATTGGTGAGTTTCTTCTGTTTACCCGCAGCTGACGTCACATAGGTAAAGTCCATATGGAGGACTGGAAGCAGGAAAACACAATGGTAAACCTACGAGTCAACCTTTAAAATCGGGTTTTCAGGTGTTTTCCACCAAAATAGGACTTGGCAGATCGATTGCGTTTTAATATGCGAATCGAGTTTTAACTCATTCTGGAATTTCAGCCTTGAACTCGATGAAGTGATTGTCTGTGCTGCTGCCTCCCGGTCTATTGCTTTGGGGTGAGGGGAAATGGGTCCAAAAAAAAAGTCTAGCCTAGAGGTGCGGGAGGTAGTTTATCCACCTTCTGCTTCATTTGTTTCAGGTTTGTTCATTTTTTTTTCTTTTTACTGTTCGTTGACTTTACCCACGAATAGCAACAGCCACGCCTCTGCGGGAATTTTTCCTCGGAAAAAGACTGTTAGTAGTTGGACGAAAGGGAAGCAATGTTAAAATGTTCTTCACGCCTATGGACCTTATGCACGCGACTTGAGTTCGAGGCTAAAATTCGTCTGCTGGCGGTATTTACTGGCGGTGTTTAGCATAGCAGTCTATGGAGTGTGAGTTATTAATGCTTGTTTGCTAAAAATACCGCAAAAAAATTCTTTGATGCAGCAGCATATACTTAATATATTGTAATCTAAATTCAAAATGTTGTCCTGTATACGAGAACATTCCTTAAGTTTGCAAATTTTCAGTGAAAATGTATGCACTCCACCTGGGTCAAGGCTAAAGTCGTCTGCTAGCGGTGTTTGCGCCTGCGCGTACTGGTATTCTGCCGGCGCGGAAACTAGAATAACAGATCATCATACCGCCAGCTCTGGCGTCTGACGTCACCTGAATAGGGTCCATTGGTGTTTTTTCTTCTGCTTACCCGCGGCTGATGTCACATGGGTCCCTTTCAAAGCTTTCTTAAGCTTTCAAAGAAGTGTGTCCCCCCCCCCTCCCGGAATTTAAAGTAAAATTGGAAATTTGCAAATTTCCGAAACTGTGAATATCCAAACTATCAATATATTTCTATTTTTTTATTATTATTAACGTGCGATGTTTACATTGTTATGATAAAAAGTATCACGCTATAAGTTGTTTATTAGAAATAAAAACACGATGATCACATTTTTAAATATTTATACGTAAAACAATGCAATAAATAAACACAGGTAATTATTTTCAGCTTAGTGTTTTCACACAAACGACCATTGAACACAAAAATACTAATCGCCCTTTTAAAACTCCCTAAAATAATATGACATCAAATTATAAAAGAGATGATCGTAAAGAAATTCGTTCAAGCTGTTCTCAAATCCAAAGGAGCTGCTTTCTAACACATTTCTGAATTCATTTTTATTCGGAAACGCTTGAAATTGGCAAGTGTTTTTATTCATAAATTATGTAATCGAATGACGTTTCCATTTTCTGGTGATTTTTTTTTTCCAGAAAATACTGTAAAAGTGAGAGTTTTGAAGTGAATTCCTAACGCGGCAGCGCGAAAAATGGGAAAAACTTGTCGTCACGTGACAAGAATTGCTTATAACTTGGTAAGTAATTTATTTCTGAAAAAGTGGGAAACATTATTCGATTCCAAATAGCTTCAATAGTCAGGCCTGTCAATTTTATGCCTTTACCTTTAAATATGAGTCAGAAAATGTATCAGAGCGTTTTGCGTTGTTGAGCAAGGAATTTAAGAACCACTTTAACATAAAAATGAATTTAACTGTCAAAAGTTACTGTAGTGTTATGTCATACATCTATTTTAGCTTACTTTACATATGAAAATCCAATGTTCTCATATACAAGATATAAGTAATACAAAAATACAATTTTATAAACTTTAAACGATATCTGGAAACGTAAAAATTTTGTTCTGTTGAGCTGATCAAGATATCAGACCAGATGATATGATCGTTAAACGTTAGCTGGGTTAATTACTCCTCAAGATAAATCCGGGATGGCTCAGTCGGTAGAGCATTGGCGTAGAAGGCAAGACATCCCGGGTTCGAATCCTGGCCCAGACTTTTTTCATCCATTTGGAAATTTACAACTGATATAACACTTCCTTAGTTAAAAAGATATACATTAAAAAAAAAAAAATCCCTTCCGGCTCGGCCTACAAGCGCAGGTAGATTTCGAAGTTAAGTACTAATTTCAACAACAAAAACTAAATCATGATTAGAGATAAACCCACTTTAACAATTTTATCTGGCCGCTTTTGACGAGTTTTTAATTTCATTTTTATATAAGAGCTGGTTTTATAAGAACCATGTTAAGGGGGTTTATAAAAAATACTTTTCCATGCTTAACAATTCGAAATTTTCTGACACATTTTCAGATTCATTTTTAAAAGAAAAACATGAAACTTGCTGACGTGATGTTTGAAGAAGACGTGATTTATAAGCGACGTGCTTTTCTTTTTTCGTTCGGTTAATTAGAACTTCATTTATAAACAATTATTTTCTCAGTAGAGCAATATTTTTCGTTTCCAACACAATCGCTTCGGGATATTCTGTTCAAAATGTCCACTTTGACATCATTTTTTGAAATATATTCTGCCTCTACCACAAAATAGACCATTACGGTACATTATATAGTTTCTGAATAAGAAAACCTACCAATTGGATGCGTCTGAAAGCAAAAATGAATTAAAAAATAAGTCAGAAAATAAGCACTTCGGATTTGAGTTCACCCTTAATACGATGATTTTTTTTCTTCAACTGCTATGTATTTTAAATTTGTTTTTGCTCTAAGAATTGGTCCTGTCAGAAACTTTTCACTATAAAATTTGTAGATAATACTAAGAAGATATGTAATAAATTCTTGCGGATTTTGTATCTTGTGAATTGACGAAGTTATGGATTTTTTTCTTCTTCAACCCCCCCCCCTTTTTTTTTTGTTTCCGTTTTTAATTTTTTTGCGGTACGAATTGGTCCTAGCAAAAACTTGTCAATATAAAAGTTGTAGGTAATTTTAAGAATATATATAATAAATTTAATTGGATTTGATATCTTGAGAATTGACGAAGTTATTATTTTTTTTTCTCCCCAAAACCCTATTTTTTGCCACTTGAGCCCATTTTTTTAGAATTAATAATAACGTTAAACTGATTCGATATCTATTATAATTAAGAAGTTGTGTGTTTTTTCTGTTTGCACAAAACCCTTCCCTATTTCCACCCCCTTAGCCCGATTTTGCCCATTAAACGTACTTGACCGAGATTTTATGCCCCTTGATTTTATGTCTCAGTTTGGAAGAGATTTGTACAGAATTATGGAAGTTATCGTGTCCATAAAAAGTGATATACACTGGCCTCGAAAAGTTAAGGTACAGGGACTGGATGCTTTCGATTGCACACGTTTTGTCGACTATCTACAAAAATTATTGGCGAATTGTGCTTGAACTTCTGGGATGAAAAGAACATGTTTGATTTCATATTTCTTGGTGAAGATTTAGTCGGGCCGACAATTAAGGGGCTAATAATAATTTTAATAATAAAATAATATTTGCGATCAGCTATGCAACAGAAAATGCTGGAAATGCTTTGTCACTGCGTTAAATGACTATTTGGGTCCTGTTCAACGTTTGTGTGCATTTGTGCAAGCATAGCATTCATATTCGTAAAGATGTTATTGTGTCTGTGAAAAATTCAAAAGTTTTTTGCTTATAGCATGCAGAGTTTTCAACCAAATTTAACACAACTTTCCGAAAACTTGCCAAAGAATAGTAGCAACAGTATACTGCAATTAAAACATGAATATATTGAATATTTGATGAGATATGGGCATTTTTATGAGATAAATTTTAACTGCGCATGTGCGGAAGATTTCAAAATTTTTATTTCATAATATGGTAGTCAATATTTTGGGGCAACTTATATAAAAAGTCCAGTCAAATATCGCGAAAATTCACAAAGATAGAGTCGATATAGTGAGGTTGCTTCCTTCCTAAAAATAGCTTTATTATAAGGGATTTTCCACAACTTTTCAATCAGCTCACTATATCTTTCTAAGTTTTCACAACATTTGACTGGACTTTTTATAGAAGTTGCCCCAAAATACTGACTACTAAATTATGAAATAAAAATTTTGAAATATTCCGCGCATGCGCAGTTAAAAATTATCTCATAAAAACGCCCATATCTCATCAAATATTCAATATATTCATGTTTTAATTACAGTATACTGTTGCTACTATTCTTTGGCAAGTTTTCGGAAAGTTGTGTTAAATTTGGTTGAAAACTCTGTATGCTATAAGCATTTTGAATTTTTCACAGACACAATAACATCTTCTCGAATATGAGTGCTATGCTTACACAAATGCACACAAATGCACACAAATGTTGAACAGGACCCAAATAGTCATTTCACGCAGTGACAAACCATTTCCAGCATTTTCTGTTGCATAGCTGATCGCAAATATTATTTTATTATTAAATTTATTATTAGCCCCCTAATTGTCGACCCGAGTAAATCTTCACCAAGAAATAGGCAATCAAACATGTTCTTTTCATCCCAGAAATTCAAGAACAATTCGCCAATAATTTTTGTAGATATTCGACAAAACGTGTGCAATCGAAAGCATCCAGTCCCTGTACGTTAACTTTTGGAGGCCAGTATATATGTATAATAAAGATGAAATCACAAATATACGAACAAATGGTAAAATTCTAAAGATGAACAAGATATGAACATAGGAAACCAGTACTAAAAAAAGGAAAACTATGAATAACACAGAATCATCAGAGGTGCTTGTTGGTTAATTCATAGTGAAGATGCGTTATTTCATACAATTTTGTCGGCATTTAATGGTACTCTCTTTATCAAGTAAAAGGTAACTTTAGCTTCGTAATTAATATAGCTTAGTTTTAGCTGTTCAATTTCCCTTTGTTCATTTTAATATATATATATATATATATATATATGTAACCATTAAATAAACATTACCAACCACCAACAAAAACTGTGAAATTATGAATAAAATAACATTAACAAATACAGTTCCCCCCAACACACTTAACATAGATTCCAAAAAACACAGTAAAAAACAGCAGAAATAAAATACATATAACATATATAACGGGATTGGTTAAATTCATTTATTGAATCTTTGCGATGATAACAATGCAAAATTTAATGGAATTTCCTATGAAGAGATATCAGATAACTACAGAGTAGAAATCAAATTGATATATATTTATATATATATGTATATAAAGTTTTTTACTGAAGATGGTTTTGGTTTCTAGGGTCATGATCAGTGGAGATCTGAAAAAAATATTCAGGAATTCCAACATAGGGGAGATTGCAATAGGTAGTATTTCATGCGAAATCTGCCTAAAAAAATTAAAACAAGAACGAAAAATCACCCAGCGAAAAATCCAGCATTGATTATGTAACATTTTCCAACACATTTATAATATTGTAACAAAATTTCACAGTTTATTAACCCTTTCCGGCACAGTGTGCCCGTGTCGGGATACCTAATTTTAATTCCAAACTTACGAACGGCACCAAGAATATTTTAGTAAAATTTTGCTTTTACAATCAACATGTAAAGTAACATGTTTTTTATATCTAAAAAAGTCGTTTTAAAATTCCGGTGTCAGTCAATCATTTCATCATTTTACAACAAAAATTGCCTGTGCCGGAAAGGGTTAAGGTGAAATATGGTGTCTAAGTAAACAATTTGAAAACCCAATTTCTGCTATTACGATCAATAATTGGAAAAATATCCTTTTTTTGTACAGCTCTGTATATGATTTATGGATTTCTGTGTATACTACATAGTATGCATAGTTCAGTGAAACAAATAGCCCAGTTGAAAATTTCCATTCAGCAATTTCCGTGAATAAACTGAAATGTAGTGAGGACTTTTGTACAGCCCTGTATATGATATTGATAGAATTTATACACACCAAGTAACATTAAAAAAAAATAGTTCGATTTAAAAACGTGTACCACAATTGGAAACGCACTTCCAGTAATTATTGTTTATAGGCTTCAATTTCTTCTGTAGCCAATTTTTTTTATGTCCCTGTAAATGAACGATATATTCTATGTACAACATATTCTACATTAGGCGCCGTGTAGTACGTCTCAGCGATATATATAAATTTTAGTATGTTTAAAACAGTGTAATATCATTAAAATGTACAGCAAACGATTTTTCCCCATAGACCGTAATGTAATGGAATTCTTTTGAGTGTTTCTGTAAATTAGGGTTGCACACATAGGCGTAACTTATGCTCTAAGACTAGGGGGGCAAAAATCTTGAGGCCCTTTTGTACAAATTTATACCCCCCCCCCCCTTCTCTCACCTTACCCCATTACACACACTTAAATTAAAAACTTAAAAGCTTTAATGTTTAAACACATTTTAAATGTTCAACGAAAATTTAGAGTAAGATCATAAATTACACATTTTATGTATTTAAAAAAGAATAAATGCATTTTTTATTTTATATCTTTTCAAAGTGGATTCCCCTTAAAGACCAAATAATAATATTCAGTTCTAATGTATACTAACTCTGCCGGTCGTACCCAGGCCCGTAAAAAATGGCATAAAACGCAAGAAAATTAAAAATTCACGGCACGAATTCCAAATAGCATTTATTGAAAAGAGAATAAAATGTACTATATTGCACTAGAAAATTGAAACTGGATTAATCTTACTGGTGTGATAAATCACAGCAAATTGTGAAAAAAAAAATGCTAAAATTTCAAAAAATCTCTGTGGAACGCAAAATATCTGTAAAAATAGCATAAAAATTTTAAAAATTGCTGTACGAATTCCGAACAAACGTTACTGAAAAGACGGTAGAATTTATTATATTGGGCGAAAAGATTAAATCTGGATTTATTTTACTAATGTGAAAAAATAGTCGTGAATAGTAGAAAAAAAGAAACCCAAAATAATAACATAAAA
Source organism: Maratus speciosus (assembly GCA_963932465.1). Taxonomy (NCBI): domain Eukaryota; kingdom Metazoa; phylum Arthropoda; class Arachnida; order Araneae; family Salticidae; genus Maratus; species Maratus speciosus. The sequence continues at coordinate 649,832,753 of OZ010787.1, read as the reverse complement.
AATCACTAAGAATTCTAAAATCGCAAAGAGTAAAATTGCCTACAGTAGGCTAAAACATTGTAAATCGAAATTCTGTCACAAATGTCAAAACATCGTCGCGAAACGCAAAAGAGCACTGAAAAATGTATTGAAAATCGTGGAGGACAAAATTTTCTATATAAGGCTAACAGTTAGAAACCGAATTCCGTTTCCAACTGTCAAAAAAATGCTGCAAAACGGGGGAAAATGCTATAAATCGCATTAAAAATCACCAAATATTCAAAAAGCGCGAAGGTCAAAATTTGCTATATTAGGCTAAAATCTTGAAACCAAATTCTTTTGAAGAATGTCAAATATCACTTACGGAAGGAAAACAAATAATAAAAAATCGAAGGCTAAAAGTTTAAAACTTTAACGAATTTTAAAAAATCGCTGCGTGACACGAAAAAACGCTAAAATTCGCATTGAAAACTGAAATCGTTAAAAATGAAAAATCGTGGAGGACAAAACATACTTTAAAAGTTCGAAACCAAATTTCTTTTCTGAATGTTAAAAAATCACCGTGGAATGCTAAAAATAGCAATTGAAATCAGTATTAAAAATCACGGCGGATAATAATATTTACTATATTAGGCTGGACGTTTAAAACAGAATTATTTTCCAAATGTCAAACAATCGACGCGAAACAGGAAAAAATGCTAAAAATTCTATTGAAAATCACTAAAAATTAAACAAATAAAACTCGAAGGACAAAATGTCCATTAAGACTAAGTGTTTAAAACCAAATTCTTTTCCAAAAGTATAAAAAATCGCCACATAACGCAAACGAATGCTAAAAAATCGGATTGAAAACCAGATGAAAGATCGCTAAAATTCAAAAATAACGGAAGATAAAAGTTACTATATTAGGCTAGAGGTTTAAAACAGCGAAACGCGAACAAATGCAAAAAAAAATCACTAAAAATTCAAAAATAGGAATAAAAGGGGTTCGTAAGGAACAAAAATTACTATAGTGGGCCAGAATTCGCTGATGAATGTTAAAAAATTTACCGCAGAACGCAAAAAATCGCTAAAATTCAAAAATCGGGGAGCAGAAAATTTACTATATTATGCTAAAAGTTTGAAACCGCATTGCTTTTGCCAGTGCCAAAAAATACCTGGGAAATAGCGAAAAATCTATAAAAATCGTTAAATGAATTCGTGAACAATTCAAAAATCATTGTACAAATTCGGAATCAACTTTATTGAACAGAGGACAAACTTTAATATATTGGGCTTAAAGATTGAAACCGGATTCTATTTATTAGTGTAGAAAAATGCTTCAAAATGTGACTAATCTTGAAAAATCGTATTAAAAAACACTAAAATTCGAAAATCGCAGATAAAAATTACTACATTTTGCTAAAAGTTTGAAACCGAATTCCTTTTGTCAATGTGAAACACTTGCTGAAAAATGTAAAAAAAAACTCTGCAAAAAAATCACTGTACGAATTCCGAATCAATGTTATTAAACAGAGTACAAAAATGCACTAAATGCACTATTGGGTTAAAATTCTGAAACCGGATTATTTTCTTTTAATGTAGAAACATCGCCTCCAAACGCGAAAAAAGCTAAAAATTGCATAAAAAACTAATTAAAAAATCCAAAATTGGGCTTCGAGGTGCATAAAAACATACAAAGAGGTACCTTCCTGCTAAATTTTGCAGCTACAGCGGTCTCTTCAAAACACAGTCGACAGAGTCACTCTCTCTCTCTCTATTTCTCTCATTCGCAGGCACACACAAACACCTCTGTCTTTTTTTTCTTTTAATATAATTATCATTATAATAATTATTATTATTATAAATTATTTTTACTTTTAAAATATTACATGCAAATTCTTATATAATTTACAGTATTTTGATGATAGAATAAAGTAAAAAATGCCATTTCTGGTGCTTCTATCTAGATTTCTCTAAAGCATATTTCATTTTCCCCATATTAATATTCTTCATTTGTGCTTAAGTTAAAATTCAAAATATATTTACAAATGTGTTTTTAAGTATACGAATTACGAAATGACCCAAATACAAGCGGATACTGAAAAACTGAATAAGATTGTAAATTTTTCTACCCTTTGAAATTAACTGCTCTCTGACTATCTTATTGCAATTGTTTTGCTCAATACATAAAAAAACTAATTAAACAAGGATTTGTTTTATAAGCGGAAGGTTAAGGTATGATTTATATTACTGAATTCCCATAGTGAAACTCAGTGAATTTTAAGCACCGTCTAATGTTTGACCGGTACCATGAAATAGGGGTCGATGCAGTAGAGAAAATCAGGAAGTTTGTATTCATTTTATCCCAAGGTTAATTTATCCTAGATAAAGGTAATGGCAGTGGTCGAAGTCAAAAAACAGTTTATCAAGATATCTGTTCCACACGACCGTCCATATAAACAGCTCTATAATAAGAAAGAGAAAATAGGTTGTGCTTCTCTAAAAACAACAACAACAACCAAAACAAACAGGGGAAATATTTGAACCATTAAAGATCTTGCAGACGAAAGACAGAAATTACTGCTATAAACGTGAAGACTGTGTAATTTTGAATTATCCAATAGTTCGTATAAAAGATAGCACATAAATAATTTTAAAAAGAAGAAGAGGAGAAAATTAAAATACAAAATTGGGCCTTAGCCCTTAAACAATACAAAAAACTGGAGGGGCAAAAGGTAAGTCTTGCCCTGCTCCTGGGAAAACTGCGGGGGCATATGCCCCCCCCCCCCCTTGCCTCCGCACGATTACGCCCATGGTTGCACAACCTTTTTAAGGGAAGGACCACTTACAAAAATGTCTGGGTTGGGGAGGGTAACATAGTATCAGTAACATAGAGATAATTCTATTTTGGGGAGGATGGAGGGGGGAGGGGTCTGTGGCTTCATAAGAAAAAAATCAGATAGAGGGGGTGGGGCAGTTTTGCCCCTGTAGGTTGCCCTATCCAGTTAAAATATTCGATTCAGTTTGCAAGGACATATCAACAGTTTACGGTTGTATGCTGAGATATAGCAAGGATTATTTTCAGGGAGTGAAAATATTCCTTTATTCGAGGGAGTAAATTTTGCTTTATTAAAAGTGCTAAAAACAAACATAGGCATGAAAGTGGTTAGTGCTTCAAACAAACAATTTGCGATACCTGCGATAAGGTGACGAAATTCGCGATTTTTATCCGCGATAAATTTTCGAAATTCGCGATTTTTCCCCAACACCTGATGAACGAAATTCGCGATTTTTCCCCCACACCCGATTAACGGAATTCACGATTTTCCCCCCTCCCGATCAACAAAATTCGCAACTTTTTTTCTACGACCGATGGAATTGTTTCGCGATTTTTTTTCTGCGAAATTTACAAATTTTTTACATGAGCGATTGACTAAATTCGCGATTTTTTTTCACGAGTGATTGGCGAATTTTGCTATATTTTGCTTGACCGATTGACAATATTTGAAATTTTTTCTTGATATACATTGATGTAATTCGCGATTTTTTTCCCGCGATAAATTGACGAAAGTCGCGATTTTTTCCCGCAAACAATCGACGAAATTTGCGATTTTTTCCTGCGACCAGTGGATTTCTATTTCACGATATTTTTTGCAACCGACAGACAAAATTTGTAATTTTTTCCCATGAGCGATTCACGAAGTTCGTGAACTTTTGATGAAATTCATGATTTATTTCCAATACCGATTAATGGTTTTCGCGATATTTTTTTCGACCAAAAATTTTCCACCAGTTGTCACAGTTCGCGATTTTTTACCGCGACAGATTGACGAAATTCGCGTTTTTTCTCGCGATAAATTGGCAAAACTCGCAATTTTTCCGCCCCCAATCAACGAAATTCGCGTTTTTTCTGCTCCCGATCAATGAAATTTGCGATTCTTAACTAACTCTGACAATATTTTGCAATTTTTCCCCGCGACAATGTTAGTGATTTTTCTCTCGATAAACTGACGACAATCGCGATTTTCCGCTCCTGCTCAACAAAATTCGTGTTTCTTCCGCACCCGATCTACGAAATTTTCGACTATTAACTGAATGGTGAAATTTGCAATTTTTTCCGCGACAAATTGACGACATTCGCAATTTTTCTTGAGAACTTACGAAACTCGCGATTTTTCCACAGCTTATCAACGAAATTTGCAATTTTTCCGCGCCTCATCGTCAAAATTCGCGATTTTTTCGTGCATGATCAACGAAAGTTGCGATTTTTTTCGTGCTTGATTGACGAAATTTGCGGTTTTTCCTTGCCCGATCAACGAATTCGCAATTTTTCCGAAGCCGATCGAGAAAACTCGCGATTTTTCCGTGCCCGATCAACGAAACTCGCGATTTTCTTATGCATGATAAGCGAAATTCGCAACTTTGGAGTTTCTTATTTTTATATCTATGGCATCGGCAGGCCGATTAACGAAATTTACATTTTATTCCGCGACAAATTGACGAAATTTAAGATTTTTTTCTGCGCTTTATTGACAATAAATTCGATCTTTTGCAGTTATAAATTGATGAAATTCACGGGCCACAAGTTAACCGATCGCGGGCCGCCAGTTATGCATCCCTACTGTAAATAAATCGTTACTGCCATACACTTCATTTTCCATACCGAACATTTCATGGTGGTACCCAATAACATCTATGAACTTCATGGCATTCGGACTATATTAACGCGAGTTAGAGCGTAGACAGACAGACAAGCCGAATTCAGAAACACTTTTCAACTTTGTTTAAAAGTGTTAAAAAGGATATTTATTTCTCCGTGATCTTTTTAACGGTAAAGTGAGGTTATGGATTCTATAGCATATTCCTTCAGTATTTAATTATTAATTAACGGAAAAAAGATAAAATCATAATTTGCAGAATTTTAATTAAAAAATTTTTAAATACTAAAAATTAACACTGAAATCGTTAATTAAAAGCCTGTGGATTTTACCCGAGGCTAACGAAAAAGACAGGCTACCGCGGTGGGTCCGATTTTTCTTTTTTTACAGACCGTTGGAGTCATGTGATGCTCGAACGCACCAATGAAGGTGTGCGAAAAGAGCATTACGTGACTCCAGCGGTCTGTAAAAAAAGAAGAATCGGACCCACCGCGGTAGCCTGTCTTTCTCGTTAGCCTCGATTTTACACATGTAACGTCAGCCCCGGTAAACTGAAGAAAAACACCAATAGGCATGAAGAACATTTTAACACTGCTTCCCCTTCGTCCAATAAACAGTCTTTTTCGGAGGGTATATACCCGCACACGCCTCTTGGTGTTTTCTTCTGTATACCCGCGGCTGACGTCACATGGGGTCACATGGAGGGGGTGATTCGAGATTAATTTTGTGTAGATTATCGAATTTATTAGAAATATAACTTTAAAATAAATTAAATTATAGCCATTGTCTGTATAAATGAGTGATACTTCAAGTGTTTAAATTGAGGTTTGCTGATAAATTATGTAAATTAAACACATTTTACTTAAATGGACTTTACCGGAGGCTAATGAGAAAGACAGGCTACCGCGGTGGGTCCGATTCTTCTTTTTTTACAGACCGCTGGAATCACGTGATGCTCTTTTTGCAAGCGCAAACAAACGTCACGCTGTCATTTTGCATTGACGTCACGTTGCTATTAGCAACGACTGATGCTATTGCAGCTGGAGCACACACGTGGAGCACAGAACTGCCTTTTTGCCGTTAAAAGCACGTGTTATCTTTCTGTTTAATTTAGATCTTCCTTATTTTTATTATTATAGTGCAAATAAGTCTAATAAATCAAATGGAGAGCACCATTTTGTCTTATATTTGGGCGCCATACGAAGCGATATCAAACATGTGACGTCATGTGCAACCCGTCTATAAACTTGTTTGTACGTTATTTTTATCTTTTGCTACATGTCACTTATGTCACATGTAATATGAAATTGTGTAAAAAAAATCATTATGGGCAAGTTAAAAGTACATGTAATGCAATGTGCTTGCACAGAGTAAAGATCTCCATACTCTGTGTGTGCTTGCACCGAAGCACAAAGTAAGGAGATCTTTTAAATCTCCTTACTCTGTGCACCGAGGCTTGCGCTTGCACGGTCTTTTCCTGGAGCGAGAACTTACACCTTTTCTCCATTAGATGGCGTAGTGACGTGCTTAAATAGCCAATTTTACCGCCACCTAGGAAGTATATTCAAAACGAGTTGAAATTTTTGACTTTTTGTTTTGTTATCATTTTATTGGCTCGTGAAAATTGGTCAATAAGGAATAAGCATGTTTGTGTACATTTTTGAATGATCAGTTGTGTGTCGGTACGTAATACTACAGCTCTGGCGTTATTTTTAAATTTTAACATTTAGCGAAAATGTCGGGAACGGAAGATGATGATTATACTGTAAAACTTGACACTAATATTGAAGTTGAAACTATAGTTAGAAATCGGTTTGAAGAATTCGAAGACTTGTGTAACAATGATCCTTTCAGTAATCTTTTCGCTGTATCTTCAGATGAGGAGCAAATTGAAACTAGCGGAGAATCTTCTCAAGCATCTCTCGAATACAAAGAAATGGATAATGTTGCTAGTGCTGGATCTGATGGCAGTGAAAATTATGCAAGCGCAGTATCAGATATTAGCGCGGAAAGTACTGATTCTATGGCTGCTGATTCACCACCTGTTCAAAAAGCAATTTCTGAACAACCATCATCGTCAAAGGAAGATACAGTTTTCTTCGAACCGCGTTTTAAGTATATGAATAGCAAAGAACTTATTGTAAGTAATGAAATTTCTAGTGTCTTTTCTGCATACATTCTTATTTGTACCTTCTACTTTTTGTTTTTGCAAATTTTTTAATTATTCATTTAACTATGATTTCAAGTTTAGCTTTTCTAAATATTAATTTGTTAAAAAAGGCAGGTATTATGCATTTTATAAGCCTTAGATGTTGATGTTCGAAATTAAAAGTTTGAAGCTCTTTTTTTCCCTTGTCATGGATGACATCATATTTAACATATGCATCTATTTTATATTTTATTGATATTCTTCTAGATGCATGTCAAAATTGTGTTGTCTCTAAAATAAAAGGGCCATGGGGCAGGAATTTTTAAAGAACACTCTTGCACCCTGTTCAAAAATCATAAGTTTGAACTGGTTTGTATAGAGTCCTCTTTTATCGGTAGAATTTTGCTAGATTTTCCTGTAAGTAATGGATGAATTTTGTAATTTTTTTTTCTTTTTTGCGACTGGCTGACGAATTTTGCATTTTTTCCCCACCAACTGATTGACGAATTTCTTATTATTTCTGAGATTTTTCCCTTGATTGATAGGGTGAATTTCAAGATATTTTCCTGCAACTGACCTATGAATTTTGTATTTTTTTATGCAATTGACTGAAGAATTTCACGATTGTTTCCAGTGACCGATTGAACAGTTTCACAATCTTTTAAAGTGACCAATTTGAAAAATTTTGAGATTCTTTTTCTTCTGTTGATCAAGACTAATTTTTCAATTTTTGCCAATGACTGAATGATGAATTTCACAACTTCTTTCCTACAACCGTTTGACGGATTTCATGACACTTTCCTTCCACCAATTGGTGTTGTGCGATTTTCTCTTACATCCTTGGTGAAACTTGCAAATTTATTTGACATGCAAATGATGAATGATTTTTGTGGTTTTGTCCTATGACCAATCGATGGATTTCATGATTTTCTTCTGCGACTGACTTTCAAATTTTACATTTTTCTTGCGACCTATTGTGCAATTTCACAATTTTTTCCTGTGAACAATTGATGAATTTTTGGATTTTTCGCCACGACTTAATGGCAAAATGTTGTTTTTCTCCATGTGATCAATGGCAAATTTTATAATTTTTTTTCCCATGAACAGCTGACGAATTTCATAACTTTTTCCAATAACCGACTGGCGAATTTCTCTTCTTCACCCCCCCCCCCCCCCTGTGAAACTACTAATTGACAAATTTCATGATGTTTTCCTGCAGCTGAATGATGAAATTTACTATTTATTTCCTACAAATAATGAACATATTTCATGATTTTTTTTCCTCCTCCGACCAGAAAAAGAAATTAATCATAAAAGGCAGTAATAGCCACTCGGCTTTTAAAATATTTAAAAAGGGCCACCAGGCATCTGAAGAAGTTAAAAAAGGCTGGTGGACATTGCATCCTGCCAAATTGACTTAGAGTCAACACTAAAAATACATTGTCCTGTTACCTCAAATATTATGAGTTTAGTTTTTTAATTAAAAGGATAACTAGTGATCAACAGATTTTACCATTTCAGATCATGAAATTTCATGTTAACGTATAGAAAATTTTTAAACTCTCAATGATTTATTACATAGTAGTACTATACAAATTTTATTTTAACTATATATCAGAAAGTTGATATTCGATATCAACTTAATGGCATTCTGTATTTGTATTAAAAGTCTAAGGTTGGTTACGAGTCATTGCCTTGAGAGTCAGTCGTTTTAAGTTTTCTGATGATGAAAAACATTTCATATCATTCAATATATAAAATAAGTAAAAATTTCAAGGTATTTCAATTGTCTGGGAGGTGTAATTATTTTTCTTATAACCAGGGGTGGAGAATTTTGATAAAATATTACCAACCAAAGATTTCTCTTTACCAGCCAGCAAGATGTCAATCAAATACAGTCGAAATTCATTGTGTTATAATTTACCCTATACTGCAAAATTAACTGATTGCTACATTGCAGTAATTGGCAAAAATGCAAAACATCATCAACAAATAAAAATTTGTGAAAGCTTAATTGTATATTCTTTGTATCCTGCAGTGTTTAAAAAAACTGCTTAAAACTTCCGTCAGAAATTGTACTTGCCACTGCTGGCTGAGTATGTAATTCCCCCCCCCCCCCCCCCCTCTGCTTATGGCATTAAAATATTTTCTAATGATAAAATTCATTTCATATGATTTATGTATTTTTGTATAAAAAATGAGGATCAGATGTTATATATTCCTGTGTCAGCCATCTTGGATTTTTTCTTGGCATGAAAACCCTTTTTTCAGCCAAGCAGTAAATGTCGCCAAGCAGCGATTTATGTGCATGTAATGTAAAACTAGATGTAAATGGAAAATAAAATGTGAAACATTGTCAACAAAAATCGCCAAGTAATCTGAAAACATCCAAGATGGCGGCCACAGGGATATACAGCATCTAAGCCCAAAAGGGATAAAAAATACCATTTTTCAATGATCTGGATAATGATCAGACCTGCCAACTGCTACGAAAAAATCGTAGTTGCTACGATTTGGACCTATAAACTACGACGCTACGAAAATCGGTCTTAAACTATGATTTTTTGCAAAAAACACAAACACATTTTTTGTTTCAAGTTGCGATATTTATCCCGCACAGCATATTTATCAGGAGTGATTCTGTTCTAAAATTTCAAAGTCAGGGGTCTGTCCAGACTTTTCTCACAGGGTCCTGTTTTTGTGAAATTGTGAATTTTTCTTATTTTTGTGAAAATTCTAGTCATAATTTTGTGAATTTTAAGTTATCGATGTCTTCATGTTTTATCCTTAATAAATAAAAAGCTAAATAATATGCTCTTTGGTGAGTTAAACCACTTACTTACAGGCCAAATTTTATTTTTAAATGACTAGATTTGTGAAAAGTTCAATTTGAAGGTGAAAAAATTCTATGAAAGGTCTATTTAAGAGACAAATAATTTTGTGAAGGGTCCTGTTTGGGGATAAAAAAAATTTGTGAAGGGTCCTGTTTGGGGATAAAAAAAATTTGTGAAGGGTCCTGTTTGGGGATAAAAAAAAATTGTGAAGGGTCCTTTAAAGGACTTAAAATTTTCCTAAACATATCCCTAAAAGTATTCATTTCCGAAAAGTTTAAAAAAAATTGGTTATAAGTCTGAAAATTATGACATTAAAAAAATGTTCATGGGGAAAAAAAAAAAATCTGTATGGCAAAACAAATTTCTTAACATAAAACCCTCTTCATGTATATTAACAACGAATGAATCGGATTTCTGTAAATATTTTATTTATACAGGAATTCCCTTCCTTAAAAACAGGGGTGTCTATGATATTAAATGCAAATTTCGGCAAAAGATCAGTAAGAAAATGCAAATTTCATCGAAAGATCAGTAAGAAAACACAAATTTCACTGAAAGATCGCGGAAAGAAAACACTAATTTCGTCAAAGGATCGTGGTAAAAAAAAAAATACAGAATTCGTCAAAGGATCGCGGTAAACAATGCCAATTTCGTCAAAAGTTTATGGTAAAAAGTGCGGATTTCAACAAAGAATCGTGATAGAAAAATGTGAATTAGGATTGTGAGAAAAAAAAAAAAAATGTGAATATCCTGAAATGATCGCGGAAAAAAAAAATCGCTAATTTCGTCAAAATTTATTGCACTGGGCTAAAAAATTGGAACCAGGTTCCTTTTACAAATGTCAAAAGAAAAACGATTCTAAACTAGAAGAAACTAAAAATCGTATGCAGATTTTCAGAGGAAAAAAATTACTATATTGAAAGACTGAAACCGTATTCCTTTTACGAATGTTAATAGATGGCTGCAAAACACGGAAAACCAACCAACCAACCAACCTCCAGATTAATTTAAATTTTGTGTGCTATGATTTCTCATTTTCAAAGGTTGGCAGGTCTGAATTATTCCCATTTGTTTAAAATTATTTTGTGTTTTAGCAATTTCAAGAATTCCATAAATTACCTTGATAAATTGCAAGTTTAAGGCATTACATTGTATAATTTTATTTGGATAAAAATTAAAAATGCAATAGTTATGTTAATGTAAAAAAGCTGTCAAGTTAGAGTATTACTCACGTACAGAGGGTTCCTCACAATAAATGTATTAATCATTAAAAGTTATTATCTAGGCTTTAAAAGCCTATGATGCTTAGAGTACGTCAGCTGTGTTTGTATGAATGTACAAACTGTCCATATCTTTAAAAGTTAATATCTTGCCTAATTACCAACAGTTCTTTTCGAAAATCATTATCAACAATCCTTTTATACTTCCACGACAATAGGTAACTCAAGCACCCCTCAACTCTTTTGCTGAGCGCTCGCCAAGGTTCGTAAATATCATGATATTTTTTTAAATATCCGATATTTTCAAAATTGCTAGCTTACTGCTGATTATACATATTTTTAGACTTAATATAAATTAGAATCTAAAAATATATTACACTTGGCTTGAATACATACTGTAATTTCCAGCCTATAATCCGCAGTCACAATTTTTAGCCCTTTAAAAAAAAATTCAGCAGATAATCTGCGGATTACACGCCGGACTATACGAGGATTACTCATTGTTTTCAGCATTCCAAAATACTTCTAATAACCCTTTGTTTCTCTATTTAAATGATAATTCTGATAAAATAATTGCAAAAAAAAATAACAATAATTACAAGTTAAAAATTACAAATACTTTTTTTCAGTGAATCTTATATCTAAAACGTAGAATGTCTTGTGAATATATATAATTTTATAATAATTGCTGTTTTTAAATCATCTTCAACATCTTCCGCTTTTTTAATAATGTTCAGGTTTAAATTCTGCAGTGTTAAATAACACTTTTTTCTCTTAGGCTGATTGAGATTGCAATTTTTGAAAGAGATGAGTTGAGAAATACTTTATTCTTCGTAGAATTTTGTTGCCAAAAGGCTAAAAAAATATAACATAAAAATCAGAAGCCACTTCCACCAGCACATACACGTCATATCTGAACCAATCACTGTTAACTCCATGAATGGTCGATAGCAGACAATCGTGTGATAACTGTTTGACATTTTTATTTTATGACTGCCGATAGAAACTGGATATCTGAAGTGGAAAAATTTCAGCAGATAATCTGCATTTAATTTTTGAGTTTTTTTAACAGATAATCCGCAGATTATAGGCCGAAAATTACGGTAATGAAACAATAATTCTAAATGTCTTTATTTTTTTCTTGCAAAATTGATGATGAAATGATTGAAAACACAAACAATTTTCTGTCAAGTTAAAAAAATTGCTTTTTCATTCATCAAAACACAGAATGCAGGATTCAGTTTAAAGTAAAGAATAAAAATAAACAATAAATTTTGAAATACAAAATAAAGTTTATTTTTTCCTATTGAAGTATTTGAACATGAATATGAATGTAAGTTTGTCTACTTTTTCATTCCCTAACCCATTGCAGAGTTTAGACTCAACTAAACCAAAACTAGAAAAGATTCTTTCTAATACAGCGAAGCTAGAAGAAGCTGTAATCAACTGATTAGTTAAATTATCTTTCATGGGCTGTACTAATATCATCTCACCAAATTATTGGTTCAGCATTTAAGTATTCAGTTTCAAACATAAAGCTTAGAAAATTGAGATTTTTTTTTGCTAAATCCAATCACCAATTAACCTCTTTATCCCATGATAACAGGTGCTGTCTAAAAATGGAATTGAGACAGGGTGAGGACAACTACAGGTATTGTTCAAAGACAGATTTCTTACGATGGGAAAGTTGCAGGTACAGTTGGCCCAGAAGCAGAATTTTCAGCGTCAGTCTGCAGCAAACTAAAATTTATCTGCGACCTAACAGTGCTAGACTAAGTCTGCTATCATAAAAAATAACAGAAACCTAATAAGCAAAATTTGTATTTATAAAAAAAATATAACAAAAGGATACAACAAATACCATAAATCTAGAGACTAAAAGTAAATTTCAGCTATTTTTTTAAGCCTAGCATTTCTTTTTAACCTGGCGGATTAATCTGCAAGGCTTAAAATAATCTGCAGTGCCCGCTGCCATGCTGTCACTGTTTCTGCTACTGGGACAGTTGGTAGGGAATATTTTGTGAGCTATTCCGTTTAGTTATTTATTTACAGATGGGTTAATTTTCTATAACAGTTGAAAAGTTCATTGACATTTCTTTTGACTGAAAATATTTTGAAAATAAATATCAAATGCATGAAAATATCAAAAACCTTGATAGTTTGAAAATAAATATCGGATATAATATCAGGGTTCGTACGGTCCTTGAAAGTCCTGAAAAGTACTTATATTTTTCAAATAGAATGTTTAGTGCTTAAAAGTACTTATTTTCATGCAAAATCTGCAAAAAGTCCTTAAAAGTGTTTTATTTTATTCTTGTATTATTTCTTAATCAGGGGTGAAACTCTTCTGCATTTCTTAGAATTTCTGATTTAAAAATAAATCTTAACTCTCCCTTTCCTCTTCTTCATCCCAAATTTCACTTCCTTCTTTTGCTCATTCCTCCACAATACCAAAGTTTAAAATCTTTAAAACTTAATTTTTGTAAACTTTTTCTACTCTATTTGTCACTTTAAATAGTGAATAAATAATCAGCCCTAAATTCCATTAACAATTCATTTCATTAAAATTTCATCTGAATTTCACTCTCTCAAAATTTTGCTTCCCCATTTTTGTCTCTCCCCTCTTCCCACAGAACTCAAAGTTTAAAAACACTTTAAAACTGTTTAATTAAAAAAAAAAAAAAATCTGCTCTGTTTGTCATTTTATTGTCACAATAAATATTAAATCATAAAGTTTTCTTTTCCCATGCGAAATTGGCCATTTCCCTTTGGTCTGCCTCCCCCCCCCCCCCTCCCACCCCACTTAAAAAGTTCTTGCATTTTTTTAGGATTTCCGCAATAGCTCTATCTCAAGAACTAATGCATGAATTTTCATCAAACTCCAGATATACCTTGATAAATTTTGGTCCTGATTATGTTTTGGTGTAAATCACCTGACAGGTGGCGCTGCTATGCTGCCTTGTTTATGATTTTTGCAATAGCTGTATCTCAAGAACTAATGCATGAATTTTCATCAAACTTCAGATTCAGGTATACCTTGATAAATATTGGTGGTGATTATGTTTTGGTGTAAATTGCCAAACAGATGGTGCTGCTATGCTGGATTTTTCAAGATTTTTGCTATAGCTCTGTCTAAAAAGTATTGCATGGATTTTCAACAAACTTCAGATTCAGTTAGACGTTGACATAAGTTGTTGCTGATTAGGTTTTGGTTTAAATCACCCAACAGGTAGTGCTGCCATGCTGCATTTTGCAGGATTTACACAATTTTAGCAATAGTCATATCTCAAGAACTAATGCACAGAATTTCATATCTTCAGAATCCTCATGATGGGCATAGATTGTCATTTAATTTTAACACTCTGATAGAGAATTTGAAGTATTAACATGTATGAAATAGAGGAAAGTTTTAAGATTGGCACATCCGACTAGTTTTTTCTTCTGCTGTATTTGTTATTTTAAAATTTTCCAAATTTCTACTGCCACACGCTGAAATTCTCCCCCCCCCCTCCCCCTTTCCTGGCCATTTGAATGTTTAAAACTTGTATTTACAAAAATGAAACTCTTTATTAAAAATATATATATTATAATTTATTAGTTTATTTAATTTGTAGGCCCTTATATTTTTTTGCTTTTGGTCCTTGATTTTTATTTAAAGAAATGTGTATGCACCCTGTAATATCCATTGATATATATCAATGAAACCAGACGCTCGCAAAATGAAATTTATGTATAATGGAAAAATACAATTTTCTCAAAAACTATGTGACCTAGGGTAATTGCTATAGTTTTCCTGCAAGCTTTAAATAAACTGCTACTACCGTTAATTTTTTTCATAATTTTTGTTTCAGTAGATTTCGAAAACAAGGTGGGGGGTACATACGAGTATTTTTGCATTACATTTTCAACAATATTTCTGAAGATATAATACTAGTACCTAAAATTAAAACAAATGTATTTTTGAGATGCATTACTAGAGCTTTGACACAATACCCACACGATATACAAAATAATCTTTTTATTTTCATTTATTGTAACCCTTAAATGCCTGATTTTTCAAAAATCTTTGTAATAATGTTTTTCAGCTTTCATTTTTTAAATAAATCATGGGAAAAATACTTAAAAAAAATCATATTTTGTTTTAAGTCTAGTTTACGGCTAAAAAACAGTTTGTTACTAATCAGCAATACTGGTGTTTAATTGAAAAAATAATTTCCCTTAATAAAATTCTATAATATTAAACACACAACAATTTTAGGAACTATAATAAGAAATAAATTTTACTTGCTCACTGCAGGTCAAAATAGGGTATTTCGAAAAGCTCCCAAACAAAACAAAAAGAACAAATAGCAACAATTGAAAAAAATAATCTATTTTTATTCTTAAACATCAAAAATGTTGCCATCTACATGTTGAAAATCGATTTAATAATATTTTCAGAATGTATTTTATTGGCATCATTTGGCATTATAGCTTCTGTATTATCCTAATAGTATTTTAGAGCCTAAATTGGGTATGTTGCCGAAAAGCAACACCAGGCATTTAAGGGTTAATTAGCCCCGCTACAGTTTTTCTAAATATACAGTAGACTCCCTTAAATCCGCGACCCTAAAATCCGCGTATTTTTTTCAGATGTAAACAATGAAATTTACAGTTAAGTTGCAGGAACAAAGTTCAAGATGGCGCCGAAATCGGCGACTACTGCAATGTTTTTTTACTAAACTTTTTGTTAATCATTCTCTTTTGGCTATTACAGCTGATTTATTACTAAATAAATTTACATTACTTTTGATTTTGATATAAATTAGCATATCTATATAAAAAATTCCAGGGTTCGAAGTGGAAAAATCCACGAACCGGAACGCTATTTTAAAATTATTGTTCGCGGAATTTTTTTTTTAATTATAGACAAATTTATTTCTAAACATACAAAGCAGTATAAGAAAAGCATTCAGGACTCTAAATAACAATGAAAAAAGTTACAGTGAGCGCAATAAGCTATATATACTGATAATAGCATTAACACTGTTCTCCTTGCTATCACTAGATGGCAGCATAGGACTTTTGGAATTGAATTGAACCGATTTCATTCGTAATATTTTTATTTTACATAATTATTTTAATAATTACTTACTTTTAAACTAATAAATTATTTTACTATTTTACTTATTTTAATGTTTCACTTTATTGTAAGCATTCATTATATTTTCCCTTGCTTAACTACCAATTGAATTAATGTTTCAAAAATGTAAACAAATCAATGACCAGAAATCCACAAAATTCTAAAATCTGCACAACCTCTGGTCCCAAGCTGTGCGGATTTGAGGGAGTCTACTGTATTTGTGAATGGTTAATAATCTATAACAATGTGGGTCAATATCTTTCATTACTTCTGTCAAATTTGAACTTTTCACAGACACATTGAGTGATGTTATAATGATTTCGTTTTTACTTTTTAAGAATGGAACCCTAAAAATAAACTAGCTTTTTTTGTTTGTGAACTTAACATAACTATTGAACTTTTATGTATATTCTCTTCCGAACAAATCAGTTTATAGTTTAGTTGCTGCTGAAACTATTGAAAAAAATAGTGTTGAAGTTGCTTCTGTATACTTCCTGACAAAAAATACATTAATGTCAGTTGTTTTCTGTGTGTTTTTGGTTTGCAATTGTTGTTATCCACTTAAATGATTTAAAGTTGTATCAGTTTATAATGTTAGTTGCTGTGCCAAACATACATAAAATATTCAGTTGTTTTTGATATAAAGATGAAAATAAGGAATTTTGCTTAGTAGCCACTGGTGGGTTGATTTTTTTTTTAGTAGCCAGTTACTGGCTAGTGAGAATAATTTCTTCATTTACCTGTAAATACATTTATGTCACTGAATATTTAATTAAAAAATATGAATTTAGAGTAAATAAGCAATTTATGTACTTATAATAAAAATATTTTAATTAGCTTTTTTTGTGATCTTTTGACAAAATTCACATTTTTTTTCGCGATCTTTTGACACAATTTGTGTTTTTTTTCATGATCTTTTGACAGAATTCATGTTTTTTTGCAAAATTTTGACGAAATTAGCATTTTTTTGTGCGATCTTTTGACGAAATTTGCTTTTTTAAGCAATCCTTAGACAAAATTAGGATTTTTCTGCGATCTTTTGACAAAATTCTCATTTTTTTCCCCCATGATTCTTTGACTAAATTCACGTTTTTTTTTTTTTTTTTTTTTGACTCTTTGATGAAATTTGCGTTATTTTTCTGCAATCTATTGACTATATTTGCATTTTTTAGCGATTCTTTGACAAAATTTGCATTTCTTTTGCGATCCTTTGACGAAATGTGTGTTTCTTTCGCGATCCTTTGATGAAATGTGCATTTCTTTCTCAATCTTTTGACAAAATTCGCGATTCTTTGATGAAATCCCTTTTGAAAAATCCTGCATTTGGCCAGTTCTTTCCATATTTTTAATCGCCAGTTTTTCATGTTTAATAGCCGTGTGGCGACTGGTAAGTGCTTATTTTCATCTTTATTTTGATAGTAAGCTATTTTCTTGCCAGAGCAGAGCCATTCTCTCAGAAAAGTTAACTTGATAATTTAATATATCTTTTAAAAAAATAATGTATATTATGTTTACTTCTGCATGATATATTATTTTAATTTTGATCCAAATGCAAATGTTCCCTAACCTGTCTAAAATCTAAATCTGGTGAAGCTTGTATGCTTCTTTAAAAGCGATCTACATTGTCTTTATATGTTTGAAACTACAAAAATTATTTTGTTCTGTGTGCACACACACAAACAAACCTACTCATGGCTATAAATACAATTTTTAATGCTGTTTTAGTTTGTATGTTTGCTGTTTAGTTTTTATTAAATATATATAAACTGTGTTTCATAGGTTTTTTGCATCGATATGTCTTCAGATATGGAAAATGTTCCTTATGTAATTACTGATGAGTAAGTTTGTTTTTTAAAAGATTTCATTACATTTTCTAAATTAATATTATTTAACAAAGCACAATAATACTCTTAAGAATGCAAACTCAAATTCTCTCTCTTCAAAAATTGGAAGTAATTCTGTCAAAGAAAGCTAACAACTGGGATTGATATTTTCAAATATAGCAGGGCTTGAATTTCAGGGTGGGATGGCAGGATTCGTGCCTAAAATTTTGAAATCCCGCTCAAAAGAATATCATAGGCAGGAATCTCCCGCCCAAAAATTTTAACTCTTTTCTGGAGAATTTTGCTTTTTCAAATGATGACCAAGTCCCTCGACTGATTGATGAATTACGTTACATTTTTCTGTGACAGATCAAAGAATTTTGTGGGGGGGTTTCCTGTAATCACTGAAATTCATGATTTTTTTCTGCAACCGATCGCTGCATTTCACGATTTTTTGGTTTCTTTTTGCGACAGATAGACGAAATTCATTATTTTTATCCCTGTGTCTGACAAAATAATTATGCAATTTTTCTCTGCAATCATTTGATGAATTTTGTGATATTTTCCCAGAACCAATTGGCGAAATTTGCGATATTTATCTTTGACAGATCGACAAAATTCATGATTTTTTATCAGCGACCAATCGACGAGTTTCACAATTTTTTTCTGCAACAGATTTAGGAATTTCGAGGGGTTTTTTTTCGTGATCAATTACCAAATTTCGCGATTTCTTCTTGTAACACATTGGCAAAATTCACTATATTTTCCTTCTGTTTGGCTGAAATATCTCAAAATTTATCTCTACAGCCCACTGACGAATTTTGCAATATTTTCCCATGACCGTTTGATAAATTTCACAATATTGTCCCATGAACATTTGATGGATTTTGAGATAAATTCCAACAACCGATTCATGAATTTCACAATATTTTCTTATGACCGATTGGCGAACTAAGCCATGTTTTATGTTTTGAGCAACAAATTTTGCAATTTTTATCATTTTTTAGTTTAAGAAAGATGAAATTCCTGATTTGTTTCCCTCAACTGATCAGTGAACAATTTTTTCCTACAACTGGTGGACCTGTTTCCCAATTTTTTCCCATCATTGAAAAAGAAAAGGAATCGAAAGGGTGCATCAAAAAGGGCAGTAAGAGACACCAAGTGCCGAATTGGCCTACAGTCAGCATTAAACAAAAATGAGATTAGAAGAACTGTCAAAATCTTGTGGTGCACATGACAGGGTTCATACTCATCAGGGAATTATGGAATTCAGGGGAAACTCAGGGGATAAATTTTGGGTTGTAAAAATCAGGGGATTATGCAAAAAATTCCCCAAACCTGGGAAACCCTGGCAAAACGACTGGCTACTCTGGAAAATTGAAGGCAATTGCTACTGTCCGCGTGCTTTATGATATCACAATCGTCGACATCCATTCAGTCACTATTCATGCCGTCTAACATTGTGAGGTTTGACAACAGTTCAAAAGGAACTTAAGAAAAATAACATAGGGGAGTGTGGTAATGAATGGGCCATTAACAAAATATGAAAAGGTATTTGCATAAAATTATTTTAGATGCCGCCAATAGATGGAACTATTTGTTCTACCAAACTCATCAAATTTTCCATTGTTTCGTAGAAGCCATTATCCCACTAGAGTAGGATGGTCCAGAATATGATTGAAAAGTAAATTTTTTCCCTTTTCAGTAAAATAAATAAGCGAAAAAATATCTATTATTTCATTGCAGATTTGTGTATTAACAAGTCTTTGCATATCTGTAAACTAATTTTAGGATGTATTTAGATGTTATTTGAATTTAATGTACTAAAAAAACCTGAATATATTCCAGAAGTATAGGTGGGGCTGAATGGGCCACTATATCATGGTCATGAATGGGCCACTATATCTTGGTGATGAAAATATGGTTTTTCTTTTTTTTTCTGATTTTCTCTTTAATATGAAACATAACTGGCTGTCATGGATTTAGATTAAATTGCTGCCTAGTTAGAATAGGTTTATAGTGATGTCTAAAAAATAATTTGCACATTTTCACCCAAAGAAATATTAGTTATTTATTAGAAACACAAGTTAAATTGTATAAATGATTAAGGTCCAGTTGTTGATCACACCTACCAGTATTTCCCCATTTGATAAAAAACTAGAATAATTGTTTATATTCTGAATCTGATGGGTAGAATAAATAATACCAGAAATTTACACTAAATAAATAGTCAATTAATAGGCAGTTCAACCGTGTTACAACCCCCGGTAGCAGAAAGTTCGAGACGGGAGACGGGCGTCGCAGATTTTCTTTTCTCGCTTGCAGATTATTTTTCTATTGAACCTTTATTTAGCTTGATATTATGTTTAGCTCTTTATTACTTAATACAAAAACTTAACTTTATTATTAGTAAAATTAATAAAATGCATAATAACAAAGGTAAGTGATTGTTTGATTAATTAGTGCTTCAGTTCTAAAATATTTTACCTGCAGATTATTTTCTGCCCCTGAAGTATCTGTTGCAGACACTTGGAGAATTTTTTGCTACTGGGTTACAACCATGTCCTTTAACATTAATTTTGGAAAATATAAATTTCGTTAAATCATAATGTGCATTACCTATTATTTTTATGCATATTTTATGTTGTTTCTTATAATCTCATTATTTTGTCATTTTTCTGCTACAATTATGTGATTTAATAATATCACTTTTGATGTTTATAAATTTGGATAAGCATTGTGTATTACTTACTATTTCAGCATGCTTTTGATCATAGCATGTCATGTGCCATTTGTACAGACATATTTGGTGAATAAAAGATTAATTCCACATTTTTTTCATTGAATTCATTTAGTGGCCCATTCATTACCTTCAATGGCCCATTCAGCCCCATGGGTGGGGATGAATGGGCCAAATTTCTATATTTTTATTTTCTATTATCATTCATTATAGACATTTTCTAATCCAATTTTTATGACTTTTTTATGTAACCAAATAAGTAAAGTAACTAAAGAGCCAATTCTGAGCCAAAAAAAAAATATTAGAAAAAAATTACAAACCAAAAATTGGCCCATTCATTACCACTCTCTCCTACATTTTTAAATTGATATTGACACTTGTTGCCTTCATATTATTCATAATGCTTTTCAAAGTGATAATAAAATCAAAAAGTGGAAATTAAATTAAATTCTTGCAGCAAGCTACCAAGTTTTTAAAGATAGTGCCACAAGGCATACAGACTTCATCCCTGTTTTACATAAATTAATGTTTTTCCTTTAAAGTTCTGTTCATATTGTTTATATAGGTGATGTGTAAACTTTATTTTTGAGATTACCTTGTTTTTATTTCATTTTGAGGAAGTGGGAGTGTCATGATACTGGTTTTAAAAATGTTGTTAATTGGAAAAATTATACATCCTGAAAAATACATCAGGGGATTCTCAGGGGATTTTTTTCTTGGAAAATGAGTATGAACCCTGCATGATGAAAATTTTTTCTTGAAATCCAAGGAAATATATTTAGAAAAAGCAAACTAGTTGATCCTTGCAATTCATGGAAATTTGTACTTAACATTTTAAAAAGTCATGCTACATTTCTCGTATAATAGAAGAAATGAATCGATGGTTTCCCTTTCAAATTTTGGACGTGGATTTAAATGCACTAGAACTGCGATGAGGGCTCATTTTGACCCATACCAAACATACAAAAGTACTTTAAATAAGTAAGTTAAATAGTTTTAAATAAAAATTCTGGTGTAAATTTTTTTTATAAAACTTGAACAAAATATACCGTGATTCTAGTGTTAAAATTTCTTGATCAGTTCAATCAGCGAAAATACCAGGGATTTTGTTTTGGGCTGTGTTTCATTAGAATATATATATAAAAAAAAACAATTTCGTTCAGAAATGGATATTAGTAATCCTATCACCCTAAAGAGGCATTGTTCATGATAGTGGTTAAAAATGAAGGATTAATCAGATTTTGCAAAGTTTTCTGAATATTTTTTCATTGAACTACCATAAATTTTCGATATTTTCAAAAGTTTTTCTTGCATTGCCTGTCACAAGTGTAAGTTGTGAAAGAAGCATTAGCACCCAAAATTTGAATAAACTCTAAATACAGAAATCCATTTAACAACTCAATTGTTAAGGGTCCGTAACATTTGGAGAAAGTAGAAAAATAGACATTGTATAATATATAAACCTTGACTTTCTACCTTTTTAAAAATAAAGATTAAACATTTTACACAATTATTTTGAGCTGTCGATTAAATTTTTTTAATGATATTGTGTCTTGTAAGTATTAATGTAATCCTTTAAATAGCATGTAAAATAATAGTGGAGTTTAAAGATATTTTCTTCTCTCCCCTCCTCCCCCTCCCAAACAGTTTAACTCCCCTCCTAGGAAAAATTGAATTTCAAGCCCTGTATACTCTGTATGAAATTTGCAGAAATATTTATCTTTGTGTGTGTATGGTCTCAGATCTCCTCTTTAAGGCTGTTCTCAAATCCAAAGGAACTACTTTCCGACACATATCTGAATTTATTTTTGTTTAGAAATGCATGAAATTGGCAGGTGTTCTTATTCAGAAACTATGTAATCGAATGGTGTTTCCCATTTTTTGGTTAAAGCAGATCTTTCAGAAAACAAAGTACTGGACCTATTATACAGAATCCTCGGGACCGAAGGCTTTCCGGATTTCGGGTCCTCTCAAAGTTTGCATTTTTTTCGCGATTCTTTGACGAAATTTGCATTTTTTTCGTGATCCTTTGTCAAAATTTGCATTTTTTCCGCAATTCTTTGACAAAATTTGTTTTTTTTCTACTATTCTTTGACAAAATTCGCATTTTTTCTGCAATTCTTTGACAAAATTTGTTTCTTTGACGAAATTTCGTATTTTTCATGATTCCTTGACGAAATCTTCCTTGACAGTATCTTGAAGAAATTTGCTTTTTTTTTGTGATCCTTTGGCGAAATTCATGTTTTTTCTGCGATTCTTTGATGAAATTAGCATTTTTCTGTGATTCTTTGACAAAATTTGCTTTTTTTTCTACGATCCTTTGACAAAATTTGCAGGGTTTTTTTTCGCGATCCTTTGACCAAATTCGTGTTTTTTCCGCAATTCTTTGACGAAATTTGCATTTTTTTCTATTCTCCTTTGACGAAATTTTATATTTTTCATGATCCTTTGATGAAATTTTTCTTTTTTCACAGTATTTTGAAGAAATTTGCTTTTTTTTCGTGGTTCTTTGATGAAATTAGCATTTTTCGTGCTCCTTTGACGAAATTAGCGTTTTTTCTACAATCCTTTGACAAAATTTGCAGGGTTTTTTTTTTTCGTGATCCCGTGACGAAATTTGCATTTTTTCAGAATCCTTGGAAGAAATTTGCTTTTTCTTTGCGATCCTTTGATGAAATTCGTGATTTTTTCTGCGATTCTTTAACAAAATTAGTGTTTTTTTCTGCGATTCTTTGACGGAATTAGCTGTTTTTTACAGTCTTTTGATGAAATTTGCATTTTTTCCCGATCCTTTAACAAACTTCATGTTGTTTCTGCAATACTTTGATGAAATTGGTGATTGTTCCTGCAAATGATATACGCAATTGAATTTTTTTCGGTGACCATCTGTCAAAATTTGCGATATTTTTTCTGTCCAAATTTTTCGAATGAAGACCAATTTTTTTAAATTTTCAAAACTGAATGCCTTAAATTTTGTGAAATATCAGAACATAATCACCTCTGATGAAATATCTGAGGATTTTTTTTTTCTTCTGACGAATCATAATATAAATTAATTTTACACTAAAATTTGAAAGAAAAATTATTTTTCTCTAATCTCAGGGGAGGGGGGGGGGGGACCGTGTTCTCCAGCCAATGAAGTAACATAGTTTAGTGGTTACACATTGAAACACAATGGGCTGAAAAATTTAGGAATCTGTAAAATTTTAAGAAATTGTAAAATTTTAGTAAAAATTTACAAATTTCGAAAATTTTTGAATAAATCTTTTTCCTGGATTTTGGAATTCTGGATAAAGGGTCCTATACTGTGCTGTCAAAGTTGGTGTTTTGAACTGAATTTCTGGATGCAACAATGCAGGAAAGGAGAAAAACCTGTCCTCACATGACATCAGTTGCTTATAACTTAACAAGTACCATAATTTCCAACCTATAATCTGCACTTCAAACAATCATGTTTTGATCCAGAAATTTTATTTAGAAATTGAAGTTAAATATTTACTGTCAATTTAATAAGTTACATTTTATGAAATAAGATTTCTGGGTCTGAACATAATTGTTTGCTCCGTAGATTATAGGCCAAAAATTATAGTAACTCATTTATGAAGGAATAGAAAACACCATTTGATTTCAAATCAATTCAAAAGTCAGGCCTGCAAGTGCCATGCTTTTGCATTTAAAAATGAGTCCATAAATGTGTCAGAAAGCTTCAGATTATTGAACGGGGAAAAATGTTTTTGAGAACCATTGTAATTTTTCAGTGAGCTCACTGAAGTTTTGATACTTGTTATGCTATTACAAATGCAAGATTTTTGATATGAGTAATAAGCAAAGTTAAAATGAAAACAGCATGTGTAGTGTTTTTTCTTTAGGCTTTATTAAAAAACTCATGTTAAAAGAGCAAATTATAAATATAAATTTTTTAGTGCCGTTAGTGAGAAAAAGTTTTAAAAAAATTGCATTTGTCAAATTTGTGACATTGCCTTTCCTAGAAGGTTAAAAAAAAAAAAAAAAAAAGAGTAAATGAAAAACAACTAAAAGTTTTAGGGAAAAAAAAAGTATATATTTATTTATTGCTTGATTTTAGGATAAGTTTCAGACTGCTAATTTTTATTTTATTTTACATTTTAGAAGTTTTTAAAGGAATTTATACTGTTCTTATTTTGTAACAGTATAAATACAGAACAGTATTTATACTGTATATTGGTGAGATTGATTGATTTAGATTTTGAAAAATGATTGCTTACATATTATCCTGATGATATTTTTCTTAATTAAGAGATTTGTGTGTCTTTTAGTATATTATACAGTAGACTCCCTCAAATCTGCAACCCTAAAATCCACAAACGCCTAAAATCTGCACATCATCACAGATGTAAACAATGAAACTTTCAGTTCAGATGTAAGGAAAAAATTACAGAATTTTTTAGTTTTATATCATTCTGTATGTTATATGTAATTTTCGATAATATGACTGAACTCATGGTTTTTCCATGTAGGAAGTATAAATTTATTAGTGAAAAAAATCAAGATATTGCTAATATCACTGGTTATCACAATCTTTTACTAAATATATTTATTATTAATCCAGCTTTTTTGGTTATTAAAAGACTGGCTAAACCTGAAAAAAAACTTCCTTACTTTATGATTTTTATGTGAATTAATAGGGTATCTTTATGAGGAAAGCTTCATTGAATAATTCAAGAAAAATGTATCTCATCTTTACTATGCATATTTAATTATACATTACTAGCAGCCTTTGCCGCTACGCTGGTCGGTTTCTTTAAACGAAATGTATCGTTGTATTTGATCTTGGGTTTTTTATAGCAATATATATATATTTATCTGCAATGTTCTTCCGCATTGCTGAAAACAATATGAACGCCATTACGGTTTTATATCTTCTAATGTCTCAGATAAAATTTGAACTATTAAGAAGCTAATCTTTTAGTTGATTATTTAATATTGAATATGGAAAAGAACGGAAGAACAATATGTAGCATATTAAAATCATCCCTGAAAATTTTAAAATGAAAATCTCATCAAAATCCGTTCAGTAGAACCTTCTAATGAGACCAATTTTTTTTTATAATCGTGTTCACTAGATTATAGAACATTCACCTATAATTCTATAGCAAAGCAATGTGGAACAATATGTGTTATGTTCTAAAACCTTTCCTGAAAAGTTATCTAACAACCAGTGCTAATTCCATCGAACTTAACTCAGTAGAACCTTTTAAAAAGGCTAATCTTTCCAAATAGGCTCCACTGATTAAAGAACTTTCGCATATAATTCTATAACTAAGTAACGTAGAATGATATGTGTTGTATACGAATAATTTCTTGAAAGCTTATCTAACAATGCAAGTCTTCTCAAAATCCATTCAAAAGAACTCAAGTTATAAGTGGTCAGACCAAAATTGCTCTTTGTGTTTTATATGTGGAGTAGATAGTTAAATATATATCTTCCATAATCGTGTTAGTGTGATTGTAGAACTTTCAGGAATGTAGCGTAGGCTATATGCCATAGACCTTGATTTTTTTAGAAACTCTACACACCCTCCATAGCTATAACACATATACTCTCTAGTATATACCCTCTGCTTGTAGATTTTTACCTACTTTTTTTACAACTACACCACTGAGAACTTTCCTCATAGCTCCATAACTAAAAATGTAGAATGATATGTTAAATATTAAAACAATCCCTGAAATATTACCTAGTTGTGCAACTGCAATTAAAATACGTTCAGTAGAACTTTAAATAAAAGGTAATTTTTCGCAATTGGTTCACCTAGTTTAGGAACTGTCTCTTGTAATGTGATTTTCTGCAATCTGATTTGTTGTCAAGTTTGTGCTTCAGAAAAAACAATAACCCAGAAGAAAACTTTGCTACAGAGAAGTACCAACCATCCACAAAAAAATATTTAACTAACAGTGGTAAATCTCATCAAAATACATCCAGCAAAACTCAAATTTTAAATGGGTGGAAGAAAAGGCAAATTTGGTTTTTATATAATTACAGTAGATGTATCTTTAATAATTGCATTCACCTTTCTCTATAACTTTTGGAATAGCTCTGTAACTAAATGAAATATTATATACTAAAACCATTCCTGAAAAGTTATGTAACAGTGCCACTTGGATCAAAATCTGTTCAATAGAATTTTTTTTGAAGGCTAACCTTTAATAATAAGGTTCACTTAATTCTTTAACTTTTTTCCTTTATCTCTATAACTAAGCAACGTAGAAAACTGTGTATACACAAAACCCGTTCCAAAAACATTACCTAACTAATAATGACATATCTTACTAAAATCCTAACAATCGGAATGAAATGCAAAATTCCATTTTAAATATGTAGTAGATGATGATGATATGATTTTCTGTAATAGAATTCATCGTGAAGTTTTCGCTTCATACGTAAACTGTGCTTTCAACATTATAGCTAATATACCGATTGGCGAGTTCTCTGATTATGGAAGATTGACCAGGAATTCCATGAACAACTACCTAAAGAAAGGTGAATATATGGCTTTTGTGATACTTTTATGTTAGCCAGTTGCAAGTAATAAATCAACAGAGATTGTTTCCATACCTTATTCTTATTTTATTATTTTCATTCAAAATATAAACGTTTCACTCGTTTCATTTAAAATGTATGCCTTACGCTAATTTCATTGAAAACCTGAAAAGTAAAATAATAATAGGAAATAAAGCCACAACTTAAAACAAAGAATTGATTTTAATTTACATACGCAAAATGTAACTACTGCTGTTGGCAATTTTTTAAATGCTAATGGCGTGATTTGAACATGGCTGACACAAATGTAACCATTTTTTCTTCTTAACCAGGAGCAAATGATAAATGGCAATGCATTATTTCAGTTCTAATTTCTTCCTTTGGAAAAAGTGGTATTTACGCATTATCTGGACCATGAGATAGATTGCCAAAAATTGTTGACAATTGCCAATCTTGTTTATCGTTTGCCAATTACATTCAAAACAGTAATTTAACATAAATACATAACCTTTTTAAAAATGGCAAATTGTTTAACAAACTCATATAGCCATTTTAATTCTTTAACCAAAATAATTAACAAAAAGATTTAATTTGAATTTCTTCCATTGCTACAGTAACGGATGTACAATATGGATGAATATGGATAAATTATTGCTAGTAATATTAGATATTTCAAGGTTTTGGCACCAAAGACATCGCCAAATTAGAAAAATATTAAATATTTCATGAACTATTAGACTTAAAAGAATTTAGTTAGTACCATTCAATTCAGCATATAAAAATACACTAAAATATGTTATCAGTTGAAAAATAACTATAAAATCCGATTTTAAAGGAATTTTTTAAAAGTTCGTTCTCTATTTTACCCCCCTTCCTTATGGGTGGAATTTTAGGAAATCCTTTCTTAACGGTACTCTATATCATAAGAAGTATTTGTACCCCAATTTTCAAAATTTTAGGTTCAGTAGTTTGGGCTACTGCACATTGATTAATAAAAAATCCAGACTTTCTTTTAGATATATACAGTAAACTCTGTGTAAGATGGAAATCTGTCTAACTCAGAAAGATTTTCAAGTCCCTGCGAATCCATAGACATAGAGTAAAATTTGCCTAAGGCGGAATATTGTCTATTGCGGAAAATTTTCTCGGTCCCGATCGATTCCGCCTTAGACAGAGTTTACTGTATATATAGATTAATTATTTATTTGATCTTTATTTTTAATAATTTAATCATTTTTTAAATTATGTTACTTTTTATTATTTTAGTTTATTACTTAATTATTTTGATATTTTAGAATATTGCAAGCATTCATTATAATTTCAATTGTATTAATACCTTAAAATTACTGTTTAAAGAAAGTAAACAAAGCAATGACCAGAAATCTGCAAAATTCTAAAATCCGCACAACCTCTGGTCCCAAGCTGTGCGGATTTGAGGAAGTCTACTGTATTCTTTCAATTGCAAATATTATGCTGTGTCTTGAATTACAGTATGTGCCAAAATATACATTTACTGAAATTTGCATATATGTTGAATGTCCATAGTAAAGGGCAAAACTGGGAAAGTTCATTAGTGGCCAGTAGTAGCAATTTTAAAAGTGACTACTTTTTTTAAACTAGTACCCACTTTTTTATTTAAAAGTGCTAAACAAAAACGTTTGTTAAAATTTCTATTAATGTTATTCTAAGATTAAATACCCTTAATAAATATGTTAAAATATTAACATAACCATAAAAAATGGAATGCAAGAAAAAATTATTCTCTCCTTGTAGGAAAGGTGGCTGCTTGCAAACAATTTTTAATTAGCCACTTTTTTTTGTTTATTGGCCGCATGGCCAATTCTTGCACTAATTTTGCCTTTTAGCACATAGATTCCAACATCTGTGGAAATGTTGAATAAAAATACTGTAGTTAGGTAATAGCTCAGTTTTCATTGATTTCTATGCGATTGTTATTATGTACAAAGTAACTGTTTTCTGTTCAGTATTAATAAAGAGTATGTTTGTCCCAAGAAAATATTCTCTGCTCAAGTGTGGACTGAGACATTTTGTTTCCTTCAAATGTGGTCCAAGCAAGCTGAAAGGTTGGACACCCATACTTTACAGGGAAGTGCCTTATATTGACACATTACATTATGCAGATTATGGTAAATAAAGACACTAATAATGTGTATGTTAATTTCTTTCAGAATATGACATTAAAGTTATAATGTTCTCAGGCCTTAATTTGCACCAAAGCCCAGCTCCAGTACTTCTCTGTTTTCAGTAAATATTTAAATATTGGTCAGAATTCACTGGAGCTCATAAATACAGGGCTCGGGAGCCCAGTGCAATAGCATTTCCGAAAAACCGAAGCCTAAATTACCCTTTCTTTTCCCTCCCATCTCCAAGTGTTTGCATTTCTTTTAAATCAAAACACTTATGTGTGACGTAATGTGTTGCACACATAGGAGATGGAGATAAAACGGACTCTATTTTTATATCAGTTTTTGGGCTTGGATTGACTCGAGATCAATCTAGCTCTTATATTCGAAGTTTTATTTATTCATGCATAGAAAAACAATTCCTCCTTTAAAATTATGTATTATATTCTATTTCAAATCATTTTAAGGCTATTTTGATCAGATTGAAGGGAAAACAGAAATCATGTTTTTCTATTCTAGTGATATTTGCAAATTTATGTCGGCGACACATTGATATGGCATCACTCAAGAGACTGAACAATGAATTTGCTTTCAATTCGATTTCCTTTTATGACAGTAGGATTATTTTTAATTGGTTGTTTTTATTATTATTATTATTATTATTATTATTTAGATATCTAACCTGAAAAGAATATTTTCTGTTTTTACCCAACGAGCATCAGCTTTTTTGTTTGTTTGAGGTTTTTTGGCTCCTATTGCGTACGAGTATAAAAATCATGTTAATGATTTTTACTATTTATTTTGCATCATGAACGCTGCCCATGCTAAAACTCTGCTCTACACATTTACGAAATCACTTTCATTTGCAAGTAGTATAATTGCCATGTATTGTTATTCTGATAGAAAGCAATCGAGCATTTTCTATAAAAGTATCAAATCTTTCTGATAATGGTGTCAAATTTTTAATTTAATCTGATTTTTAGGGATTCACCACAAAAGATTGTTATGCAGAAGTAATTGATTATAGTTTAAGATATGCACCTTTTATAGGAAATTGAAAAACATTGTTCCATTCTTCAGCATATAAATATTAATTTCTTTAAATTTCATTCATTTTTTCATAAAAATGAATAGCTGCGAACTATCCCTTTTTTGTGTTAATACTATTTCCGAATCATAATCCTTACCATATTTAATCGTAGAATTTAAAAAAAAAAAAAATCGCAATTAACATTATAATTAGGCAATTGTTACTATTTGGAAGGAGTGATAACTAGAAAGTGGAATACTTGACAGCTAAAGTATATGCTGATAGATATATTAGGTTGAGCAAAAAGTTCTGGGAAATTTTTTATCTAATAGTTACCAGAATTTGTATCGTATATAGGAGTACTTGTGGTATATTTATAGGAGTTCAGGAACTTTGGCTCCAAAATGCCTATTGAACAGTATGATTTGCGTGTGTTGACCCGACATTATTAGAGAAAAGGCCTAACGATTCTGAAAGCCATCGATGAGATTAATGAGGATGAAGGTGCTGGTAACGGCAACAAACTTAGCCAGCAAATCCAGAACCTGGCAGAACGGTGGCAGAAAGTCATGGGCTATGGTGGTCTCTACTTTAAAGAATAGTCCTTGTTGCTTTTGTTATTAATTTGTGCATAACAACGCAACTTTCATAAATTTCCCACAACTTTTTGCTCAACCTAGTATTTAAAATTAAAATTTTTCTAAAGAAAAAATATGCTTTAAATTTTGAAAATAATGTACAAAATATAAATATGCAGATTGGAGTGACAGGGTGGAGGGGGAACAGTACAGTTGTTTGTACCGGTACCGTGGATTATTAGGACTCCTGTACTTTTTTTTGTTAGAAATTAAGCCCTGAATGTTCTTGCTTTACTTCAATACTGTATATTTTAGGACATACTGTTATTTTGAGCTTTTCATTGTGTTTAAAATTTTCAATTATACATTTGCCCTACTTTTGTAGATTTAGAAGATTAGAAAAATATTACCCCCGCTGCTTTAGACCTGCTGCTCAGAGAGATTTAATGTTTTCCTCACTAATGTTAAACCTATGTTAGTGAAATGCATTCATGTTTTTAAAATATCTCTTCAGGAAATTGATATATTTAACTCTTTTTACTGCATACTGTTTAAAATCTTAGTGAAACCGAATAAGATTTTAACACTTCAAATGAAATTATGCATATATTTAAAAAAATATTTTGACTTACTAAAAAAGAAGAATCCTTAAGAGAAAATAAGTTAAAAATATTTCCTGATTAGATGTTTTAAATATATGAATGCATTTCACTGTCATAAGTTTAACATTAGCAAGTGCAATTTGGGATCGCACTGACCAACAGCCTTTAACTGGACTGGGTCTTTAATAATATTCAAAAAATCAATTTTTCAGTTATTAGTTTAAAAATTAGAGCAATTTCTGGTGTTCTAATAATATAATAATACATAGTCATTTTTTTCCTGATTTATGAATAGGGTCCTGGAATGTTTTAAATATGAATATAAATAAGAAATATTTAGTTGAAAGTGTTTTTCAATTTTTCTCAAAATGAGTTCTTTTTTTATGTTTAGCTCAGTCGACTAAAAAAAGGAGAATACATTTTGATCTTTAAATCGTTGTAGAAAAAAAGATTGACTGAAAATTATATGTTTTTTCCATTTATATTTGAAAAAATAAGCTTAGGGTCATCTTCATACTGAAATTGTACCAAATTCTGAAATTTTCAATATGAACACTAAATTTTTACATCATATTTGCCTTTTTCAGTAAATGTTACCTTTGGAGGTACCAAACAAGAATTTATTCCTTAAAGTAGTTTAGGGATTATGAATATATAAAATTTGGAATTCCTAATGTTATAAATTGATTTGTAAGTAGGGGAAAAAGGACAGTTCAGCGTCAGCAGGCGGTGGCGGTGGGTGGATGTGGGTGGAATCCACCTTGTGGATGGAGGAGGAGGGTGGAATCCACCTGTTGGGAGACTTATCCTATAGTAGGAGGGGTTAAATGTTGGAGAGGGCTTAATTTTTGAGGGGGCTTAATTTTTGAGAGGGGCTTATTTTTTTTTTTTTTTTGAATTGATTTAGTATTAGAATGGAAATATCATACTATAACATAGGTCTTTTCGAGAGGAAGTATGAAGACACTAAATTTTTCGATGGGCTTAATTTTTGAGGGGGGCTTATTTTTAGGGGGGCTTAATTTTTTTTTCTTCAAATTGACATAGAGTAGAAATGGAAATGTCATACTATAACATAGAGATGTAGGTATTTTCGAAAGAGAGTTTGAGGAGCCTAAATTTTTTAGAGGGGCTTATTTTTTTTTAGGGGGGCTTAATTTTTAAGGGTGATTTTTTTTTTTTTTTTTTTTTTTTACCTGAATTGTCTTAGAATTTGAATGAAGATAAAAATGTCATATGTTTTCTGAAAAAAATTTTTGATGCTGCCATCTGTATGCGGTAGTGCGAATTTATTATTGAAAATAGTATTTTATTTTTGAAAAGTTTTGAGGAAGGTTTGAACCTGCAAAATAGTCTCTTGGCTTGATGATATGTTGAAGACTTAACTAATCGAGCCAAGAAACTATGTCTATATGTTTAGATTTTAGATGTTTCAAAACAAAAAATTGTATTCCCCCTTCTGTATGCGCAAAGAGAGGTTGGTTTCTTAAGATAACTCATTAATACCTATTTTAACTGCTCACTCTGCGAATTTTTTTTAATGTGTATGATTTTTAGTTTAACTGATTTTATCGATTTTGTGAATGAGAGTTTGATTATTTTACGCACAAATGTATGATCATTTTAGAAAGCCGTGGTTTCGAACCTGCGAACTCCCATTCAAATTTCATTTTTTGTAACTGATAAGCTATCCACTATTCAAACCGCGCCCGACAATTACTGAATTACTTTTGAACACTATATATTTTTAAAAAATACCTACCTCTTCCTCTTTCTTATACTAGGGAAGTTAATATAATTTATGTTTAAATTGAAGAAATAATTAATTTTTTATATTTCTTTAATAAGGCAAGTCATTTTTTTGATCGATTAGAAGGCTACCAAACGATTTGAATTAAACATTGTTTTTAGCAGTATTAATCCTCTTACCTAATTTTAAAATTATACTTTTTCTTGTGAACCATATCCTATTCATTTAATCGTCTGAAATTCATTTCCTAAACCCTCTTATCAACGTTACTCACTATCTATCACAAACATCCGATAAGTCTAATCAGCTTTTTTCAACAGAAAATAGCTAATATGTAAATATTGATAACTATTGAAGATATTATTTCACTTGTTTCCAGATTTTAAATGAAAGTTTGAACAGATTTTCTATTTATCGATTATTATAAATTGAATCAACTCATAGTTTGTTATTGCAATAGATAATTATTTGATGATTCTACACTAGTTCTAATGAATTTTAAAACTACTGCCCCACTTCAACTCATTCTTTTATACAGTTTAATAAATTTAGTTTGAATTAATCCATTGGTTTGTCATATATTTCACTGAAACAATAAAATTAATGTGTAAAACCTTAGAATGACGAATTCAAAAACGTAACGTGATGAATCATATACTTTTTAAACATTACATAAAAACCTTTGGATTGATTCACTTCCTGTGAACTTCCTACACATACTTTTTTATGCCACGTGTTTTTCTGAAATTTTTGCACCAATCATATTACATGATTTGCACTATCGTAATAATTTTTTAACATGCGCCCCCTATGATTTTATATAAAATTGAATGAAACGAGACTTTTTCATTAGTGTTTGCTATTTTTTGAGTGAGTGAAGACGCTTTTTTCACTTAAGATAATATGGCTAGTTTTCAAGATGGACATTCTACTATGTTAAGTGATGATGTATCAAGTTTGAATAATCAATATTTTTCATCAAGATTAAATGATCAAGACATGGGATTAATAGTACAACCTAAAGTAGAACCCGTTTCAGATGATGAAGCGGAATCCTCCTCATCAGAACTAAAGAAACAGAAGCCACCTTTTTTGTGTACTGTTTGCAGCAAATCTTTTTCACGAAAAGGCAATTTAAAACAACATTTGATGATTCATTCAGAAGAAAGACCATTTATATGCGACATCTGCCAAAAAGCATTCTCTAGAAAGGCTATTCTGAATCGTCATAAACTATCCCATTTAAAGATTCCTTCCCAACATAAATGTGAATCGTGCGGTGAAGCGTACTCAAGAAAGTATGACTTATTAAAACACATGAAGATCCACAAGTCCTCCAAAAACGATAAATGTATTCAGCGTAGTGAAATATTCAATCCCAACTCCGATTTTTTATATCATTTGAAAACTTCACAGAGAGTTAGATGCAAAATTGATAATTCATCCTCTTTAAAAGATATGTTTTTTGAGAAGGTTAAGCGTTTTAAAAGGCAAAATGCGTTAAACATATTTACTAAAACTGTAATCAACTCTAACGAGGAGAATGCTACAGACTTTAACACATTTTTTAATAGTATTCATTCGGATGTTTTAAACGAATTAAACTACCAGATTCAAGTTAAAAGATCGATGAAATGGTATGCAAGTGTACAAGTTGTTGTATATCGTGTAACACAGGAGGGTGTCTTAGAGATTGCCACACCCTATTTCCTTTCAAAAACTATACTTGAATTAACGAAACAAAACTTATCTGAACATTTTGAGGATACCTTTGCAAAAATTATTAAGTCCTATGAGAAGTCCACCAGACGTGGTTTTAATTGGACATTAGATAAAATATTGAATTTAGAACTATCTACCTTTAAAATATAACATGATTTGAAATGTTTATACCTTTTTGAAATATGTGTACTCATGTTCTCACTATTGTAACTATTGAAAATGACGAATAAATAATGTGTAAATGAAAAAGCTGTTGTCTGTTTATTTTTGTTAGAACAACCTATTTTTTTTTTCAATTTCTTATCAAATGAATAATGAGTTAACTATCTTTTACTAATTTCATATTGAAAGTCTGAAATTATCCATTGAAATAGTTATTTTGCAATATTTCTAATTTATCATAATTATTTTTAAAGTTTAATATATCACTCGTTGTTTGTATAAACAACTGTTATTGCTCAATAATAATAATAATAATATCATTTATTACCATACAATTCTTTAAAAAAAAGCATAGAGCCATTAACATAATACATATCATTAACCACTTTTTTAAAAACTGTTACCTTGTGTTGCCATTGAATTCTTCAAAACAAAAAAGAATAAAACTAAAATCATTATCATTAAATATCATACACCACTTATATAAAAATTGTTACTTTGTGTTGCCATACAATTCTTCAAAAAAAGAATAAAACTAAAACTATTAACATTAAATATCATATACTGTAAATATAAAAATTGTTACCTTGTGTTGCCATACTATTCTTCAAAAAAGGATAAAACCATTGACATAATATATTATTCACCACTTAAATAAACTGTTTATATATATATTTTTAGACTTAAACTAAAATTAATGACATTACTAATTCTTTTAAGTGTTTATCTGTAACCGACACTGATTTTTAACGTATATTAAGGGATGTGCTGTTTCTAAACATTCAGTTTCCAACTGATTTTTGTTCTAACTTCATCTAATGCTACCTTTATTTTTTGAAAATGGGTTCTGTAGTAAATATGTTAAAAAGATCTTCCGACAAAGTGGCTTCTTCTTCAAAGTATCAACGTTTAGAAGAACCTAATGATCCCACTTCTGCGAGTGAATTAAATATACCAAGATTGGAAATTCCTAATTTATTAAACACTGACTGTGGAACAATATCACGTGATTTATCCACTACTGATTACTCACCGAATGTGAAATCTGAAATCGATATGAATTTTTTTATCCCAAACTTTGATGATGATACTACATCTTTCAAGAATTCATGCCAAGAATCAATTTCTGTCGAGGACTATTTGAATATATTTTTCAAAGACATGAATTTTGAATCCGCTTTAACATCGAGCCCAGCTAGTAACATAATTTCCCAAGACGAATCCTTTCAAGAACGTACTATTGACCAAGAGGTTTCTGATTCCCAACCAAGCAACCTTTCTAAAGCAAGTGATGAATTACAAAGCACAACCCCACCTACGAATGTCATTCCACAGTCTAAAACTAGCAAATCCAATCATCCTATTGTATTTCGAGAAGAACTCAGTGACTGTATCTTTTTAATTTTAAAGTTGCATAATAGACAATTTCATATTCATATTCGAGAATTTAAACGCAGTGGGCTTACTAGTGAAGAAATTCTAACGAAAAATGGTATTATTATGGATGTTAACAGCTGGTTCGAATTTTGCAAGAAAATTTTTTCATTTAATTTGAGATATAAAAGTTCCTCATTTGTTTCTAATAACATGATATTAGTGTTAAATTTTAATAATTCTATCATGCGAATTAAAAATTTAAAGAATTATTCTCATATTGACTTAAACGAGTATCAGTTGCTGAAATTAAAAGAAAAAATACATGATTTGAATAAGGAACTTCTTCAGCATATATATGTAAACCATATACCAAGCTTAATTAGGCAGAAATGTATCATTGGTCATATATCTACAGAAAATGAACTCATGTTGCAGTCTAAACTTATAACATGTATTGAGAATAATGTATTAACTATACTAAACCGCATTTTTGAATGTGATGGATGTATTTTTAATCAGAAATCTCAAAGCCCTCATTCCTGTTGTATACTAAATAATCGACAAAAATTTGAAAAACTAGGAGAGATGTTATTAACACTTATAGATTTAGATTTTGTTATTTCCTCATTTTTAAACAGAGTGGATTGTGTTAGTGAAAACTTTTTATCAAACATTCATGTAGAAACAATTCAAAACGAATTGTTTAAAATAATAAAATAAAATGTATTGCTATCCTTTTTAATACGTGTGTGTTTATTTTTCTAAAGTGTATGTTTATTTTGTTATGTCTTTTAGAACTTTTAATAGAGTGTTAGACTTAAATTTGCATATGTATATAACTAAAGAAATCAACAATTCTTTAGCAATTAAAAAATTAACACAAGTTTAAAATATTAAACTAATAATCTTAATAGTATAATTTCTACTTTCTAATGTATATATATATATGTGTGTGAAACTTAATTATATAAAAAAGTTTTCAATAATAATAATAAGTTTAGAAAATTAAAAAGTTTAAAAAACAAAATTAAGAAACTCTTTAAAAAAATATTTGAAAAGTTTAAAAAAATAAAGTTTTCAAAATTAAAAAATCTTTATAAAAAAATAATAATAATTTAAAAAAAAAAATTAAAAAGTTTACAAAAGTTAAAAAAAAAATATTAAAAAGTTTACAAAAGTTAAAAAAAAAAATATTAAAAAGTTTACAAAAGTTAAAAAAAAAACTTGGAAAAAAAACTCAAAAAAAAAAAATAAGTTATCAAAATTAAAAAAAAAAAAATTATAAAAACTTAATACATTAAGTTTTCAAAAGTGAGTTTACCTATTCATATATGTATACATGCATGTGACTTTCATTATGTTTCAGTTTAATACTTCTTTTTATCCTATAAAAGTGTTAGATTAATATATACTTATAAAAATATTTGTAAGTTAAATTAAAAAAAAAAGTAACTTATAAAAAAAAAAGAATGTTTACAAAATTAAAAAAAACAAAATCTTTCTAAATAAAAAGTTTTCAAAATTAAAAAAAAAACTTTTTAAATAAAAAATGTTTTCAAAATTTAAAAAAAAACTTTTTAAATAAAAAATGTTTTCAAAATTAAAAAAAAAAAAATTGTAAATAAAAAAAAGTTTTCAAAATTAAAAAAAATACTTTGTAAATAAAAAAAAATATTAAAAAGTTTACAAAAAAAAAACTTTTTTTATAAAAAATATTTTCAAAATTTAAAAAAAAAAAAAAATTGTAAGTAAAAAAAAAGTTTTCAAAATTAAAAAAAAAATAATTTGTAAATAAAAAAAAATATATTAAAAAGTTTATAAAATTTAAAAGTTAAAAAAAAAACTTTGTTAAAAGTTT
Source organism: Maratus speciosus (assembly GCA_963932465.1). Classification (NCBI taxonomy): domain Eukaryota; kingdom Metazoa; phylum Arthropoda; class Arachnida; order Araneae; family Salticidae; genus Maratus; species Maratus speciosus. Next base: position 649,794,503 of record OZ010787.1, on the reverse strand, counting down.
TCAAAATTAAGTTATCAAAATAAAAAAAAAACAATAAATTATGTTATCAAAAGTCAGTTCACCTAACTGTATATGTATCTGAATTTCATAATTAAAAATGTTATCAAAAAGTTGAATTAGATTGCAAATACAATCAATCATATATCAATCAGTCATAGCAATTAACCAATCAATGATATCAATCAATAAATCAAACCAATCAATCAATCATATTAATCAACCAAACAATAATATCAATCAATCATATCGATCAATAAATCAAACCAATCAATCATGTTAATCAACCAAACAATAATATCAATCAGTCATATCGATCAATAAATCAAACCAATCAATCATATTAATCAACCAAACAATAATATCAGTTAATCATATCGATCAATAAATCATATTAATCATATCAAGCTGTCATATCAATCATATCAATCAATCAACCAATCATTCATATCAGTCAACCAATCATTCATATTAATCAATGATTCATATTAATCATATCAATCGATTAATCAAGATACTGAATACAAGTATTCATACAAATAAATCACATCAATTGCAGTTCAAGTATTACAAGTTAGTATAATAACATTATAAGAAAGTTTTGAATTAATACAATGATTAACTATCAACATTTTGTAACAGCACTTTTACAAAAGCAATGTATGAATAAATATTTTAGTTACAAAAAATATTTAAAATGCTTTTGAAAGTTAATAAAATTATTTTCCAAAAATGTTAAAAACATTACAAGCTGCTAAAACCTACAATTTAACAAGAATGAGTTGTCCTATATTTCCTTTGTATTTGCATGTCCTATATTTCCTTTCTATTTGTATTTGAGTATATGTATACGGATTCCTCCTTTTAATTATGTTTTGTAGTATACACTTAAAATATATATAGTATATATAAAACCTTAAATTAAAATATTCTTTAGTTATTAAAAAGTTTAAAAAATCAGCAATTTTTTTAATATTATAAGATAACAAAAATTATTTTGTAATTTATTAAAAGTGAATTTACCTATCGCTATATATGCGTTTCATAAGATAAATCTTCTTTATGTTAACATCCTACCCACATTTTATTTTATAGTTATACACATCGAAACGAAAAAAAAAAATAAACAATCTATTATTAAATTCTTCAATTTAAAATTTTAATACATACATACTTAAACATTTATATAAAAATAATGAACTCACCATGTTTGAACTCAGAAAAGAGATGATGAGCTTATCACGTGGTATATTGTGACGTAATCAATTAGATATCACGTGCCTTCCTCGTGCCTTTTGATTGTCTTATCTACAATCAGATTGTATTATCAATCACGTGATCTAACTGATATGAGTCTATACCAAGACACTTAGCCATTTTCACTTCAGTCATCGAATATGTAGGTCGTATATTTTTTTGAAAGTCTTTTATTTTATGGAATCTTCAGCAACATGACATCAGATATTTGCAAATAAAATCCTATTAAAATCTTTCTGCCAATTGTGAACAAAGATTAATTTTCATATTGTTTAAGTATAATCATTGATTATTTAACTGGATAATAATATTTTTTAGAAGTAACTTAAATTTCTTATAAAAACGGAAGTATTTATTGCATCATTCATAGAATTCAAGTTTGAATATACTAGAATATATACTAGTACTTAGTAAAAACTAGTATATATTCTAGTATATTCAAACTTGAATTCTATGAATGATGCAATAAATACTTCCGTTTTTATAAGAAATTTAAGTTACTTCTAAAAAATATTATTATCCAGTTAAATAATCAATGATTATACTTAAACAATATGAAAATTAATCTTTGTTCACAATTGGCAGAAAGATTTTAATAGGATTTTATTTGCAAATATCTGATGTCATGTTGCTGAAGATTCCATAAAATAAAAGACTTTCAAAAAAATATACGACCTACATATTCGATGACTGAAGTGAAAATGGCTAAGTGTCTTGGTATAGACTCATATCAGTTAGATCACGTGATTGATAATACAATCTGATTGTAGATAAGACAATCAAAAGGCACGAGGAAGGCACGTGATATCTAATTGATTACGTCACAATCTACCACGTGATAAGCTCATCATCTCTTTTCTGAGTTCAAACATGGTGAGTTCATTATTTTTATATAAATGTTTAAGTATGTATGTATTAAAATTTTAAATTGAAGAATTTAATAATAGATTGTTTATTTTTTTTTTCGTTTCGATGTGTATAACTATAAAATAAAATGTGGGTAGGATGTTAACATAAAGAAGATTTATCTTATGAAACGCATATATAGCGATAGGTAAATTCACTTTTAATAAATTACAAAATAATTTTTGTTATCTTATAATATTAAAAAAATTGCTGATTTTTTAAACTTTTTAATAACTAAAGAATATTTTAATTTAAGGTTTTATATATACTATATATATTTTAAGTGTATACTACAAAACATAATTAAAAGGAGGAATCCGTATACATATACTCAAATACAAATAGAAAGGAAATATAGGACATGCAAATACAAAGGAAATATAGGACAACTCATTCTTGTTAAATTGTAGGTTTTAGCAGCTTGTAATGTTTTTAACATTTTTGGAAAATAATTTTATTAACTTTCAAAAGCATTTTAAATATTTTTTGTAACTAAAATATTTATTCATACATTGCTTTTGTAAAAGTGCTGTTACAAAATGTTGATAGTTAATCATTGTATTAATTCAAAACTTTCTTATAATGTTATTATACTAACTTGTAATACTTGAACTGCAATTGATGTGATTTATTTGTATGAATACTTGTATTCAGTATCTTGATTAATCGATTGATATGATTAATATGAATCATTGATTAATATGAATGATTGGTTGACTGATATGAATGATTGGTTGATTGATTGATATGATTGATATGACAGCTTGATATGATTAATATGATTTATTGATCGATATGATTAACTGATATTATTGTTTGGTTGATTAATATGATTGATTGGTTTGATTTATTGATCGATATGACTGATTGATATTATTGTTTGGTTGATTAATATGATTGATTGATTGGTTTGATTTATTGATTGATATCATTGATTGGTTAATTGCTATGACTGATTGATATATGATTGATTGTATTTGCAATCTAATTCAACTTTTTGATAACATTTTTAATTATGAAATTCAGATACATATACAGTTAGGTGAACTGACTTTTGATAACATAATTTATTGTTTTTTTTTTATTTTGATAACTTAATTTTGAAAACTTTTAACAAAGTTTTTTTTTTAACTTTTAAATTTTATAAACTTTTTAATATATTTTTTTTTATTTACAAATTATTTTTTTTTTTAATTTTGAAAACTTTTTTTTACTTACAATTTTTTTTTTTTTTTAATTTTGAAAATATTTTTTATAAAAAAAGTTTTTTTTTTGTAAACTTTTTAATATTTTTTTTTATTTACAAAGTATTTTTTTTAATTTTGAAAACTTTTTTTTATTTACAATTTTTTTTTTTTTAAATTTTGAAAACATTTTTTATTTAAAAAGTTTTTTTTTTAAATTTTGAAAACATTTTTTATTTAAAAAGTTTTTTTTTTTAATTTTGAAAACTTTTTATTTAGAAAGATTTTGTTTTTTTTAATTTTGTAAACATTCTTTTTTTTTTATAAGTTACTTTTTTTTTTAATTTAACTTACAAATATTTTTATAAGTATATATTAATCTAACACTTTTATAGGATAAAAAGAAGTATTAAACTGAAACATAATGAAAGTCACATGCATGTATACATATATGAATAGGTAAACTCACTTTTGAAAACTTAATGTATTAAGTTTTTATAATTTTTTTTTTTTAATTTTGATAACTTAATTTTTTTTTTTTTTTGAGTTTTTTTTCCAAGTTTTTTTTTTTAACTTTTGTAAACTTTTTAATATTTTTTTTTTTAACTTTTGTAAACTTTTTAATATTTTTTTTTTAACTTTTGTAAACTTTTTAATTTTTTTTTTTTAAATTATTATTATTTTTTTTATAAAGATTTTTTAATTTTGAAAACTTTATTTTTTTAAACTTTTCAAATATTTTTTTAAAGAGTTTCTTAATTTTGTTTTTTAAACTTTTTAATTTTCTAAACTTATTATTATTATTGAAAACTTTTTTATATAATTAAGTTTCACACACATATATATATATACATTAGAAAGTAGAAATTATACTATTAAGATTATTAGTTTAATATTTTAAACTTGTGTTAATTTTTTAATTGCTAAAGAATTGTTGATTTCTTTAGTTATATACATATGCAAATTTAAGTCTAACACTCTATTAAAAGTTCTAAAAGACATAACAAAATAAACATACACTTTAGAAAAATAAACACACACGTATTAAAAAGGATAGCAATACATTTTATTTTATTATTTTAAACAATTCGTTTTGAATTGTTTCTACATGAATGTTTGATAAAAAGTTTTCACTAACACAATCCACTCCGTTTAAAAATGAGGAAATAACAAAATCTAAATCTATAAGTGTTAATAACATCTCTCCTAGTTTTTCAAATTTTTGTCGATTATTTAGTATACAACAGGAATGAGGGCTTTGAGATTTCTGATTAAAAATACATCCATCACATTCAAAAATGCGGTTTAGTATAGTTAATACATTATTCTCAATACATGTTATAAGTTTAGACTGCAACATGAGTTCATTTTCTGTAGATATATGACCAATGATACATTTCTGCCTAATTAAGCTTGGTATATGGTTTACATATATATGCTGAAGAAGTTCCTTATTCAAATCATGTATTTTTTCTTTTAATTTCAGCAACTGATACTCGTTTAAGTCAATATGAGAATAATTCTTTAAATTTTTAATTCGCATGATAGAATTATTAAAATTTAACACTAATATCATGTTATTAGAAACAAATGAGGAACTTTTATATCTCAAATTAAATGAAAAAATTTTCTTGCAAAATTCGAACCAGCTGTTAACATCCATAATAATACCATTTTTCGTTAGAATTTCTTCACTAGTAAGCCCACTGCGTTTAAATTCTCGAATATGAATATGAAATTGTCTATTATGCAACTTTAAAATTAAAAAGATACAGTCACTGAGTTCTTCTCGAAATACAATAGGATGATTGGATTTGCTAGTTTTAGACTGTGGAATGACATTCGTAGGTGGGGTTGTGCTTTGTAATTCATCACTTGCTTTAGAAAGGTTGCTTGGTTGGGAATCAGAAACCTCTTGGTCAATAGTACGTTCTTGAAAGGATTCGTCTTGGGAAATTATGTTACTAGCTGGGCTCGATGTTAAAGCGGATTCAAAATTCATGTCTTTGAAAAATATATTCAAATAGTCCTCGACAGAAATTGATTCTTGGCATGAATTCTTGAAAGATGTAGTATCATCATCAAAGTTTGGGATAAAAAAATTCATATCGATTTCAGATTTCACATTCGGTGAGTAATCAGTAGTGGATAAATCACGTGATATTGTTCCACAGTCAGTGTTTAATAAATTAGGAATTTCCAATCTTGGTATATTTAATTCACTCGCAGAAGTGGGATCATTAGGTTCTTCTAAACGTTGATACTTTGAAGAAGAAGCCACTTTGTCGGAAGATCTTTTTAACATATTTACTACAGAACCCATTTTCAAAAAATAAAGGTAGCATTAGATGAAGTTAGAACAAAAATCAGTTGGAAACTGAATGTTTAGAAACAGCACATCCCTTAATATACGTTAAAAATCAGTGTCGGTTACAGATAAACACTTAAAAGAATTAGTAATGTCATTAATTTTAGTTTAAGTCTAAAAATATATATATAAACAGTTTATTTAAGTGGTGAATAATATATTATGTCAATGGTTTTATCCTTTTTTGAAGAATAGTATGGCAACACAAGGTAACAATTTTTATATTTACAGTATATGATATTTAATGTTAATAGTTTTAGTTTTATTCTTTTTTTGAAGAATTGTACGGCAACACAAAGTAACAATTTTTATATAAGTGGTGTATGATATTTAATGATAATGATTTTAGTTTTATTCTTTTTTGTTTTGAAGAATTCAATGGCAACACAAGGTAACAGTTTTTAAAAAAGTGGTTAATGATATGTATTATGTTAATGGCTCTATGCTTTTTTTAAAGAATTGTATGGTAATAAATGATATTATTATTATTATTATTGAGCAATAACAGTTGTTTATACAAACAACGAGTGATATATTAAACTTTAAAAATAATTATGATAAATTAGAAATATTGCAAAATAACTATTTCAATGGATAATTTCAGACTTTCAATATGAAATTAGTAAAAGATAGTTAACTCATTATTCATTTGATAAGAAATTGAAAAAAAAAAATAGGTTGTTCTAACAAAAATAAACAGACAACAGCTTTTTCATTTACACATTATTTATTCGTCATTTTCAATAGTTACAATAGTGAGAACATGAGTACACATATTTCAAAAAGGTATAAACATTTCAAATCATGTTATATTTTAAAGGTAGATAGTTCTAAATTCAATATTTTATCTAATGTCCAATTAAAACTACGTCTGGTGGACTTCTCATAGGACTTAATAATTTTTGCAAAGGTATCCTCAACATGTTCAGATAAGTTTTGTTTCGTTAATTCAAGTATAGTTTTTGAAAGGAAATAGGGTGTGGCAATCTCTAAGACACCCTCCTGTGTTACACGATATACAACAACTTGTACACTTGCATACCATTTCATCGATCTTTTAACTTGAATCTGGTAGTTTAATTCGTTTAAAACATCCGAATGAATACTATTAAAAAATGTGTTAAAGTCTGTAGCATTCTCCTCGTTAGAGTTGATTACAGTTTTAGTAAATATGTTTAACGCATTTTGCCTTTTAAAATGCTTAACCTTCTCAAAAAACATATCTTTTAAAGAGGATGAATTATCAATTTTGCATCTAACTCTCTGTGAAGTTTTCAAATGATATAAAAAATCGGAGTTGGGATTGAATATTTCACTACGCTGAATACATTTATCGTTTTTGGAGGACTTGTGGATCTTCATGTGTTTTAATAAGTCATACTTTCTTGAGTACGCTTCACCGCACGATTAACATTTATGTTGGGAAGGAATCTTTAAATGGGATAGTTTATGACGATTCAGAATAGCCTTTCTAGAGAATGCTTTTTGGCAGATGTCGCATATAAATGGTCTTTCTTCTGAATGAATCATCAAATGTTGTTTTAAATTGCCTTTTCGTGAAAAAGATTTGCTGCAAACAGTACACAAAAAAGGTGGCTTCTGTTTCTTTAGTTCTGATGAGGAGGATTCCGCTTCATCATCTGAAACGGGTTCTACTTTAGGTTGTACTATTAATCCCATGTCTTGATCATTTAATCTTGATGAAAAATATTGATTATTCAAACTTGATACATCATCGCTTAACATAGTAGAATGTCCATCTTGAAAACTAGCCATATTATCTTAAGTGAAAAAAGCGTCTTCACTCACTCAAAAAATAGCAAACACTAATGAAAAAGTCTCGTTTCATTCAATTTTATATAAAATCATAGGGGGCGCATGTTAAAAAACTATTACGATAGTGCAAATCATGTAATATGATTGGTGCAAAAATTTCAGAAAAACACGTGGCATAAAAAAGTATGTGTAGGAAGTTCACAGGAAGTGAATCAATCCAAAGGTTTTTATGTAATGTTTAAAAAGTATATGATTCATCACGTTACGTTTTTGAATTCGTCATTCTAAGGTTTTACACATTAATTTTATTGTTTCAGTGAAATATATGACAAACCAATGGATTAATTCAAACTAAATTTATTAAACTGTATAAAAGAATGAGTTGAAGTGGGGCAGTAGTTTTAAAATTCATTAGAACTAGTGTAGAATCATCAAATAATTATCTATTGCAATAACAAACTATGAGTTGATTCAATTTATAATAATGGATAAATAGAAAATCTGTTCAAACTTTCATTTAAAATCTGGAAACAAGTGAAATAATATCTTCAATAGTTATCAATATTTACATATTAGCTATTTTCTGTTGAAAAAAGCTGATTAGACTTATCGGATGTTTGTGATAGATAGTGAGTAACGTTGATAAGAGGGTTTAGGAAATGAATTTCAGACGATTAAATGAATAGGATATGGTTCACAAGAAAAAGTATAATTTTAAAATTAGGTAAGAGGATTAATACTGCTAAAAACAATGTTTAATTCAAATCGTTTGGTAGCCTTCTAATCGATCAAAAAAATGACTTGCCTTATTAAAGAAATATAAAAAATTAATTATTTCTTCAATTTAAACATAAATTATATTAACTTCCCTAGTATAAGAAAGAGGAAGAGGTAGGTATTTTTTAAAAATATATAGTGTTCAAAAGTAATTCAGTAATTGTCGGGGCGCGGTTTGAATAGTGGATAGCTTATCAGTTACAAAAAATGAAATTTGAATGGGAGTTCGCAGGTTCGAAACCACGGCTTTCTAAAATGATCATACATTTGTGCGTAAAATAATCAAACTCTCATTCACAAAATCGATAAAATCAGTTAAACTAAAAATCATACACATTAAAAAAAATTCGCAGAGTGAGCAGTTAAAATAGGTATTAATGAGTTATCTTAAGAAACCAACCTCTCTTTGCGCATACAGAAGGGGGAATACAATTTTTTGTTTTGAAACATCTAAAATCTAAACATATAGACATAGTTTCTTGGCTTGATTAGTTAAGTCTTCAACATATCATCAAGCCAAGAGACTATTTTGCAGGTTCAAACCTTCCTCAAAACTTTTCAAAAATAAAATACTATTTTCAATAATAAATTCGCACTACCGCATACAGATGGCAGCATCAAAAATTTTTTTCAGAAAACATATGACATTTTTATCTTCATTCAAATTCTAAGACAATTCAGGTAAAAAAAAAAAAAAAAAAAAAAAAAAAAAAAAAATCACCCTTAAAAATTAAGCCCCCCTAAAAAAAAAATAAGCCCCTCTAAAAAATTTAGGCTCCTCAAACTCTCTTTCGAAAATACCTACATCTCTATGTTATAGTATGACATTTCCATTTCTACTCTATGTCAATTTGAAGAAAAAAAAATTAAGCCCCCCTAAAAATAAGCCCCCCTCAAAAATTAAGCCCATCGAAAAATTTAGTGTCTTCATACTTCCTCTCGAAAAGACCTATGTTATAGTATGATATTTCCATTCTAATACTAAATCAATTCAAAAAAAAAAAAAATAAGCCCCTCTCAAAAATTAAGCCCCCTCAAAAATTAAGCCCTCTCCAACATTTAACCCCTCCTACTATAGGATAAGTCTCCCAACAGGTGGATTCCACCCTCCTCCTCCATCCACAAGGTGGATTCCACCCACAAGGTGGATTCCACCCACATCCACCCACCGCCACCGCCTGCTGACGCTGAACTGTCCTTTTTCCCCTACTTTTGTAATTGTTTCAAAACAAACTGCAATGCAGATTGTCTATTAAGTGTAATTCAAAAACTACTTTGCAGAAGGAGCTCTAATTTTGGATTCATGTATTTGAAGCTTCTAGAAATCAATTTCTGTTTTTTTTAAAAAAGAGTCACAGGACATATGTTATAATTCATACATTTTTCAAAAATTAATTAAAAACATATATGTGTTTGAAACAAATTTTCAAAACAATTGCGAATTTTAATCTATGAATTTTTTAACAGAAATGGATTTCTAGAAGCTTCGAATATGCAAGTCCAAAATTACAGCTCATTCCACCAAGTAGTTCTTGAATGGCCACTAGTAAGCAGTACCAAGTTAAAAGATTGGCAGAAACCCTAGTTCACTGGCTTTTGGGTATCCAAGCGATATAATAAATTGATTACAAACCTTTTGAAGAACAATACAGTTAAACATTCGACTTTCACAAAATTTGACTGTTGCCACAATATAGTTATGAAAAGTATGTAATCTTACCTGTAACAGACCAACATCCAATATGTAACAGACAAACAAATAAGCACTTAAAATGAAGCTATGATGATTATAATGGATTTTATTAATTTTGACTTTTATAGAATATGTTGCAAATATCAAAAATATGGGTTTAATTACTATCAGAAAAAACGTGTATTACCTATTTGATGTAAAAAATAAAATAGTAAAAATGGTAACATTGGCTTGGAATTGCCCTTTTGGAACATTTTCAAAATGGGGAAGGTGTCTGCTGGCAGATAATTTTTCAAAAGCCACTTTCTTTAGGCCGATGGTTGTCTCTGATTTTGCCCTTTAATGGTCACTCGCTTATTTATCATAGTAATCATTTGAAATAATTTGCAAGTAATACTATAGAGATATATGCAACTGAAGTTTTATGAATTAACTATGAATATACATTATAAAGTTTAAAAAAGTTATTCTGATTTAATATTGGAATATTTTTAGATATGATGAAAGAGACCGAAAATATAGCTATTCCAAAAATGAAAACTGTTTCATGCGTCAGACTTTCAAAGCACCTGCATCTAAGACTGTCAAACAGTAAGCTAAGCAATTTTATTTAGATCTTTATTTTAATCATGTAGCATAAATTTTTTTCATTCTTAAATCTTAGGTTATTTATTAACTCCTTTGCTCTCGGTATATCCACTAGTGGATAAGTGCTCTATAGTGTTATTTCATCTGGGAGCGAAAGGGTTAAAGGTCATGTTAGGCAGGCCACATGCTGAAGCAACAAGCAACTGAACACATGACTTAAGAGAAAAAGCAGGTTGGAAACAAAGTAAAAAGAGGTTTGAGTGTCAAAATTTTTCTCTTAAGTTATGTGATGTGTTGCTTGTTGCGCAAATACAGTCGAGTCTGCATAATAAATACAAAGTCAATAAAACTTTGAAAAACATTCGCTTGTATCTCATATTTGCAATAGTATTGCCAATACTATATAAGAAAAAATTTTTTTAGAAAGAGATTTACTTCTTTTTTTTTATTTTTTGGTTTAAAGATTGCTTTCCAATTATTTTTTAAATTTTATTTTATGGACAAAATCAGTATAACTTTTTAAGCAATTGATTTTGTAATTCTTTTTTAATTATATTTAAACAAATTTGCCGTTGGTGTTATGCCCTTTGAAATGTAAATTTTAACAGACAGTAGCTTTAAATACATGATTCTATTTATGTACAGTACAGGACCTATTATCCGGAATCTTCGGGACCGAAGGCTTTCCGGATTTTGGAATTTTCCGGATTTCGGATCCTCCTGAATTCCATCAAAAAATTCACGGGAAAAACGCAAATTTCGTCAAAAAAGCACAAAAAAACACAAATTTCTTCAAAGGATTGAAAAAACTACCCGGCAGTTTTGTCAAAAGATCCCGAAAAAAAATGCAAATTTCGTCAGAAGATCGTGAAATAACGAAATTTCGTAAAAGGATCGCGAAAAACAAGCAAATTTGGTCGAGGGATCGTGGGAAAAAAATGCAAATTTCGTCAAAGACTCGCGAAAAAACACAAACTTTTTCCAAGACCACAAAAAAACGCAAATTGCGTCAAAATAGAGCAAAAAAAAAAAAAAATTCGTCAAAGGATCGAAAAAGATCCCCGAAATTTCGTCAAAAGATCGAAAAAAAAACCACACATTTCGTCAAAATATCACGAAAAAACGAAACTTTGTAAAAGAAATCATGAAAAACGCGCAAATTTAGTCAAAGGATTGCAGGAAAAAAAGCAAAATTTGCCAAAATCTCGCGAAAAAAAATGCAAATTTCGTCAAAATATAGCGGAAAAAAAAATTCTTCAAAGGATTGCAAAAGAACCCTTAATTTCACCAAAAGATCTTATAAAGACGCGAATTTCATTAAAGTATCGCAGAAGAAACTCATAATTAGTGCCAATAGGGTCCCCCTCCCACCCTCTTCTGTAAACTTTCAAAAAATTTACTGTGAATTTCAGATTTTTTTTTTACTCAGAATCACCCCTGATTCTTGTAACACAATTGTGTAGCCATAATATTTTGTCGAAGTGAGAGGGAGGGTGTGAAATATCTGACGATTTTTTTAAAAAATGAATCGTAATATAAATTAATTTTAAACTAAAATTTGACAGAAAAAGGGCTTTTTTTCTAATTTCTGGGGGGGGGGGGGGGGGGGACCGTGTTCCCCCTCACTGATGTAACATATTTTAGTGGTTACACATTGCAACACAATACACCAAAAAAAGATTAGAAATCTGTAAAATTTTCGAAAAATTTCAGAAATTGCAAAATTTTAGTAAAAATTTACATATTTAGAAAATTTTCAAAATTATTTTTTCCGGATTTTGGGTCCTTCCAGATTTCGGAATTCCGGATAATGGGTCCTGTACTGTATTCTATTCACACCACTATATTTTAAAAGTAAAGTATTTAATAAATTTCAATTGCACATGTTGTCAAAGTACAATTAAAAGTGTTTCTTTAAAAAAAAAAACTAGTGTCAAGCAAATAAATTTGGTTTAGGATACCATTGGTCCATTAAGGGTTAAAAACTCTTCATGTCACTGATTCTTTGTTTGCCCTTTTTATGTCATTGCCCTTGGATTCTTGAGATAAATTTAGAATTTCAGCAATGATGTCATCACATGTCTTTGGAATTTCTATATCTATGTTATTATATGAGGGGTTCACAACCATAGTAGATCAAGTCCACTTTGAAAAAGAATGAGATAGCCCATTTAGAAGGTGCATAAAATTTGTTTTATCCACTCCCACAGTGAACCAAGTCTGTTTTCACATGCTTTCTCATATATGTCATCTGTTTACAGACTTGTTTTACTGTGGGAGTGGATAAAACAGATTTTATGCACCTTCTAAATGAACTATCTCATTTTTTTTTTTCAAAATAGATTTGCTCTTCTGTGGTTGTGAGCCCTTCATATAATCTGTCAGTGTAATAGTGCCAGTTACATTTCTGTATACTCTTTCAGTTTTTCTAAAGAGAACTTCTATAGTGTTGACTCTAGGCCAATTTGGTAGGGCACAGCATCTGACAGAGCTTTTTAACTACTTTGTGTGCACAAAGCCACTTTTTAATTATTTCTTGCACCCAATTAACCCTTACTGCCATTTTTGATGTGCCTTTTTGAATCATTTCTTTTTAATGTCCAAGGGAAAAAGACTCCCAAAATATGTCCATTGATTGCAGGAAATAAATCATAAATTTCGTCATTTGGTGGCAGGGAAGTATCACAAAATTTGTCAATCAGTCGGGGAAGAAAATCTGGAAATTTACCGTTCAAGGAAAAAATCATGAAAATCATTGATCGGCCATCAGAAAAATCCATGAATTTTCTCCATCAACCAAGAAAATGTAAGTTTCGTCAATTGGTTGCAAGAAAAAACCCCACAAAATTTGCCTATCGGTAGGAATAAAATGTGAAATTAGTTGTGGGAGATAAAGTTACAAAAATCATCATTTAATTATCAGAAAAATCATGAAATTTGCTAGTTGATCATTAGAGAAATAATCGAGAAACTTTTCAGTTGGCCACTTTAAAATGATGTGATATTTGTCAATCGATCATGGGAAAAAATTGTGAAATTCATCAGTGAAATGTTAGAAATAATCGCAAAATTCTTCAGTCAGTTGCAGAAAAAAAAGGAAATTCGTTGATCGGTCACAGAGAAAAAAAAAACACAAAATTCATCAGTCGATCAGGAGAAAATCACAAAATTCAATCGGCCACAGGAAAATATCACAAAATTCTACTGATAAAAAGGGACTCTAAACAATCCAGTTCAAGAAACATTTTTGAACAAGGTACAAGAAGTACCCTTTTTGTGAATAATGTAACTTTTTAAAAAATTTCCTGCCCAGTGGCCCTTTTTTTTTCTAGAGTCAACACTATTGCTGCAACTTGGAATGTTTTTTGATTTGATAAAGTGGCTCTTATCTAAAAATTCAGGTACAGTCGTAAAAAAAAAAAAAAAAGGAAATACCCTCTGCTAACTCTGCAACAAATTATTGTTTAAAAAAAAAGTTACAGCCACCAAACGATTGGAAATAAAGTCTACTTTTAAATGATGTCTATAAAATTTGCTTAGGGGGCCATCTACATATAAAAACGAACCCAAACTTTTTTTTTTCAATTGCAATACCCAAGTTTGATACCATAAATAAATTCTACACCCATAAATTAGCCTAAATCAAAATTTTCATGAAATTCGTACGATTAGCTTCTGGGAAATTAATTATTTTAAAATGAGCCTATTTTAGTGGCTGTATCCAAATTGAAGTTCAGTACTCAATTGTTGAAATGCTACAGGAGAACTATATCACTTCTATTAATGTATTACTTCTTGCCAATATGACCATTGCACTTGCAAAAAAATGTTTCAACAATTGTCAGTACAAATATTTCAATAAAATGAGTAAAATATCTTTTTTCGAATTATGCTTTTCTGCAAATCGTAGATGGCCTCTTAAACCATCATTTTGACGTTTTTATGATAATTTGAAAACTACTTGAAAGAAAATTTTGAAATTGAGAATTCACATAAAGCAGGACATGTTAAATACAAATCTATCAAAAAAATTATATGTTACAATTTGTATTTTTTTTTAAATATTAATTTCATAATTCATATTATAAAATTTTTAAAATTACAAATTCAATGTATTAATGTTTGGGTTTTTTAGTATTATAACCACACACAAAATTATCACATTATTAGGATTATAATTTCAGGCGATATTAATAAAAATATGAAAATGTAATTTAACATTAGAAGCTCTAAATTTTGAATGTTTATAATTCCAAAACGTATCATTCAAATGATTAGAAATTTCGTTTCTATTGGCATAGTTAGAACCAAGCATTTAAAATATATTGTCAAAATTAGGTGTTGCCATTGAAAAAACAAAGTTTGGTTTGGTTTTGATCTGTAGATGGCCCCTTAAGGAAATTTTATATACATCATTTAAAAGCAGACTTTATTTCCAAGTGATTGGTACCAGTAACTTTCTTCTATTATAACTAGTTGCAGAGTTAGTAGGTGGTGTTTACTTCTTTTTTTCACGACTGTACATTTTTGATACATAACAACAAAACTCTGATCCAATTCAAGGTTAAAAAAAAGTTCTCAGATTATATGTTGTAGGTTTGTTGTATGGCCAGTTCAATTATCAAGCAAAATATGTCTATCCTGTTCCTGTTTCCACATTTCACTATCAAATGCTTTCAACCATTTACCATTTTTCTATTTTATCTAGAAAAATTAGAAATAATTTCTTACAAATAATTTTTTTCCTTACAATTATTTTTCTTAGAAAGCATAAAAGAAAGATATTCTAGATTTTTTGCACACTAAAAAAATATTTTTGCTTTACATAAATGTATTACAAAATTAGTAAATAAAATAAAATAAAGCTCACTGCTTTGGCCTCTGCTTCAGGTAGATAGGAGGTACATATTGGTCCCATATGCATCAATCGGCTGGTCAGCTGAATTGTCATCACTGGCTGGGGATCAAGTGAGCGGGCACTTACTAGCCATCTCATCAAGAGTGGAGACTGGCATAGGAGAGTCATGAAAATGCATGGGCCCCGGTTAGAACTGTTGCACAAATGTGCATCCCCTTGTTGGTCTCAGTAGTAGGTGGTGTGGCCAGGGTCTGAATTGTTATTTTTCTTTGTACTGTGGATGGAATTACTTACTTCTATTTTTCTCTCATGTGGAAAGCAACAAACTGTACTTCACAATTAATTTACCTCTATTCTTTATCATCAAATGCACTGATAGTCTTTCTGGCAGTTCATTTAAGAGAACTTCACCATTTCTTATTACAATAACATTTCATTCTGTTTTTGGAGACGAATGTTCACTTAAAAAACTGCATTCTGGGATTTACTTGTTGAGGTTTCTTCAGCCAACCAATCACAACTTCTCTCAAATTGCAATGCAAGAAGAGATTATAGATCTCTTTATGCGATAAGAGATTATAGATCTTACAGAAAGGTTCTTTTTCTGTTTCTGTTAAGGCACATCAAACTCTAAATACTTGCCATGGTGTAATATCCGAACCAGAACTTTTACTCTGGGCAAAGGAAGAACTACAAAATTTAAAAGATCAAAATGTTATATGCAATATTAATATCTGTTGGAATGGGCTAGTGCTTCCTACAAAGAACATTATTCTGACTTTCAATAGCCCTATTTTACCATCTAGAATTAAAGCTGCTTACCTAAGCTGTCCTGTCCGGCCTTATATTCCAACCTCTCTCAGTTGTTTCAAATGTCAATGTTATGGCCATACTACTACTACCATGTCGCGGTTCTGTTACCTGTCCACGTTATGCAGAAGTTGCCCATGATGGTAAATCCTGCGAAAACTCTGAACGCTGCATAAACTGTAAGGGTGATCATGCAATGTACAAACCAGGGCTGCAGAGTAGGAGTTGGAGTCACACATTTTTGAGCAAAAGAGTCGAAGTCGCTAAAAAACAAACCAACTCTGACTCCAGATTTTTTTGTTAGACATTTTAAAGTGAAATTATTATTTATTGACTATATCAGGCTACTCAAGTTAAAGATAACTGATTTAATGCGGTGTACAAAGTAGATACAGGGGTAGGTACAGGATAAGTACAGGGTACTACCCGTGTACACAGTAGATGAAAACTCTTTTAATTCATAACTGTAGAAGATATTTTACATTTAGTATATAAGTACTTCCCTTCGTATTTTTGAGGTTTGCGGATAGAACCCGAGGTACAAAGGTCTGCAAGGACCCAAGGCTTGGAAAAAGAAGGCAATTTTTCAAACAGGCCATGTAAGTAGATTTAAGACAATTTATTAAATGAGCCTTATCAGACTGATAAAAAAACTGAGCAGGCTGACAAGCCCAATATAACAAATTTGAAAGAATCGAACTATGCCGATAAAATGAGAACAATTTACAATGGGCATGATTGGGGTGAGAATAAATACAAAGGCATTGCCGGACTTTTTAGTGGACGGGTCTTAAAATTTCGGTTCATGCAGATCTCTTACCGGAGGTAATGCAAAAATTTTTAATTTTGTTAATTTTGTAGGCAAATAAACTAAGAACTCAGCATAGCATTGTAATAGAAGCCCTTTCCCCTTTTTCCCTCTCAAATTTTTCTGGTCTGTATGACTAAAAGTCGCTTTTTCTTCTCAGTCTGCAGATCCAAAATAGTAAAATTTCCATTTTGTGTTCTTTAAACTTTGACAGTTGGATTTTTTGGGTTTGCGGGCACAAAATCGTAAAATTAATAAAGCAGAAAATATTTTTTTTTTTTTTTTTTTTTTTTTTTTTTTTTTTTTTTTTTTAAGCTCTAAAAAGAGAATCACTGCCGGAATAGTGAGATTTTAGCTTTATTTTTCTTATACTCCATCATTATTTTGACCAACAGGCAACACTAGTACATTAGTCAACCCGGAGTCAGAGACATTAAAATATCCTGGAGTCGGCCATTTTTCCCACCGACTCTGCAGCCCTGATACAAACATTCATGCAGCAGCTCTTGTCCAAACTGGATCCGTGAAAAGGAAATTCTTGCCCTTAAAATAACCAGAAAACTTTCTTATCGTGAAGCTTGCAAATATGTTGAACACAGTGGCACAGTGGAAAACCATGAAGAAAAAAAAGAAATCATGTCTTAGCCCATCTTTTATTAATTTGAAGGATCCCAAACAGCTGCAAAACTATGTGGAAGTGGCTATGAAATCAGAGTCTTATGTCTCAAGTATAGATGAAGAAAATGAGCTTAAATGATTTTACATTGTTTTTTAATAATTTGTTCTTTCCCTTTAAGCATCCTAACCGTGTTTTTCCATCACATCATCTTTAAATTCAAGTGTAGATTTAATACAAAATTCATATTAATGTTATTTTTTGAAGTGCATAAGGTAAATAAATATGTAAGGTAATGATAAACAAATCCCCATGCAAATACATTTCATAGCTCTTATTTTTTGAATCATTAAACATAAATGAAAAAATTTTCAGGACGCTTAAAGGGTTAAATATACCTGGTTGTATGTTGTATATTTGCAAATTTTATACATTATTTTATTGACAAATCATTACTTTACAGATTGTATAGATTTTAATTGTAAGAATTTTCTTTCTTTTTCTTTTTTTTTTTTTTTTAGCATCGTATTGTGATCTCATTGAATGATTTTAATTATATATATCACCACATTGTTTTCTTCATTTATATGTGTGTTGTTTTTATTTCCTAATTTTTATGATATTATTAAAAAGTGTTTTGCCTTTTTTACTAAATATTTTTTTAACATTTTCACTAATTTATCTATCAGAGGTTTTCTTTCATTGTTTGCTGTAATTTTAAACTTTTTTTATTATTCAATAAATATTTTAATTTTAAAGAAAAATGCTTGTATATAGTTTTCATATTAGATGGTTATGCCTCAAAATAAAATGTAATGAATTTCATATTTTTTAGAACAAAGCACTCTCCTTTAAGTATGGTAAAGAGAGCCATTGGTATGTTTGTGCATAACAAGCATTTTCTGGATAAAAAACATGAATACTCACTGATGGTTTTATATGATACAGCAACGTGGGTAAAGTATTTTAGTATTTTTATTTCTGCAATTTTCTGCAAATTTACTTTTAACCTTATTGAAATATTTCCATTCTTCATGTAAAGAAAAATAGTCATTTTTATTCAAAAATTAAAAGTATCCCTCCTGTTTATTTTAATTTCTTATATCGCTTTTTATGTGTTGTGCATGTTTTATTTAAAAAATAAACTTAGCCAGTAATTCACCATCAACCTCAATTGCGAGTTAAGGACTTAACTCTCAGTGGAACCTGAAATCAATTCACCATTAACTCAATCTGCCAAAATGAGAGGAAAAAATGGAATTAAAGTCAACTAACTCAACCTTGCTACAGACCAAAAGTTTATTGACCACCCATGTGCAGTTGAAACAAAGATAGCAGCCTTTTAGATTTGTGCTTTGAAGTTTCTTTTGTAGCCAACACTGTTTGCGTTGCAATAAACAAGTGAAGTGTTATTTATAAATGGTTGGTTGTGACGGCGAATTATCAACACGAGGGATATGAACCCTAAGGGTGGGGAGTAGGGTGGAACTTAAGTATAGGGTAAAAAAAAAACTTTTTTATTTTAATGTGTAATAGTGAAAACTTTTTTCCTTTTTGGATGTCTAAACTTTTGGCTGAAAAGGTTTTTTTAAATTAAGTTGTTTTCCGGTTCCTCAAGGAGGCCAAAGTTTTGAAATTTCAGTATAAAGTAACTGAAAGTAAACAACATAGCTGTTAGCTCATATCTACTTTTATTTAGCAAATACTATCCAGAAGTCACCACAAAGAGGTGGTTAAATATCGACTTCCACCCTCCTTACCTCCCTTTGTTATGAATTAATTAAATTGGATATTCAACCTACTGTCTTTTTAGGCAAACTTTGTCATTACATTGTGGGAATTCAACTTTCCCAAGATTAAGCCGTCTTTTGCTTAATATTTAAAGACGGTTGACGCAGCTCGCGGGACAATTTTGACACACGTCTCCACTGTTTGAGGAAAATCTAAAATTCAGGTGTATCCCTTGTTTGTACTTTTTTAAGTTCTTCATCCGATCAGATCGTCAAGATAGGATCAATGTTTTATAGTCTATAATTTCAATATGTTCGCATTTTTTCAAGTCGCTTTCCTACTGGTCCAGAAAATCCTTTTTTACCCGTAGTTTTTCAGCAAGATGTTGAAACAAGTATCTAAGAAAAAAGTTCATTTGCATGTAATAATCAAATTATCCATTATAAAGTTTTTAGGGTATTGCTTCCGATGTTTTAACAACTCCAGATTTGCATCCTGCATTAAAGGCGTTTCTGTTTCACCTAATAACTCTCAAACTTGAAATGTCTGTGTTATTATTTTGAAAATACACCAAAATTGCAGTGGCTATATTAATATAAGAAGAAGATGTCAATGAAATATGACCAATATATTTTTATCCTGGTTTTTGAACTGAGACCAGATGTTCGTCTTTAATGATTCTTTATACTTTTTTCCCTCTGCTTCAGTTATCATAGCGTTATCCTTTCTGCCATGAAAATACTAACCTTCTAAAATTAACTCATTTCGTCTTTCCTGTTCTTTCAAATTCTTCCTTTTCTTTTCTCTTTATCGTCTTCAAGTCCTTCTTTCAGTTACCTTTTCTTTATTATCATCAGAAATACCCATACCTTCTAAGGTGCCATTTGCAATAATATTTGCAGTTCTGTCTAATACTCCGGTTCTTTCACCGTGTTGATTATCAAATTCAGCTTTAGAAAAACAACCGATTGAACTATTTCCATCCGAACCGTTATTTACACTTGACGATCATTCAATCAAAACATCATTTTTTGTTTTAAAATAACTTTTTTCCTTGATATTTCCATTTCCAGTCTTGCTACACATTTTTTGTAGTTTTTATATCTATTGATCCTATTGTCATCACCCCATCTCTCTTTGGTCTTTGCACCGCCCCCTGAATACTAGGCCTGAGCGCTGGACCAAAAATAGCGGCTGCCGAAGGCAGATTTATTTCAGCGTGTGTACGGTCCCTTAAATATTCCTACCAATAATTGTTTGAAGTTTTTTCCGCTTCATTTTTCTGAGAATTAACAAGGTAGAGAAATCTTTTATAAAATACTGGTGTCTACATTTAAGGGACCGTACCTACGCTAAAAAAAATCTGCCTTCGGCAGCCGCCATTTTTGTGTCATTTTTGTGTGAGCGCTCAGGCCTAGTATTCAGGGGGCGGTGGTCTTTGAGAAAGTGACGTTCTTGTTCTGATACACGATAATATTTAGTGCTTTTACACAAAGAAATGTTTTTTACAGGATTACCTAACATTTTGCAATTTTATATTGGATGTGGGATTATTCTTTCTAATCTTAATATTTTTCTTCAAATTTTGACATTTCTCGCACTAGTCTCTAATCATTTTTTTATGATTTGTGTATCAGAAACCGTTGGAATTGAAGGTCTCAGCAATACACTTTTAATTGTATCATCAACAGCTTTAGATATTTTAGAAATAGTGTGTACCAGCTGTCAGATTTTAAGTTAAATTGAACCCAAAAACAATGTTTCATAACTTTTTCATATGTTCATCAAAGATGACAGTCTAATGTTAATTGTTTTGGTTCACGAAATACAGGACACTTCAACAATTATCTAGATTTAGGTACGTTAACAGACTTTGTCACTTTTGACACCGAATGTTTATCGAAAAATAATTAAAGAAACTGTTAACACCCGTTAAATCGGACTAACTTGTTATGTGTCGCAGCCAAATAAATCAGAGACAATGAAAGCTGACGCCAACGACGCTGGCTTCTACAAAAGTCAAATAAAGTGGGGCTAACTTTTCTAAGGCACTCAAACTGAATTATTCTCTTTATTACAGGACATTAACACTTAATTAATTTAATTTTGCAAAATATAAATTTAACAATAAGCTTAAAAAACTTTTCATGCAATTATTGGCTTTTTTTCGTTTTTTATGGAAAATCAGGCGCTTTGAGGAACCGGAAAATATCATTTTAAAATTAAAAGAAAAATATTTTCTTTTTATGGAGTTTAAAAGGAAAAAAATAATCACTATTACAATATAAAATTCGAAACTTCATTTTTTAGTTCCACCCTAGTGGGGAGTGCTCTCTGTGGGGGTCTTTCTAAGGGAACCTAACCCGTATTTGCGTATGGAAATCCACGGTTCGAAGAAAACCACGAAAACTCCAAATGATTAGGCTGACGGGCACGATTGGGTTTGAACCCAGCACCTCCCATCTACCAGCTTTGAGAGCAAAAGCTCTCGGCCACTGATAGGGCTATTTATAAATGGAGTTAATATGAAAGAATGTGTTACTTTTCATTCTTAGGCCTTTTTGGATTTTTTAGCTCTGTGAAATCAAGGTTATGTCTAATTTGTGAGGAAGCTTTCAAGGATTAAGAGATCTACTGAGTATTTTGGTAGCGTCATCTGCTGAATACGGATAGAAATATTCTTTACCAAAAATTTTGCATGCACAATTCAATTTTTTTTTAAAATAATATTAATCAAAAAGAAAAGCTTTTTTTCTCACATTTTAGTTTATCCCTCCTCTTCATATTTGTTTGTTTAAAACATACAATCATAAAAGCTGGAATTTTCGGTTAAGTATTGTATGTATATTTTCATTTGTTTCTATAAATAATAATCAGTTGAATTATAAATTATAATGTATGATAATAAATAATTTGAGCTATATACTTGTTAACCCGGCAGGACGGGCGCAGGGTGTTTTGACACCCCACGCTCGAAAATATTCGTCTGCTGTCGTTGAGTGCTTTTAATTTATTGTTTATTAATTTTTAAAATTAACTATAATTTAACATTCCAGTTGTCATTTTTCACGAGAAAGAGTGTAATTATCATGAATTTCACTAACAGACAGAATTCTTTTTTCGTATTTATGCCGTTTAATATGTTTGGGCAGTGCTGACACCCCATGCCTGTTCTCGTGTTACTTTTCGTGGCACCCATCCTTGCGGGTTAGATTTAAAATAATTATTTTTGTTTGAAAGAAACATTTTTCAGGTGATTTCATAAAAAATTTTGCACTTCGCTAGAAATTTTTACGGACCTCTTTTAAAATTATTTATACAAGGAATTAAAAAAGAAAATTCTGTTATAATAATCTACACATGAAATTAAAAGAAAACCTACTTACATCTTTTCTACTTACATCTCCTCTGCTTATAAGTATAAAGGGTACCGGGCAGGCAATTTTATCCAAGATATTTTTTATTAATCTGCAATTAATTATTTTAGCTAAATAAAAAACATGTATTAAAAATAAATATATAAAAATGTTTTTATACATAATATTCATTGCAAAATAAATATACCTATCTTACTACAGTAGAAGATCTTTATAACGCAAACCTAAAAATGCAAGGTA
Organism: Maratus speciosus; assembly: GCA_963932465.1. Taxonomy (NCBI): domain Eukaryota; kingdom Metazoa; phylum Arthropoda; class Arachnida; order Araneae; family Salticidae; genus Maratus; species Maratus speciosus. Next base: position 649,771,517 of record OZ010787.1, on the reverse strand, counting down.
TTGCTTTATATGGATCATCTTTCACACATCAATAAATTTAACTTGTAGACATGGCCAAATGTGTCTGAAATCTGAAATATATCAAAATACATTAGAATATCTTTATACTGCACTCCTCGTTACCATGAGTTATCCAGATTATAAATTTTGCCTAACACACTGTTATCATTCCATATACTGTTAAATTTACCGTATTTTCGGGTATATAGCCCACGGGTTATACAAGAAAAAAACATTTGGAATAGCCGCTGCGACTTATACATGGTGCGGTTTATGCAAAGATTTTTTTAAAAAAAGAAACGGAAATCGTGATTTTTCTACAATTTTCAAACCTCAAAAAATTTCAAAAGTCGTTGAAATGTGTGAATTGTTTTTTGCTATGCCGCGAAATGATTTTTCCCGTGTTTGTAATGTTTTTTTTACTGTTACAAAGCATTATAAATTGTTAGTTTTTATTTATTTAAAAATGAAGAAAGTTCATTACGTAAAATACCGATTGTAAGCCCCCCCCCCCTTTTTTAAAAAGAAAAAGCAATTAAATTTGTGAGGGGGGGGGGGGGGGGCTTATAATCAAGATTAAAAAAACATATTTTAAAACATGTTTTATCGTTAATTTAAAAGTAAACAAGGTAAATAAAGGGGCGAGAATCTTCGATATTTTGACAGCTTTCCGATTTGTAAAAAGAGAAAAAAAATTAATCCCCTCGCCCCCCCACTTTTTTTTAAATGTACTTCTTTATTTATTATTTTACTGCAACAATATTTAATCAATCATCTAGCCCCCCACTCCCAAAAATATTGCTTCCCCCTTTGCCTCCCCTTCTGGTACCAAGCACGCATAATTTAACCTATAAAACTCTTTAAATTTCTCAACACACAATATGCTGTACAAATACATTATAGCTACAATAAATTATTGTCTCTCCTGACTCTCATATCATAATCCCCCCCCCCCCTCCCTGCATCTCATGCAGTTTAAAATCTGTATATATATTTTTTTAATTTCTGCTTGATTTGTGATTTTGTCATAAAATATTTAAATAACCACCTAAATTATTTCACACCCTCCCCCCAAAAAATGTTTCCCTTTCTTTTTTGTTCCCCTCTCCCTCCCACAACACACACAGTATATTTAAAAACAAATTGTTTTTGCTATTTTTTTAACTCTGTTTAATCATAAAAATACACATGTAATTCAAGGGTTAGAACAGCCAAACTGCAGAAAAATCTTTTGCTTTCCTTCTGCATATTTAGAAATCCCCCCCCCCCCCAAACACACACCACCACCACCACCATTTGTAAAGAAAGGATGGAGAAAAAATTTCAAAGAGGATGAAGATTTTAGATGAGTGATACTTGTAAGAGATTATGTAGATGAGATTTTAGATCAATCACCTTGCTACCAAATACAGTTGAACTTCGAAAACCAGACATCCAAATTCCGGAAATCTCTAAAATCCAGACATTTTTCTGATTTCAGTTGTATTAATTTTTAAAATAAGACTGCTGTATCTTTCATATTTCTCATCAAATGCAGTTAAATTCTTTCAAATATAAACACTAAATAAATAAATATAGTTATATTCTGGTATATTTTTATAATGATTGACCATAACTTAAAGACTTTAATTGTTACAAAAACTGGAAAGTTAAAAAACAGCATAAAATTGAAAGACATTGATGACTTGAAGCTTCATATATTTTAATTCTAATAAAATCACTAAAGTACATAGTCATAACTAAAGAAACAAACATGCAATTTCATTTTCTTTTGATTGAACTGAAAGATAAACACACTTGATAGTCACTCTATTAACACCTGCTCCTTCTCCAACAGAATGATCAATTGAGTGACACATTGCCGTATGACCTTGACGTGCACATTTGCCAATCTCAATGTGTTTGTTTCAGTTTTGTTTCTTTGAAAAGAATTTAGAATGCAGTAGGAAAATAAGAAAACAAGTTTTTTTTTTGCAATCTTTTGAAAAATTCTCATTTTTTTCCCTTCCTGCAATCCTTTGCAAAATCTTCCTTTTTTTTCAGTTCACAATCGTTTGACAAAACTGGTGATTTTTTATGCGATTGATTGACAAAATTGATTTTTTTGAGGCGATCGTTTGTCGAAATTCGTGATATTTTTCCATGACAGACAAAATATGCTGTTTTTTTCTCACTCTTTTGACGAAATTTGTGATATTTTTCCTTGATCATTTATCGAAATTCTGATTTTTTTTCTGCAACCTATGACAAAATCGTGATTTTTCTCAGCGAATGACAGACAAATTTGATTTTTTTTCTCCCTTTAATCGATTATTGAAATTAGCAACTTTTTACAGTGATCAGTTGAAAAAATAATCACTAATTGTTTCCTAGTTATGTGACGAAATTCACGATATTTTTCCATGATTGTTTGAAGAAATTCTCTAACTATATTCTAGGAAGAATCGTGCAGTTTCACATGTTATCTCAAAGAACACCTCCCGACCCCCTTCATGAAACTAGAAATGGCACTAAACTTTCTCAAATAAAGATTTTGTGATGTAACTACAATTTTTCACTCATATTTAACATCCTTTAAGAGGATTTTATGTTAAGAAGTTAGTTTTCTTTTCCAGATTTTTTTTTTTTTTTTTTTTTTCTTTCTGAGAATTTTTTGTGTCCAATTTTTTGGACTGGTAGCCGATATTTCTTTAATTTTCGGAAAATTCAGAATAAAATTACTTCTGTATTATCTATTGTATACTATATTTTAATTTATTGTGTTTTAATATGTATATTTAATTTCAGCATAAGTGTTATGTTTTAGTGTATCATTCCTATTTTATAACTTATTTCGGCAATTTGATCATCGTTTATTGCACTAGGGAAAAAAAATGCATTTTGTATGTTTTTATATTGCCATGAAAAATATTTTTTAACAGACCTCCAAAATCCAGAAAATTCGAAAATTCGCAATCGCCACGGTCCCGCCAATTCTAAATTTGTGAGGTTCAACTGTAAGAAATAGGGCAGGATTTTTTTACAAACTAAATTTAAGGATTTTAAACTTTGCAGGGTAGGGGGGCAGAGGAGAAATAAAAACTTTTGGAAAAAGAGGTGTTATTTAAATAATCGATTATTTATTTGTTGTTATTAGCGAACAACAAATAGAACAATAGAATTAAGATTTCCACGATTTTAAACTTTTTGTGCTGAAGAAGGAGAGGGAGAGCTGAGAAAGAAAGCAGACATTTCATGCAGAAGGGTGGGTGGGGCTCATTAATATTATGTGAAAACATGTAGAAATTTGCCAAAACAGTCAAAATATTCCCTTAGATTTTTAAATAAATTTTTTCCCACAAAACATTTTGTGAAAGGAAGGGGGGGGGGGGGGGGGGCTTATATTCGGGAGTGTAAAATAAAATAAAAATTGCTTAAAAGTGAGAGGGGCTTGCAATTGGGATTTTATGATAATGACCTCTAATTTCGAACCCTGATCGAAATATACATTCGTAGATGGTGTATAGCTCCCGCGGCTTATACACAAACTTTTTTACTGTACTGCTCAATTTAGGGGGGGGGGGGGGGGGCTATACACTGGATCCAGGCTATACATCCGAAAATATGGTGCTTTATAAACATTGCCCAAATATACTTGAACCAAATCATTCATTATATTACTCATTTTCAAAAATATTTATTGTAATAATAGCATTTTTTTTTCATTAAAAAGGTCTTAAATTAAGAGATAAGGTTGTTATTAAGTCATGCATCAAATTTAGTCCTCTAGAGAGTAGAAATTTTTTACGATGTAGAAATGCAAGTGCTATTGAACTGCAAAATTCATTGTTTATGTCTGAGAAGTTGTGTGTTATATGGAGAATTTCGTTATATAGATCATCTACTGTATTTACTTTTATTCTACTTACTACTGCTAACTTGATCAGAAAACTTTTTATTAAACTTATAAATTAAAGAAAAAAAATTTTGTTTTAATCAAGCTACCACTTTTTATGGGTTTTAATGAATCCTGAAATTTTGTAAAAATGAATGAGTTATAACTGTATCAGTATTTATAATCTTTGGGTCTGATTTTGTGAACAAAAACAAAACCATCAAATCAAAACTTTAGTTTCAAATTTATTTGTGACATTTATTTATTTAAAAATTAAACACAACAAGTATGCACTTTCAATACTTGTTATTGAAAACTAATACAAAAGTGAGAATAGAACTTTTCAACTCAAAACAAGGTGATTATGACATCATGTGTTCCATTTGGTCAATCAGCTATCCACATTTCAATTTTAGGTTCACTAACCTAAGGTAGACTAATCATGGCTATGAAGTTAATGATGAATTCGAAATATTAACTGGTAGTTACATTTGCTAACCTAAGGTTTCTGAAAAGGTTGCTGGTGAATTGACGGTCAGTTGGCTAACTTACTAAATTTATCCCTTCTTGAATACAGAGGTACTGACTTTTAAAAAATTCTGGGGAAGAGGGTACAGTTGATCATGGGGCTTGCTGAAATCTGTTAGAGATGATATACTAGTACATTAGAAATAGCGTTAGAGGTGGAACTAATTGGAACAAAAATTATTCTTGTTGTCAGGGTTGAGAGTGCTCTGACCCAAATGACTATTTGATACCACTAAATTTTAATGGCATTTCTCGCCTTATATAATGACAGAGATTTTTAGATTTAATAAAGCAAAGAATACCATTAAAATTTAGTGGTAAAAATCAACCATTTGGGTCAGTGCTCTCATTCCTGTGTTGTAAACGGAAGGTAACAAGCTCCTAATGAATATATTAAAAATATACATTCGTACTGTTGCACAAAATGTGCCTCCATCTTTAAAAAAATATGGAAATTTTTTTTAAATGTTAAAAAATAATATGGGGTATCAAATTATAGGAAATTTAATGCTTAAAAAGAGTATGATATTGGTTTTTAAAAGTAAAATGTTTATAAAGATCAACTAGAGAGGGATTTTTGAAAAATGATACCTACATGACCCATAGGTACACCTTAAATGTAACTATGCTACATTACATTGCACCTATACCTGATACTGTTATGTGACAACTCCGACTGCAATACTAATTGTTATAGCAAAATTGTCACATAAATATTAATCAACTTTTAAAATTTTAAAATAATTTATTCATTACAAAAGGTAAGATATCATAATGCTCTTATCTTCAAATTTCCAAAGGATCGGCATCGGGTATCCACATTGATGTTATCCATAGAGTTGTATAATCCTAATTATACTAAAAAATACTAAAAAGTTGATTCTACTAAAATAAAGAGTCATCAGTTAGATAATATACTTTAATCTTTACACTAAACGTTAATTTTCACAAAAAGGAAAATCCTATATACAAACAAATTTCTAGAAGAGCAAATTGTGGTTTCTACATGTGAAAGAAAAATCTAATACTTAAAGTTTTAAGTTCTTAACCCATTCGGGACCAGCATCTTTTACATGAATTTTATTCTATGTGCATCACTTTTTGTTAAATAGTTAAATTTACTTTATTAATTAAATAAGGCAAATTTTACTTTTATTTTTTACTGGTACCAAAAACAAGTGCTGAAAACACTTTTTGTTGGTACATATATGCATCCACGGTCCCAAAGGGGTTTATCATTATTAATTGTTATTTCAAATCCTGATCTTCATAAACTTTCAGCACTAATACATGAAAGGAAGAATGTTCTTAAATCACAAAGCCTTACTGCTAAATTCTGGCTGTTGTATCTGGACATGGTTTGTATTGTAAAAATATTTATTTCGGCTGAGCGACAGGAAATTTTGAAATGCATTTACAGGCGGTTGAGCATATTCTGCCCTTTTTTTTTTTGCGAGTTCAGGTCATAACAATTATGCTAAATATGCAAGGATATACATTCAACAAATGCAGGAACTAAAAACGACGACACCAGAACTCTGAAAAATGCTGAATGAAGGCCACTTTACTGTACGAAGAAAGGACAGGAAGTGTTCTAGTGTTTGGACCGATATGCACATTGAGCAAAGCTCATGAAATGCACTAAAAGTTGTTCTGGTATTACTCATGGAGGAGGTATGACTGAAAGTCAATGTGCAACTTGGATTTAGAGCCTTTCTAGAGGTAGTGAAGTAGCGTGTGCAATGAGTTTGCTGACCAATGTTTCACATATTGGCAGTGAACAGCATATTGATTTAACTGATGGAAGCAGAGCGAGGTATTTCAAAGATATGAAAAGTTTTTTTTTCCAAAATTTTAATGCAAAAGCGATTCATGGACTAAATGAAACTGATTTAAGTTGAAATTTGTCACTATTATGATATGTATATATTAAATTTATATAAAAATGTATTTATTCGCTCGCTTTGGCAAAATTTTGGCGCTAATGAACATGTGTTGTATAGAGATTGTAAACCTATTAAAGATAACATCTCCCCAATTTCTGGTGTATTAACAGATAATTACTCTAAGATTGCGGTTTTTAATCTGCAATATATATTTTTTATTTTTGAAACTTTTTAAAATACTGAAACAATTTTTGTGGATTTGAACGTATCAGAAAATTTTAACCCAAATGGATACCAAGCATGGCAATAAAATATTTAAAACAATAAAAAATGCAAAATAAAAAGAATAGAAAGGTGTTTATTTATAATGCTGAGGTTGTAAATAAAAAAGTTGAAGAAAGCTGTTCCGCTCGAATACGAATTTTTCTACTGGCAAATTCGAGTTATTTTTAACAGAAACATAGGCATATACAGGGGGGGGGGAGAGGGGAGGATATCTCTAAAGGACTTTCAAGGATATCTCTAAATCCTTGAAAAAATATAAGAACTGTTAAAAACATTACTGTTTAATACTTTTTTGTTTTATTTTTTTTTCTCTTTAAATCCTGATAAATTTATTTCTGAATATTAAATATTATTTAATTGTTAAATTCCTAAGTTAGTTTTTATTTTCATATGTTTTAAAAATTGTCTTGCACAGGAATTTTTATGGTTATAGGCAATATTAGAAAAAAAATTGCATAATCATGCTAATGTAGTACAGAAGTTTTGGCATGAATATGAGATTGAATTAAAAATGAAGGGAAAATATTGATAATAAAAATAAGCTTAAAAGTTTATTTTACATATTTTTATAGTGTATACTCATACATGCTATAATTTGTTTCCCTTTAGATTTGTTTTCCTTCTTACATTCAAAATTTTTAAATACAGTCGAATCTCGTTATTCGGACACTCTAATGACCAGAAAAAAAGTGTCGTCATAAGCGGAGTGTCACGGTAACCAGTGTCGGAGAAAAATATTTTTATAAAAAGCTGCATTTTTAATTAATTTAACGCAATTTTAAATTCATAACTGTTCTTGCAGTTTTAACCCCTTGAAGGTGAAACAATTATGTTTGTGCAATGCAGAATTCCCACTGGAAATTTAGAAAAAAATTATTTCAAAATAAGGAAAAGCAATTTTACAACTTTTTTCCATCAAAGTTAGAAAAGTAAAATTTCATAAAATTTTTCTGGTGCAAATCTTCATTAATCGTGGGTGTGATAAAATATATCCCACCGCCCCTCAAGGGGTTAAGCAATAAAACATTATTATTTAACAAAATAAATGCAAAAACAAAATTGAAAAGAATAAAAATCAGATTTATGACTACTTGCTTTTTGGAAAATGGGCAATTTTCCTAAACCTTCGGGATATAGGGAGTTGCAAATTATTCAATGACATAAAATCCAGAGTTTACATTAAAATTATATACAGAAAATCAGGACTTTGAAAAACTGACATGATAAGCAGAATGACGGGAAAAACCGGGTGTTGGGATAATGAGGTCGGACAGTATATCTTAAACGGGGTTTCAGGAAGGGTGGCCCTCTCTAACGAAAATGAAATTACTGTTCAATTGTTCTTTTTTCTTTCTTTCTTTTTTTCTTTTTCTCTCTTTCTTTCTTTCCTTCTTTCTTTCTTTTCTTTCTTTTTTTTTTTTTTTTTTGAATGAAAAGACTTTATATAAAATACAAATGTGAATTCATGTGGTTCTTCAAAATTGCACATTAAGCAATGCTAGATAGTAGATACCTGTTACGTGTTACATACATATAACTTTAAACCTGATTAGAAACACATTTGTATTAGTTCTAAAAAACGTTTCTCAACGAAGCTATTATGACTCCCTTACAAAATAATAAAATTATAGGTGGTAAATAAATTATAGGTGATGTTAAACTGCAACAATATGTTTATTTTTTTCCTTTCAATTTATTTTAATTCTCAAGATTACTGTCAAAGTTGAAATGTTCTTGGAAAATAATGTATTTTATTCTAATTTAAAAAATATGCCTTGGTGATAAATTGCAAATAACCAATTGTATTTAATTTTTCAAAGAATGACGAAAAAAAAAATCTTTGAAATAAGGTTTTTGCAAACGCAATTCAAAATTAATTTTATGTCGCCGAAATGAGTGCTACATCGCCAGATGTTGCAAGCATATTAAGCCAGGGGATGTAAATAGGCAGTATCAGGCTTTCACCTTACTATCTTCTTGGTCCTTCCCCAAGTATAGACATTTTGTCTACTCAAATCCTTGGAGTTTGATTTGATACTGCAGCAATTCAGAAACAAAGGCGAGCTTTTATTATAAGCATCTGAAAGTCATGTAAATTAAGTTCTTTAACTAGGGAAAGGAAGTTTCCATAAGATTCTTTTTGGAATAGAACATTTTATTCTATTTATAAAACACTTCTGGGTAATTTCAGTGATGCATTTTTGGAAATGTATTTCTGGAGTAAAGATCAATTTGGCATGCATATATTTAGCATAGAGATTTTTTGTTTTTTAAAGTAAAGTCTTAAACAGTCAAATCATTCAAAATAATACATTTATTTTGAAAAATTAACCTCTGTACTTCACATACATTCATCAGATATATTTGGATGGATTTATACTTTTAGCATACTGTTTCCAATTTTCTTTTTTGACTTAATGAATTTATACATTTATTGTTATTATTATTTTTTTCTTTTAATACTTTCTAAGTTACAAAAATAAAATAACAATCATACATACTGTTATAATTCATTTTATTGTATGAATAACTGTTAAAATGTGTCTAAATTATGCGAGTTTGGCCTTATTTTATAGATGAAAAAATTTTCCCACCCTTTTTTCCTATGTCCCACTTTCATGCCTGTTTAACACAGAGGATGCTTGCTTGTATCTCCTTGAATAAAAGCGCGCTCAAGATACACGTGAGTTTTTCAATCACGAGTTACCCCATTCTACCAACTTCATTATTTGACCATAGTACCCAACAAATGAGAAAAACTGATAAATCACCATTGGCACACTCATTAGATAGCGTGAGCTATAGGTGAAAACTGGGAAATTGAGTTAGTAGCCAGTGGCCGGTAGACTCAGTTTCATTAGTGGCCACTTTTTAAAGTTAGTGGCCACTACAATGTTTCAAATTTTCTTGGCATCTAGATAAACTATAATCGTTGTATATATATTTTTTTTCTATAAATCAGATTTTTATACCAGCCAACTATTCATGATAAGAATAGGGACACAGTTGAAATTCAAGAAAATTACTTTAAAACTACAAAATTGTTATCATATTAATTTTTTTAGAATATATTTTTGGATTTGTTCATAAACACAATTATCAATCAGATTACTGTTACTTTCTTTACATAAAAAGTTAGTAACTAAATCAAAATTACAACAACTAGGTGTATACAAAAAAAAAAAAAAAAAAAAAAAAAACCACAATAAAATGCTATTTCGATTTTATTTAATAATTAAATGTGTTATTAACATACCATATACATTACTACATACAGTTGAAATCTAATCTGGTGAGTTTATTTCGCAGGATTAAACAGTATCTCTTGCAGAAAAATAATCTAACTGATCAAACACATTGAAGGTATTGTAATGTCCTTACCCTTTAGGGTCCAATTTTTTTTCAATTTTGAGAACAAAATTACTTTTATTTTAATAAGCTTAATCGTAGCTATCCAAATAGATTTACTGATATGATAATAGGTTAAGAGTTTTTGGAGACGTTGGGAAAATCTCGTATTACAAGAGGGTTTAACAGATATTACAGCTTTATAGTGTTTTTTGTGTTTTACCACACGATTCGTTCAGAAAAGTAACCTATATTTTAAATTTAAAGAGTGAAATATATGTATAAAATAAATTATTAAATGTCCAAACATAAATGAACTCATAATAAGAAAAGCATAGCCATATATTATCATTACTATGTTTAGATAGTAACAGAAGTAATTTTTAAGACAAAATAATACTTGATGAAAAGACATGTACTATTAGTAGTAAACCAGACCCGAAAGGGTTAAAATCCACTTGCATTTGCATCCACTGAAAAAAAAAAGGAATAAATTATTTGAAATACATGTAGAATCAAAGCTGATGAATATATTTTGCATAAAACTATATTTCTTGAAAAAATAATCCAACTGAAGAGCGAGCATGGCGGAAAACTGAAATATTGAAAATACAGCTAAATCGCTGCAATCTGCTTGCATCCGGTAGGAAAAAGAATTAATCAGTTTTCTAATTAGATGCAATCAAAGTAGAGATGCATATTTCCATGAAAAAAGCTGTATTTCAGTTGGTGATCGAAAACAGATTTTTTTATCGCCACTTGGCGAGTGGCGACTATAGTGGCGATCGATGACCGATATTTTAATCGCCACTTTTACAACTTTAATCGCCACGTGGCGAGTGGCGACCGCTAATTTACACCTATAGCGTGAGCGTCAATGAAATACACCAGTCTCATTCCCAAAAAACTGCTTAATATCTTCTTGATGGTGGTGCATTAATTCACCAGTTACCATGGTCCACTTCTGCAGCATTTGGCAATGTCATAAGGCAATACAAATCGTATGTCAGCAGAAAGTTTGGAAAAGTGACAATAATTTTTGATGGGCATGAACAACCAAATATAAAAGGTATGGAGCATAGATAACGCATGAATCAATCATCTGTTGTTGTATTCTTTGATGAAAATTCACCCGTAATCATCAAGTAAAACAAATTTCTTTCTAACTCTACAAACAAACAACACTTTATTAATATGCTGGGGAATTATTTTCAAGAAAGAGGTCACTCCGTCATTCATCCAGAAGGTGATACAGACATGGTAATTGTCAGAGAAGCTTTAAACATAGCCCAGGAAAAACATGTCACTGTAGTATAGCCGAACCTGCCAACCTTTGAAAATGAGAAATCGTAGCACACAAAATTTAAATTAATCTGGAGATTGGTTGGTTGGTTTTTCGTGTTTCACAGCCATCTTTTGACATTCGTAAAAGGAATAAGGTTTTCATCTTTCAACTCAACATAGTAAATTTTTTCCTCTGAAAATTTTTATACGATTTTTAGAGGCTATTTTCGTTTCTCAGTGTCTTTTTTTACATTTGTAAAAAGGAGCCTGGTTCCAATTTTTTAGCTCAATGCAATAAATTTTGACGGAATTCGCGATTTTTTTCCCGCCATCATTTCAGGATATTCACAATTTTTTTCTCACAATCGTAATTCACATTTTCCTATCACGATTCTTTGTTGAAACCCGCACTTTTTACCATGAACTTTTGACGAAATTCGCCTTTTTTATGCGATCCTTTGACGAATTTTGCGTTTTTTTACCACGATCCTTTGACTAAATTAGTGTTTTCTTTCTGCGATCTTTCAGTGAAATTTGCGTTTTCTGACTAACCTTTCGATAAAATTTGCATTATCTTGCTGATCTTTTGACGAAATTTGCGTTTTCTTTCTGCGATATTTTGACAAAATTCATGTTTTTACCTCGATCCTTTAACGAAACTCTCGAAGCTGGTAGACGGGAGGTGCTGGGTTTGAACCCAATCGCGCCCGCTGGCCTAACCGTTTCGGAGTTTTCGTGGTTTTCTTCGAAACTGTGGATTCCCATGCATAAATACGGGTTAGGTTCCCTTAGAAAGACCCCCACGAAGGGCACTCCCCCCCAGGGCCTATATCCCACGTGTTGATAATCGGCCATCATAAACACAAACCAAACCAAACCTTTAACGAAATTTATTTTCTTCTGTGACCAATTGACAAAATTGATTTTTTTTTTTTTTTTTACACGGTCACTTGTCGAAATTCGCGATAGTTTATCGCAAATTGCGCAATTTTGCACACTATTTCAAACTTTGCCCCTCAAGGAACCCCCTCCAGAATACTTAAAATGGCACCCTTGTTTCTAAGGAAGGGAATTCCTGTATAAATATTTACAAAAACACAATTAGAGTGTTTTATGTTAACAAGCTTTTTTGCAGCCCAGAATTTTTTTTTCCCGTGAGCATTTTTTAATGTCTGAATTTTCAGACTAATGGCCAATTTTTAAAAAACTTTCAAAAATTAATACTTGGAAATTTCAGAACAGAATCACTCCTGAAAAATATGCTGCACGGGATAAAAATCGCAACTAGAAACAAAAAAAGCTTTTGTGTTTTTTCAAAAAATCGTAGTTTAAGACCGATTTTCGTAGCATCGTAGTTTATAAGTCCAAATCGTAGCAACTACGATTTTTTCGTAGCAGTTGGCAGGTCTGTATAGCACAAAATTAGTACTCGCCACTCGCCAGGCATCGAGTAATACTTAAAACATGGTGATTAACTTTATTGTTCTCACTCACCAAACTCAATGGGCACCACTCGCCAAACGCGATGGTTGAAAGATCGATGCCAGGGAGGAAAGGGGTGAAATTCGTTTGGAATTTACGGCATCCAAATCGGCGATTCTCCCGAACGTAAGAAAAGAAAATATCAGAGGTGATTCTGTCTCGAATTTTCCAAAAATTTAGGACATTCGGTTCCGAAAAAAAGAATACGGTCATCAGTCCGAAAATTCGGACGTAAAAATATTGCTAATTTCGATATGGTCGCCAAAAAAATCAATTTCGTCAATCGTTCGCAGAAAAAAATCAGCAATTACGCCAAAGAATCGCGAAAAAACATGAATTTCGCCCAAGGGACCACATAAAAAACGCGAATTATGTCAAAACATCGTGGAAAAAAACACAAATTTTGTGAAAAGATCACAGAGAAAACTCAACTTTCATGACAAGATCGTGGGAAAAATGCAAATTTCGTGAAAAGATCGTGAAAAAAAATGCAAATTTCGTGAAAAGATCGCGAAAAAAATGCAAATTTCGCGAAAAGATCACAGAAAACACAAATTTCGTCAAAGAATCGCGAAAAAGAATCACAAAATTTTTCAAAGTATCTCAGAAAAACACAAATTTCGTGAAAAGATCGTGGAGAAAATGCAACTTTCATGACAAGATCGCGGAAAAGAATGCAAATTTCGTCAAAAGATCGCAGAAAAAATGCAAATTTTGAGAAAAGATCGCAGAAAAAATGCAAATTTCGTCAAAAGATCATGTAAAAAACACAAATTTCATCAAAAGATCGTGGAAAAAACGCAACTTTCATCAAAAGATCGTGAAAAACGCAAATTTCATGAAAAGGTTGTGGAAAAAACATAAATTTCATCAAAAGATTATGGGAAAAACGCAAATTTCATCAAAAGGTTGCCTACAAACGCAAATTTCGTCAAAAGTGCCAAGGAGGGGGGGGGGGGGGGAGTCCCCTCTGCTGTAACCTTTCTGAAATTTTCCTGTGAATTTATTTCATTGCAATTAATAGTAAAAATAAAATTTTTCAGTTGAGTGTAATCATATAAAATGGTAAGTAATATATATTAGTAAATTGCAATGTTGATAGTTAGAAAAAACACAATTTTGTATGGAGTGTACATAACTTTGTTACTGGCCAGTGGTTAAAAAAAACTGGCCAGTGAAAAAAATCAGTGGACTGGCCAGTGGCCAGTGATGTTAATTTTGATCTATACACTGTAGTAGCTGATGACACTGATATTTTAATCCTACTACTATATCATTCTTCGAAGAACATTTTAATGCAGTCTGTGACACAATCTGATAATGTTCGTGACATTCAAGTCATGCAAAGATCTATTGGAGAGAAGGTTTACAAAACTTTACTTTTTGTTCATGCATTAACAGGATGGGACAAACCAGTGCATTATTTGGGAAAAGTAAATCTTCTGCTTAAAAAAAAAATCATTCAGTCAAAAATTTTATGTGAATGGGCTTCACATTATGGATCATTCAAAGATGTTACTATGAAAGAATTGGTTGAAAATGGCTGTAAAGTTCTCGTGTCACTTTATGGAGGCAACATTGAAACAAGTGACCTAAACGCGCTTCGTTATGAACAATACATGAGGAAAATAACTTCAGCCAAAAAAGAATTTGATATAACGCATTTTCCTCTAACTCAAAATGCATCGAAATACCATCTACTTCGAGTGTATTTATAGTGTTTTATGTGGAAAAATCTTAATATGCCAACTCCTTACTCTACACTATGGGGTTGGCAGTTGGTTGATGGAGAATTTATGCCAATATTAACAGACTTAAACCCAGCACCAGACAAACTCTTAAATGTGATTAAATGTGTCTGTCGAACTACAGTTGAAGAACCATGTAACACTACAAAGTGTACATGTTGCTGATATGGATTTTCATGTTCAGTAGTTTGTAAAAACTGTCGTGGAAAGGCCTGTGCAAACACAGAAGATAACTTTGATTTAGATGAAGATGAACAGGAGATTTGAATTTGGTTACATAAATATGATGTTATAGATGTAATTAAATACCTTTTCTTGCGTACTTACTACAAAATTTAAAATTTTTTTAAATACAGTAGAAGATCTTTATAACGCAATTCTATATAACTCAATTCTCCATATAACGCACAACTTCTCAGATGTAAACAAGGATTTTTGCATTTAAAAAGCACCTGCATTTTCACATTGTAAAATATTGCTACTCTCTAGAGGACTAAATTTGATACATTAATTCAACTTTATCTTCTAACTTAAAACCTTTTTACTGAAAAAAATGCTATTATTACAATAAATATTTTTGAAAATGTCTAATATAAGGGATGGTTGTGTCAATTATATTTGGATCATGTTTATAAAGTATATTTAACAATGTCTGACCTATTTTATGCAAAAATTTATAATTTGGATAATTCTTGGTAACAAGGAATGCAGTATAAAGATATTCTAATGTATTTTGATATGTTTCAGAAATATATACCCATGTTTACAAGGTGAATTTAATGATATGATCCAGTGTTGGGTATGAACGCGTTCACTGAACGAAAGTTCACGAACTTAGTTCACTTTCTGTGAACTTTGAGTTGAACTTGATTCAATTTTTGATAAACGAACGTGAGCTGAACGAAAGTTCAAAAAATCCGTGAGTTTGAACGAAATTTCCAACTCAAGCTCAATTTTTTTCATATTTTATTTAAATTTTTTCCAGCCGTTAAGAACACGTTTTTTCAATTCAAATGCAATTCAGAGATCTACACAAACTCGGGACGGGTCGAGTCTGATCATTAGTTTTCTGGGTCGTGTCTGGGTCTTGCTTTCGCTGGAAGCTCGGACCAGGCCGAACTGGACTTATTTCTGGGCCTGTGCTTTATTCTTCATAGAAGTTTGCAAATTTTCTGACCGAAAGAAAACCGAAAATTTCTGGTCCGGTCACAAATCTACTTGTATGAAAATCATTGACCCGTCCCTGAAATCCCAAAAATCTGTTTAAGGAACAACCTCCTTAGGTCAGCAATTTTTGCCGAAAATGCTTTTATTTTTAAATTACCATTATTCTACAATTAAAATTATCCTTAAAGAATAATAGTACACTTACAGAATAATAGTACACTTTTAGGGTGGGGGTGATACAGTACTGTAAAACCTGTTACAAGAATGTGTGTATGACGGAAGCCTGTTTTAAGCGGAAAAATTTCTTCATCGGTGCAAAATGGATATAATAATCCGTTTGAAAATAAATAATACATTCGAAAGAGACGACAGACTTGGTATAAAAGGAACTTAACTATAAGGATTTTTTATCTCCTATGTGATTCCGTCATAGAAGGTTCGATATAGAATTTTTCAGATTTTTAAGTCTCCAAGCCATGCAAATGGATTAATGGTATTAATAATAATCAGATATATTTACATACAAATAGTGATTAATTAAAAAATCAGCATGGTTTACAATAGGATAGATAAAAAGAAATGTAGGAGAAACAGTATTTTGGAACGGAGGTCCTGTACTATGCAGTCTATGGCACTTTTATTTAAAATGAAAAATATAAACATGGAAAATAGACTGTAATATATATATATATATATATATATATATATATATATTTTTTTTTTTTTTTTTTTTTTTTTTTTTTTTTTGTCAGAACTTCTAGCACAAGACAAAATTTTCAACATATCGACTTAAAAATAAATATCTGTACAGAAAAATTAACACTACACAGTCTGTTGATGCATTTTATGCGTTATTTATAAAAACTATCATTATGAAATTCCAAATTCTTCCCAAAAAGTTTAAATAGAACTTTTTGATTATTATAAGTATATTTCGTGAATAAAATGAAAGAAAATTAGTATTAAAAATTTTATGGTGCTAACTCGAATTTTTTGAGTAAAAAATCCGCCAGATTTAGCAACACTGTTTTTGACCTGTATAGTGGTTAAAAAGGCTAGCGGAGACTACTATTTAGCAAACAATTTTCAATTTTTTAACACAATTATATATTTACTTTGTACTGCTTTTACCGCTGAATACTGGGCTGGACATCTTACAATCTACATACATAATATGTCTACCTGTGCAGAAACTATCACAAACATTATATATGTGTTTTGTGTGTGTCGAAAAAAATTGTTAATGATATTTTTTATATAAAGGAAAATTTGTTCTTAACTGTACCGTAAAGAAATAATAATCTATGATTTCATTTCTTATATACATTTTATTTCTCAAACACTAAATTGAATATATTCTCAATTTTCTTCTAGAACATAACTCTGCTCCAATTTTTTGAAGATCTCAACAACCCGATTAGTAAACAATTTAAATTTGACCGATAAGAATTATTGAAGAGTGAGCCCAATCCACAGTCACTCTATTCAACCATCCCGAGGTGTCTGCTATTCATAGGTTTCACTATATTTGAATATTAAGGAAAATAGATATGAACATTTTTTATATAAAGGATAAAATTTGTATTAGATGATTGTAAAACATGATTTACTCTCCTTTCATTTCGGGTTCTGTTCGGGTTGCGGGTTGAAGTATTTCGGTTTCTAATCAATGGATTAATGGATTAATGGCAGGTTGAAATATGTCGTGTTGTGAGTTATCGAAAATTTTTTTGTCGGGTTGTGATACGAAGAATTTTTTTTTTCCGGATTCGGGTAGGCTTGATGATTGACTTCAAATGGAATTTTCGGGTTCGGGCCGGGTACAACTCGATTTGCTCAGAACTGTACTTGGCCTCCTGAAATGAATATTTAAAATAAATTTCGAACGGATAAACGCAAAAAGAAAAACACAAATAAAAATTGTCTTCCATGGGGTGCTCAGAGTGTAAAGCGTGTCGAAAACTTCACATTCTTGGTTTTCTCGGTGTTTAACATTTTTGCGTCACTTACGACGAATAACGTTTACTATTTTTTCATATGTATAGAGATAGTCATAAGCTCCACTCGCAACACTACCCGAGCTCGAAATGAAAGGAAAGTAAACTATGTTTAATCCAATTATGAAAAGTAATCTACAATTATGTCGTTAATACAATTTTTTTTATAGAAAAAAAAAACAAGTCTTTATTATTCAAATATTCATAAAATTCATTCTTTAATATTCAAGTATAGTAAAACCTTTGTATAGTGGACACCTCGGGATCATTGAATAGAATTCATCGGATCAGGTTGTCCATAAATTTCTGTTTTCGGTGGTGTTCGTGTTATTTACGACGGCCGATTATCTACACGGGGATGTGAGCCGGAAAGGGGGGGAGGTGAACTCCGGGGGCGTCTTTCTAAGGGAATCTAACCCGTATTTACGCAAGGAAATACAAAGTTCGAAGACCACGGAAAACTCTGAACGATTAGGCCAACGGGCGCGATTGGGTTCGAAACCAGCACCTTCCGTCTACCAGCTTTGAGAGAAGAACCTATCGGCTACCGTCTGTTTTCGGTCTTAATAATTTTAATTTTCTTTCCATAGTTGGTTTATTTTCAAAGTCGGGTTGTTTGGATTTTCACAAAAAAGTTTGAGCACAACTATGTTTCAGATGAAAATAAATACGTTTTTGAGTATCAATGAGTATATATTCAAATTACAACATGAGAAATAAAATGTGTAAGAAATGTGATCATAGATTATTTTTTCTTTACTGTACAGTTAAGAACTTTTTTTTTCTTCTCTCGGAATATGAAAAATATTGCCAGCATTTCATTTTTGATACACACACATGTATCGTATTTGTGATAATTTATGCACACACACATGTGTGTTACATGGGCTTGGGCGCAGGAAGGGGAGTCCAGGGCGGGGGGATAATGAACCCCCCAGATTTCGGACTGCATACCTAAGAAATATTTTATTAGTTAAAATATGATGAATTTTAAAAGAATTAATTAAAGAGCAATAATACTATAAAGACAGGGCCGAAACTAGCCTTTTTTACGACCGGGGCAAACAGGCATTTTGCCGCTACAGACACTTCCGCTAAGCTTTTTTCAAAGAGAATTTTACTGTTTCTAATATCCGATTTATTTTAAAATTTAAAATAAGTAATCATAAAATACGCAAAGCTGAACTACGTAATCAGTTATCTCAAATATTGATTCATTAAAACCTTGAAAACGGAATCGAAAGGAACTGAAAAAAAAAATTCCGCTTTATACAGGATCCTTATCCCATATCATTCTTGGATTTTTCTATTCTTTGATGTACCCCAGAAAGGACAATTTTAACAATCGTGTTAAACAGTAAACATAGACGTGAGAAAACCGACAAACAAAATTTTTATTTGGAGCTTCGCCTTCCGCAGGCGCCTGGGGTGCGTGCCTCCTCTTCCCCTTCCCCTAGTTTCGACCTGATACCGAATCAAGATTAGAAAAAAAAAACGCAACTTTTATCCCATCGCAATCCGTTTTGGTCGCATTTTTATGGCCCTTTTTGAAAAGGAACAGAAGAAGAAAATAAAGAACCGGACGTTGGCTATTCAGTACTATTAAGTAATGTTATCTCATCTTTACCTAAAGTGTACTATGCCACTTAGGGGTGTGGGAGGGTGCCTGCTAAAAACATGTCAGAAGTGAGATTGATTCTTTTATAGTCTGTTTAAGGGGTATTTCGGATCCTGTAAAGTCTGGATAATGCCTGAAGCGCGAAGAGGAAATATTCGGAGGCAATTGCACTTTTTGTCTGATCCTTTGCGGTAGAAATCTTTAAAATAGATTCTAGGAAGCTATATATCTCTGTCTCCTCTCAAAGACATTATCTGATACAGCATTTTGCTTTGTTTAACATTCTCTTGTACAAAGACTGATTATGTATGAGAGAGTAAGTAACATTCGAAAGTATATTTATTTTTATTAATAAAAAATTTAGATTTTATTTTACAGAAAGGAAAACAGTTTTATTGTTTCGATGATATTTCCATGGGGAGGGGGAGAGGGGAGATGCTAAGTTATCAGTAATTCCGGTATATCTATTTAGCAATATGTCTATGACTTTCAGTTTTACGTATTATTATTTACTCAGTTTGTGAACGCTTGTCTTTCAATTATCCTATATGTACCTTTTCAGAAATATTTTGCAATCATATTGATTTTAGAAAATTTCTAATATGAAATAAATATTCATTTCCTTTCGGATATTTCTTAATTCTGAGAAGAGGAAAAGGGTGGACGTCTGAAAGGACACGAAGCACGAATTTGTGCTAATTTTCTATCATTTGATTTGTGACAGGGCTGGGCATAATTGTTCCGAAGATTCGAATAGGGCTTAGATTTAATTTTTTCCGTGTTGGACTGGCCCCGGGCCTTAGATTTTTTTATGCAGATTCCGAGACTTTGTTTGTTTGTTTGTTTTTTATAAACAAAAACAATAAAACATTCCTTTATTTCATTTTCTTCTTTACCTCGACACTTCTATTTAGCGAACACCTTTTCAATCCCATAACAACTCTATATATTTGTATGCTTTAGTTTTTATTTCTAAATAAAGGCCCCTCCGAATGACAGCCGAATTCATGGGTACCGAGGTGTCCGCTATTCGGAGGTTTCACTATACAGGGTGTCCACTCTCAACTGTTCGCCATAGCTAATTCCTAAGCGTAAGGCATAGACATATAGTTCCAATTACAAAAATGTTTTAAGGCTGTTCTGAACTGCTCTGCTCAACAAGTGCAAAACATTTTGACACATTTACAAATTCATTTTTTAACGCAAAGATATAAAATTGGTAAAACCTGACCATTGAAGCGATTTCGAATCGAACTGTGTTTTCCAATTTTTTTTATCAATAAGTTACCTATTGAGTTATAAGCGATTTTGATCACGTCACAAACACGTTTTTTCGCCCTTTCTTGAGAGGTATTCTATTTTCGCGCGGAAATTTGGTTCTAAACGTCCACTTTGACACCACTTTCTGAAAGATCTATTTGCGTTTACAAAAAAAAAATACGGAAAGAAACAGCTCGATGACCTAGTTTTTGAACAACAACACCTGCTAGTTTCATGCATTTCCGAATAAAAATAAATTAAAACTTGTGTCATAAAGTTGCCCTCTTGGACTTGAGAACAGTCTTAAATGAGATACAGAAGTATTTTAAAAGTGATTTGGCTCAATAAAAACATATCTTAAAATAATATGAAATTAAAATTTTTATATGGTTCCCCCCCCCCCCCTCCGGTCCTATAATTTATATTTAGTAAAAATATCCTAAGAAGTAAGACAAAAAAAAAGTTTCATTTTTCTACTATTAAAACTGTAATAGTAAGTTTAAAGTTGAAGCATCTTTTTTGCTGTGAAATACGAGTCATTCACGAATTTATTAGGAATAAAAATGTGTATTGTTATTGTGAAAACTGCAAAATATTATCATAAATGTATGAAAATAAAAAAAGATCAAAATGCAAATTTTGTAATTTTTTGATGCCAATGGAAAAAGATCAAAGTCCGAATTTTTTAATTAATTAAAACATGGGCTGGATCCTTCAATTTTTTTTCCGGTGGGGTGGGGTGGGGGGGGGGGGGGGGGCATTTGGTATGCAATATTTGTAAAAGTTTTTAAATATTTTTAATGTATTGTAAAAATTTCTACTGATTACAATCAATATTGTATTCTTTTGGAGTAGAATAAGAAATAAAAAATAGATTGATCTAAATGTTTATTATGTATTCGTATCTGAATTTTAAGGAAGGTTCCGGAAAAAAAGTGGTGACATTAAAATGCCACAGCTTTTTGCTGTTATGTTTCACAACAAAGTAATGAAAAATCCATAATAAATACTCCGAAAACTTTCATATCAAAATATTTTAATATTTTCATATGAAAGGTTTCGGAGTATATATTATGGAATGTTTCTGAAAAATTGGAATGTAAACGTAACAGCAAAAAGCCGTGGCATCTTAATGCCACCTCTTTTTGCTGGAACCTTCCGGATTTTTTTTTACAATGCATACAAATGTGTAACTTTTTGGATTCAAAAGGAAAGAGGCCTGGCTTTAAGAAAATGATGCATAGGTCCCGATTTATCTGAGGGCAAGCCATGGGCCCATCACAAATTGCTAGTTTTGACAATTTTTTTCTTTAATTCGAAATAGGAAGTTTTATAAGTTATAAATAAATTATTGTTTTTAAAAAGAATTTAACTTCTAAAATAATACATAATTTTTCAACCTATGTTTAATTCATTTTCATTTATAAATTCAAAAAGTTTGCATAATTCTAGTTAAGACAGCAATAAATTGTACAGTTTTCATTTTTTTTTTTTCGTCTTACCATTTAATATAAATTTGAAATGCACGAACTCAAATAAATAAATAAAATTTTTCTTTTAGGGGATTAAGGGATAGGCTGAGAAGTAGAGATATCATGACAGAAAAATTTTTTACTATTCTTTCTCGTTGTGTTTAAATATTTTAAGTTATTTAAGGTGAATAAAATTACCTTTTTTTTAACCATTTGGAAAAATGGTTATTGTTCTCTGTCAGGGTAGGAAATCAAAAACATATCTGAAGAGTTTTATTGGTTGAATCCGCATTTTATTTGTTTTCTGATTGGTCTATACAGTAATCTGTATTTCCCTTTACTTTCAACAGAGATGGATACTTCTGTTGCCACTATGACAAAAAAGTAATAAAAACTACAAAAAAAAAAATAATAACTCAGAAACAAATTGAGGTACAGCTTTCAAACAAATTGCATTTAAAAGTACATTTTTTTCTCTATACGACGGTGTAAAAAGTAATATTGTGGGATGTTCAGAAGTTTAAGAAGGAAATTTCATTTAAAATTGGTTGTCAGATTTCTACGATGGAAAGGCCTTTTCCCGAACAGCCAATGAAATGCTTGGATAATACGTAAGTTTCAGGTGGATAATACGTAAGTTTCAGGAAATCTGACGAGCCGCAGGCGATTTTTGTCGCTAGCAATTTTTACGTGTAATAACACTATTAATGTTTAATTCATGGCGTACGTAATGTATGATCAACTCCGTGTGATATTTTATGTCTTAAATTTTAGTCTTTGAAAAAATCATTTTCCAAATGGTCGTTGTAATTCGTTAAATTACTTTTTTTTTCAAAATTAGTGACAAATAAAATGTAATTGAATTTCAAAATAAAGATGGCCGGCATGATCCCTCCGAGACGGTGTTTGTACATATAAAATACTACTTATTTGTACACATAAAATAATAAATGAAAACTAATTATTACACTATAGTAGCAGAATATTCCCCCAAGTGACTGCGACAGATACTTCAGAGGCAAAAAATAATCGGCAGGTAAAATAATTTACAATTGAAGTTTTAATTAATCAAACAATCACTGACCTGTGATGTCTTTATGCATTTTATTCATTTTTATTAATAATAATCTTAAGTTTTTGTATTAACCCGGGAGAATTCGCTAGTGAGAATTTCTCTCACGGTGCCCAATTGCTTTTCTTTTACTTTACATTCGCTTAATATATTTTTTTTTGCTTTGCTTAGTACTTTTACTCACAAATAGGTAAAATAATTGAAATAACATTTTTAAATTTTAATTTAAATGAAAAACGGTTTAAATAAGAGTCTTAAAAAAAGTACGACGGTGAGAGAAAATCTCATGTAGCGAGTTCTCCCGGGTTAAGTACTAATAGAAAGGGAAACAAATGTTCGATGGAAAGTTAATCCGCAAAATAGAAAAGCAAATCTGCGACGCCCATCTCCCGTCTTGAAGTTTCTGCTACCGGGTATTACACCATCGCCATTCTGTAAGAATGAAAAAATATAAAAAAAAAACGAAATGATAAAAATAAATTCTTAATACCACTGAGCGTTTGAAAATATATCTCCTGTGCTCGTTAGATTTAAATTTTATTTTTCTTTCTTTTTATATACAATTAGTTCATTAAAAAATAGAAATAGAAGTCTCTGCGGGCGGAAAGAAATTTTCAAGCCAAGTGCGATCAGTAGACAATTTTTCTTTTAGCTCGGTATAAAAGTTTAAAGTTCGGCCAGAACTGCTCCGAGCCGAGCTTGGCCCGTTCAAAAAAATTATTGACCTAGCTATTGAATAAAAATTATTGATCCAATTATTGAATAAAAGCTAAAAGTTTGGCTCAACCTGCACAAAAAATTAATCGACTCGGCCCGACCAAGCTGAACATGTATTTTTTACACCTAAAAGTTTAAAAATTAACCTAAGGTTAAAATTGTCTTGTACGAGAAGTTCTAATAAAAAATACATATTTTATCGTTTAATTTCATGTTTATATTCTTCATTTTTAAAAAAGTGTTAAAAAAGTTTTTTAAATGCATCGGATTATATGTAAATGTCACAGTTATCATTAATATAAATCCACATCATTCTATGGCTTGGAGAATTAAAAATTTTAAAAATTCTATACAATATAATCTTTTAAGACGGAATTGCATAGGAAAGAAAAAAAATCCGTTATGGGCAGGCTCCCCCATGAACAGGTTCATCGTCTGTTGTAAATGCATTATATTCTTTTCGCAAGTAGTGTTATTCTTAATTTACATAGATCAACAATTTTTTTTTTCTTAAACACGGGATTCCGTCATATCCATTCTTTTTCCACTGGTTTTATCATACGTTAATTTTATTGCCTAGAAATGCATCTACCCATCCTAAAAAATAATAAAAACAAATTATATCAATTTTAATTGGGGAATAACAGGGATTTAAAAAAACATGTATTTTTTGAAAAAAAAAAAATGTTGTGCCTGTCCAAATTTTACTGATATTTTTACGAGGCAGACCAGATTCTTGCAGGTCCAATGATTTTCATATGATCTGAGTTGGAAGCGGAACTGAAAATTTCTGCTTGTTCAGACCTCAAGAAGAATGCATGCAGTCCAACCCCGACTTGGGCCGGGAAATAAATGTAGTCCTGGCTCATCTCGGTCCGAACCCCTAGAAAATAGAAAACCCCAAACGAAGTTCGAGCCCAGTGTCCAGAAGGAAAATTAGGCCGGCCCCATGAAGACCCTTACATCGAATAACCAAAAGATTAGTTCACAAAATTTTGTAAATTTTGACGATGAAGTTCTAGTATATTAAAAAAAGAAAACATGAAGGAAAAAAAAAAAAAAAAAAAACGAGTTTTTAGTGAACTTCGTTCACTTTCATAAGTGAGTTTGAGTTGAACGAGTTCGTTTGAAAATTTTTGAATTTGAGCGTGAACTTGACTCATTTTTGAGAAACTGAGTTTGAGTTTGAATTAGTTCGTTTTTTTTGTGAACGTGCCCAACACTGATATGATCCATATAATGTAAAATTCTATATAATGCACAACCTTGTGTTTTTAGGTTTGCGTTATAAAGGTCTTCTATTGTAAAATGTTTTTCGAGAGACCAAAATTCTTTATTTTTCCACCATCATTTTTTTATTACTTCTACTTTTCAAAACAAATATCATGCTCTTTTTCAGCTCAAAATTTCCTGTAATTTGATACCCCCACATGGCTGTTTGTGATTTTTTTAAATTCTTCATGTATTTCTTTTCAAGATGGCTGCCAAAAAAAACTCATTTTGTGCAATAGTATGACTGTATATTTTTAGTATGTTTATTAGGAGTGCGTTAACTACCATTTACAACTACAGTATAGGACCCATTATCCAGAATTCCAAAATCAAACAAAAAAAAGAAACAAATGAAAAATTTTCTAAATTTGTAAATTTTTACTAAAATTTTGGAATTTCTAAAATTTTTCGTAAATTTCACAGATTTCTAATTTTTGTTTCAGTCCACTGTGTTTCAATGTGTAACCACTAAAATATGTTACTTCAGTGGCGGGGAACACGAAGCCCCCCCCCCCTCCCCCCACAAATTAGAAAAAGATCATTTTCTCTCCAATTTTAGTTTAAAATTAATTTATATTATGATTCGATAAAAAAAAACATCAGTTATTTCACCAGGTGTGATTCTGTTCTGAAATTCTGAAAAAAAATTCCTCAGTCCGACAATTTGGACATAAAAAATATCACAAATTTTGATAAATGGTTGGCAAAAAGATCCACGAACATCAAATCGTCAAAGGATTGTGAAAAAAACTGGAAGTTTGTCAAAAGATCGTGGAAAAAAAAGGCAAATTTCATTAAAGTATTGCGAAAAACGTGAATTTCGTGAAAGAGTCGCAGAAAAACCACGAATTTCATCGACAAATCATGGAAAAAATGCTAATTTTGTCAAAGGATCATGAAAAAACACTAATTTCTTCAAAGGATCTTGAAAGAAACACTATATTTGTCAAAAAATAGAAGAAAAAAACTTGAATTTTGTCAAAGAATTGTGAAAAAAATGCTAATTTCATCAAAGAATCATGAAAAACCCTGCAAATTTCATCAAATGATCACAAAAAAACACAAATTTCTTCAAAAGATTGTGAAAAATTGCTAATTTCATCAAGGGATCGCCAAAAAAAAAAAAAACCCGTCAAAGTATCATCTAAAAAAATGCACATTTTGTCAAAGATTCGTTAAGAAAAAAAATGCGAATTTTGTGAAAGGATTGCGAAAAAAATGCAAATTTTGTCAAAGGATCCCGAAGAAATGCTAATTTTGTCAAAAGATCGTAAAAAAAAGATAATTTGACAAAGGATCGCAGAAAAACGCAAATTTCATCAAAGGATCACAAAAAAAAACATGAATTTGTTCAAAGGATCATGGAAAAATGCAAACTTCGGGAGGACCCGAAATCCAGAAAATTCCAAAATCCAGAAAGTCTTCGGTCCAGAGGATTCCGGATAATAGGTCCTGTACTGTATAATCATTTTTGTTCCAATTAGTTCCACCTAAAGGTGTTTTTTCCTAATTTTTACTGTAGTTTGAAGTACAGTCCTCCCATTATTTATTTTACATTTTCAGGGAGGCAATACCCCTCCTGAATTGTATCTCTATCTGTTTAACTCCCCTCCTTACTCATAATTGACACTTATGCTTGCATATCTCATACTTGAAAAAGGATCCTAGAAACGATTTATGGACCAAAAAGATGAGAATGAACTAGTGTAGATTCAAATGGACTCTCATATGAACATTCTTTGAAAAATGAAATTCTCTAATTAAATATTTTTGAGAACTTTTGAAAAAGTCAGACAAGTTTCCATTTTTATTTAGTTTCTGTCATTTTATAGTTAGTTATTTAAATGTGGATTTCCTTGCACTTGGTAATCAATCTAATTTTGCATTATATAGTTTATAGCTGCAAAAACTTATATAAAAGTACTTTCAATCATCTCAAAGCCATTTGTTTGTAGGTATGCTCAAACATCCTATCATAGGTGGGGCATTCTCACGATCTTTTAACTTTCATGTCCCTGAATAATAATTTTTATTTTAATACACTTTTTGTGTTTTTTTTATTTTATATACTGGGGAACATCCCTTTGCATGATTGCATAACAATATTAACAAGATAAATAAGTTTTGGACAATGTTGGGGGGTCCAAATACCAGGAAAACTCCTATACCGTCCCGTGTCCCTGATGCTGATTTTTAAGTTTGGAGCTATCTGTATGAAATTGTTTCAATAAAAGTAATTCGATGTAATTTTTTTTCCAAAACTGGGACAATTGTTTTACATAAATATGTAGCAAAAAATTAACCTGCACACATTTTAATGATTGATATTATTTTTTTTAACTCTGTCCCTGGTTTTTTCATCCTTACTGTCCCTCTTGCTAAACTTATACAGAAAATCACTTCAGATGCAGCCACAGAATTTTTTTCAGCTTTTTTCTCAAGCAGAAGTACGCTAGAGAAAGAATGTCTAAAATTCTTTGACAGGAAATTTACTGCGGAATTTAAATCAGCATTTAAATATCAATTTCAAGATCGTGGCTTTATTGGTAGTCTTACCGTCCCCAAGGTTTATTCCTGTACTTTTTGAGGTAAATTAAAATAAAAAATTTAATTTAATCCAATGTTAACAACTGTTTCTAAGAATCAATGAACATTGTGGCTATCACTTAGTCTTAATGTGATTTGCCTAAAATAGGTGGTAACTTTCCTTACCATTCCATCCTTACCACCCTTTTTTTCCCATTCCATCCCTTTTTTCCTATACCGTCCCCTTTTTTTACCTTACCGCCCCTTCATTAATACCCCTTTAAGACAATGTTATACCAAAATTTCGTTCTAAAAATACTACATTGTTATTATTTCTTATTTGAATGTCCTGTGGGTACTATGCAAATTCATAAGTAAAAATTTCGAAGAAAATAAAAAGTTTTAGTGGTAAAATGGTAAGGAAAATTAAACTCGCAAAGTTTAATTTTCCATAACATAAGTTTAACATAAACCTCAGTTAAATAAAAACTTTTTCGCTGCTGACCATTTTTTTCTTTATTTTGAATCATTAAGGCATTTGTCTATCAGATTAAAATGTTATTTTAGCAAGTTTAATTTCACCAGCTTTTTTTCTCCAAAAGTCAAAAGATTGTGAGAATGCCCCCAGGTACATTGATGATTGTATATGTATGAGCTGTAGAATTATTTTCGTTTGCATTTAACCTTCCAGCAAATGCAGATACACAAATTTAAAGACAAAATATTTCTTAAATATAGCACTGAAACTGTCTGAAGGTCATTGTTATTCCTCAATTGAGCTTTCTTCTTTTAATTAAAACCAAATTTACTGATTTTCAATGCAGTTTTGTGTGTCTTTGATTTTTTTTTTTTTTTTTTTTTTTTTTTTTTTTTTTTTTTTGTAGCAAGTACTTATATTAATTATTTCACATTTTCAAGATTTATTTCTGCAATAATGTAATTGATATGTTTTGTTATTTTTTTAAATTTTACAAAGTAAAACATTAAAAAAAAACTGGAAAAATAGGAAAATGTTCCATATATAATAAAATATTATTGTAATATAAAAGCGAAAACAGCTGTGAGGCCCCTGTTTTACTTATTTTAATTTTAACAATGAATGGGGTATGGGTGTATGCTGCCAAATACAGTGGGGCTACCACTGCTAGATTTCTAACTGAATAGAGATTAAGCTTAAAAACTTAAGCTTAATGTTGTACTGAACATTAGGTTCACTTTCAAAATAAACCAGGCAAGCTCTACTATTATATTATAAGGTAGCAGTATATGATTAGTATATTAATATAAATATGATAATCATAATAAATATACTGTAAAGCTTAGTATCAGCGTATTATATGCATAATATGCTGAACTGAATATAGACTTTTTAAAAATTTCTTTTTGTCAATGTGAAATAAATGAGTGAGTTAAATAAGCATTCTTTCATTTAGGTATGTGAATTTACAAACAATCCAAATCAACTCATAGATGCTTTAGAAGATCTCACTGAAACTGTAAAATGCACTTCTTGTGGTATCCTTGCATATGGTTATGATTGAAAAATATCATTTTCTATTAATATTTCTAGCTTTTATATTTTTGTTGCCACTGTGTGTAAAGCATGCTTATCTTTTCTAGATCTAAATTGTTTTGCTTTTAAATTCTTAGTTATTTTGAGTAAAAAGATGTTTAAAAAATGTGCAATTAAGTTTCTATATATGAAATTGAATTTGTACTGGAATGTATAGTTACATTTCTATGTATCTCATTCTCTTCGCATTCTTTGTGTCTCATTTTTGACCAATTTCAGTGAAAAAAAATCCCATTAAAATGCATTTTTTTTCTTCAAATCTATGTTTACATAGCTTTTCAGATATGTACTTTGCTTTTGACATATTTGTTATTTTTCTGTGACTAGCAGAATTCCATGAATTATCAATTAATTTATTTTGGAATCCTGTTAATCATTATTTTATTCTGGAATTTTCAAATCTCATATCTACATAATAAAAGGATATGTTGACTGTCTTTGTACAAGAGAATTTCCAAATTGTTAAAAAGTTGCCAAGTGCAGGTCAAAAAAATTGGCGTAAAGGTACAATATACAAAAGAAAAATATGAATGTAGGTTGTAAGTTCAGTTCTAATTGATGTAAGAAAAAATGAGAAGTGTCAAGGATGTCTTTTATTATTATATTTTTCCTTCTATAGTGGATCATCTACATCAGTGGTTCTCCAACTTGTATGCCTTACTTACACCTTAAGGAATTACATGTACAGTCATCTCCCCACCACCCAAAAAAGAACACCATATACATTTTATCTCCAAATTGTTGCCAAAGAAAAAAAATGGAAATAGCCATTTGACAGCAAATTGTCTTTTTCAGTGCTTTAAGAAAAGCTTAGGGATCATCTTCATAATGAAATTGCACCAAATTCTAAAATTTTCAATCTGAACACCTAATTTTGACATCATATTTGGCGTTTTGGTAAATTTTATTTTAGCATGACAAAATGGGAAGGCATCCCATCAATTAGTTTTGGAATTATAAAACTGGAATTACTAATGTAAAATTTATGTGTAATTGTTGCAAAACAGATTGTAATAATACAGGTAGTTTTTCAAGTATAACCTCAATACTACTTGGCAAAATGAGTTAATTTTGTATTCACATATTTAAAGCTTCTAGAAATTGATTTCTGTTTAAAAATTCATAGGTTATTTATAGGCTACTCATATTTGTTTGACAAAAAATATATATTTTTTTTTAATTAAAAAAAGCTTCAATTACCTATGAATTTGTTAACAAAATTGATTATATATATATCGATCATATATATATTTATAAATATACATTTATTTCATTTCATTCCTATTAGAATTAGCATAAGTCAAAGTTGGCTAACCTGTGGTATGTATGACAACTTCTCTGTCATGCAAAAATTTTAATTTCATAATCCTTATGTAATAATATTATTTTTGTTACAGTAAATAAAATTTTGTGGAACACATATCAACTGTCCAAAATAATAACTTACTAAAAAAATTGCAATTTTTTTTTATGTTTACATGGATGCTCTTTAAGAAATTATGTTTCTGAATCAAAATTTCATTAAACTCCACTATACAAAACACTTGTATTTTTATTTTTGTTTGTTATTTACTCACTGAAACTCATTATCTCACTGAAACTGTAAAATACACTTCTTGTGGTATCCTTGCATATGGTTATGACCAAGCCATACGGTTATAAAGGACCAAGTGAATGGGAAGAAAATGCTTTTCACACCTTGATTCAGCCACCACAAGCTTAACCCTTTCACCGTCCGAGGGTTTTCCTGTATTTTTATAAGAATGATTATAAATTCCAGAATATATATATTTACTAGCAAAAGCCATGCTTTGTTTGGAATCGCGAAGCATTATTTAATGTGATAAATATTTGAAAGTAACAATTTTTTTTTCATTAGTTTTGCATCTTTATTAAGCAAAAATGTTACTTTATGCTTTGGCGCATTTTAATTTTAGAAATGTATATTCAGTCAAATAACTAAGAATTTTCTCGGAATTTTTTATTTATGATATAAGACTGGTGTAAATAAAAATATTTTTGAAGCAAAATTTTACAAAATACTTTTGAAATTTCAACTAAAAGCTCTTTTAAAGAAGTTTTTACATTTTCCAATAGCCTCTGGTGTTTTCTCAAATGGTTTGAAATAGGTATCTTTCCAATACATCAAATAATCTTTGATAGCAATCTTAGAATAATATATTTGAAGAGAGCTTGAGAAAAGTTGCTTCTTCAAAATCCTATTTTCTGGAAAAACATTTGAAATCTGCTCTTGTTGATACTAAGAATTATTAACTTATTATATTATTGTTATTATACATTTGAATTTGGATAAGACTTTAATAACGAATTTAACAATAATTTTAATTGTTTACAATTCTTTTGTTGCCACTTTACAAAAAAAGAATCATAATATAATTCTTTTAAAATGCATACGTATCGTCTGCATGAAGGATTTCATATAATAAGAACGAATTGTGTATTTGAATTGTTAACACTGAAAAATACTTTTATAATTGAATGTAAATAATTGAATTTTCACAAATTTCAATTCATTAAAAATATGCTATAATTTTCATAAAAAAAGTTATTTTAAAAATTTCATAAAAGAAATTGTGAAACTATTGTATGATTAAAAGGTTTGAGTACCAAAATATGCGCCATTTCCAACCAATCTTTATAAAGTATTCTATAAAAATGTATAACTTTCAAATTACATACAATTTTAATATAAGAAAGTTTAATGTTCTTTTACGGTTTGAAGTATAAATTCTGCAGTTATTTTCAATACTTAAAATATTTCGCCTTCACAAAATGCAGCTACATATGTCCCTTTCCTTATTTAAATATTTTTTTTTTTTTTTTTTAATGAGAAATTTTGATGCAACAATAATATTTCACGTACTTAACCAATTATGACTTTATTTATTTTTGCCGACTCAATGATTTTTATTTACTGCAAAAAATACGCAGGTTTCATTATCATTTACAAAAATAAATCCGTATAATGGAAAGATATATTTAACAAAATAATAAAAAATGTTTTTTGTTAAATCATTCGATAAGAAAATAATATTGTCAGAATCTACAGATCATATTTTATTTCTATCAAGTCCAAAAATATTTCTTTCCTTAATTAAATTCAAAAAACAGTTTTTGAGATATTTTGGCTGAATAATGAAAATATATTTTATTTAATTAATCATGATTCTATCTATTATTACTAACTCCATGATTTATTTTTTATTCTGAAAATAATCGTGTTTCATTTTTTATTTGCAAAAATGTGTCCGTAATGGAAAAACATGTAAAATAAATTAATTAAAATAATAAATTTTGTAAGGTTATTCTGTAAAAGAATAATATTCTGCAAATCTACCGATCATAATTTATTTTTATGTTTAATTTCAAGTCAAAATAGTGAATTGTGTTTTTGTAAAGTGTATGACTAAATGTAATTTGTGTAGCCTAGTAGAGGTAATTAATTGATGTTTGATGCTATAATATCTTTAATATTACTTCTTTCTATGTATGGTTCAAAATAAAATTCTGCTTGAAATATTTTTGTCTACAGCCAGTTTAACAGGATTTCTAGAAACAGAAAAAATCTGGGCCAGCTGGTTAAAGGGTTAAAGCCTTTTCCCATAGGATGTCAATTTATAGCTTCATGCTGTTCATTTCTGACACTGACCCTGACCCCTTTTTATGAAAAATATAAAAAATAAAAACATTTTAATAATGGAGAGCACAGGTTGTTCTATGATATGTACTGGCTGAAACTTGGAGCTCAACCAATGTTGCTGGCTTTGTCAGGCAAGAAGTTTTCAGTTGCATGACTATGTCAAAAACCATATCTTTGTGTCAATAACTTTACTCATCATCTGAACACCTGTTTTTCTCCTGTGGTATAGTCTTTATGAAAAAAACCATTAAGATTGCCATCAAATTCCAGTTGTCAGGCCCTGGAAACTTTTTTTGCTGCATCTTTTCTCTGACAGTTTTATAGCAGCAAAGTATACAAAATAACTGATGAGAAGGAACAGATACTTTCATCAGTGTCTGTCTGTGCCAATATTCAATTGAGTCAACTAGAAAATATAAACATTGCAAGTTGGTGTTAATAAATATTGTTGATCTAATGGAAAAGTATGAACAGATTTATTTTTTTTTATTATTTTACTAATGAACTTACTACCAGCTGCAAATTTTTATTGAACAAGGCTGAATCATTTTTGTAGTTTTTAATGACCAATGTTTTCTTCTCATAAAATATTTTAGTTTTAGAATAAACATTTTTTTTTTTTTTTTTACATTTAATTAGTAGATGAAATGCTAAAATAAGAATTTCAATCATTTAGATTGTGAAAAATTATTTAAATGTTAAAATATGTCATAATTTAGAAGGTGCTCTTAATATTTTGACCACTAGTGCATATACAGGGTGTCTAAAAAATGTAATGGCAAAATGTTAGGGGAGGTAGGGTGCATCATATGGATTCAAAATTACATAGCAACCCATGACCGAAAACGTCATCGTATGCCACTAGGTGGTGCTGTTCATAGGAGCACTGGAGGGGAAAATGTCTGCTTTATCATGGTCATTTGAGCAGTAGTCTCCTTGAGAAGACCATGCAGCATTTTATGGACAGGGAGCTGGCAGACATTCACTTCATGTATAAATTGGCTGATGGCAATGCATGAGCAGCTCAAGGACAATTTGGGCTGATTTTTGTTGTGATTTCTTAATTGGACCTTACCTGTTGTCCTTTCCTCTAACATCAGCAAATTATCTCATCTTTTTGGAACATGTACTAACAGGTTTATGGCCCAGGCTATGTGTCACTCTACCCAGGCTACCAGGCCCTGTGCCACAAAATGTGAGACGCAACATGTGGTTTCGACATGATGGGGCAATCTTCTCATCTTCTGTCCCTTTATTTCTTGTACCTCTGCTACCACTTTCCCTTGACATTTCTGGTCATGGGTTGCTATGCAATTTTCAATCCTTATGATGTGCCCTACCTCCCCTAAAAGTTTGTTGCTATATTTTTGAGACCTCCTGTTAGAGATCTGCACGGGCCGGGCTCGGGCCGATTTTCATTCACGGTACTCGGGCCGGGCCGGGCCCGGGCCATACTTTTTTCTGAAGGGCCGGGCCGGGCCGAGCCTAACTTAATTTTTCTGTACAGAGCCGGGCCTGGTTTCCTTCCTAGTCTTCATGGCCCAAAATTTTCTGTCCTAGTTTTGAGCCAGCCCGTATGAAAATCATTGTCTCAGCGCGGCCTGGTCCATTTGAAGGTCAGTTAAATTAAGTCTGGCCCAAAAGTTTTTGCAAAAAATGCATACATTTTTGAATCGCCATTATTCTACACTTAAACATTAAAATTTATTATTTTTAAAGAATAGTAGATTTCTACGCATATTAAAATATAACTAAATTAAAATACAGTAAAATGTGTGAAAAGGAACCTGCCTATGACGAAACCCTGTTTTAAACTGAAAAACGTGTTGATCCATGCAAAATTAATATTCTAATAAGTAAGAAAAGAATATATAATACATTTACACTTGCTAAGAAGGGAACTTGTCTATAACGCATCTTTTTTTCTATGCAATTCCACCCTAGAAGATTTTACTGTATAGCATTTTTCCGATTTTTTAACACTTCTATACATGGAATATGGATTAACAATATTAATGATAACTGAAACATTTACATGCAAGAAATAGAGATTCATTAAAAAAATAAATATTGCAGCCTGCTGAACTTCTATAAAAATAAAGATTATAAACATGAAAAAAAAGTTAAGATAAATATTTTTGGTCAGAACTCCTCGTACGAGACAAATTTTTAACCAATTCGACGTAAAAATCAATGTTTTGTAGAAGTTCACTTGGGCCCGGGCCGAAATTTTAACTTTTTTCCGGGCCGAGCTTTTAATTTTTTTATCAGGCCGGGCCGATTTTTCTTCTCTATGAGTCGGGCTGGGCCCGGGCCTGGAAATGTCGGCCCGTGCAGACCTCTACCTCCTGTATATGTATATATATATATATATATATATATATAGTATAGCCAGCTGAGTTGGAATTGCAAGTTGGTGGTAAAATGTTTCATTTTAGACTGGATTATTTCATTTTTAATGTCTGTTTTATCAAAATGTAGGTTATAAACCTTAATTGACTTAAGATCTGTCATCGATTGTCTCCTTACTGTAAGTACATTTGTTTTTCTTTCTCTATATATTTGTCTGAGATTACTCTGTGAAATTTATTTCAGTATGTATAAAGCATACTTTTCATGGAACTAATCTTACTAAAATTTGTATAAAGATCTACTTTTATAGCATTTCAAGATCATGAAATTTGTAATTCATGGGTCATTCTTCACTAACATGGTAATTTAGGTCCCAAAGCAATTCTGACTCTGCAATGCATTACATTTTATAAATTGTTTTGTAAAATGGAAGAACATTTTCAGCTTTACTACTTATCAAGCTAAATATTTGACATTCAACTCAATTTTAGAATAAATAATACCAGAAATTTACACTAAATAGTCAGTTAATAGGCAGTTCATCTGAATGAAATTTTACCACTTGAAATTTAATTTTAATTAAATAGTTTTTCCTTTAGATGGACCATGTTTTTAAGCCAAAGACAAATTTCGTTAAATCTTATGTATATTATCTATTTTTGGGGGGCTCTTTCTGACCTGATTTTATGTTCTTTCTGTCTTATAATCTCATTATTTTGTCATTTTTCTGCTGCAATTATGTGATTTAATAATATCACTTTTGATGTTTATAAATTTTGATAAGCATTGTGCATTACTTACTATTTCAGTATGCTTTGGATCATATCAGGTGCCATTCATTATGTCATATTTGGTGAATAAAAGATTAATTCCACATTTTTTCATTGAATTCCTTTAATGGCCCATTCATTACCTTCAATGGCCCATTCAGCCCCGTGGGTGGGGATGAATGGGCAAAATTTCTATATTTTTATTTTCTGTTATCATTCATTATAGATATTTTCTAATCCAATTTTTATGACTTTTTTATATAACTAAATAAGTAAAGTAATTGATGATCCAATTCTGAGCCAAAAAAAAAATATATATTAGAAAAAATTGCAAAAATTAAAAACAAAAAATTGGCTCATTCATTACCACTCACCCCTACATATTTTATTTTAAATCACAATTTCTGATTTATAAATACTGAATAAATATTGAAAATTGCAAAAGTACTAGATATAACATGAAAAATATTACAAATGAAACTAATTATCTAAAAATGAAAAAATATGTTATAATTAAAAATTTAAATAAGACTTAGAATTTGTTTTTCAAAATAACTTTATTATTACATTATCATATTTAAAGCAGTAATATATAAGACTAATGTTATAAAAAAGTAGGTGCTTAGCACCTAAAAATATCAAATTAAGTCACAAATTAAAAAAATAGTAATAATAAAATCATATTTTATATTGTTTTGGTGCCATATATCTTAACTTTGCAGAAAAGAAAATAACAAAATGTTATAGAATTAATATTTAATCTGAAATTATATTACTTAAAAAAAACTGCAAATTTTTATTATTACTTTAATATATTTAACAAGGCTAATAGTATATTATGAAAAAATATAAATTACATATAAAATAGAAAATTACAACAATTAATTTTAAAATGGGAAAAATATGTTATTGAGTCAAAGATTATTACATTTTTATTACTATAACAATTTAACAATAGTAGGCTATTTTAACAAGGCAATTATTTTGAAAAATCAAATAAATGGTATTTTGAAATATCCAATTTTCACATAAATTGAAAACTTCGAAAAAAGAGAAAAATTAAATCTGATTTCATGTTGTTTTGACACCATATATTGTGACTCAATATAGATAATGTTAAAAATTTAGTATTAATTCTGAATTTATACAACTTAATAATAACAATAATAACAAATTATGTTAATTACATGTATAACCCAGAAAGTTCTTGCAATTTTAAAATGAAAAAATGTAGTAAATTAAATAATTAGTCTTTTTTTTTTTTCCTTATTTTGTGAAACTCGTTTATGTATGTGTGGTGCCACCTTTTATAACACCAGTCTGCATTTTTAAACTTTTTGTCAGATGATTTCTTATAAACAAGTTTTCCTGAATCAATTTTTGGTGCTGATTCTGGAAATGACTTCTATTTTTGTCTCATGTCAGGATTTTGCAAGAAACAAGAAGTTGTGTTTTGAATATTTTAATTAATGCAATCAAAAATTTATCATAATGTCATACAAACTACTTCAGAAAACACATTAAAAATACTGTAAAAAATGTCCTTATAATTTCATGATATTTCTTTAATAAAACGAAAAGCAACCAGTGTTCAATTAAACAAACTTTCTTCTTTTGTCTTTCTTACGGATCCTTCTTCATCATTTGTGTCCCTCTCAACATCTAACAGTCGTCTGCTATCATATTTACATTCAGTCTTCCCCGGTACCTATTCTCCATCTCGTTGATATCCTGGTGAAAGTGCTCAGTGTGCTCTTCACTGTAATGTCCCAGATTTTCTGGAAAGTAGTCGATATGGGAAAGCAAAAAGTGCTTTTTTACACTCATATTACAGCCCAACTTCTTGGAAATTTCCAGCATTGTTTCAACAATATTCCTGTAATTTGGATTGTTCTTATTCCCAAGAAAGTTTTCGGTAACACATTTGAAAGCGGTTCATGCATCTTTTTCTATCTCATTCATCGTTTTTTAAAAATCTTCGCCCATCAGTTTTTTGATTTGAGGACCAACGAAAATTCCAGCTTTTAATTTTTAATGTGTGATGAAGGGAAATTTCCCTTGCATCTTCGAAATCAACTTGGGTCAATTGCAAACAAACTATACATGATAAAAGAAAGCTAAGAACAGTTCTGTAATCAGCATAAAAAAATACATTAAAAGCAGTCACTGGTATTTAATCATTTGATATCATGCAGACTAGAGTCATCTTTAATTGCAAATAAAAACGCATAAAGTAAAAACATTCTGAAGTGTCTGGATTAAAGATATTATACTTCAATTATATTCTTAAGTAAGCTTAAAGAATAAAGTTTTAGGAATAAAATGTACGAAGATGAATTCTTAATACACATTCTTCCGAATAAGAATACACTTTGGTAAGAAAGCTCATTCCAGAAGATCATTTGAAAACACTAGACTAATAAAATTATTCTTAAGAATAGATGCTAATGTAACGATTTGAACTGTGCAGATGTGATGTAAAAGTAAAACACATTGTTCATTAATAATAATTGTTTTGCTTATGTTAGTTTGATAAGCTCGTGTATTTTCCTGTTACAGTGTAGCACCCATTATCTAGAATTCCAAAACCTGGAAGGACCTAAAATCCAGAAAAAAATTAATCCAGGGAAAACCTTTTTAAAGGGGAAGGGGAGGAGAGATTCCGAATTTTGGGATTACCCAAAATACGGAAAGGCTTCAGTCACAAGGATTCCGGATAATAGGTCCTGTACTGTATTCATAAGTTGAGTAAAAATGTATCGAGGCCAGTAACATAACACCTAACCCAGGACCTTTTATTTTAATCTGCCAATGCTTTAGAAACTAAGTATGTTGGACTAGATATGAGTTCAGACTTTTTCTTTTCAAGCCAGATGATTTGAAAACTGAAAAAAAAAAAAAAAAATGTGTATTCAGAGTCCAAGCCTGATACTGAAAGTATGCAATAGAAAATTGTTAGAAATATTTTAAGATTGTTTCTAGGTTAATTTTCTCATTAAAAAGTATCTTCTTACATAGAAATATGGATTAATCCTAAATACCATCATTTCGTGATTTTCATGTCACTGAACATCTCTTTAAATTAGAAATTATACCTAACCACTAACCTAAATCTTTGAAAATTGTAATTCTTATTCTTTGAAAATATCATTATACAACTATGGTAGAATGTTCTGTTTTCCAATAATCTGAAAAAAGTCACTTTAAACAGAAAGTGACAATAGACAAGGGATAGCCCATGGCTTCTTGATGTTACTAACACTGACTGTACAAAGGCTTTTGAATCAGATAAATATTTCTCCCTATATCTCATCAATAACAATTCATTTCCCTTTGAAAGGATTATAAAACAATATAATAAACTCAGACTACATTCTTGTATTTAAAATAGTAAACTTTTTTTCCCTTTTTTACTTACTCTAAAATTCTGAAAAATAAGCCCCCACCTGAATGTAAGCCCCGTCCGTCTTCAATATTCAACAAAGTTCATTTTTCGAAAAAATTTCCCCTACTAAAAATGTTTGTTTGGAATGTGTTTTCATCCACCCCTTGACAATGAAATTTTTTACAGTGTTGATAAGTATGCTGAGTTTAGTTTCATTGTTTTCATGCTCCTTAGTGTGCCCGTTTGACGTTTTTCAAAGGACGCCATGCACTGCCCTGTTTGTTTTAAGTGCCAATACACTTTTCCTTCTTTAGGCATAGAAAATGTGCCCTGCCCTGCCCCTTTTCCATGTTTCTTCTTTGCTCTCTCTATTTTTTTGTTTTCAAAATATTTTGCTTTTTTGTGTTTTGTGGAAAAACATGTGATATTATTTTCTTTAATTTGAAAAAAATATGCACAGTTTCTTTCTGCATAGCGAAAAGCAATATCCATCCAAAACTGATGATCTGATTCTGATAACGTTCAACTTCCAACTTCACAGAGTTGAATAAACAAAATGAATCACAGATGGTCTGCTTCTTTTTCTTTGCAGTTGCTCTATAATGTACTTTTTTATGGGATGCTCGGATTTTCTAGTAACTTATTATATATTAATAAAAATTTGTTGCACAGTACTGTTATTGCAACTTGTTGGAAATTTCAACAAAATTGGTCAGTTAACAATGAGATATCATTTTTTTTTTTTTTAAATAGTAAGGAAAAAACAGGTTTTGCTCTTTAATCTTTTTCTTTTAATTAATTTTTCTGTTTACTTGCAGCTCTATAATTTCTTTCTCCTGCTCTCAAACAATGCAAACTTGCTCATACATTCATGAAGTCCTTTTTATATCTTTAAAAAAAAAAAAAAAAAAAAAAATGAATAATTTTTCTCTTCCTAAAGAGGAAATTTTATTATTTTGAAGATTATTTAATCATTACTTTTTGTTTATTTAAAATTTTTTTAAACTTTCTTAGAGTATTTTATTTAAAATATTTCTGGAATATACCTTATTGTGTACCAATTAATTTCTGTTAATACACATTAATGTGAAGAGTATTGATTGAATTTTTAAGAAAATTCCTTTTATAAGCTCCCACTTTTGCCAGTATTTCATGTTGTGAAGGAGGAAGGGGGGGGGGGGGGGAGATATTTTCAGAATTTTATGGTACTTCTATACACTTAAGAAGAAAGAATTTGAATTACAAAAGTATTCAACTTCTGTTTTTTTAATCAACTTACCGATTTTAGAACGTCCTGAACATGATTTGACTACTTTTGATAAATGTCTGTTAGTCTGTATTTGACACAAACTTTGTTGCAGCTCTATCTCAAGAATTAATGTATGAAATTGGTTTCTAACTTCAAATTCAGTTAGACATTGGTTTAAATTAGTGCTGATTAGGTTTGGTTGTATATTGTCCAACAGGTGTCGCTGCTATGCGGTTTTTTTCCACGATTTCTACAATCGCTGTAGCTCAGTAATTAATGCATGGAATTTTATCAAGCTTCATATTCTTGTTGCGTATGCTGGTTTAGTCCCTGTACATTCTGAATCTGATGACGAGAACTCTGATAACCCTGAATCTTCAAATATATCTGCATGACTAGACAATGTAATAATTCCAAATTCTTTTAAGCAGGCAGAGAAATCTCCGCAGCGTGCGATGTGGTTTGATGCAATGCGAAAGGAAATCGGGGTTATGAACGAACGGTCGGTTTGGCATTTGGAAAATTTGCCAGAAAATGTGACCCCAGTGGGCTGTCGGTGGGTATACATGGTCAAGAGGGACGAATCGCTTGTTTTAAGGCCCGTTTGGTGGCCCAGGGATTCAAACAAGTGAGGGGCGAATCATATGAAGAGTCCTTCAGCCCTGTTGTAAACTTTGGAGTGATTCGATTTTTCTTTTCCCTCTTAGTATCGTGTTGCGGATGGTCACACGTTCAATGTGACGTAACAAGCACCTACCTATACGCCCCGCTACGGTAGTCTGTTTTTATGTCACAACCGCCTGGTTTCGTTACCCCCGGTAAAGAGCATATGTATTGCAAACTGGATTGCGCGCTGTATGGGCTGCATCAAAGTGGCTGGGAGTGGTATTATGAGATCCATAAAGTTTTATTAAAGATTGGTTTTAGGAAGTTTGAGTCATGTAACTGT
This sequence comes from Maratus speciosus, assembly GCA_963932465.1. NCBI lineage: Eukaryota > Metazoa > Arthropoda > Arachnida > Araneae > Salticidae > Maratus > Maratus speciosus. Next base: position 649,730,042 of record OZ010787.1, on the reverse strand, counting down.
ACTTACCTTTTTGATTCTGATATAGTTCTTCTACTATACGTTGATGACTTTGTAGTTTTTGGAAAATTTAAGAAGATTGACATAATCCTGGATTTATTTCAAAAGCATTTCGACATCAAGCTTTTGAGAAGAACACATAAACTTTTAGGGGTCGAGTTTGTTGAAAAGGGGAATTCGTTATGTATACACCAATCTAGTTATATCGATGAGGTGTGTGAAAAATTTAAGAATTTCCGAATTCCTATTTCGTCTCTCCCTATTAGTAAGGGTGTTATATTGTCTAAGGTTAATTGTCCTTCTTCTGATTCCAAAAAAGAGTACATGGCTCGTTTTCCTTATAGAAGTTTATTGGGTTGTTTATCATTCATTGCCAGTAGAACCAGGCCAAATATTAGTTATGTGGTTAATATATACAGTCAGTTCCAGTCTAATCCGGGTATTTCACATTGGGATAGGTTATTACAGTTTCTTGGTTATTTAAAGTATACTCGACATTACCATCTCCGGTTATGATGTAATGAGGAGAAGTTGGTTGCCTTTTCTGATGCTGATTTTGCGGCGAACCGGGATGACCGAACATCGGTTGGTGGGCAAATAGTCATGGTTGACAGTTCCCCCATGGACTGGCATACCTTTAAAGAAAGGTGCGTCAGTTTATCCACAATGGAGTCGGAATTTGTCGCCATGACTGAGGCCTCCAAAAACCTAGTTTGGTTTGACCAGATCCTGCAGGAGTGTCGGGATAGAGCAATCATACGCGATTTAGGTATCAAGTCGAAGCTTTATGCAGATAACCAGGTGGCCATTAACTTCGTAAAATCACCTATAGAAAATTATAAGTCTCGTCATATAGATGTCAGGTTATTTTTTATTAGGGACTTAATTTACAGTGAAGCTAGATGACATTTTGAATGTCATTTGAGATGTGATTTAGAATACATTCCTAGTAAGTCAAACCTCAGTGATGTCTTTACGAAGCCTCAAACCAAACACGATTTGTTAATTTTTGTTAGAACTGTATTTGATACAGGTTTTTAATGTTTAAATAGCTTTTCAAATTGTTTTTAGATTTCTGTTCGAAGTTTTTAGAAATCATACTGCGTACCACCATTTTTCTTCAGTATAAGATTTACATGATGTATAAAGTTTGTAATCCTGTGTATGTGGTGAGTGGCCATAGCCATTTGCATGGTTTAAGCAAATGATGTTTAGCAAGTTTTTAACTAGCTCTTATGAAGTCTCTTGATCACAATTTTGTTTTTCATTGCCTTTTTCATCTAGCTGTTAAGCATTTAATTCCCATCCAATGGTGAAAATGGTGCCTCTTACCATTCTATTCTTGGGGGTTCGAGCAGCCCACAGTACCGTTTCGGGTGGGTGGTCCCTTGGGAGACAAATGCCAGAGAACTTTCTGAGGTAGTTTGTGTGAGGGGTAACCGCCACTGGCGGATCTTCTGCGGGCATTGTATTTTGATTTTGTGAGTCCCTAGTTTTTATATATGAGAATGTCACTAGTCCCTGTTTATCAGTTGGTTGAGAGAAGTATATGTAATTTAACTTTAAAATATTTAGATATATCTATTTAATAGTTTGTTTTAAAGTCTCTGATTAATCTGTTTAACCTTTGAAGTTTAAATATATTTAATTAAAGTTAAAGTAATAGAAATTAAGAACATGAATTTTTGTTCAGGAAATCCAGTTTCTCTCCTTTGTAGCAATATTTTTTTGAAGTTTAATGTTTTTAAAGTAAAGTGTTTAAAGGTGAAGTACCTTTGTCAAGTCTTAAGTTGGATTTAGTACTGTTATATATATAGAAGTTTTGTTACAGGAATATTATCTTATGATAATGGACTATTTTTGCATTGATTATATTGTTTCTAATAGATCTTTTTATTTGCAGGCATCTGATATCTTCAATGTGAATATTTGTGCAAATGTAGGCAGAGAGAATGGATATTGCTGTAAGATGCTGTCTGTAGATGGATAAATGTACAGTTATTTATTGTTATGTCTTATTAATCAGATGCCAAGTTATTGCCTAAGTTTGCCATTTTTTATCAGATTTTGGAAGCTACTGGGAGAGACTGATGAAGCTATTCTAGTTAATTTTCCGATTTTTTTTGTTCTTGTTAAATAAAAAGTTATTTAAGTTTTGTATAAATTTGCATATTTAGCTGTTTTCAAGATGATGAAGTTGGTTAGTATGTATCGTTTCAAATTGAAACTTTACTTTTGTAAGTTGGTACATATGTTGATTTTTTTTTTTATTGTGATATTTTTCAATTTGTTAAATGTTTGAATTGTGTTTATATTGTTAGAAATTTAAAATTTGAATTTTTGTAAAGAGGCCATTGAATGGATTTAGACAAGCTTTTATGCTGGATCTTTTGGGCTTTTAACTTTGAAGTTTTTGATGGTTAATTTGTTGGATTTTGTTTGAAAATTTTTGTTGGGCATTTCTCGGTTTTTAATGTTAGTTGTTAAATTTAAAGCGTTGGAAGTTTATTAATGCTCAATTTTTGTTAGTTGCTAGCCATTATCAGGCATTTTTCATGTTAAGTGTTAGAATTAATAATTTTTTTTTTTTTTTAGTTTTGTTCATTGTTTTTAATCGTTTTTATAGAAAGAAGGTGTTCCATTGTCAGTGCAGATTTTTAGATCTTTATTTTTCGTATTCGATTGAGACATTGAGAGGGGGGTCACTTGTTAGGAAATATTAACAAGTCCATTTCCCAGTTCTCAATGCCTCTAATTGTATTCAATAGTACATTAATCCTGGTAGTATAATTTACAGTTATTTATTTATAAACTTTATTTTTTAGGATCATTTCATTTAAATATAAAGTATTCTGAAATTAAACTTACCTTTTATCTTACATTCATCCTTTTAATCCTTCAGTTATTTATTCAGCTTTACGTTTCTTTAGTTACAGTTCATTGATAACGCCATATCTTTTTTTTTGACAACTCCAGATGTTTACGTTTGCCACGCGACATAGTAGAATTTACGAGAGCGTATGACGCGGTGTATTTTTCTCCCGACAGATGGCGGGAACGGATTTATGAATGAATTAGTTGACGTAGTTTGTCATCAGCAAATCATCGTCTCGTAGATCGTTCTGGAGAGTGGGCATATCGACACGTGCCGTTCCAGCTGCTGTATTTAAAGGGGTTATTTAGAAGGAAATGATAACTTGTTTTATCTACCAATGCTCTCGTTACGAGAATTGCTTTTAGCATTCTCGGGATGCTGTAATGATCTTGTGGTAAATATTTAATCATGCGGCTTATTTTTATTTCTGTTTCGTTTTTAAAAATCATCTTTTAAAAGTTACGATATTTAGTCATTTCTGTTTTTCATGGCTTCTAAGTTAAAGTGTTTAAATGGCTATTTTGATTTAAAGTTATTCATTGTTTATTCATCAATACTTGATTTATTTTAAAGACTGTTTTTATCAAGATATTTTTACTGTGAACTTTGGAAATCAATAAAAGAAGTTTGAGCCTGGAGCTTTATCTCATCTGTCATTTACTTCATCCATTTTAACATTTCTTCATTTATTGGTTACAGATGCATAAAGTAAAAAATAGTTTCAACGTACTTCATTATTTTCCTCATTTGCATATTTTTAGAAATCCATCCTCAGATCTACTTTCACTGTTGAACTCTGCTTAATCAACACATAATTTTTAATCAGTTTTACAAGTATAAGATGTTGGGGATTGGTACTGATGCTAATCCCTAACAATTCTGTCACACCTTGACCCTGGGCGCAGAATCAGCGCAACGCTGCGACGCACATCAGAGACTCTTGAGAAGGTCTGCAGACTATTTTTCAACTGTTAAAATTTAGGAAAAAAAAAAGTTTGCTAGAGATTATTTGCCATGTGCCATAATAATACGATCCATGCCACATGCGATTGACGAAACTCCGATTCCCTTTAAAATATAAATAATTCATGGAGAAAACTCTTGACGCGCGATCGTGAAAGGCCCATTATTAAATGAGTCAATCCTCGTAGGGGCGATTTCTTTAGACATTAAAAAAATCGGTCATTAGTCTGAAAATTCGGACGTAAATATCACGAATTTCGACAAATGTTCGCCGAAAAAACAATTTCGTCAGTCGTTTGCAGTTAAAATAGCCAATTTCATCAAAGGATCACGAAAAAAATGTGAATTTCGTCAACAGATTGTGAAGAAAAAATGAATTTTTGTGATAAGAGTAAATACCTTATTTCCTGTCTTGACACTGTCCAGACATATAGATCTCCTCTGCATTCCACTATATTTATTTAACGCTTTAAAGTATTTCTTTTATTAAAATATTTCTTTTATTAACAATATATAAAGTCATTTCCCTTACCTTTTTATTCATTCCTGTTATTCTATCTTTAATTCCTTTTTTACGATGTTTATCTTTCATTGCCGTTCGTTTTCTCGTTTTTAAGCTGTCTGCTTCCATGCAAACAAGAGCACGCATTTCATTTGAATGACAATCATAGATTATAGTTTCACGGTTGCCGCCAGATGGCGTTGCTCATTTGAGTCTACGACACATCGGCTCTGTGTTCTTTCATCATGATGATTTCATTCTGGAACTGTCTGCAGTTGCTCCTTGCATTGCGTAATGAGGCGTTATTCGAATGCCCGGCTGATATAAATTGAAATACGTTTTCTTTCTTCTTCACTCTCTTTCTGTGTTTGTCTATGTGTTTCGTCTCGTCCTTTACTAACAGTGTTAGTGTGAGGGTGTGGGTTTGGTTGTTTGCCCCTCTATCTTTATTTGTCACAAGAAGGGTTAAACTCATGTAAAAATTCAGCAGAGTGACTTGACAAAATAGATTAAGTAATGCATGAAAACCTTGAAAATATTGTTGAAATAATAACTTTGAATAAAAATATGTTGAAATATATGCAACTTCATGAATCCTATATATATATAATATTATGTTTTCAGTGATAAGGCAAGTGTAAAATGTACTTACAGTAATGTGCCAGAATGATGAAACAGATTTCTTTATTGGAGCTAACATACAGGAAAATTTTCTCCGTTCCAAAATTAATGAACACTTCAGACGATACTAGTCCACCTGAACTCGAGGGCACCTCATTATTCAACAACGTAAGTAATTTTTGAGCGATTAGCAACTTGTAGTATACTTTAACAACTCTTTTGCCGATTTAAATTAATAATTTTACGCTGAAACTTCTTCATGCTAAACAATTATGCTTAATAAACTTTAAGTTATTACAATTACATTGGCACTTAGCCATATACTTTAGATATACGCTGAAACTTCATAAAAACATACCAGATAGTACTATAAGTCAGCCATCAGACATCGCACACCGAAACATGAAATCGCTGTCCCTTTAAATCATTACGAAAACCTATCGGCCAATCAGAATCGACTACACAATTTGCATAAGTCGGAAGATACTTAACATTTACTTTTAATTTGAATAACATTTAATAAATATTATGAGGACTTTAGAAAAATTACTTTAATATAAAAATGACTTTAAAAGATGATTTTACATGTTAATTAAATTTAAATACTTATCTTATAAAAAAAAAATGAATACGAGCGAATGCGATCGCAAGTAAAATTGCCGTATACGGTCTACGACCGAAACGCGATACGCAACCACCCAACCGTGGCGGTAAAAACGTAAACAAGCGCCGAAAGGCAGCAATGAAAAGAAAATATCGTGTTGTCGAGTTCAGGTAGACTTTACAAATTGCTTAATGAAAAAAAAATAGAAATTAGAAAGAAAAAATGCTTGGGAATACTTTTCCACAGTTAGTTTTCACGGAGTTTCAATAGTGCTATATGATGGCTGGAGATATCTTCTTGAAGCATTATGTGCTTTTAATTAGTTGATGTTTTTACTTACTTCCTACTTCCTCGTTTGTCGGCCATTTTATAAGTTAATTGTTATGAGTTCGATAGTATATGACTTCGACTCTGCGTATATCGTGTTTAAATGAATACACTGATGTGTGAGTCAAGATGGCTTTTGTTATGATGAAGCTCAGGGATGCTTTACTCATTAGTTGTTACTGGCATCTATCCTTTGACGTTTTTCCTGATGGTTATCTACAACGTAACTTCATCTATAGAGAAGTATTTTTCCTGGAGTTGCTTCGGCACGGATATATGATTCATGGTATTTCAGTTAAATCCATCAGCATGTTAGATGTTTGTGAACGACCTGGAACTTTGAGGAGGACTGGTCACTCTGTGATTATTTTTATTTCTTTATTGCTGTGAGGTCAGTTTTTCTTTTATTGTTAAATGTTTTTTCTGGATATGTGTTTATATTTAATTTGACAGCTTAAATGTGTTTATTGAATTTAAAGATTTGATTTATTGTTTGAACTATATTTAAACTTATTTTATATTTTAGTTAATAAATGTTAGTTTGTTTTTAAACTTACTTTGTTTTATTTCGCCACCATAAGTTTCTTTTGTTTCCATAACTATTTAATACTTTATCAGGACTATTAGCGTAAGCTTTCATCGTGCTTTTAATTAAACTCTGCTAATTTAATCCTTGTCATTAATTTAATGATATCAATAAGATCAAGAAGGAAACGTGAATTTCGTCAAAAGGCAAAGGGAAAATAGCAACTTTGGTCAAAGGCTGGCAGAAAAATGCATCTTACGTCAAATGATCACGGAAAAAACACGAACTTCGTCAAAGAATCGTGGAAAAAACGTGGATTTTATCGAAGGATCGCTAAAAATGAGATTTTCATCAAAAGATCGTAGAAAATAGGCTGAATTTCATCAAAAGATGGCGAAAATTTCGTCACAAGATCGAAAAAAAGCTAATTTCGTCAAATGGCTGCGGAACAATAGCAACTTTCCACAAAGGATGGCGGGAAAATGCGAGTTTCGTCAATTGATCGGGAAAAAAACGTTAATTCTGAAAAATGATCATGGTAAAACCTCGAACTCTGTCGTAGGATTGCGGAAAGAACGCGAATTTCATCAAAAAATCGCGGACAAAACGCGAGTTTCTGGGGAAAATCGCAGAAAAAGCAAATTTCGCGCAAAAAACGCAGATTTCACTAAAAGATCACGAAAAAACACATATATCATCAAAAAATCGTGGAAAAAGGTGAATTTTTTTCAAAGGATCGGCAGAAAAAACGCGAATTTCATCAAAAAATCATGAACAGCGTCGAAAGATCGCGAAAAAAAACGCGAACAGCGTCGAAAGATCACGAAAAAAAACACGAACGTTGTCGAAAGATCACGAATAAAAGGGAACGTCATTGAAAGATCGTGAAAAAAACGCGAACATCATCGAAAGATCGCGAATAAAATCGCAAACATCGTCAATAGATTGCAAAAAAACATGAACATCGTCAATAGATCGCGAAATAAATGCAAACATCGTCAATAGATTGCGAAATAAATGCGAACATCGTCGATAGATTGCGAAAAAAACTCAAACATCGTTGAAAGTTCGTGAAAAAAGGCTGACATCGTCAAAAGATCACGATAAAAAAAGGCGGACATCGTCAAACATTCATGAAAAAAATGGAACATTGTCGAAAGATCGCAAAAAAATGCGCATTTTGTCTAATGATCGAGGAAAAAAAAGGTGAATTCCGTCAAAGAATCACGGAAAAATTTGCTGCAACATTGATGTTTTCACGAGATTTTTTTACAGCTGAGTGGTAGGTTAAATATTAGTTAGCCATGTTTTGAGTGAAAGCATGTTAAATTTTGAATTGCACAACTAGCTAAGATTGATAAATAAAACATTGCATTAGAATTACTTTCAGTATTTGCATGAATTACTCAAATTTGATTTTCTAAGAATTTCAATCTGCTCCAATAACAGCTTTTATTGCTAAAAAATTATATTTTTGCTGTTACAAAAATGGATTTTACTGCTTCAAAATTAGATTTTTGCTGCTTCAAAGTGGCTTTAGTGCACTTTCATCCCTGCATTATCACATCTATATATAATTTTTGATATTATCACGTTGTATCAATCTTTTCAAAAATTTTAGAAATTGGTGTTCATATGTTATTTTTATTGTTATTCTGTTTTCTTACTTCACAGAAATTTTGACAAATTTTATGAAAGATTTTTCAGATAGTGGTGTTAAAAATTTTGAAGACAAAGGTAAATTATTTAAAAAAAGTACTTTTTTTTATGTTAATCACAAATACTGGGGGCGGGGGGAGGGGGGTGTTGAGTGCATGAGGGATTGGAAAGAGAGCGTTTGTCCTTAAGTTCTGCAGACTGTTTTTAAAGTTTCTACTTGTGTTGTAGACTGCAGAAACAAATTCTGCTGCCTGGACTTTGACACAAATCAATGTAGATTAGGTTTGAGTGTATATTGCCCAACAAATGGCACTGTTGTGCTAGCTTTGTTTTTCAGAATTTCCTTGATAGTGGTATCTCAAGAACTAATTCACAGAATTTTATCAAACTGCATATTCTGTTAAATCTTTACATAAACACATTTTTATTAGGTTTGAGTGTATACTGCTCACCAAGTGGTGTTGCTTTGTTGCATTTTTCATGATTTTTGCAGTATCTATGTCCCAAGAACTAATGCTCGAAATTTCATCGAATTTCTTATTCTGCTAGAGATTGATATAAGATAGATGCTGATTCAATTTTGACTTTGATCACTCCACATGGGGTGCTTCTATTCTGTGTCTGGGGAAAGATTCCTAATTGGCTCCTCAGTCAATTGATGCAATTTAGTGGCTGGGGTTTTCAGTATTATTATGCCCACTTTTGTAACTCTCAAACACTTTTAACCACATTATTGTAAGAATCATTCTTTTTTGACACCAACTTTCAGCTGTGGATCCAATTATGGTAAATTAGTCCTATGCTCTTTGTGATGAACTTTACAGTTGTTTTTTATATTGTATGCACCAAATTTTATATTTGAGTTTAATGATTAAAAATGCATATGTTGATCGAATTTAAAGTTTTAATATCCAACAGGGGGTGCTGTTGTTCTGTTCTTCTTTTAATTCAAAGGTCACTGTAACTCTATGTTAAATTTCAAGAAATGTACTTTATATTCATAATTGTTAATGCTATTATAAATAAATATATTAAAATGGTATATAGGGGTTATTTAAAAGTAAATGCCAGTTTGAAATTGCAGCATGGCAGTGCTGTAGTCGGCATTCCATGCATGCACATTGTTTATCTACATCTGTTATCAAGCCACAGGCACCATTACACAAACATTTGAACATGTTAACATTTGTTTTTGAATATTTAAATGATATTATAATAAGTAGGGCAATATAATATTTAAAATGGCTATGCCAATTGAGAATCCCGCTGCTTGTAAAATATTATTGGTGATTTGTTTTCTTAGTGCTAAAGATGTGAAAGCAACTGAAATTCATTGTCAGATTAGTGAAGTTTACAGAGAACACATTATGACCAGTGGAATGGAATAGAGATAGGTTAGAGTTTTTAAAGATGGCCATACGAATGTTCATGATGAGGAATGAAGATTTAGTGCAGAAAGTTGATGAACAAGTGAAATAGGGCTGATGCTTTATGATTTTGTAATTATCTGATGAATTTCCTTGGGTTTCATGCCGTATTCTGTATGAAATTGTGAGGGAATTCTTAAATTATCAAAAGGTATGTGCATGCTGGGTACCGAAAATGCTATAAGAGGTGCACAAAATTCAATGTTCTGGTAGTGCTTTTACTTTTTTTCTTCGGTAGAGAGAGGAAAGTGATAATTTTTCAAGCCAAATTGTGACACACGTTGAAACTTGGATGGCTTATGATACACCAGAACCAAAGCAGCAATCCATGGAATGGTGACATTCATCATACCCACAAAAAAGAAGTTTAAGCAAGCATTTTCTGCCCAGAAAATCATGTGTACTGTGTTTTGGGACAAGAATGGTGTGTTGTTTGTGGATTTTTTGCATTATGATGATGCAATAAATTCTACGAAGTAGTGCGAAACCTTAAAGAAATTGCTCCGTGTAATCTAAAACAAAAGGTGTGGCATGTTGAGTAGGAGGATCGTTTTGCTTCATGACAGTGCTCCTCCACACATGGCTAAATGAACTCAAGATCTCATTGCATCATTTGGCTGGGAACAACTTGATCACCCTCCATACAGTCCCGATCTAGCACCCAGCGACTACCACATGTTCCTGAATTTGAAGAAGCATCTCAGCAGTTTTCACCACAATGATAATGATGAGGTCACAATGACCATGTTGCAGTGGGTGTCAAATCAGGCATCAGATTCTATGAAGAGGGTATTCAAAAACTGGTTTTATGATACAATTAGTGCCTTAATATTGGCAGAAATTATGTAGAAAATAGATTGAGGTACAGGCTTTCATATAAAAATAAAACTGGTAAGAAAATTGTTTCTTTTTTGTACTGACTTTAAAAATACTTCTCGTAAAAAAATGTTTTGTGATGACCACAGCATAATAGTTTCAGTTTGTGAATAAATGAAATTTTCGCTTTGAGAATAAATGAAATTTTCACTTTGAGCCTGAGCCTAAAAACTGGTATAAAAGTAGAGCCAGACAGAGCCTGTGTCATCCCTGCCCCAGACAACTCTAAAATATACAATCTTTTGGCATTAGCATTCATTCTTAAGTGTATGACACAGCATTCTGTTTTGCTGTCTGAGTGAATTGTGTCTGCTAGAATGCCATGATAGCTTAGTTAGTGCAATATTGACAGCTAAACTGAAAGATCCTGTGTTCCCAGCCTGGACACATTTTCACTCAGTTGAAAAAAATTGTTTGAATTCTTTATCAATGAGTTTTATTGAGTTTAAACAATACAATATTCATAAATTGGTTATATTTTCATCTAATACAAAGTAATTTTCAGTACAGAGAAATACCCATTCCTCTTATCAAGTGAATTCCAGTCTCCTGAGATGCAACGTCTCTTTAGGATAATTCTTATATATGGACGCTCCAACTGTATGATAGAATTTTCAGATCCAAGTGTAAGTTTCTATTTTTTATTCATTTATTTCTGCATATTGCAATAAATGTTAAATTGCTTTACTTTAAAAAATTTACTCTTAAAAGAAAAGAAAAATATCTAACTGTATGATTACATAAGAGAGGTGACTCTGCAATTAGGGATGCACTGGATGTGGATTTTTACTGGATGCCAAATATCAGACACAAAATTATACCGAATATTCGGTATCCAGCCAAATACTTTCTCGTTTTTAATTTCAATAGTAATATTTCTGTTTTATATTTGCTTTATGGTGAAAAATTTTACATTGTTATGATTTTATGTCATTCAAATAATAATAATAGATTTAAATTCATTTATTAAGTTTAAGTTATTTAAAAACAAATGCTTTGTAATAATTTAATATTGAAATTTAATGATGTTTTGTTTTTAGCTTATACATAGTAGTTTTTTTCTTTTATTTAGGGTTATTGTAGATAAAGTGATAAACACTTATTTCTTTGTTTTTCTTACTGATATTTATAGTTTATTTATTAATTACTAAACATCTTATTGAAATAACTTTTTCTTTTCCTACATATATATTATTACTTAATTTTCTTATGACATAGGTTTCCTAACAGAATTTCAATCGAGAAGCCCTCATTGCAAGTATCTTGTTTTGTAGGGCAAAGGGGAGGGAAGCAAAAAAGTGGCAAAATTCTTTTCATAATCAGTATCATTTTAACATAGCTTGTCTTCCATTCATAAACAAAATAGTGGAAAAAGATTCAGTAAAATCCTTTTTACTTTACAAATGTTGAAAACACAAGTAAAATAGACCACCAGAGGATCCAATGCTTATTCTCAGAAGTAGGAAATATTTGTGGTTAAAAACATAAAAGATTATAGCCTGAAAATACCGAGCGCCTAATGTTCCTACATCATAGCTTGCCTTTAATAAAATTTAATTAGTTATCATAGTTTAAATATTACATTTTCATTTATATATTACCATATAATATCATTTTGTGAAAATATATTTTTGTTACCATTGCTTTTAATGGGATAATGTTGGTAAGGGGCAAATTAATTTTGCACTAACATTTTCTGATAATGTTAGAAATATGATTTTAAAAAATGAATCACTATCCGGCAACTAGATAGTAAAGTATTTGGTTTCAGTGCTGAATAAGCAGGATATCCGGCAGGAGCCAGATATGTTTGGTACATCTCTACTCTGCATTGCCAAGTAGGAATGTAGAGAAATAGATAAAGCGTATACAGTAGAAGATCTTTATAACACAAACTGAAAAACATGATGTTGTGTATTATTTAGAATTTTGTACTGTATAGAACACATTTCATACATCATCAAACATACCTTGTAAACATGTCCAAATGTGTCTCAAATGTATCAAAATATAGTAGAGTATCTTTATAGTGCATTTCTTGTTACCAGGAGTTGTGCAGATTATAAAGTTTTGTGTTATATAGATCACTCGATGCATATATTAAGATATATATTTAAACCTTGTCCAAATATGCCTGGACCAAATCATTTATTATGCAGTAGACTCCCTCAAATCTGCACAGTTTGAAACTACAAGTTGTGTGGATTTCTGGTCATTGCTTTGTTTACATTTTTTAAACAATAATTTGACTGTAATAATGCAATCGAAATTATAATGAATACTTACAATTAGACATCGACCAAAAATTCGGTTTTGTTTTTGGCCCAAAAACAGAGTTTCACTCAAAATTCATTTTTGCCAAACCTGCTTCATAAAATTTGGCCATGCTGAAACTTTCTGTATTCCAAAACTCTCATTTCTTCTTTTGGAAATTTTCAATATTAGTCATTAATTTGAACTGTTTTGGCTCATATGGGACACTTTTTATTTATTGCTATGAACTTCACCATTTATAATTATCAGTCATGACTGTCTCAAGGCGTGAATGCAAATTATAAAACAAACCATGCATATATGACTAAGCTTTGAAGACTCTTTTCATGTGCTCATTAAAATCTGCAGATTTAACAGTAATAGAAAATTTTTCATTTGAAACTGCAGAAGTGTTTCAAATACTCTTTGAGAAAGTTCTAGTATAACAAATGACCATTTGCAAAAATTCTTATAAAAGATAAATCGTATTCCTAAAATATTTTTTAATTAGATGAAATTTGTATAATTAGAAAATCATTCTGTGTCGTTGATGAAGTAATTACACTTTATTTTATACTAGCAGACCCACCCGGGATTGCCTGGGGTTTGTAAATAATAACCTTAAACAAAACTCAAGTTTGTATGATTTTATATCTCTTGAAATTCTTTTAAATTAACCTAATTTTGGAGTCCCCATTGCCTTCCGCAGCATTTAGTGTGTTCCCAACAAACTCCTTTCCGAACGAACCTGTAATTTGGGTCCCTGCTACGTATGGCTGCATTTACCGGAAGTGCCCTGCACATGCTGGAGACAATCAAAAACCAAGTTGAGTGAGCCAAACCTCATAGTAATCAAGCCTATAGAATTCAGAAAAAGAGAATGCACCATTAATGTTAGAAAATGATGGTAACTGAAGTCTAAGGGCAATTCCATTGTAACTGACGTAACATTTGCCCATCAAATTTTGTTTTCAAAACTATGTAGAAAATTTACTAATAAAGCTAGAAAAAATTTTTATAATTTAAAATATTTCTTATTAAGGACTTAATACCCAAATACCTGCAGATTATTTCAATCTCTCTTTTAGTCCCAAAAATTGCAATTCAAAATTCTGTAACTGATGTAACATAAAATATACAAACAATTTTTCTGCCTTCATTGAAGTGTAAAAATTATCAAAACTACCCCTTTAAAAAAAGGGATTTAATGTTCTCAACAACATTAAGTAATGCCAAATTATAACAGTAACTTGTTTAATTAATTTCTGAATAATAAAAAAGAAAAAAAGGCATTTACATGTGTAACTGATGTAACTTTTATTGTGTAACTGATATAACTTTTATTGTGTAACTGACGTAACATTATGACTCTACAAAGACAAAAATGGTACTTAACTTAGTTTGTAGACAGTGCAAATTACAATGTAAACAATGCATGTAATTTATGATGCCTTTTTATTAGGATTTCATTATAGAATATAAAAATATCAAGTTTTCCAATCCTACCCTTAAATTAAACATATTATAAATCTTATCCCCCCCCCCCCCCCTCAAAAAAAAGATAACTTTCTGTGGAATTGTCCCTAAGAATAAAATTTCATAATACAGAGGGTAGCTGAACTGTAATCTTAAGTTGAATGAACCAAATCTCATTGAAATTGGGACCTCAGAGTCCGAGGAAAGAACGCGTCCCTTAGCGGTGGAAGATGCCCCCTCCTCTTGTAAATTTCATGAATTAATTTTAACATTAACATGATATTTAATAGACAGATTAAATCCCTTATCTAAAGTTACCTTTAAAGTAACGCAATTTTTAATTTACAGCTGTATTGAGTAGACAAGTTGATGCTGAAAAAGGAGATTGATGTTCGAAAAAGATGGTAGCTGAGATATAACTAAAGAAAGACCGGGCCCTGGGGGTCAGTGTCCTAACTGTAATTTAGTGGGGTATAAAAAAAATTTTTAGTGGTTTTAAAGTAGCTGGAAGATGCTAAAACTATGTTAAAGAAAATTACAATAGAATCAGATAGTTTTTAAAGAAGTTGCAACAAAGGCCCCAAGAAGGCGATTAATATTAAAAATTGATGGTTGCTTAAGTCTGAATTTTTTTTTTTTTTCATTCATGTAGTAGTTGGAGAACCTAAGAAGTTGTTAGAAAAATAGTTTGTGAATCGGACCATTTTTAAGGGAGCTGTAACACGGACCCAAAAGAGTTCAACTGATAGTTGAGAGCAGGGCCTAACATGAAAACATGTTTAAATGTTTTAATACTTAGCGTTTTAGATCTTCAATTAGTCAAAATTAAGCATAGGGTATGAATTAATCATTAGAATAATATTGTAAAGAAATGCACAAAAAAATGGGGTAAACGCTTAAAAAAGGGCCCTAGGGCCACAATAAAAATATGAGGGTGTTAGTCTAGGTAGAAGAGTCCAAGACTCAATTATAAAATTGTGCAATGAGAAGGTGATAAAATTAGGGGGTGAAAAATGCATGGCACACAAAAAGTTCAAAGGGCCTTGTACTGGGCCCCAAGGGGGTGAGGGACTTAAGTTGCATATAGTTTGATGTAAAGATACTTTTTAGTAGTTTTTAAAGTAATCAGAGGATGTTAGAACTAAAGTGTTAAAGAAAATTGCAAGCAATTCGGATCATTTTTAAAGAAGCTGCACCAAGGGCCTAAGAAGGTGATTAATATTCAAAATTAGTGTAGCTGAAGACTGAAAAAATTTTTGATGTTCATGTAGAAGTTGGAGGACCTAAGAAGTTGTTAGAAGAAAAGCTAATGAATCAGACCATTTTCAAAGGGATTATAATAGAGGGCCCAAAAAGGGGCCAACTGATAGTTAAAAGCAGGGACCTAACATGAAAACATGTTAAGATGTTTTAGTACTTACTGTTTTAGATCTTCAATTAGTCAAAATTAAGCATAGGGTATGAATTAATCATTAGAATAATATTTTAATTAAATGCATAAAAAAATGAGTAAATGCTTTAAAAAAGGCCCAAGGGCCCCAATAAAAATATGAGGGTAGAAGAAGAGTCCAAGACTCAAGTTAAAATTATGCACTGACAAGGAGAGGGTCCGAGGTTGGTGTCACCGAATGCAATGAACATTTGTGTATCGATAGGGTATAGTTAGTATATATAAATATATGAGCACCATAAAGTGCAACTCTCGGGGGGTCTTGAGAAAATAAGTCATAAAGTTTAAGCTACAGTTTATAATCAGATAAGTTTCTTTTTTGGCAAGCGGTTTCGTAGCATGGTCGGCAGCGCATTGAATTTGAGTGTTTTCTACCCAGGTTCTAATTGCGCTCGGACTTGTTTTTCGGAACGGCAATTTTATTGATCATTTTCGAACCGCGATTGAAAAAATATGTATAATAATTGAAATTTATGAAAAATATGAATTAAATGTATGTTTTGTAACATATAAGTGCTTTTTTAACTACAAAATTTTGCATTTTAACTTTGTTTTGTACCATTTATGTTATCTTACTATTTTAATTACTCTTTTATAAGTGTGTTGCAGCCCTCAAGAAAAAAAGGTTGAGTGTGGCTGATTTAATCCACTGAATGTTTTAAACCAGTGTTTTGTGCTTGTGTGGGTTGACTGGCTTAATGAAATTGCACAAGAGATGTTATTCTCTAGCATTCTCTAGATTTTGTTCTATTGCAGTTTTTTTCTGTGTCAAAAATTTACTCTTTGTTATATATATGTGTACAGTGGTGGCCAAAATTGTGGACATTTTTTGAAATATTCATGTTTTATAACTTTGTGTGCTTGAAGAATATAATAAATTTCACTTAAATACAAATGTTTATATATCAAATTCAAGGAAATTTAATGTAGAATTTAATTTAAAAAAAATAATTAAAATATCTGCATCACAAAAAAGTTACGCTGACAAAAAATAAGATTAGATTTCATTGTATTTTACAGCTACACTTACACATTCAATATTTAGTAGGGTAACCCTTGTTTTTTATTACAGCTTCACAGCGTCTTTTCATTGAGAGAACTAGTGTTTGGGTGTTCATCCTTTTTAATCACATGATGCTAAGAATCCATTATAGCTTCAATAAGTTGCGTTTTATTAGTTGGACCTTTTTTTTACAAGGATTTTCAAACGTCGCCACAAATTTTCTATAGGGTTCAGATCAGGGCTGTTTCCTGGCCAGGATAATAATTGTATGCTTTTATTTTTAAACCATTCTTTGCATATTTTTGCCGTATGGCATGGAGCTGAATCCTGCTGAAAGATAAAGGGTGCTTTATTGGGGAAGGGACTCTATGTCTCACATATTTTCGCCCATCAGTACAAAAGAGTGATATTTTACTCTCATCGCTCCAGATTATTTGCTACCACTGATTTTCTGACCAATTAATGTGTTCTTTTATCCACTGAACTCGTTTCTTGCATCGCTAAAGATTTTAGAAAAATTTTTCCTCAGAATTCTACCTTTCAGTCCAAAACCTCTAACCTTCTCCTTATTGTTTTTGAACTAACTGAAATACCCATTGCATTCATTTCGCATCTACATCATCTGATGAAATTCTTCTATCTTTGAGGCATATCCTTTTTATTTTTCTATCGTCAGAAGCACTTGTGCATTTTTTCCAGCCTGATTTTGCCTTATTTATCACTGATTTAGTTTCTTCATAATGTAAGCACGAATTTTGTACACCAGATAAAGTGACTGATCCACCAACCTGTCTTGCAATTTCAACATAAGAGAGGCCATTTTCTCTCAATATGACAATTGTGCTTTTTTTTTGTAGGTGTCCAATTAGTTCTTGTTGTGATGGCATTGTTTTAAATTATTTGCATTAAGAAAAAAATAGAAATATTTAAAAAAAAACATTATTCTACTTAGTTACACTAGTATTCACCCTTTTTCAAAATTCGTTCCAGCAAAATATCGTTTTTACAATTCAAAACACATTACAGTTTAGTTACTGACATTTGATTGGTTCTCAGAACAGTCATTGTGATCGGATAGCAAGCTTTTATTACAATACACTTCGGCATTCATGGCTAGTTG
The DNA here is from genome assembly GCA_963932465.1 of Maratus speciosus. Taxonomy (NCBI): domain Eukaryota; kingdom Metazoa; phylum Arthropoda; class Arachnida; order Araneae; family Salticidae; genus Maratus; species Maratus speciosus. The sequence continues at coordinate 649,712,363 of OZ010787.1, read as the reverse complement.
TGTTTGTATTTTAGACTAAAGTAAGTGTAATTTTTTTTTTTTTTTTTGGAATGCAGATATTTTAATTCTGTTTTTTTAAGTAAATTCTACATTAAATTTCCTTGAATTTCATATATAAACATTTGTATTTAAGTGAAAATTAATACATTCTATAAGCACATAAAGTTATAAAACATGAAAATTTCAAGAAATGTCCACAATTTTGGCCAAATCTGTATATAAGTGTGTGCAGAGTATACTAAAAATGACAGGTGCATTTGAAAAATAAAATATAGAAAAACAGAAAGCAATAGAAATGCACCATTTGCTGCAGTTTGGTTTGGAAGCTAGTAAATTTTCAACCATACAGAATTTCAAATATAGCTATGAAATTTTCTGACAGATGACACTGCAAAGTCAGAAAACTTAAAAAAGAATTGTATGAACATATTGCAAAAAAGTCTGCCAAAATTCTAAGTAACAATATCTTCAATACATCCACTACTTTTAGAAACAAGTCTCAGTCTGAGAACAAAATTTGCAGAAACCCATGCTAACATTAGAGCCAGAATGGTCTCAAAAAATGTACTGTTTTAGTGCAGCAGTCTTTGTGGAAAATGATGGTACAGTTGTGGGGAAAAAAAAAGTAAACATCCCCCACTAACTCCTCAACGAGTTATCGTAGACGAAAATTACTGGTACCGAATGATTGGAAATGAAGTCTACTTTTAAATGATTTATATAAAATTTGCTCAGGGGGGCCATCTACATATTAAAACGAATCCAAACTTCATTTTTTTCAATGGCAATACCAAATTTTAACGAAATATTTCAAACCTTTGGTTCAAACTATGCCTAGACACCAAATTTCAAGTCATTTGAATGATAAGTTTTTGAATTATAAACATTCAAAATTTAGTGCTTCTAATGTTGAATTTCCTTTTCATATTTTTATTTACAACTTCTGAAATTATGATCCTATTGTCCTAAATTTTTGTGTAGCAATAATACTAATATACCCAAACATAAATACGTTGAATTTGGAATTTTTATAATTTGCTGTTATGAATTATGAAATTAATATTAAAAAAAATTATGAATTGCAACTTACAAATTTTTTGATGGATTCAGATTTATTAAGTCCTGCTTTATGGAAATCCAAAATTTCACATTTTTCTTCCAAGTAGTTTTCAAATTAAGCTTAAAAAACGGCAAAATGATGGTTTAAGGGGCCGTCTATGATAGCGGTGACTAAATATTTTGAAATTTCTTATGCTATCCTGTAATCTAACAGGCTTAATTGACTGCTTAAAGTACCTTGATCAAGAAGGGAACTCTCTTGGTCAACAATCGAGTACCGAACTTCAATTTGGATACAGCCCTTAAAATACGCTCGTTTTAAAATAATTAATTTCTTGGAAACTTATGATACGAATTGCATAAAAATTTGTTTATAGACTAATTGAAGGGTGTAGAGTTCATTTATGCCGCCATAATTGTGTACTGCTATTGAAAAAACTAAAGTTACGATTCGGTTTAATATGTAGATGCCCCCTTAAGCAAATTTTATAAATATCATTTAAAAGTAGACTTTATTTCTAATTGTTCCGTACCAATAACTTTCTTCTACGATAATTTGTTGAGGAGTTAGTAGGGGGTGTTTACTTTTTTTTCTCATGACTGTACAACACATCTGCCAAGTGCACTCCAAGAAGAAAAGTCACAAGGAGTTAAAACTGGCGGATAGGGATGATTGGATGCTTGCAAAAATCAATGTTAATGACATGGCCATTAATGTTCATTGAAGTAATGAAAGACTTCATGTGCTTGTTGCCCTGTAAAGCATTTTCTGCCACCAGAAATTCATGCAAAATGTCCAGATAGAAAGCTGCAGTAATTTTCTGGTGTCCAAAAATAATCCAATGAGTCCTTTGAAGGAAATGGTGGCTTAAACCAGGACTTTTCTGAATGATGTTGGTATACTTTTGGGGATACATGAACATGGGAATTTTTCCATTCCAAAATGCATCAGTCCTGTTTATTGACAAAGCTGTCATGGGCAAAATACACTTCAATGAAGAACCAAATGTTTCCCTTATTGATTTCACCAGCATGCAGAATGCAGATGCTGTAGCAGACAGTGGTCCCAAAACATGATTAATGTGGTCAGAAATCAGAAAATCGAAGTTTCATATTTCGAAATGAAATAAATTCCACAATATTTAGAAATAGCTCAAGATTTATATTCCTCAATATCTTGGTTTTATTAGCATACATGAATTCGCATTACTTATGTGAAGTTGGGAGTTTTGAATGTTTCCTGCTGGTGTGTGAATTTCAGGCAAATTCACTGCATTCACACCCTGATTAAGATATTTTCACAAAGTTTGTCATTTTTTTCTTTGTGCTTCTCTGAAACAACATTAAATTACATATTTAATTTGATTTTTTGATTGCAAAATATCTCAAAAATTTAAAAAGTGGAATTTTTAAAAAAATACTCAGTTTTAAGACATTTTTGTTCATAAAAAGTGATCTATTAAAAAAGTCCTTCCGAGTTCCTTGGACTTTCATAGTACAAAATGTAAAATGAACTTTCTAAAACCATATCTCAAGAGATTTATTGTGATTGTGCGAGACCCAATAATTTGAAATTGGACGTTGGATATTGCCAGTATTAGTTCAAAATCAGTAATCGGGTTTCAGATCTATTTAATTTTTGCACTAACCCAAAATTGACAGTTTTTGTATAATGCAAAAATCTAATTAACATAACACTGTCAATTTAATTTTTTATTAGTTGCAGGGGCTCGAGAGTTGGGGATGACATTTTTATTTATACATGATTTATTTGTTTTTACATCCCCCCCCCCCTTGTTTTTTTTTCGTTTATATTAAAAATTATATTAAAACTTGATCTTATTTAAAAAAATACATATTAAAAGTTCAGTTGTATATACATATATATGTATACTAAGTTCTACCAATATGCAGGTATGGTAAATTTAATCAACTGGAAAACATCATTAAATGATTTAAATTTCCTGATTAATTGAAAAGTTATTTTTTATCTACTTACAAAGAAATTTGATTAAATATTTTTTAATTTCCACCCCTCATCATGTAAATATATTGTAATTTTTTTATTTAGAAATTTATTATTTGAGTTTAATTTAATTATATTAATTTATTTGCACATTTAAATTTAAATGAATACTAAAAATACTTACTTATATGGATTTCATACATATTTACATTTATTCTCATTAAACAAAGAAACAATCTTGTAGCATTAATTGAAGAAAATGTACAGTCCATGCTCTGGGTTTTTATTATCTAGAGAAAATGTGTTGACCTGAATATTGATATGGAAATGGAAGGGAAATTATAGAAGTAGAACCACTGATTGAGTAGTCAATGAGTACTCACTGGACAACCCCTCTACCATTATCTCTGGTTTTCGTTCATCTCCCACCCCATCTTCCTGTGGAAGGAGAGACCTTCCTGCACATTCTCTGAAGAAAACATTAAGAGTTTTTGGTATCTAGGAAACAACTAGGTAACATTGCACTTGTTTCTTTTAAAGATGTTTATGCTCGTATCTTGGCAGAATATTTATTGCATGAACAAAAAGTTTTATCAAAAATAACGTTAAAAAATTTCTGTTGGCTTTGGAGAAAAACTTAATAGAAATAAAGATCAACTCTAATGGAAACATTGTAAGTGGCTTGACAGAATCGTAGATTTTCCTGGGGATTTGTTAGGAGTTCCCGGCCCAAGTATCAAATTTAATACTAATAAAACGTGGATGCCCCAAAAAATCTTACGTTGATGGTAGCGATCGTACCAAAAGAAGAATAGTAAAACGTGAATCTGATTTATGTAAAACTCCAGAAGAGTTAGGGTTTTATCTAGTCGCTTGAGGAATAAGGGAAATGGAGCAGTATCATCTATATGAGAATTGTAGCAAATAGTAAACCCACATCTTCAAGAAAAAGTCTTGAAAATATAATAAATGTAGAGACATAATGTATGCCATATTCACCTGAAGAAGCTCTATCTATTCTCATTGAAACAAAATTAATCAATCGATCTTATATTAAGAAAATTGCCAAAAGGGTGAAATGCAGATATTTATCCTAGTTATAAGAAATTAGTGGCGGCTAAGAAACTTTGTTATCCGGAAAACATTTGATGTTCAGAAATGGATTGTGAGGTTCCATTGCAAAATTTATTTGATCATCATTAAAAGAATATTGCAAACATTAAAAGCCAAAATTTGATAGATCATCCGTATGGATCATAAGTACTCGTATTGCACCAAATTATATTTAATTTAGTTATTACATGGCTATAGTTATTAGTGCGAGCAATTATTTGCATTACTAAGATTTGTTGATTTTAAATGTGCATAAGCAATAAGAAAGAAAATAAAAAAATATATATCTGAAAATTTCATTCAACCCTTGTGATGAAATGTTGCGGCTACTTGAAATGTGTAAATCTGCATTTCTGAAGGGTTAAAAAAGTTTTTACTTTTTTTTCGATAAAAAAATATAAAATTGCTTTATATTAGAAATAGCAGATTTTATTAGTAAAAAATTAAAAAACTTTTACTGATGTTAGACATTTTATACCAGAGGGGTGGTAGGGGGAGGAAGAATTGGAAATTTCAAATATACTGGAAATTTAGATGAACAAATATTTATTTAATATTACAAAAATAAAGTAACAAGGGCAGAATCTTCATTTTTTATTGGAATTTCAAAGATATTATTCTCTGTGAGACAGAGAGAGGCAAAAAAAAAAAAGGGGGGGGGGTGTTATAAAAAAATTTGGAAGCAATCTAATTGATGAACTGGGTGATTTATTATTAATTCATAGTAAATACAAATGTCAAAAACTTAAAAAATAGTAATATATTTGTTTTAATTTTCTTTGCTATAGGCACAAATGAAAAAAAGGGAAATTTCATGTGTGTGTGTGTGGGGGGGGGGGGGGGGGGGAGGGGTCACAAATTTAGCTGATTTGATTATTTATGTGTTTTATTGATTGCTTATATCCTTTATTGTTGCTTTGCTGTAACATTAAAAAGATAAAAAAAAAAAAAAAAAAAAAAAAAAAAAAATAGATTTTAAACTATGTATTTTGACAGGGGGGGGGGGGGGGGAGGGAGATCAAAATTTCTGGAAAGGCTGAATTAGATGATTTGTCTTTAAAAAGGAGAAATTATTCACCATAATCAAAAGTGGAGAATTCTCATACCTGTAAAAAAAAAAAAAAAAAAAAATCTTGTAAAAAATGGAAGTTAAAGTTTAATATAAACTTGTCCCCTCTTTTCCCTCCCCCCCCTCCCCCCCGGGAAGCCCCAATTACATTTAGTTTAAATTCACAATGTAATATCTTTTAGAATGTTATAAAATCAAAAATGAATCATATACAACCACTAGGAAAGCCAGAAATGATTTTTGATCACTTGATTGCGATTTGGGACCACTGTGCAGCATAGCATTCACGATCGTCTCATGTGCATTAATAATTGAAACACTAAATAGTTGGCAGATCTGAATCCTGTATGGAAACAGGTAGAGGCTGGGGCACATGATATGATGTGTCAATATGTGTCATAGTTCAGTGTAAGCTGCAACATGGTGAATACAAACCAAGGGACTTTGTTGGACCACTTGCTGAATGACTTCCAAATTTGCCTGTGAAACTGCCATATCCATGTGCCCAACATTACCAACACGATCATCATAAACATCCCATATCTATTGAAAATTTTAAACCCGAGTCTCTATTGTATTTTTTTTCTTTCCTTTTGTGTGATTAAACATCCTTTGAAAACTGAGCCTTGTTTCAACAAAACTGTGATCCAGATGGGGAAATTCCAAGACAAGAAATATCTACTGTTCTAATGAATAAACCATTTCTGCACAACAACTTGCAATCTCTGACTAGTACACATGTGCAGCAGGATGACAAAGTACCATATGAAGATCTGACAGATCGAATTTCCCGGCAGCTCTCACATTCTGCAGTGCCATGTGTTAGTGAACTTTGTAACTAAATTCTAAATTCTGTGTGACCGAAAATTTAGTGCTTTCCCAAATAAAATGCAGCAAACAGTACATTCTGTCATTTTCCATTTCTCAGTATTTCATTTTTCAAATGTACCCTTCCTTCAGTTTTGGGACACCCTGCAATGTCAACAATCAATCACAAAATTAGTCTTTTGCAAAGTTTTCATTTGTTTCTGGATTTTAGTCCATATTAAACAAACAAAAAAATTATGTCTGACTATAAAATATATTGTAATATTGATGATGAAATGTATTATTTCATCGTTTAATGTTCCTTTTCAATATTTTCACTTACTTTCAATTATTTATACATTTGTTATTTTTTATGCAGTTATAATGACTTGTAAATAACTAAATTGATTTTTTATTTCTTAAAAATTACAGGCCAGAGATGTGTTCATGGATTATCCTTCTATATTTCTAGATATAGTCTATGTACACGAACCTCCTAGTGAAGATAATAAATGTGTTGTAAGTATTGTACTTTTTTAAAAATATACAATTTAAGTTTTTAGTTTTGTGTTAGCATGGCAATTAAGCAGATGTAATACAGTAGAGATCCACAAATCCACCAGCCTCCAAAATCTGTGCAGGTTTGCAGATGTAAACATCTTTCCTCTGTGGCGCTTAAAGAATATAGTTGGGAGAAAATGATGATGTCATTCCAAAGTGAATGATTGATTCAAAACGTTTTCATCTCTGTTTACAAAGAACGCAGTGAAAATTGGGACTGAAGTGAAGAGAAGAAGACTGAGTAGGCCCATGCATGTTGATTGGTTTGTGAAATATATTTGGGAATTTCAGTAACATGGATTCTACTATCTGTTTATCTGTATCTAATTGTGTGCGAAATATTGTTTTTATTCGTCATTTAAGTTTTTTTCAATATTTTTTTCCAATGAAGTACCTGAAATATGGAAAAGCAAAAGCATGCTGCACTCACAGTGCTACAAAAAGTTGAAATTATAAAAAAAATGACTGATGGAGCAATACCTAAATATATAGCGGATACATACGGCATTGCTGTAAGAACAGTTTACGATATTCATAATCAGAAAAAAAATATTGCAATTCTACACAAAAAGTGATTCCAATGCTGGAATCCAGAATCAGAAATCCTTGCATGAATCAAAATATTTAGATACCATTGTGTACAAGTGATTCAGGTAACAGCATGGCGATGGAATGCCGATTTTAGGACCATTTCTTAGAGCGAGAGCCAAAAACTTTCATGCCGATTTGGAAATAAAAGAACAATGTGATTTTAGTTCAGGTTGGTTGAAACGCTTTAAAGAAAAGGCATGGTATTCACTATGTGAAAGCATGTGGAGATAAGCTCTCTGCAGACAAAGTATCTGCCGAGGAGTTTGTCGATGATTTTGCTGAAAAAGTTTCTGATGAAAATTTATCCCCTGAGCAAATTTTGAATATGGACGAGACAGGTCTGGAGATGTCTTCCAAGGAAGACTTTTGTCAGAAGTGTTGATACTGCTCCATCTAGTGTGAAAGAAGCCAAGGAAAGAATAACTGTTTTGCTTTGCAGCAGTACAGCAGGAACTTTAAAATGTAAACCTTTAGTTGTGGCTAAAAGTGCCAGGCCACGTTCTTTTCCCATTCCTGGTAAATCACCACCAATTATAAAGCCGTTTGCAGTCATTTATAAGAATAACCAAAATTCATGGGTTACCAAAGATATCATTACTGATTGGTTTTCGACAATTTTGTGAAAGAAGCTCAAAAACATTGTAATGATATTGGATTAACGTCTGACAGCAGAATTCTTTTACTGTTAGACAGTTGTGTTGCCCATCCAAATACAGATATGTTGCAGACTGATAACATAGTAGCCCATTTTTTACCTCCCAATACAACTAACTTCCTTGATCCAACCCTGAATTCATGAAGAAAATCCTTGATATAGATCCATGTCTGAAATTATCAGACTATAAAAAACATTTCAACCTAATGGACTGTGTCAATCTGTTGGCTGAATCGTGGAATTTAGTTTCACAACCAACATTCATTAATGTATGACCAAACTCCCTTTTTACTGACAATGAAAGCAGTGATAAGGAATTTACTGGAGTTAATGTCGATCTGGTAAAAAAAAAAAAAAAAAAAAAAAAAAAAAAACAGCAAATGAACTGTTGTTGTTTGCAAAAGCAGTAACAAAAAATGACAACATATGTGATAAAAATAAGATTATGGACTAGATGTCTAATTCTGAAAGAACAGTATCAGATGACTGATGGTGAAATTGTTGAGAGCGTTTTGAATCCAGCCAAAAGTAGTTCTGATGATGATGATGACTTAGATAATTCTGAGAAAATTCAGTTTGATGAGGGTTTAAATTTAGGAGAGAAATGAACCTTGAATTCTTAAAGCAACAAAATTGTATAACTGAGCAGGAACTAATGACTATTTATAACAGGAAAAAAAACTTAAAACTAGAACAAAGTAAAGTTTTGAAACAGGCCACAATTGAACAAATGTTTTCATAGTTAGAAAATAAGTTGTTCTGTTTATATTGTTTTCAGATATTCTTTTTTTTTCTGTTTATTAAAATTTTCATTTATTATAAAATTATTTAATATTAAATAATTTAATAATCTAATATAAAAGTGTGTTGCTATTAATGTTGTTTTATTTTATTTGTCTTATTTGTTTTTTTTAAACCTTTATTAATTATTGTTCTTTTTATGACCTAAAATCAGCAAAATCCTCAAATCTGCACAACGTCTTCTCCCAATCAGTGCGGATTTCTGGCTCTCTACTGTATCTGCATGCTGATGTGTTTCACTTTCAAAAGTTTTAAAGGAATTTTTTACATCATAATTATGCAGGAATGATCATTCTTATATTGTTGGTTTTAAAAAAAAGGTTATTAAATCTTGCATTTTTTATGTTGATTTTTCTTAGAATTGTAAAGCTCAGCTAAAGTGACAAAACCCTTTATTACTTGATCATTGTTTATTAGCATAGAAATTTAAAGGTATTCTGCTTATTTTATAAACTGCGAGGCTAGTCCAGGAAGCAATACCTGTTTACATATAATTAAATGTAAAATGAAGGAAAGTAAATAATGATTTTATTTAAATGAAAGTAATTCATTTACTCATTTTTCAATGTAGTCACCGCCGTTGTTGAGACATTTTTCGTATCTTGAAACCGGTTTGTGTTTGCCTTCCTCGTAAACCTCTACCACCAAAGAAGCCAGCCATTGCTGTATCCCTTTGTCATAATCACTTTGGAAACATTCTCCTGACAAGAAATTCTTGAGTTTAGTGAAGAAATGATAGTCACTTGGAGCCAAGTCGAGGCTATAGAGAGGGTGGTCAAAAACCTTCCATTTAAACTTCTGAAGAAAGTCTTTTCTCTTTGTAATTTTGAACATCATGCCTTACAGATGACCCATTCATTGTTCCCATACCGTATACTTCTGTAATCTTGCGATGAAATTCTCTTGAATGGGTGTTTTCTGCATTAAAAAAAGGATCGCATTTGGTGGGATATTCTATCTTATGCGCCATTGTAAACAGTCACAAAACTCATAATATCCATTGGAAGAACTCGAACATTTTTCCCTGGAGAGCTACGATGTTAAGCTAGACACCTGCACCACTTTACTTTTAATGGGATCAGTAGCACCAGCTGTATGAGTAAATGGGTAGAATTTTCTGGAAAGCCCTCGTAGTACATACAAAATGTTTTTTGGTATTAAAGTGGTATGAAGAGAGAAAATTTAAAAACATTTGTTGGAATAAAGCCAACTCAAGCATTAAGTTTGAAATATTAGACAATGTGGTTCAAAAATTTTCATGATATTTAACTTACATTATTTTGGCTATAGCTTTTTGTAGTGGATAGCATTTAACTTTACAAATGACAAACATTTCTAATACCATACACACACAGGTAAAACAATATGTCACAACAGGGACAAGTGTTATTGATTAAGCTAAAACTTATGTTTCATTTACATACTTGCCAACTCCCGTTTTCTTTTAAATCAACAAAGCATACTTTAAACCAACAAATTTATTAAAAAAATTCAGTCATCTAAGTTTCAAATAACTGCCACATAGAATGAAGTAACATTTAATTTTGTAAATTTTCTGAAAAACAAAAACAAAAAACAGGATGTTGGAAAGTATATCTTTACTTAAAAGCTATTTTATTTTTCGAATCAGTACCTGGCATACACAAGCATGAATCTGTACTATCAGCTCACAGTGTGAAAGAAGATCTAAATTTTTTAAAGGATGTAAATCTCTATGTTGGCCTTGAAAATATACCTATAAATATATATTTTAAATTATTGTTCATGGGTTTTTCTATATTATGAAATTAGTAATTTACACTGTATAGATTGTTTTAGATAAGTTTAAAAGATTGGTATCAAGATCGTCATTCTGCATAATAGGCAGACTTAACTTCTGAACTTTTCATTATTTTAACTGGTTTTGAGCCTCATCCTGGATACATTTTCACTCAGCTTGAAAAATTACTACACACTTTAACTACTAAAGTTATTGCCCTTAATAATTTAACCAATAAATTATTTTAACTTAAACGATATGCACTATTTATTTCCTTCTTCCTGTTTTTTTTATGCCTATATTGTTTTGTTTTTCTAGGAAATATATGAAGCTTTGTGTAACTTGGATGATAGAGATAAATCATATATTTTTGAAACAACTCGAAATATTACAAATTTGCATAATGCCATGGGAAGATTATTATCCCATCCATTGCAGAGAGTTCCTCAGAAGAATGTTAATTACAAATTACAAGACATTATGCCTCAAGAAGAAGAAAATTGATAAAGCTAAAAAACATCCTATATTGCTTTATATGTTTGTACTTTTTGCAGTTGAATGTTGTCATCCATGCTAAAATATGACTTTGTTATCTATAACAAGTGGCAATTTTGGGTATGCTGTAATGAAAATGCAGTACCTTAATCCTTAAGTGTGTGATTTTTTATTTTGTTTTGAAAAAAATATATATGATTCTCTGAAAGGTTTATTACACAGGAAAAATAATGAAAAAAATCAGATACATTTTTCATATAATATGTCAATTTTTTCTTCTGTGACACATCTGCAATACAAGTAAAAACTACTCTAGTGTGGCTGTTTTATGCTAAAATATTGCAAATTAGTAAATATTTTAATAAGTATGTCTCCAAATATCTTATTTTATAAAACTTAATCTTTAACCCTTTAATTCCATGATAGAATACGTTCTAGAAATTATGTAGTTCAGAGAATCCGACTTTACACCAGAAAGTTTCAATGGTTAATTTCACTTTATTTAAATACGGAATGTCTGTTATTAATTAAAGCAGATATTGCTATTTTAATTTTCTGGTGTGAATTATGTATATACAAATAAAAAAAAATCTTAAATTCAAAATACTGTTTTTTGCATATATGCAAAGCTGTGCACTAAAGGGTTAATAAAAAGGGACATTTTACTGCTTTCATCAAAGGTAAAAAAATGGTAAAAGAAAGTAATACTTACCAAAAGATCACAATCAAGTGGAATGTATAAAAATTTAGTAATCTGTCATTTTTGATTACACAAGAAGTATGTGATGCACTACCTGGCTCTGCCTCTTACATTGATAAATTTTTCCAATTGAACCTATTGTTTTGATCCTCGCTGCATTTGGCAGCGTAATCCTAAGAATGCTATGCACAATCTGCCCAGTTTTTGCAAACAAGCCTTGAATTTATATCATTCTATATTTTAAATGAAAATCTTTTCAAACAAACCTAATGTTTGGGTCATACTGCATTTGGCAGCAAACAGCCAAAATTTTAAATGAAAATCTTTCTAAATGAACCTTCTCAGAAACTGTGTTTTAGAGGTTTTTTTGGACACTTTTCATGTACCTCGAGTAAGGATTCTCATTAGGATACTGCAATGTTTGTGCAGTGATATCCAAATGCCCTGTACAGTAATATATTTGTTTCTTTGTGCATACTCATCTATCACCATCATGTATTTATGTTTAATGTTGGACTCATGTTCAGTACTTTATTGTTCGCATATGAGCTTATTGGATATTTTTGAATGAAAGTATATTGTAATATGTATATTAAAAATGTTATTTTTTTAGTCCTGTTTAGTTAATTTTCTCATTCTCTGTTACTTTTAACTGAGAAATATGGCAATAGATTGGCTAATGATTTCCTCTGCTAATGCAGGTTCTTTCATTGCTTTTCTGAATCTATTAGCAAATTTTTTATAAGATATGTGTACTAATAAACACAGCTGTGTTGCATTTTAATTAGACAATATATCACATTAGTAATCACATAGTTAACTAAGATTTCAGCTAACAAATGTAGTTTCAGAATGAATTACTGTGTATGCTCGTATATAAGTTAACCTCCAAGTTTGAAAGGGATAAAAGGTTAAATTTCAGTATAAATAGTAATTTTAACCTTATTTAATCACAGAAAATTAGTGAATTCTGTAATTAAATAAGATTAAGATAACCATTAGGAAATATTGGTATGGTATTCAAACTACACTGGTGGAAATTGATTTATGAAAACACGGCTTTTTAACAAAAACTTCCATAATATTCATTCAAAATGAATGAAATTTCGTGGGATATACATAGTATGTATAATAGACCAGGAGCTGGCAGCACAGACAATTACTTCATCGAATTTATAGATGAAATTCTAGGATTAGTTAAATCTTGATTCGCATATTAAAATGCAATCAGCCTGCCAAGTGTTTTCCTGCACCAAAAGGTATGAAAACATGGATGGCTGGGAGCAGGAAAACACAATGCTAAACCTATGAGTCAGCCACTAAAATCGGTTTTCCACCAAGATAGGACTTGGCAGACCGATTGCATTTTAATATGCAAATCAAGGTTTAACTAATCCTAGAATTTCATCCGTGAACTCAATGAGGTGATTGTCTGTGCTGTCGGCTCCCGGTCTATAACAAATGGGTTACAAAAATAAAATTTCATACATAATATTAAACATAAACAAAAAGTCAAAAATTAGATTTTCTTAATATGCAAACATGGAAATTGATTTATGAAATATCACATTTCATCAGCTATTCAGTAATGTGACAAAAATTTCATGAAACAAGGTAATGTGACATGCACAGTAGACATAAAAAGCTTTATATATTGGAAGCAATACGTTTCAGTCATACTTTACATGATGGGTAAACGAAAGATTTATCTGAGGAAGAATGAGCTAAAATCGATGCATAGCTAGAATGTGAAAATCTGTTCCAGAAATTATTAAATTAATTAAAAGATCAGTTGGTATGATATATAACTATAGAAAAGATCCAGCAAATTATGGCAAAAATTTTAACAAAAATGGTAATCTGCGTTTAAGTAATAGAGAGAAAAGGGGGATTCTTCAACATCCATCGAAAGCCAGTCACAGTTCAAAGCAGATTTGTACAGATCTATCCCTTCCTGTTACTTCTAGAAGAGTTAGGCAAATTTTAAATTCTTAATGGAGCTTGAGATGGTCGAAAATGAAGTCTGGTCCAAAGTTTCTTCTGTGTCCCAAGCAGATGCGTTTGCAGTATTGCAAGAAGTACATGGCAATGGGTGACAATTGGAAGAAAGTCATTTTATCTAATGAAAAAAAAATGTCATTTGGATGGTCCGGATGGTTTGAAGTATTATTGGAGGGATCTCTGAAAAGAATCCAAATGTACATTCAGCAGAAATGTTGGTAGCAGAAGTTTTATGATTTAGGCAGCGATGGCTTATGATGGCAAAAGTGAAATTGTATTTTTAAACATTTGCCAGAAGTCTTTTGATTACAATTTAGTTTTAGAAAATTCACCTCTTCCATTTGTATGTCAATATTATGGTTTAGATTACATTTTCATGCAAGACAATGCAAGTATTCACATTTCAAATACAATGAAAGATTGGTTTGAAGAACAGAATATTGTTCTTTTAAATTATCCACCTATTAGACCTGATCTGACCCCCACCGAAAACGTTTGAGGACAGCTTGTTCAAATGATTTATGCAAATGGGATGCAGTACTCATTATTTGTAGAATTGAAAGCCTCAATCTGTCGAAATTTGAAATGAATCGATCAGAAATACATTCAAAATCTTGTTTTATCAATGCCATCTAGAATAAAAGATACTCTAATTAATTAAGGCAGCTTTACTAACTATTAATTTCAATTAAATGTGATATTTCATAAATCAATTTCCACGTGTTTATGTTACTAAAATCTAATTTTTGGCCTTATGTTTTAGTTTATTAATATGTATGAAATTTTTTTTTCTAAATTATTTGTTGACATAGCATGTATAATGTGTGAAATTTCATTCATTTTTAAGGAATATTATACAAGTTTTTGTTAAAAATCCGTGTTTTCATAAATCAATTTCCACCAGTGTATTATTTTCCTTAACTTTTGGGATTGGTGTATATCCTATCTTCATTAAACAAGGTATCACTATATAAGTTTATTAGATATGTAGCAAATATTATGAATTTTTGTATTTATGGATGATGTGTTTTAATGTCTATACTGTGGTAACAGTAAACTTTATTCTCAGATCTCACTCTTTCACAGGAAGTGATATACTATCGAAGTCTTTTAGAAATTTAAAGGCTTTTGTTAAATGAAATATGCAGTCAAATACATCACCAATTCAAAATCCTATGTCTGTGGGAGAAAAAAATGAATCTAAAAAAAAAAGAAAATACTGGAAAATTGAATGACCTGTTCAAATGTTGTCTATTTTATATATAAAAAGGAATTTGTCATAAAACTGGCATATATTTGTGAACTTTTGATATGAATCATATTTCATAATTTGTTTTGCAGCATGCATAACAGTGACTGTGATATTAAAACAAAAATCATTCAAAGGAATTTCCTTACATATATTTACCATTAATACACTTTGTGCTGGTGAAAGAAATCTCAACTTTTATTGCAAGTGCCTCTGGTGATTGTTGCTGAAAAAGTAATTATTAACCATCATGGCAAACATATTGTTGGATTAAGAGTGCCAATTTTTTATACTAATAACAAAAATCTTTTTTATTTTATCTATCTTCAGCATAATTTTGTTAATGATTTATCTGGGAAATTACTGTCATCCAGTGCTCTGAATACAATTGCAAAAGTGATTTGAAGGATTTCACTGTTTGTCATTCAGCTTAGCAAGTAATATTGATATATATATATATATATATTTCAAACTTCATGTTATGTTAAAGGAAAATAATAATCATATATTAAGCTATCATAAATTACTAGGCATAAAAAATAACAAATTATCCTTATGTAGTCATGATTCCAAAGTTTCACAAAAATCCTCTTAAATTCCCCACAGTCACTGTAGATTGTAATACATATAATACTCGTGCTAATACATTATTTTTAAATATTCTTACACAAATTTATGAGTTATCAGTTACAAAAGACAACACTCATTGTATTAAAAACAGTTTTGAATTGATGGATAAAATAAAGCCATTAACAAATGTCAACAATATTATTACTTTAGATTTCAAAGACCTTTTTAATAATATCATTCTAAAAGACTTACAATCTACTATTAATGCTTTATTTATAGAATATTTCCCTTTATTAAATTTACCTGATAATATTGATACTGACTACTTCAAATCTTTGACTAATTTTCTACTATTTCATAATTTATCTTCCAAGACAATGCTTTTTTTTTATTCAAATACAGGGCATGCCTCAAGGAGCTGCTTCATCAAGCATGTTATCTGATTTATATTTTTACTTTTATAAAAGAAAATTTATTAACAATAATATATTGCTCTACAGATACATAGGTGATATAATTATTCTTTCTGTTAATGATAATAATTCTATATCTCTTCCTGTAAAATACCCTTCTAATCTAGAACTTAGCACTTCTTATTCAAATAATTCTAGTATCAATTTTGTTTATGTTAAAATTAATATTGTCCCTAATAACACCCTAACATTCAATATTTATGATAAACGTAATGACTTTTCATTTAATGTAGTTAATTTTACTAACTTCAATTCCTGCTTACATATTTCAGTATATAGAAATATTCTACTTAATCATAGTCTTTGTATCAAACGTTTATGTTCCTCCCAATTCTTACAGCCTAACATTTTTAAATTAAAGCAATTAGCATTGTCTTATAATTATCCCGTCTCTTTTATTTCTGCATGGCTCAAATCTTAATATTCATTTTTTCTACTTTTTACCAATATAGGCATATAATATGTTTAATTTTTTTTTCTTTTTTTAAATCGAAAACACTATTATGGAGGGTGGGATGTGGATTGCTGAAAAAAATATAAACATACACAAAAATTTATATTAAAAAAAAAGTATGTGTGTGTGTATGTTTTACATACATTATGCACTATTATAAAAATGCCATTATGGAGGGTTGAGGTTGGGAATACTAAAAAAAAAAAGTTTAAAAACCTTATATATTTATATGTGTGTGAGCATGTGTATGTATGTGTGCTTATATATTTTATGGATTATTTTTTTAAAAAATAGGGTATCATGCATTTAACATCATAATTTTCATTAATTTTTGCATATTGCTACATAATACAAGGCTATATTTTACTATCTTAAAATAATCCTCATTGTTTTTTAAATGTTATTTATATGCTCATTTTTTATTTTATAATATTTGTTTTTAAACTAGTTAATTTAATCAATGTCCTTTTATTTACTTATTTTTATATACTTATTTATTTTATTTTATATTTACTCAGTACTTATTAAGTTTATTCCTATTTTTTCATTCTACTTTAAATAAATGTTAATCAAAATCATTTCTTGATTTCTTCAATTAATTTCATTTATTTTTTATGGGTATAGATGGCAGCACTACACATTTTTGTTAAAAACCTAATTATAGTATAGTTTTCCTTTTTTCACGCCAGTTGGCAACAATGTTCTGGTTTTCAGCAACTGCTGCCCATATGTTCTAATAGTCCTAAATCTGTTTGCATCCTGTTTGCCTCACATGCTTTAATATAGTGAGTCAACTTTCTAAAGTTTTGGATCCTAGTATGTAATTGAGGTGTTGTGCTCTAATAATTTTTAATATCCTGTGTGAGGTGTATCTTTCTTTAGATCTCTTGGGGTTTTATCATTTATTTTCTTTTATGATGCGCTATTAGGTGCTAAATTTTGTCATTTTAGGCTTAATGCCGACAAAATTGGATGAAATAATGCATCTTCACTATGAATTAACCATAGTCATTAATTCATAGTTTCCTATTTTACATACTGGTTTCCTGTGTTCATATCTTTTTCTTCTTTAGAATTTTTCCATTTCTTCATATATTTGTTATTTCATCTTTATTATATATATATATATATATATATATATACACACACACACACATATATATATATACAGTCATGGCCATAAGTTTAGGACCATCCCTGAAAATTCAGATTCAGACAACAAATTAAATACTTACTCGTTAGTAAAATTATGAACTCTGTTTATTAAGTAAATATTACATTTCTACACATATAAGTCACATGCACTGAACATAATTTTTTTTCTTGGTCTGGTGTTAGCTTTTACAGACCTGCCAACTGCTACGAAAAAATCGTTGTTGCTACGACTTGGACCTATAAACTACGATGCTATGAAAATTGGTCTTAAACTACGATTTTTTGCAAAAAACACAAACGCATTTTTTGCTTCTAGTTGCGATTTTTATCCCGCGCGGCAAATTTTTCAGGAGTTATTCTGTTTCGAAATTTCCAAAATTTCAAAGTATTCATTTCCGAAAGTTTTAAATAATTGGCCATTAGTCCGAAAATTCAGACATTAACCCTTTATCTACGGCATTATGATCTACTGTAATTTTTTTCATGTAATATTTTTTTTTCAGTTACTACAATGAAAATTAAAGGATAAACATAAAAAAAATACTCGCCCGTGAGAAATTTAATTATTTAGAGGTAATTAACTAAGTGATACTTTAAAGTACCGTCAGTACACTATGACTAAATTATCGTAACAGAAAACCCATAAGTTATTTAAACTGCACCAGAAAATATTTTTGATTTAATAAGTATATGAGATATAGGCTTTTTTCTTATTTACAAATAAATCATTTGGCAAATTCCGGTGCCAATCATTTATTACTACACTTTAGAATTGAAAATGCTTTGCTCCTGAAAGGGTTTAAAAAAACTATTTTTTTTTTTAGGTTTCGATCTCGTTAGCAGTTCTTTAGTTTTGCAACGTCAATATTCTAGGGACAATATGCTCTCTTGCATCTCCACATATTCAATACATGAATTTACATATGCCATTTCTAGCATAGCAAAAACCAGCTGGTGCCACATCTTTTTCGATTTCCTATAAAAAAAATAACAATGAAACAGAAAAGAAATACCAGGGAAATCACTACTGTACTACATTTTAGTAATTGAATTTTAAATCCTATGAAAACAATGGATAACTACACAGACGAAAAGTAAACAAGAAGTTTTTCTCCAGCACCCATTGTACTGACAGTACTTATAAGTACCACCGAGTAATTCAACTGTTAAATCAAATACATACACTGTTCAACTAAAGTAGCTAGTCAAATTGTATTCTAAGACGATAATGAACACATAAAAAAAATCCAACACTTATCTTATATCCTTTACTGTGTTTGTAGCAATGAAAAGACGAGCGTGGCAATCTGTACAAAAAGTCGGCACAAAACACATCGACTGCTTCAAAGATAGCCTCATTCCTCTCTAAAATAACAAACCTAGAACTACCGCTGCCATGTATTCGGATAAAGTGGGGTTAAAAGAGCGATTTTTGCAAAGTACCATTATAATATTAGTAATATTCACTATGGTATAAAAGTTTAAAGTGAGAGGTACTTATAAGTACCGTCAGTAGATAAAGGGTTAAAAAATGGGGGGGGGGGGAATCTGGGCTGCAAAACAAACTTCTTAACATAAAACACTATGCATGTGTATATTAACCACGAGTGAATCGTGTTTCTGTAAATATTTATACAGGAATGCCTTCCCTTTCAAACAAGGGAGCCATTTTAAGAATTTCTGGAGGGCAGGGGGGGGGGGGGGGGGGTCTTTGAGGGCAAGCATTGAAATAGTGTGCAAAATCACATGATTTGCGATAGACTATTGCGAATTTCGACAAATGACTGTGTAAAAAAATCAATTTTGTCAATTGGTTGCAGAAGAAAATAAATTTTGTCAAAGGATTGTGGCAAAAACGTGTATTTTGTCAAAATATCGCAGAAAGAAAACGCTAATTTTGTCAAAAGATCAGTAAGAAAATGCAAATTTTATCGAAAGATCATTAAGAAAATGCAAATTTCACCGAAAGATCGCAGAAAAAAAAACACTAATTTCGTCAAAGGATCCCAGTGGCTGAGAGGTTCTGCTCTCGAATCTGGTAGACGGGAGGTGCTGGGTTCAATCCCAATCGCGCCCGTCGGCCTAATCGTTCGGAGTTTTCGTGGTTTTCTTCGAACCTTGGATTTCCAAGCGTTAATACGGGTTAGGTTTCCTTAGAAAGACCCCCACGAAGGGCACTCCCCCCTGGGCCTATATCCCTCGTGCAGATAATTGGCCGTCATAAATACAACCAACCAACCAATTGTCAAAGGATCATGGTAAAAAACTCGAAATTCGTCAAAGGACCGAGGTACAAAATGCGAATTTCGTCAAAAGTTTGTAGTAAAAAGAGCAGATTTCACCAAAGAATCATGATAGAAAAATGTGAATTACGATTGTGGGGAAAAAATTGTGAATATCCTGAAATGATCACGGAAAAAAAATCGCGAATTTCGTCAAAATTTACTGCACTGGACTAAAAAAATTGGAGCCAGGCTCCTTTTACAAAAGTAAAAAAAACGCTGCGCAACGAGAAGAAACTCTAAAAATCGTACAAAAATTTTCAGAGGGAAAAATTTACTATATTGAGTTGGAAGACTGAAACCTTATTCCTTTTACGAATGTCAAAAGATGACTGCGAAACACGGAAAACCAACCAGCCAACCAACCTCCAGATTAATTTTAATTTTTTGTGCTACGATTTCTCATTTTCAAAGGTCGGTAGGTCTGCTTTTATTACAGCCCGCAAACGTTTTGACATGCTCTCTACCAGACTTTGGCAGTACTCAGCTGATAGTTCTTTCATCCAAACTTCTTTAATTACCGTATTTTCGGGAATACCCGCCGCACCCTCCGTAAGCGCCGCACCAATGAAAATTGTAGAGTTTACAATTCATTTTTTTCCCATCCCTTTCCACCTTATCAAATTTTTACTGTAAACTGGATTCCCATATCTTTTCTTTATCTTACTTTGCTTTTCTGCTCGCTCGTTGAGCATTTGTTTATGTTTGGCCGTCACGGATCGACGGAGTTGAGCGGGCGTCTTCCTCTTTCTGGCATGCAGCCATTTTGAATTGCGATCGTATTTGCAATCTCATTTTATTTCATTGCTTCTTTAAAGTTCTTTTTAGGTTCATTTCATTTTTAAATTGCATCTCAGTTATTTTCTAGGATATTTTAGCAAGGTAGTAATTTTTCCATGTAATTTAAAATGTTTAAGTTAATATAAGAAGCCGCCGAAGTATGCAAAGTACATGCTTCATTTTCATTGGCTGCTGCCACGCCGCTCGCATTTAAAGGTCCGCAATTCTGCGAGTAGGTGATCATGTCTTGTTTTGTTAGTGTTAGTTGTCAGTATGCTGTTTAACGAGAGATGTCAGCCGCTTTGTATCCTAGTGTATTTTGATGAAATATCGGGGTGAATTAATGAAATTATGGATACGTCTTTGCGAAGTTTAAAAACATGTTTTTCGTTAGTTATAAAGTTAAAAATGGACGAATCTCCAAAAGTTAGCAAATGATTTGGTATGAGGTGTATTCAACTAACGTCAAGTATTCGAAGGAAAAATCGGTGCTTAAAATATGGGAATCTAGTGTTTTCTTCAGATGTAAATTATTTAAGTGCAAAGAAACGAGATGGTTTTGTTCTGTCATTTGGAAACAATAAACCTTATTCATGGATACCTCTTTGTCTTCAAGTTTGTTAAACAACACCAGTTTCTGTAAGTACTCTTTTCTCTTTTCTTTATCACAAGAAGATAATACCAACTCACCACCATTAAATGCTCTGCTACAGAAAGGGAAGTGTGATTTGCAACTAAATATATCTAACTGATATGATTAACTAGGGAAAATGAACACTCAAACTGCAAATCCACAGAGGGCCCAGGAGCCCTTTCTCTGCATGGGGAAGTGTATAATATTTTGAAGAAGAATAGAGGTGGAATTATTAAGTTGGTTTATCTTTATTTCTTATGAAGAGTGTATTTATA